>CM070619.1:42600781-43200781 GCA_036346255.1 Ampelocalamus luodianensis | reverse complement strand
CCGCCTTTAAGCCAAAGCACACTTCCAGAGGTATGCCTGGCACGGCTAAGTCCTACGAGACGCTTTCCAATATTGTGTATTAGCTACGAGCCGCTCGTATGGGTAGAAACACCATACGCTTACATTGCAAGCCGAAAGACAACAAATCCCATCCCGGTGAAGTCTTTCGGACACTACAATGCTCCCAACACCATCCCTCCTGCGACCTCCTGCGACCCGAGCCAATACACGCCAAAGTACTAAGTCAAGAGAGGTCCCATACCCTGCGGTGTGGTTAGCACGCTAAAATGCTTGGTTTAGTGTAACAAGATGTTCGGTCCTTGTTGACTTAGGCACCATTCCAGTCACACCCGAGAATCACACCAACATACCATTGTGCCCAAGTCTAAATCATTTTGCTTTTAGTTTTAGTTTTCACAAGTAGACATGGCACAAGGTGGAAATCATAAATCGTAATAAGTTTTGTGTGATCAAGGTTATCGACAAGTCGATAACCGCCCATTTCTACCGGCTAAGCATGGCTAAGCAATTAATTCGCAACTACTAAGTGACAAGAGCCCATCCACGAACTCTAAATCACAGCAAGTAACCTAGGCTCATGGTAGTAGAGGATAATCATTTGCTAAGGAGTGCATCTACTAGGCCAACTATTAAAACAAAGTAGCAATGCATACATAGAATTTGTAATCAACATAAATACTTAAAATACTGGGATTAACATGATCAAACTGCTTGCCTTCTTGCTGTTGCTCAATTTGTTGCGGAGGATCGTTCTCGGGGTTACCGCAAATGTCGAACCCTAAGCGAGAGGCAAAAGAACCAAGAACAACCAATAAGACTAGCAACACTTAAATCAAAGAGCAAGCAAAAATTATCCAAATGCGACGAAACTTATACACAAGGTGAAATACGAATATACCTAGACATAGAAACTGGAAAAACCTAATTTGGAATTGCGGTGCAAAGATATTACCTAAAAACACATTTTCTACCATAATTAGCACTGTAGCAAAAATATTTTCTAGAAAGATTTTGAAGCTGAAATTTTTATGGTAGCTACCTACTGGTATAGAGGTAACCCATATAAATTTTCAGGTCATTTGGAGTTAAAGTGATTTAGTTATGATTTTTCTAAGATGCAAAATTAGCATAATACCCTTTCCAGGAGCATAAATATGTTCAAAACTAATTTTACAGAGAAGTATACCAACAGAGGGGTTTTCTAGAATTTATCAAATATATTATGCATTTACAGAGAATTACTTGTGCATTTTACAAGTCTTCCAGAATTTTCTAATTGCTAAAAATAGGTACTAAATCATTAATCAAGGTTCCTGTTACAATCTTGGACCTACCATCATTTTTATAGTAACATTGGGTTAATAATAAATTTATCAAAGTTAGAATCATTCATTTTGGACATACATAGAGCAAGATATGCATTTTCTAAAGTTTTATTCATTTTCTGGAATATTCAAAATGACAGAAATCAAGTTATTCCTAATTATATAATTTCCTGCTACTGGAACATGCTTAAATCCATTTTTATAATAAGCTAAAGTGATAACCTAATTTATTACGATTGGAATTAACTAAAAGCGATTAAAATGAATTAGTTATGAGTTTCTAAAGTTTTATATCATTTTCGGTTGATAAACAATTGCTTACCAAATACGTAACAACCTCATAAAAGAAAATGACGTGGGCGCCCGTGGGCCGTAGATTTAAAATCCAACGTACCACGACGCTGGAAATAGCGCCGCGCGCGCCAAACCTAATCGGGGTCCACCGTTGGATCAAGATCCAACGGCCCAACGAGTGCATGCAACCGGACGATGCGGTTGCCTCGGTGAACTACGACCGCAGATCTAAAGATGGACGGCTCGAGAACCCATATCTAACCTAAGGTCCGATTGCACACAAGATCTCGGCGCAGATCGCGAGATGGACGGTCCAGATGATGAGGGGACGGATGGTCCGAACGCATACAAGATCTAGGCGCGCAGATCACAAAATGGACGGCGGCTATAGATCGAAGTTCAAAAGAGGTACTCGACGAGTGGGACCGCATGTCGGTGACTACGAGTCACGACCGCAACGATTTAACCCACGCCAAGACGCTGCATCGGGCACAAGTCGGCGACCCGCAGAAGGTTTCCGACGAGATTAAGTGCCGACATTTTTATTAATCAATGATTAAGCATTAATGATGTCGAACGATGCGAGTGAAACAGATATTGATTTAAGGAGATTGGGCCCACCGTCGCGTGGCCCAATAATAATGATTAAGACATAATTAACAGCTAATGATTGGTAATTAATGTGTCCTAATGATCCGACGAAACGGAGCTTCGTGCGCAAAACCCGAGTGGCTTTGACGGCTTGTCGCCGGCGACTCGGTCACGCGCGCCCACAAACTATCAAAATGGGTTCGCAATAGTGTTGCGGACCCAGCGATGTGACCTCGCGGCGGTGGAGGTTCAGAACGCCGCGAGCCGGAAAACAAAGATGAAGGCCGACACGGCAAAACACGAAAATAGCAAAATGCTCACTGCGGTCAAGGAAGCGAGTGCCATGACTTCTAGGGACTACATAGGAGCTACCTTAACCGAGAGGAGCTCCAAAGATGGCCGGGAAGACTTGAACACGATGAAGTCCACCTGAGCCAAGAAGATGAAGTGGGAAATGAGGTTACGAGCAAAATGAGTGGAACCACATCATTACCACAGCTTCATTATAGCTCAAAGAGGCTCCAAAAGCAAGTAATTGCAAAAGAATCACTTACTGAGTGGAGAAGAAAGGGGTGAAACCAACTGAAAATCTCCAAACTTAAAATTGAGTGATTCTGTGAATGCAACCCAAAGTCAAGTTAGGGAAATATAAAGGAGGTTGAGGGGTTCAAAAGGGTGCAAGAAATATTGAGGATGAACCACTTTGGACACCAAGGTCGCCATTGGAGCTCTACGGCCAACAATGGTGTTTTGAGGGTGAGAGGTGTTCTTGAGCTCAAACACAGAGAATAGCTAAGTGTGGTGCAAAAGAACACCAGGAGGACCTAGGGGAGCCAATTTATAGGAAGGGGATTAGGGTTTTCGAGCAAGAACATGAGCCCATGGTGAGCTCGGTTCATGCTCCGGTTGTAGACCACGAAATGATGGGAGCAAGTGAGACTCGGGACAATGGAGGAGAAAGCCTGAGCGCATTTAATGCTCCACAGAGAGACGTTGGCGAAAGCAACTTTGAGGTGACCCATCAAAGCCACTCACTCAACCCCTCTCTTTCTGCCATTGCCGCCCGTGCGCTCGAAGGAGCAGAGGAAGAAGAAGAACAGAGAAGACAAACCACGACCGTCGGATTAAAAATGGACGGTCACGATTAAACGGGTTCGCCGGACAGTCCGATTGCCCTCAAGAATCTGGATGGTTGGATCGAGATCCAACGGTCCCTATTGGCCAATGCAACCGGAGGGTCCGAATGCTTACACGAACATGGGCCGCGCGATTTGAATCCAACGGCTGATATCGCACGCGCGTTTTTAAAGAGTGGCTCGGTGCGTTTAGTTGACTGGACCGAATCAAATGGCTCGAGCCCGAGTCTGACTCGAACCCAAGCAACAGTAAAACCTAGTTTGACTTTGAAATAACAACAGAGACTTTGAAAGATTTATTTGAGGTAGCAAATTAACTCCAAAAATTATGAAATTTTTACAGGAGCTTGCTAACTCAGATATCAACCTTGTGTAAAATTTTCAGAGGTCTTCATATTGTGAATAAATCTCCAAAATTCCTGCAAGGCTCTATTTTAATGTTTGACTGAGAGTCAAACAGGTTTGACTGCCTCTAAAAATATTCAAACAATTTCTAAAAATTATGAAATTTTTCAGAGGGGTCACATACCATCACAGGGACTTAGGAAAAATATTTGCAGAGGATGATCATAAGATTTGACAAGATGGTTTTTGGAATGCCAAGGTTTGGATCAAAAGGACTTGTGACAATGTAATTCCATAATTCTTTGAACAAGAATTGCTTGGCACAACAGGAATACAAGATGTAAGAAAAAGTTTTAATTTCTACTGATTTTCTTACATTTGAAACACAAGCCTAAAATTGGGATGTTACAGTTGGTTAAGCATTACAAACCAAATAAACTGGGGTCCTCACAATTAATCCTGTCTTAAGCTGTGCCATTGTGTCACTGACATGTGGGCCATGGGCTTAGAAGTTAAATCCTGAAGTCTTTTGGTGCCCCTTTTAGGTTCATTCATTGCCAATCTTCAGGAGCAATAAATTTGTCTTAGCCGCCCCTTTTTGTCGCTGTCCGGTGGTCCCGCGCCATTAAAAGAAAACCCCGGACCTCCTGGGACTAATCTTGGCCGTTCACGACCTCTCCAAGATTAGATATGGGCCTTAGGTTCTTTTCCGCAAAAACCTCAGTGTCTAGGACCTCCCCTCGAGTTGATCCTAGCCGTCTATGACCACCTTGGTTAAATCCTGGCCGCTAGGACCACTCTTGCGCAAAATGACCTCCTCGAGGTCATTTTTGTGAAAACCACCTTCGGGACCTCCACCGAGGTCCTCTTGCGAAAGACCTCCCATTGGTCATTATGCAAAGACCACCTCAGGACCACCCTCGGTCGTCTTTGTAAAAGCCACCGTGGCCTTTTACAAAGAAAACCACCGCCAGACCTCTTAGGCTCGATCCTGGCCGTTCACGACCTCCGGTTTAGATCGAGCGTTAGATCTCATTTTGTAAAATCTTTAGCGCTCGCACCTCCCTCCGTCGATCCGGACCGCTCAGACCTCCCTAGGTCTAATCCGAGCCGTCCGATCTTCTCCGTTAGATCACTACCGTTTAGGACCTCCCGAGTAGATCTTGGCCATCCAAGACCTCCTCGGTTAAATCCCAACCGTTCAGACCTCCTCGCTTGATCGCGTCCGTTAAAGACCTCCTCCGGAGATCTAGACCGTTGAGGACCTCCTCCGTTTAGATCCGTAGCTTTAGGACCTCCCCTTCACTCTGGACCGTTAGATCTAGATCTAACGGGCTGGACCTCCTCTGAGGCTTAGTCTTAGGACCTTCCCTAGTGCTCGGGACCGCGGATCTTGATCTGACGGTCACGACCTCCGTTAGGCGCGAGGACCTCCTCTGCGTGCGCTGTGCATGCACTGGTCGTGATCGTTGGATCAGATCTCAACGATCCAGACCTCCCCAGTGCGGGAGGAGGTCTTGTGCGCACTGTGCTTCGAGGCTCGTAGCCGTCAGACCTTGATCTAACGGCCCACGACCTCTCCTGGTCTTCGATTCGTTTGGACCTCCCGAGCTCAAAGTTTCCTAAGTCTTTTGCTGTTTCAAATTTCAAAAGTGCATAACTTTGTCATTTTAACTCCTTTTTGAATAATTCCAGTTGCTGTAGCTTTGTTATAGTATAAACTTTAATCTGAGAATGAATTTAGGCCCTGTGTTGTAGCAGAAAATGATTTAAACATCATGATCTTGTTTAATGAAAAATGATGTCTAGAAATTCATGAAGAATTTGTAAACCACATAACTTCCTCTCTGTAGTTGCAAAGTGAGCAAACTAAACCTGGTAAATTTGGCCTGTAGACATGCTTTGATTTGATCTAGGCTTTGTCTTTATTCATGTTCCTGAGAAATGATATATGCTAGTTGTAGAACTTAGAAAAATCATAACTAAATCATCTTAACTCCAAATGACCTAAAATTTTATATGGGTTACCACTATACCAGTAGGTAGCTACCATAAAAATTTCAGCTCCAAAATCTTTCTAGAAAATATTTTTGCTACAGTGCTAATTATAGCCGAAAATGAGTTTTTAAGTAATATCTTTTGCACCACAAATCCAAATTAGGTTTTTCCAGTTTCTATGTCTTGGTATATTTGTATTCTACCTTGTGTATAAAATTCGTTGTATTTGGTTAATTTTTGCTTGCTCTTTTGTTTAAGTGTTGCTAGTCTTATTGGTTGTTCTTGGTTCTTTTTGCCTTTTCGCTTAGGATTCGACATTTGCGGTAACCCCGAGAACGATCCTCCGCAACATATTGAGCAACAGCAAGAAGGCAAGCAGTTTGATCATGTTAATCCCAGTATTTTAAGTATTTATGTTGATTACAAATTCTATGTATGCATTGCTACTTTGTTTTAATAGTTGGCCTAGTAGATGCATTTCCTTAGCAAATGATTACCCTCTACTACCATGAGCCTAGGTTACTTGCTGTGATTTAGAGTTCGTGGATGGGCTCTTGTCACTTAGTAGTTGCGAATTAATTGCTTAGCCATGCTTAGCTTCGGTAGAAATGGGCGGTTATCGACTTGTCGATAACCTTGATCACATCAAACTTATTATGATTATGATTTCCACCTTGTGCTATGTCTACTTATGAAAACTAAAACTGAAAACAAAATGATTTAGACTTGGGCACAATGGTAAGATGGTGTGATTTTGGGTGTGACTGGAATGGTGCCCGGGTCAACAAGGACCGAACATCTTGTTACACTAAACCAAGCATTTTAGCGTGCTAACCACATTAGAGGGTATGGGACCTCTCTTGACTTAGTACTTTGGCGTGTATTGGCTCCGAGTCGCAGGGAGTCGCAGGAGGGATGGTGTTGGGAGCATTGTAGTGTCCGAAAGACTTCACCCGTGATGGGATTTGTTGTCTTTCGGCTTGCAATGTAAGCGTATGGTGTTTCTACCCATACGAGCGGCTCGTAGTTAATACACAATATTGGAAAGCGTCTCGTAGGACTTAGCCGTGCCGACATACCTACGGAAGTGTGTTTTGGCCTAAAGGCGGTCTGAAGTGTGGGTACATTGGTACACCCCTGCAGGGTTAAAACTATTCGAATAGCCTCGTCCTAGGTTATGGACACGCTTGGCAAGGTCTTTCAAGAGTTAGACTACAACCTTTTAAACTAAAACTTGATGGGTGAGTACGAATCGAGATTCGTGCTATGTTGTGGTGACTATTGGGATAGTCACTTCCAGGTGGTTACTTGTATGTATCTTTACTTACTGTTATTTTGATAACAAAATAAATTTGCAAACTTGCTTTTTAAAAGGTACTACATTATTGCAAATAAAGTTGGCTTCATGCAAAATGAGACATATGACCTCCACCTAAATAAGCTTGCATGTAGTTTATGAATAGGTCTGCTATTCCACACGTCGATCTTGCGGGTACAAAGACAATCTTTGTACTCGGTTGCTATGCTTAATTGTTTTGTTGCGAGAGGAGGAAGGTGAGCTCAAGGGCCTCACTTTTGTGAGTCGTGTTGTGGTAGCTTGGGCGACTAGCTTGGCGGCCGGTCGGTTGCCTTGTGGGTTGTGTGGCTAACCGGTCGACTTTTGTTCTAGCCATCTTATGGCACTTTTGCTTCATTGTCATTCTTGTATATTGTTCTATTTGGCCGGTCGGCTCTCTTTTGTAATAACTTTACTTTATGTATGTCGTTGTTGAACTTAGTGATGTATGTGTATGGAATTGATGTGTAATTTTGTGATGATGTACGTATGCTGCAATTTCTGGGAAGCATATGTCCATCGAGGCTTAGAATGTTTAATTAGTAACACTAGAACCATTTGGAGGTTAAGTGTTCCTAGTTAAATATTCCGGGTCCTCACACTTACACGCTTAGCATTGGTCTAACTTGACGAGGTTATCATAGCGGTTATGGACCTTGGGGCATAGGGTTGGGTGCCGGAGCATACAGATGCTGTCCAACAACAAGAGTCATATAGAGATATGATTAGCAAAGGGTTGCTTACCATATTCACTAATCTTCTAGCAGTGATGCCAAAGCTCACTAGGAGATTAATTAATTATGGATCTTGAATCACTAGAATGTCATAAGAGAGATATGGTATTTAGTGGGAATATCTTTATGAAATTGTTTAATACAAGTTACTTTTTGAACATATGTCTTAGTTTTGCATATTTTATGTCGTAGATCATGGCACCAACTACTGTACCAACATCCAGTTTTGCTTTACGTTCGGTACTTGATAAGGAAAAACTGAATGGAACAAATTTTGCGAATTGGTCCCGCAACCTAAGAATTGTTCTTAGGCAAGATAAAAAGGAACATGTTCTAGAGGAACCAATTCCAGATGTGCCTGCTGAAAATGCTATTGTTGCTCTTAAAAGTGCCTATAAAAAGGCATGTGATGAGTCCCGTGATGTTAGCTGTCTCATGCTTGCTGCTATGAACTCAGACCTTCAAAAGCAGTTTGAGAACATTGAGGCCTACGATATGATCATGGCGCTCAAAGGCATGTTTGAGACACAGGCAAGAACTGGGAGATATGAGATCTCAAAGAAATTGTTTGGGTGCAAGCTAGCTGAGGGTAGTCTGGTGAGCCCACATGTAATCAAGATGGTTGGTTACACACAGAGCTTGGAAAAACTTGGTTTTCCACTTAGTCAAGAGTTGGCTACAGATTTGATTCTTGCTTCGCTTCCTGCAAGCTATGGGGCATTCATTCTGAACTTCCATATGAATAGTTTAGACAAGAATCTCACCTGCGGAGGACAGCATTAAGAAAAAGCAACAGTCATGTGATGATGGTGCAAAAGAGTACGAGCTTCAAGAAGAAGGCTAAGACAAAGGTCAATGGAAAGGGCAAGGCTAAAGCTTCGGATAGGATCCAAACCAACAAGCCTAAGCCCAAGACTAAGTCTGGCCCGACTCAAGAGAATGAATGCTTTTACTGCAAAGAGCCAGGCCATTGGAAGAGGAACTGCAAGAAAATACCTGGCTGATCTGAAAAAGAATGGTGGGACTAAACCCTCCACTTCAGGTATTAAGGTTATAGATGTTTTTCTTGCTGATTCTTCTGTTAACTCATGGGTATTTGATACCGGATCGGTTGCTCATATTTGCAATTCGATGCAGAGTCTAACAAGGATTAGGAGAGTTGCAAGAGGCGAGATGGATCTTCGCGTCGGGAATAAAGCAAGGGTTGCTGCATTAGCCATTGGGACCTTACCATTACTTTTGCCTTCAGGATTTATTATGGAATTAAATAATTGTTATTACGTTCCAGCCATGAGTAGAAACATTATCTCTGCCTCATGTTTGATGGCAGAAAGTTATAAATTCATTATTGAGAACAATGGTTGTTCTATATTTTTTAATGAAGTGTTTTATGGCTATGCACCTGTTTTGAATGGGTTGTTTATTTTGAATCTTGATGTTGCACCCGTCTATAATATTAATGCGAAGAGGCTTAGGCCTAATAATATGAATTCCACTTTTATTTGGCATTGTCGTTTGGGTCACATAAGTGAGAAACGTATGAAGAAGCTCCATGATGATGGAATTCTAAACTCATTTGATTTAGAATCATTTGAAACCTGCGAATCTTGCCTACTCAGAAAGATGACCAAGACTCCTTTCACTGGTCGAGCTGAGAGGGCGTCCGACCTGTTGGCACTCGTACATACTGATGTATGTGGACCAATGAGCACGATGACTAGAGGTGGTTTTCGATGCTTCATTACCTTCACCGATGACTATAGTAGATATGGATATGTCTATTTAATGAGGCACAAGTCGGAATCCTTTGAAAAGTTCAAGGAGTTCCAGAGTGAGGTACAGAATCAACTTGGCAAGATAATCAAATCTTTACGATCTGATCGTGGAGGTGAATTTTTGAGCTATGAATTTGGTGATCATTTGAAACAATGTGGAATTGTTCCACAACTTACACCACCGGGCACTCCACAATGGAATGGGGTGTCCGAGCGGCGTAATCGGATCTTGTTGGACATGGTTCGGTCGATGATGAGCCAATCTGATATACCATTGTATTTTTGGGGTTACGCTATTGAAACTGCCGCTTTCACTTTAAATAAGTTACCATCAAAATCAGTAGATAAGACACCATATGAGATGTGGACTGGAAAGAGTCCTAGTTTGTCTTTTCTAAGGATTTGGGGTTGTGATGTCTATATTAAACGTTTGACGTCTGATAAACTCACACCCAACTCTGATAAATACTTCTTTATAGGATATCCTAGGGAAACCAAAGGATATTACTTCTATAACAGGGAAGAGGGCAAAGTTTTTGTTGCCCGAAATGGTGTCTTTTTGGAGAAAGAGTTTCTTTCAAAAGAAGTCAGTGGGAGAAAGGTGCAACTCGAAGAAATTTGGGAAACATCTGAAAGTGTTTCAACTCCTACTGAACCTCTACAGGATGAACAAATTGTTCTTGAACCTGTAGATGAGGCATCAGCCCCACGTAGATCTAAAAGGCCACGTCAATTGCCTGTAAGGTATGGGCATGATGTATTATTGTTGAATAATGATGAGCCTAAGTCTTATGAGGAAGCGATGATGGACCTAGACTCTGAGAAATGGCTTGGAGCCATGAAATCCGAGATAGACTCCATGAGTGACAATCAGGTTTGGAACCTGGTCGATCCTCTTGATGGTGTTAAAACCATTGAATGCAAATGGATCTATAAGAAAAAGATTGATATGGATGGAAATGTTCACATTCATAAAGCTCGACTAGTCGCAAAAGGGTTTTGACAAGTTCAAGGGGTTGACTAGGATGAGACTTTCTCACCGGTAGTGATGCTTAAATCTATACGGATCATTCTAGCTATTGCTGCATATTTCGACTATGAGATATGGCAAATGGATGTCAAAACGGCTTTCCTTAATGGAAACCGAAGTGAGGATGTGTACATGACACAACCTGAAGGTTTTGTCGATCCAAAGAATGCTAGTAAAGTGTGCAAACTTCAAAAGTCCATTTATGGGTTGAAGCAAGCATCTCGGAGTTAGAATATACGTTTTGATGAGGAGATCAAAAGGTTTGGTTTCGTCAAGAACAAAGAAGAACCTTGTGTTTACATGAAGGTTAGTGGGAGCGCACTAGTTATTCTGATCTTATATGTAGATGACATATTATTGATCGGGAATGACATTCCAATGCTGGAATCTGTTAAGGTATCATTGAAAAATAGTTTTTCTATGAAGGACCTAGGAGAGGCGGCATATATCTTAGGGATCAAAATCTATAGAGATAGATCGAGAAGGCTAATTGGATTAAGCCAAAGTACTTATATTGACAAGATGTTGATTCGGTTCAGCATGCAGGATGCTAAGAAAGGGTTCTTGCCTATGTCACATGGCATAAGTCTTAGCAAGAGTCAGTATCCTTCGACAACTGATGAGCGATACCGTATGAATGGTATTCCATATGCTTCAGCTATTGGATCCATCATGTATGCCATGATATGTACTCGGCCAGATGTATCATATGCTCTAAGTGTTGCGAGTAGATACCAAGCTGATCCCGGTGAAGGTCACTGGACAGCTGTGAAAAATATTCTTAAGTACTTAAGAAGGACTAAGGATGCGTTCCTAGTTTATGGCGGTGATGAAGAGCTCGTTGTAAATGGTTACACCGATGCAAGCTTCCAAACCGACAAATATGATTATCGTTCGCAATCTGGTTATGTATACATTTTGAATGGAGGAGCAGTGAGCTGGAAAAGTTCTAAGCAAGGGACGATTGCTGATTCTACGACCGAGGCCGAGTACATTGCGGCTTCTGAAGCTACGAAGGAAAGTGTTTGGATAAGGAATTTCATTGCTGAATTGGGTATGGTTCCGAGTGCCTCGGGCCCAATGGATCTCTATTTTGATAATAATGGAGCCATTGCGCAGGCTAAGGAGCCTAGATCCCATCAGAAGTCCAAGCATATACTCAGGCATTACCACCTTATTCGCGAATTGGTGGATAGAGGAGATGTTAAGATATGCAAAATTCATACGGATTTAAATGTTGCTGATCCATTGACAAAACCTCTCACACAGCCAAAGCATGAGGCGCATACAAGAGCTATTGGTATTAGATACCTAAATGATTGACTCTAGTGCAAGTGGGAGACTGTTGGAAATATGCCCTAGAGGCAATCATAGAAATGATTATATTATATTATGTTCATAACATTGGATAATGTGTTATCTTGTTCCTAGAATTATATCATTAATATTTGTCATCAAGTATGTGACTTGACTGTGAAACTCTGTATTTCTGCAATAATTATTCTTAAACGTTCCCTGCTCGGAAACATATGAGGACACATATGAATAGACTAGCATATGTATTGGTTGATGACCATGTTTCACAGGTCATTGATATGGAGATATCAAATCAATAATATGGACACATGTTAGAGAACATGGTGTTGGATAAGACCCACCTTGAGACACTATTGAGATTGCTATGATTCTATGTGTCGTTAGTTGGTCTCAAGCAATGATGATGTATAATTCTTAGACCTGAGATCAGCATGGTTTCCTACATATGTAATGGCACTCTTAGGGGTTAGCAAACGCTACTCCATAACTGGGTAGTTATAAAGGTAGCTTTCGGGTATGCTATGAAACATGCGGAGGAATGTGACTGGTCGAATATGGGATTTGCCCCTCCTAACATAACGGGAGAGATGTCTCTGGGCCCCTCGTTGTGGTCGAATAAAGAAAGTGCATGGCCATGCCACTAGTGGTCGAAGTGTCGACTACATGAAGTTATTCGACACTTGATCAAGAAAGTTTTGAACAGTCCATGGATGACATGTTATCTCACCTGGAGTTCAACCAGATGTTGTGAGGCAAAGGGAGAATACACAAGCAGGTCGTTAAGTTCCCGAAATCGTAGACTGGCTGAAGTCGTAGACTTGTCGAAGTCGTATGGAGATGCGACCTAGTTGAATACTACTCGAACATAATCACCAACTGGTCGTAAGGAGTTGCAAACTAGTCGTAGTTAGGTACTAACTGGTCGTAAAGAGTTACAAACTGGTTGTAATTAATTATGAACTGGTCGTGACTAAGTACGAGCTGGTCGTAAGTGATAAGGACCTGGTCGTAGATCATTTTGCATTAAGGTTCGTCCGAAATATTCTGTGTGTGTTCGGGAATCGTTATGTGCTGCTAGGTACCGCTGACGACTCGTGATCGGGAAAGAGTTTCCGAGTCACAACCGATTACACACGGACCTATAGGGTCACACACTTAAAGGGCTAGGATTTGATTTGGATGGAGATCCAAATTCTTATAGGCCACGAGTTCCTAATGGGCCACAGGTTGAGGACCCAATATGGATGCCTATATATAGAGGGGCGGTGGCATGGGGTAGGATTGATCAATCTTTCTAAAAGAAATCATGAAACCCTAATAGCCACATCTCCTCAACCACGTCGCCGGCGCTAGCACTCCTGCGCGTGGTGTCCCTGCCCAGTACGTGTGGATACCTTGGAGGTGTTGTTGCGAAGCATCAGCACTAGGACGATCTGCAACTCACGACGTTCATCAGAGTAGGAGGGGAAGGCGCGCGGCAAGTACGACTACGACTGCTTCAACTCGCTACATCGACTCTACTTCCACTATGAGTCAGCGTGTCTAGTGGTAATCTCGTGATCTATTACTAGCGGAGGTTCCTTGGTTGCGCGGTAAAATTTTTTGTTTGTGCTATCATAGCCTTCCCGCGATCCTTCACACCTGGGTCTCACGAGAGGCGTTGGTCTTTATGTTCCATGGAAATATGGATTCAGAGAGGACTCCAAATCGTACCGGAGTAGGAAGAGAGCCAAAGCCAAGCGCGATGCAAAGCTACGAGAGGAGATTCATGAATCCCTCAAAGATGAGATCAATGATCGCGTCAAAGCTGAGACACAATGGTAGATGGAGAGCCTTGAGGAAAGGTTTAGGGAAAATCAGTTGCAAGCCCCTGCCCCTACTGTGCTAGCCAGCCCCCAAACTTTTGAGTAGCTGTGCGTCCAACCCTAACCCTACCCCAAAAGGCGATGATAGATTTCCTGTCGATGACATCCTGGTAATAATTATTATCTCTAGAATGTTCGATCCATTGATAGGCCTGTTGGAGTAGCTAATCTTGTATCATTATGTAGGTGGCTATGAAGTGCAAGCTCCAAGTGAGATATGCCTCTATTGCCCTAGATGCTACTTGGGGCTAGGTGTATCCATCTGGTATCGAGGTTTTGGTGCACGGTGTAAATCCAACACCGAGTTTCGCAAAAGTGAATATGGACAATGTTTATGCCAATTTTGTGGTCGTCCCGTTGCAGATTCCCCCAAATAACGAGGTCATGACTCTAGGAAAAGCCATTGGAGCATTCATCCAATGGCCCAAGGGGGACATCTGCCTAGAGCTACCTACTCTGGTGTCAACTTCATGGGAATGTCCTGCAATGGTGTCAAGTCCACGGGAGCTGACTGCACCAGAGCTACCTGCACCAAAGCAAAAAGGGCCCAGTCCATCAGATGCATCTACACCTCATGCTCGGTCGACTCTCGTGAAGTCGACCTCTACAAATCGAGGCAGCAAGGGCAAATCGAAGACGGTCGACTCCTATTCTGATATCTCCTTCTTGTCGTTGGCCTGGAAATTCATGCTAGGCGAGCCATTGGTCGAGAGGTTAGACATCCCTACCCTAGGATTGGCTTGCACGAGATTGCATATATGGTACATGAAACAGGCCAATAAGACGGATGAACAACAACGCTCGGGTGTCACCGTCAAGTTCAAGAAGGACCAGTTTAACCATGAGACTCAAGACTGTGTCTTCACGGTGACCTTCGAGGACTTGTTCTGTCTCTTCAACCTCGACGCCTCACTCATGCGATGCTAGACACTGTAAGTGTATATAATCATGGTCAATGTTCATGTAATACTGAAAAATGTTATATATAACTCCTTACTTTTGTATATATATATATATATATACACACACATGATTTCTGAAGAAAAATTAAGGAATTCATCGGTAGGTTTCCTCAACCCACACTTGGTCTCTGAGTAAACCATCAAGGAGAATGCAAAATTCGTCGAGGATTACATGACAGAGTCATTGCTGGCTCACCGTGACAAGGAATTCATACTTTTGCCCTACAACCAGGAGTAAGTGTTGCACTAGTGGCTATACTTGTTGATTTGTACTTTATAAGCAAGACGAATTTAGGTTTAATGACCATGGTGATATACCTGGGTAGGTTCCACTGGATTCTAATTGTAATTATACCAAAATGGAATATGATAATATACCTAGATTCCCTATAGAGAGCCAAACACGACTTCATAGTTGTCCGACAATTAATCGATAGGTAAACACATTTCCTCCATAGAAACTCTATTGTAGTCTTTCCTTCCTTTCACTACTACAGAAACAGCCATCACAGACGGTTTCTGAACCGTCTGGATAAGTTGGTCTCTGATAACAGGTGGTTATCACAGACGGTCTGACGGTTTTTATAAAAAACCGTATGTGAATGCCAGTATCATAGACGGTTTTGGACACGAAACGTTTGTGAAGTCAGAGTATCACAGACGGTTCTGTGTAAAAACCGTCTGTGAAGACAGAGTATCACAGACGGTTTATGAGAAGAACCGTCTGTGATACTCTGACTTCACGCAGCGGTTTTACACGAACCGCTGCGTGATACTCGACTTCACGAGCGGTTTTACACGTAACCGCTGCGTGATACTCTGATTTCACAGACATTTCATGTACAGAACCATCTGTGATACTGACATTCACAGACGGTTTTTATAAAAAAACCCGTCTATGATAGTTCATTACACTAACTACATTTTTACTGATTTTTGGCTACTCTCAGGAATTGCTAGCCATGCCCTCTGAAAACAAGCATGCAGAAAAACAGATACATCACAGATAATCAATTGTCGACAAACTCAATCTGATCATTACTCAAAATAAATTACAAAAGATCATTTGTTCAAGTATTGTTACAAAATAAATTGGATTACAATTGAGTCAATTGTTTGCAGGTGGCTAAGAAGTGTCGGCGGGGTGATGCGCTGGGTCGGCAGTGGAGTGAAATTCTCCGGTGTCCTTAATTATCTCTGATATGATAAAGCTGTAGAGCTTCCCTCGAATGTCCTTGATCTCATTCGCAAAGAGTCCATCTAATTCTATATTCAAGGCCTGTCGCTAGCAAGAGTAAAGTATTAAGCATATATATTTAAATTTATAATTAGGAAATAATTATTTCGAGATTCACAAACCTCGGGATCCTTCTTCCTAGCTCTAATGATTTGCACCATATGATGGCAAACGTAGATTGCACATAACTCATCATTTTTTTGCTGGCGGCACTGTAAAAATAGAATTACATATATCAGTTCGAGATGTGTTATTATGAAGTATGATATAAGATTATCGTGTTGTAGCGCGTACCGGAAATTTTGTCCTGTGTGTTAGTTCGGTGCTCTTTCCATCGTATATTCCTTTGTTGGCAACATAGTCGATGAACGACCTACATGATTCCAAAAAGTTATCCTCGACCATTTCAAACTAATGAAGACTAAAATAGAGTTATGTATGAAGGAAATGAGCATACCTGTAGAGTATTCCTCCCAGAATGTTGAAGTTGTGGTTGTTGCGGATTAGGGAATCAAGGTATATCACATGGTCCCTCTTTGGTATGATGACTAAAAGGATCCAGTGGTACCTACTCATGTATGTCACTATAGTCATTAAACCTGAATTCGTGCTGCGTATAAAGTACAAATAAAATTTGTAGAGCAAGTAGTGACACTTACCCCTGGTTGTAGGGCACCACGATGTACTTCATGTTCTGCTGACGAAGCAATGCCTGCGTTATATATTTCTCGACAAAGGACAAGTCTATTTGGATGGTTTGCAATGATACCACATGTGGGTCGAGGAAACCCACCGGTTCTTTCCATTCTCGGACATTTTTCATCATGTATCTATACATAAGAAATGAGTTGTGATATTTATCGGTATTACGTGAATGTAGAACTTGATTGTATGCACTTACAGTGTCCAACATCGTAGAAGCGAGGCGTCAAGGCCAACGAGGTTGAATAGGTCATATAAGTCGTTGAAGCCCACGACAAAGTGGTTCGTCCCGTTGAAGAAATGCTTATGCTCGTATCTGACGGTGATTCCAGTATCACACCCCTCCTTTTGGGTCTTATCCAAGTACCAGGCATGCAAAGCCTGACAAGCATATCCAGCACGCCCTAATATGCGCCGAGCACTGCGGTTTTTCGATGATGTACTTCCCGGATATTCTCGACTTGCCGGACTTGAGAGGCGCCTTAACGTTCGTCGATTTCGATTTGGACTTAAGCATTGGCAGCGTCTTCCTGCGAGACGACTCGGGACCCGATACAGTGGCACGCTTTTCTTGTTCCTTCGGCGTCTTCTCTATGGGAACCGAAAAGGTGGCCTTGTGAGGCGAAATATGAGGTGGAGTCATGGAGGGTCCCGTTGGAGAGGAATGGTGTAATATCCCGAAAGTGAGTTAAGAATTGAATCGATGAAGATTAATTTTATTCGGGAGAGATCGATTAATCGGGGAAGGATCAAATGGAATTTCGGGAGGGACCTTTAGGGAGTTTTCTCAGTTAGACTCTTAGAGAGGGGGTTAATCGCTGTTAGTCAACAACTTGGGCTTGGGCTTGGCCCAAGTGGGCTTGTGGTGGCCGGCCAAGGAAGGGGGGGAAGCCACTCCCCTAACCCTAGCCGAACCAGCCCCTTCCCCCCCTCTCCCACGCCCCCACTTCCCCAATCCTGGCCGCCTCTTTCCCTCTCTCCCACACCTCCCCTACCTGGTTGTCTTCCTCCTTGCGCCCCTCCCAAGCCCTCCTCCAAGGTTCCCCTTTGCTGCCGGCCAAGGGAAAAAAAGAGATCCTCCATTTGCAGCCGGCCAAGAGGAAGAGAAGAGAAGGGAAGAAGGAAGAGAAGAAAGGGAGAGGGAAGAAGGATCCGCAACCGGGAACTCGTGGTGATCACCATCCGCGCAGCGTGCCTTCGTCGTTTCGGCAAGGGTAACCTGTGATTCGTTGTCTTGGGGTCATTTTCTAGTTGTACTTTTTCGGTTGTCAGTTCGTCGGTTTTCTGCAGCAGAGAAGATTGTGGTTTTTGATTAGGTTAGAGGCAGATTTGGGTCTGGGTGTCTCCTAGAAAGTTGTATCTATCGTAGTTACCTTTCATTGCCGACAAGAATCAAGTCATTCGGACTTCGGTAGCCAAAGTTATGAATTTCTTAGTATTTCTGTGTTTCTGGAGAGAAGCAGAATTGCTAGTGTTGGTTAACCTGATAGAAGCGCATATTTAGAAGGGTTTCCAGAGGGTCTCACCATAACGAAAAATTAGGCTAATCCTCTTAGCTTTCAGGAAAACGAAAGATCACTAAATTCGGACAAACGTAGAGAAAGTTATGATAGTTTCTTTGTCGCTGTCCAGAAACCCGACGTGAAATGTTTGCTCTGATTAAATAGATTGGTAGGACTGGTAGATGGCCGAATCAGAGGGTCTCCCCAACTAAGTTTATTTAGACATTTTAATTAACTTTCCAGAATGTCCAAGATCATCCTATTTGGACTCCTGAGCAGAAAGTTATGAATTTTTGAAGTCTGCTGTCTGCAGTGACCGATCGCTAGAAATTAGAAAAGTTAGAATTGATAAGAACTTAGCGATTTCGATTGTAATGTGATGTATGATTTTGGTCCAGTATACTAGTCTTAGTTTGGGGTTATCTTCTTGTCCAGGTGGCAGCGAGATCCCAAGGGCAGCACCCACTTCGCGTCCGCCGTTCTCGCGCGGTTGAGGCAAGTATTCGGGCTATTATATGTGTATGTTTGGTTCATGCGTTTGTGATGCATCTTGATAGCATAGCCATGCTTGCCTGTTATGAGATGTGTACTGTTTACCTTGATGACATGCTAGTATAGTTAAATGGATCCACTGTATGTTGTTATTGATTACATGTTAATGAGAACTTGAGGTATTCTTGCGTATGAGTATGTTATCATGGTGCATGTGCATGTTGTGAGCATACAGGTGCCTTGGTCACGTGGTGACCAAGCACACTCAGTTGAGGTCCCCGTCATGTAGATGACGGGGTTGTGGTCCCCACATTCATGGAATGTGGGCTATGAAATAAAGAGATCCTCATCATTAAGTGATGGGCAAAGGTCCCTATACATGTGGTGTATAGGCTCTTGGTCCCTGTGCCAAAGGGCACAGGCAAGGGTATACAGCGACGGTTGTGTACCCCGCATTACCGGTAAAATGCGAAGAGAGATAAAGTTTAAAGGAGCATTGCATAGTTTGCATTTCATGAGATATTTGGCTATGATTGGTGTAATGAGATTGGGGTTTACAGATGCTATGTTTGAGATTATGTTTATAGCCTTGTTGATACTTGCTGAGTCGTTGGGCTCACTCTTGCTTTAATGTGTTTTAGGTACCCATGGCAGGAACGATACGATCGGGAGGGAGTAGATGTGGATGCACTCACTACTTCACATACTTAATGCGTTTGCTGCTTAGTCTAAATTTAGAATAAAACGAATTGTTAAATTATCTCCCATGGATGGCGTAGTTGAGTTTACTGTTTAGTTGTAATAAAGAAGTTACTAGCCTTGGATGGCGTAGTTGAGTTTATTGTTTCTTTTGATATTCATGCATGATTGGAATAAATTGATTATGAGGATTTTGTTTATGCCATGTGATAGTAATGAACTCCCAGTTTTGCTGATTAAACAAAGGAGACTCTGCCGAAAATTTGTATTTGTGCTAGAATAGTTTATTTCCAGTAGCATTCCAGGCTCTTTGAGAGCTGGGGTGTTACAGTTGGTATCAGAGCGGGCTGTAGGTCCGTGGATGATGAAGTATTAAAAAAAATTGACACACTAAGCACAGTAGGTGGGGTTGGGTTTCTTTTTGCTTTACACTGCATTATTGTAGACTCTTTGGCTACTCTAGTGTCGTAGCTATTACTTAACTGGTTCGAGTGATGATAGTCATTCTATGTGCCTAATGTTTGTTTGTTCTGTTGTGGTTGTTTGAGATGGCAAGGGGTGGAGGCCGTGGTCGTGGTCGTGGCCGGTAGGGTGCCGGGCGAGGCCAGGCAATGCCCCCGCCGGAAGTTCAGAACTCTGTAGCTGGGGAAGCTAGTCCTGCGGGGTCAGAGGAAGAGGTTGCATCCGCAGTGCAAGAGAATCAGGCCCCGCCACCGGTGCCTGTCGTCGCTCCCATGGTGGCTCCTGCAGCGGCCTCTGCGGCGTTTGCCATGGGGCTACATCAGTGGAATGCTTTGAGGTTGGACACCTTCGACGGGTCGAGCACGCCGATTGATGCGACTAGCGTTTGCGACACATGGAGAGGCATTTTGGAGCTCTAGGGATGACTTGAGTGAGGCGCGGTTTGTCGCCTTCGGCTCAAGGGCAGCGGATATCGGTGGGAAGGAGTCACGGCAGCTAGGACTTCGCCCATGGTCGATTACTTGGGAGTTGTTTGTGGAGCAATTCGAGGAGGTTTTATCTGCCTCGTTTGTGGAGAGGATGGAGGTTTCATTGCAAAGCTACAAGCGGGCAAGATGACGATGTCGGAATATGAGGCGGGTTTTAACAACCTGATCCGCTTTGTTCCGGCAGTGGCTACAGATGAGGTGGAGAAGGCCAAGAGATTTCGTAGAGGTCTCAGACAGGAGTTTCGCCAGGTTTTGGGGGCACTGGAGCTGCGTGACTTTAGCTCCCTAGTAGAGCAAGCTCGGGGCATGGAACTTGAAATGCAGCTTGGGGAAGATTTACCAGGTACAGGAAGTATCTTGGTCCAGGAGGATGCAGGTGGCAGTCAGAAGAAGAGTTTTGGGGGAGGAAGTGGGTCATCACTGAAACCAGTTTACAAGAAGTTCAAGGGCCCGCAGAATTCTTTCAAGTCCAAGTCTATAAGGCCACAGTCATCCTCTTCTTTTCGACCTTCGGCGAGTGCTCCTAGATTGCGTCCGGTTCCAGGGCAAGGGATGAAGTGTTTCAAGTGTGGTAATGAGCATCGTGCTTCGGAGTGTTCTTGGTCGGGTTCTTGTCGCCACTGTGGTCGGGAGGGCCACAAGGCTTTGGTTTGTCGGCGGAATCCTGCCAGTGTGATCAAGTGGGAGCCAGTCCCGCTGTCAGCACCAGAGCAGGCAGCTTCATCTCGGGGTTCAGTGCAGATGTTAGCGGCCACTCCTACTCGATCCCGGGTCACCAGCGATCTTACCTTCCTTATCCTGGGGGTATTCCACCGCCAGGGTACTTTTGGCCACCGGTCCCTGCGGCACCGTTTCCAGTTGCGGCACCTTCAGCACCTCCTGCAGCCGCCGCACCCCCATACCAGGGTGTTGGGGCTCCTTCCGCCCCAGCAGCAGTTTCTTATGCCATGCCGACGGCAGAGTCGGCAGGTCGTCCCGATGTGGTGACAGGTACGCTCCTAGTGGACTCAGTGGAGGCATTTGTACTTTTTGATTCAGGAGCTACTTTCTCTTTTGTATCGTTAGAGTTTGCTAGCAGGGCCAAGTTGAGTATGCAGTCTATAGCTCAGTCAGTTTTAGTTAACTCTCCTGGGGGAATCCTTTCTAGCTCCACACTATGTCCTGGTTGTGTGATCTCCTTAGATGGGGAAGAATTTATTGCTAATCTAATGGTCATGAAGATGGTGTTGGAGATATGCCCTAGAGGCAATCATATTGATGATGATATTTCATTGTATCCATGATTTAATAAATGTTCCTTGAATATTGCCTTTGTGTTGATTAACAAGTATGTGACTTGTTTGTGAAACTCTTTACTTATATGGTTATTCTAAAGTTGTCCCTAGTCGGAGTTCATGTGAGGACACACGTGAATGATGGATTAGCACATGTATCGGTTGATGACCATGTTTCACAGGTCATAGACATGGAGATGTCAAACCAATAATGTGGACACATGTTTAGAACATGGGGTTGGACCGACCCAACATGAGACATAGTAATTATTCTTATGGTTCTCTCTACACAATGTGTGCGCCTTGTCCTTAGACACGAGATTGTCGTATGTACTTGAGATGTGAATCGACCTACTTAGGGGCTATCAAACGCTACTCCGTGAATCGGGTAGTTATAAAGGTAGCTTTGGGTTTGTCATGAAGCATGCTGCGAGGCATGGTCGGTCGAGATGGGATTTGCCCTCTCTACCGAGAGATATCTCTGGGCCTCGAGTGATCGGATCCGAAATGCATGGCCATGCTACTTAAGGTTAAGAGTTAACCTAGTAAGGGATTCCGGATCACAGGATCGAGAAAGAGTGGTCAGCTTGGAGCTCGACTGAATATCGTGAGGCAAAGGGATTGGCATGTACATAACGTTGTGATGGTTCGTCCGATATGATCTTTACGTATGTTTAGGAGTTGGCACGTCTTGCTAGAGGCCGCTACCAACTATTGACCAAGTATGTGTACTCGCGTCATGTCTAAACATATGTGAACCATAGGGTCACACACTTAAGGGGCTGAAGCCTAATTCGGATTGGATCTAAATTAGACTGGGCATTGAGTCCTAATGGGCCTCTATTCGTAGAAGCCCATTATAAGGACGTCTATAAAAGGAGGGCAGGGGCGCGCTGGTTGAGGGTTGAGTTTTTCGTGACATCCTCAAACCCTAGCCGCCACCCCTCCCACGCCCTAGTCGCTCGCGCGGATCTAGTAGTCCAGCGTGCGTCGCTTCCTCCCGTACGTGTGGATACCTTTGGAGGCGCTGCATCTGTGGCGTTGAGACGAACCGCAAGAAAGGAGCATGCGTGGGGCGCGCGGCGAGGACGAGGAAGTAGTACGACTACTCGCCCGACGTATTGCATCAATCGAGTGCGACTACACCGCCCCAACGTCTTTGCATCAACTTCCGCACTGCGTGTCTAGTGGTAAGACCGTGATCTATAAGCTGCAGTGATCTTGGTTTACGGTAGAATTTTTAATTTGCGCTAGTGTAGCCTACTGTTTCCCAACGATGGTATCGAGCGGTTCTTTGTCATGTTATAGGTTCGGTGATTTGCATATGGCGATATGTAATCGGTATGATCGATGTGATCGATTGTATAGTTCGTAATGGATTGATCTGGTTTCGTGATCATGCCGCTAAGGTCGTGAAACAACATACCCCTACCGTCGGATTCGCCATCGGGTAGACGGTGACATGTAAAACCGATTGCGAATGCGAAGATCAATATGATTGATCGAATCGGAACCTAGATTAATAATCGATGTACCGTGATCATGCTGCTAAGGTCGTGAAACAACATACCCCTACGGTCGGATTCGCCATCGAGGTGACGGTGACACGTAAAACCGGTTGCGGCATGCGAAGATCGATACAAATTGGTCGAATCGAACGATGAGTCGATTTATGGTAAATATGATTTGCCGATCAAAATCCTATGTAAAAATTGCATAGATTGGATCTCTGTTTTTTTACGAATGTGAATCCTATGTAAAAATCCTATGTAAATCCCTTCGAACCCCGCGAGGGGAAACCCCTCGACCCCTATCCCAGAGATTGCGATTCTATGCATAAACTTGTTTTTGCAGGATGTATGTGACCGTATGGCCTAATGTGTATGTGATGCATGTTTGTAATATTTGCATGACTGCGTGTCGTGGTACGGCAACACTACTGAGCCATTGTGTTGTCAAAGTATTGTATTAACGGCTGCGTGCGACTTGTGATGATTCCTAGTATCCATGTATTTTATTACTAGTGTTATGAGTAATAGCTTATAGTAGTACTCGGAGGACACATCACTTGGAGGATGGCACACATGAACCATGGAGATGGAGATCATCATGGTGGATGATTCTATGGCGATGGAGATCACCATGAGAAAATGGGCCATCTTGAGTCACAACTGTGAATGCTATTCCTATTGTTTTACTCCTATGCATGTTTGAATGGTAGAAGTATAGCGATCCTCACAAAATGTTAAGTTAAACATATGCCCTCCCAATTAAACTTTGCACCATCCCATGTCTTGTAAATTGATGGTGGGTCTATAAAATTAGGGCACCATCAACTTTCCTTGACTAGATGGGTTTTGTATCGGATACTTACATGCATAAGGATTGGTGAACTTAACAAGGTTATCATAAAGGTTATGGGCCTTGGGGCATAAAGGTTGGGCGCCGGGGCATAGAGATGTCACCCAACAACAAGAGTCATATAGAGATATGATTAGCAAGGTGTTGCTTACCGAAGTACCTTGTCTCCTAGCGGTGATGTAAAAGCTCACTAGTAGACTCGTTAATTGCGGATCTTGAATCGCTAAGAATCAACAGAGGATGTTGATTTTAGTGGGAGTACATTCTATTAAATTTGTTTAATACGATTTACTCTATCATGGTTTTATTTGTCTTAGTATTTTGCATTTCCTATTGTAGATCAATGGCATCTAGCAACCACGCACACCCTTTTGCTTTGCGATCGATTCTTGAGAAAGAGAAATTAAATGGAACAAACTATTCGGATGGTCCGTAACTCGAGAATTGTTCTCGTGGCGGATAAAAAGGAAAACGTTCGACACCCCAATCCCGTAAGAACACGCAAATAATGCGTGTCTTCTTTGTTAAAAATGCCTACAAGAAAGCATGTGATGACTCTCTTGAGATTAGTCGTCTTATGCTTGCATGCATGGAACGACCTTCAAAAGCGGTTTGAGGATCGAGCGTATGATATGATCATAGCGCTTAGGACATGTTCGAACACGTGCCAGACCGAACGGTTCAATGTCTCTAAGGCTTTTACGGAATGCAAGTTAACGAAGGTGCACCCGTAGGCCCACATGTGATCAAAATGGTTGGTTCTGATCGGACTTTGGATAAACTTGGTTTCCAATTGGCCAAGAGTTGGCAATCGATTTCATTTAGCGTCTCTTCCACCTAGCTATGGGCATTTCATTTGAACTACCATATGCATGGGGCGGATAAGGGCCTTAATGAGCTTTGTGGGATGCTCAAAACAGCAGAGAATGACATTAAGAAGTGTGCGAGGCCTAGCCATGTGATGGTGTGCGAGAACAAGTCTAGCTTCAAGAAAAGGGTAAGAAGCCATGGCCAAAGAATAAGGGTAAGGTTAAAGATATGATCTCGAAGCCAACGCCTAAGCCTAATCTTTGGACTCGAGTGAGACAGTATGCTTCTATTGTAAAGAAACGCCCACTGGAAGAGAAACGCAAGAAGTACATGGATTCCGATGAATGCAAGAAGAAGGTGAAGTAAGACTTCCACCCATGGTACACTTGTCATAAATGTTTTAGACATTTTCTCATGATTCTCCTATTAACTCTTGGGTATTTGATACGGATCGTTGCTCACATTTGCAACTCGATGCGAGGGCTAATAAGAAGTAGAGGAGTCGTAAGAGGTGAAGTTGATTTTCGTGTCGGGAATAAAGCAAGGGTTCTTTGCGTTGACCGTCGGCACCATGCAACTTCAGCTTCCTTCAAGATTTATTATGGAATTGAATAATTGTTATTATGTTCCTAGTATGAGTCGAAACATTTTATCCCCTCATGTTTGATGAGAGATGGTTATTCATTTGCAAGTAAAGACAATGGTTGTTTGATCTCTAAAAATGGAATGTTTATGGCTTTTGTGCCCATTGTGAATGGGTTATTTATTTTAAATCTTGATGATGCGCCTATCTTTAACATAAATGCTAAAAGACTTGACCTAATGATTTGAATCCCACCTACGTTTGGCATTGTCGTTTGGGTCACATAAGTGAAAAGCGCATGAAGAAGCTCCATGTCGATGGTCTTCTAACCGTTTGATTTTGAATCATACGAGACATGTGAAGCTTGTTTGCTTGGTAAGATGACCAAATCACCTTTCAAAGGTTCTTTTGAGAGGCGTCGGACTTGTTGGAAATCATACATACCGATGTATGTGGACCAATGAGCACGATCGCTAGAGGTGGATTTCATTACTTCATAACTTTCATCGATGATTTTAGTAGATATGGCTATGTCTACTTAATGAAGCATAAGTCCAAACTTTTGAAAAGTTCAAAGAGTTCCGAATGAGGTTGAAAATCAACGTGCCAAGAAAATTAAGGCTCTGCGATCCGATCGTGGTGGCGAGTATTTGAGTCATGAATTTAGCAATCATCGAAGAGTTGCGGAATTGTTCCACACTAACACCGCCCGGCGCCTCAAAGAAACGGGGTATCCGAGCGCGTAATCGGACCTTGTTGGACATGGTTCGATCGATGATGAGCGATCAGTTTACCATTATCCTTTGGGGTTACGCTCTAGAAACGGCAGCTTTCACACTTAATAGGTACCGTCTAAATCCGTAGTTAAGACACCATATGAGATATGGACCGGAAGAGTCACGCTTGTCTTTTCTAAAGATTTGGGGATGTGAGGCGTTTGTCAGCGACTCACATCGGACAAGCTCACACCCAAGTCGGATAAATGCATTTTCGTGGGATATCCGAAGAAACCTTTGGATATTACTTCTACAACCGACTAGAGGGCAAAGTGTTTGTCGCTCAGTGGTGTTTTCTAGAGAAAGAGTTTCTCAACAGGAGACAAGTGGAAGAACGGTGCAGCTTGAAGAAGTTCAAGATGAACCAATCGGGAAGACTCGACGAATGATGCCCATGTGGCGTAACAAGTTGAGGAACCCATGGCAAAGGAAGCACCACCACCACGAAGGTCGGAAGGCTCGCAATGCGTGAGATATCTTATTGTTAGACAATGATGAGCCTCGACCTATGCGGAAGCAATGATGGACCAGACTCGAGAAATGGCATAGTGCCATGAGATCCGAGATAGCATCCATGGGAGACAATCAAGTTTGGAATTTGGTTGACCCACCGATGGTGTTAAAACCATAGAGTGCAAATGGATCTATAAAAGGAAGATTGATATGGATGGAAATGTTCATATCCATAAAGCTCGACTTGTCGCAAAGGTTTCGGCAAGTTCAAGGAGTTGACTACGATGAGACTTTCTCACCAGAGCGATGCTTAAATCAATACGGATCATTCTAGCTATTCTTGCATATTTCGACTATGAGATATGGCGGATGGATGTCAAAACGGCTTTCCTTAATGGAAATTTAACCGAGGACGTGTATATGATACAGCCGAGGGTTTTGTCGATCAAACAATGCTAGAAAAGTATGCAAACTTCAAAAATCCATTTATGGATTGAAGCAAGCATCTCGGAGTTGGAACATTCGTTTTGATGAAGTGGTCAAAGGGTTTGACTTCATCAAAACGAAGAAGAATCTTGTGTTTACAAGAAGACAAGTGGGAGCTCACTCGTATTTCTAATCTTATATGTAGATGACATATTACGATTGGAAATGATATTCCTATGCTCGAGTCCGTTAAGACCTCACCAAAAATAGTTTCTCAATGAAGGACTTAGGGAAGCGGCATATATTTTGGGTATTAAGATCTATAGAGATAGATCAAAAGGCTAATAGGATTAAGCTAGAGTACTTACATTGACAAAGTGTTGAAACGGTTCAACATGGAGGAGGCAAAGAAAGGGTTCTTGCCCATGTCTCATGGCATAAATCTTGGCAAGACTCGGTGTCCTTCGACAACCGATGGCGAGATCGCATGAGTAAGATTCCATATGCTTCGCCATTGGATCTATCATGTATGCTATGATGTGTACTCTTGAGATGTTTCCTATGCTCTAAGTGTTACGAGCAGATACTAGGTGATCCAGTGAGAGTCATCGGACAGCAGCTTAAAAACATCCTCAAGTATTTGAGAAGAACTAAGGATGTGTTCCTAGTCTACGGAGGTGAGGAAGAGCTCGTTGTAAATGGTTACACCGATGCAAGCTTCCAAACCGACAAAGATGATTACAAATCGCAATCGGGTTTTGTGTTCCTTTTGAGCGGTGGTGCGGTAAGTTGGAAGAGTTCCAAGCGGAGATCTGCTGACTCTACAACGGAGGCCGAGTACATTGCGGCTTCAAGCGGCAAAGGAAGGTGTTTGGATAAGGAAGTTCATAATCGAACTAGGTGTGGTTCCTAGTGCGTGCAGATCCTCGGATCTTTCTTGTGATAACAAGTGGGGCCATTGCGCAAGCCAAGGAGCCGAGGAATCACCAAAAGAACAAACACATATCATGCGGTTTCATCTCATTCGAGAGATCCTTAATCGAGGAGATTTAAAGATATGCAAAATACACACGGATTTGAATATTTGAGATCCTTTGACGAAGCCTCTCCACGACCTAAGCATGAGGCGCACACAAGAGCTATGGGTATTAGATATCTTCTAGATTGACTCTAGTGCAAGTGGGAGATCTGTTGGAGATATGCCCTAGAGGCAATCATATTGATGATGATATTTCATTGTATCCATGATTTAATAAATGTTCCTTGAATATTGCCTTTGTGTTGATTAACAAGTATGTGACTTGTTTGTGAAACTCTTTACTTATATGGTTATTCTAAAGTTGTCCCTAGTCGGAGTTCATGTGAGGACACACGTGAATGATGGATTAGCACATGTATCGGTTGATGACCATGTTTCACGTGTCATAGACATGGAGATGTCAAACCAATAATGTGGACACATGTTTAGAACATGGGGTTGGACCGACCCAACATGAGACATAGTAATTATTCTTATGGTTCTCTCTACACAATGTGTACGCCTTGTCCTTAGACACGAGATTGTCGTATGTACTTGAGATGTGAATCGACCTACTTAGGGGCTATCAAACGCTACTCCGTGAATCGGGTAGTTATAAAGGTAGCTTTCGGGTTTGTCATGAAGCATGTTTGCGAGGCATGGTCGGTCGAGATGGGATTTGCCCTCTCTACAGAGAGATATCTCTGGCCCTCGAGTGATCGGATCCAAAATGCATGGCCATGCTACTTAAGGTTAAGAGTTAACCTAGTAAGGGATTCCGGATCACGGATCGAGAAAGAGTGGTCACTTGGAGCTCGACTGAATATCGTGAGGCAAAGGGATTGGCATGTACATAACGTTGTGATGGTTCGTCCGATATGATCTTTACGTATGTTTAGGAGTTGGCACGTCTTGCTAGAGGCCGCTACCAACTATTGACCAAGTATGTGTACTCGCGTCATGTCTAAACATATGTGAACCATAGGGTCACACACTTAAGGGGCTGAAGCCTAATTCGGATTGGATCTAAATTAGACTGGGCATTGAGTCCTAATGGGCCTCTATTCGTAGAAGCCCATTATAAGGACGTCTATAAAAGGAGGGCAGGGGCGCGGTTGAGGTTGAGTTTTTCGTGACATCCTCAAACCCTAGCCGCCACCCCTCCCACGCCCTAGTCGCTCGCGCGGATCTAGTAGTCCAGCGTGCGTCGCTTCCTCCCGTACGTGTGGATACCTTTGGGCGCCGCATCGTGGCGTTGGGACGAACCGCAAGAAAGGAGCTGTACGTGGGATGCCGCGACGAGGACGAGGAAGTAGTACGACTACTCGCCCGACGCATCGCATCAATCGAGTACGACTACACCGCCCGACGTCTTTGCATCAACTTCCGCACTGCGCGTCTAGTGGTAAGACCGTGATCTATAACTGCAGTGATCTTGGTTTACGGGTAGAATTTTTTAATTTGCGCTAGTGTAGCCTACCTGTTTCCCAACAGATGGAGCCGTTTGATGTTATTCTGGGTATGGACTAGTTGCATAGCTATCGAGCGGTTATATCCTCGCTTCGAAGACAAGAACCTTGCGTGCACCTTCCGGGCGGAGGTAGTATTTCGAGAGTGCCCTCTTACTCTCTTTGCGTCTTTGGCTAGTCAGATCCCGGTAGTCGAGCCGCGAAGAGTGGGTTTCTTTGTCTCTGGTGGGAAGTCGAGTTCCTCTTTGATGCAAATTAATTCCGTGGTTCGAGAATTCTTAGATGTTTTTCCAGCGAGAGTTGCGGGGATGCCCCACCACGCCCGGTGGAGTTCGACTGATTTAGTACCGGGTGCCCGACCGGTTTCTATGACCCTTACCGTCGCACGCCCTTTCGGGAGGAACTAAAGAAGCAATTGGATGATTTAAGGGCGAAGGATCTTATTCGACCTAGCATATCTCCGTGGGGAGCTCCGGTTTTATTTACCAAAAAGAAGGATGGTAGTTGGCGCATGTGTATTGATTACCATGCACTCAACCAGCTGACCATCAAGAATAAATACCCTTTACCCCGTATTGAAGATTTATTTGATCAGTTGAGAGGGGCAAAGGTATTTTCAAAGATAAACCTTCAGTCGGGCTATAATCAGATTCCTGTCCGAGAAGAGGATATCGAGAAAACGACGTTCTCTACAAGGTATGGGCACTTTGAATTTAAAGTTATGTCTTTTGGACTAACGAATGCCCCTGCTGCTTTCATGGAGACTATGAACAGGATGTTGCATGAGTATTTGGATGATTTTGTCGTCGTCTTTATTGATGATATCTTGATCTATTCAAAGACCGGTTGAGCATGAGCGTCATCCGAGGATGGTGTTGGAGACGTTAAGAGAAAATAGATTTTATGCCAAGCTTAAAAGTGCGAGTTCGGATGTCCGAGGTGGGATTCTTGGGGCATGTTATCAATGATAAGGGAATATCGCTTGATCCAAGTAAAATCTCCACGATGGTAGAATGGGGAAGGCCGCTAACGCCAAAGAAGTGAGAAGCTTCCTTGGTATGGCGAGGCTATTATCGGCGTTTTGTGCGGGATTTCTCCATCATTGCGGCCGTTGTCCGAGCTCACACGAAAGATGTGAAGTTTCGGTGGGATGAGGATTGTGAACGCAGCTTTCATATTTTGAAGGAAAAGCTAGTGATCGCTCCTGTTCTCACTATTCCCGAGCACGGAAGCGATTCACGCCTATTCCGATGCTTCTCGAGTTGGGTTGGGCGTGTGCTCATGCAAGATGGTAAGGTTCGCTTATGCGTCTAGGCATTTGAAGAAACATGAGCGAACTACCCAACACATGATTTAGAATTGGTCATGTGGTGTTCACCTTGAAGCTTTGGAGGCATTATCTCTATGGTGAGTCTTGTGATGTCTTTACGGATCACAAAAGCCTTAAATACATCTTTACGCAGAGGGACCTGAATCTAAGGCAGAGAAGATGGTTAGAGCTGATCAAGGATTATGATCTCACGATTCAGTATCATCCAGGCAAAGCCAACGTGGTGGCTGATGCTCTTAGTCGCAAGGCGACACCGACTACATTGGATTGTCTAGTTGCGGATTTTGACCGCATGGGGATATCTTATTGCTATGCAGGTTCGGCTCATGCCGAGATCCAGTTGATTTTCGAGTCAGCTATTCCAGAGCGTGTGCGGGAAGCACAGCAGAGTGACCCGTTATTGCAAAGAGTCAGGAGACGTCTGAATTTGGGCAAGGAAGGAGATTTTAGCTTGGATGGGTTTGGAGCTTTGCGATTTAAAGGTCGCTTGTGTGTGCCGTAGAAGGCAGGAGTTAAGGATGACATATTAAAGGAGGCACATCGCACACCGTATACTGTTCATCCGGGTGAGACAAAGATGTACCGTGATCTGAAGCAGAATTTCTGGTGGAAATGAATGAAAGTGGATATTGCTAATTATGTAGCCTCTTGTGGCGTTTGTCGCCAAGTTAAAGCGGAGCATAAGCGTCCAAATAGCGGGGCTATTGCAGCCATTAGAGGTTCCCAATGGCCATGGGATGATATCTCTATGGACTTCGTTGTTGCGTTGCCTCGTTCACCGCGAGGTAAGGATGCGATTTGGGTTATAGTGGATCGATTCAAAAATCGCACATTTTATTCCCATCCGCACGACTAATTCAAATAGTGATTTGGCTCCTATCTATTTGCGGGAGATTGTGAGATTGCATGGAGTGCCAAAGACCATCATTTCGCGGGGATGCCAAGTTCGTATCCAAGTTTTGGGAGAGTTTGCAGAGTGCCTTGGGCACACAACCGCTGAGCACACTTTCCATCCTCGCATGATGGGCGGTCGAGGGCACTATTCAAACCACGGAGGACATGTTGAGGTCATGTGTCCTGTCTTGGAAAGGTAGTTGGGAGGATCAATTGCCATTGGCGAGTTTGCGTACAATAACAGCTATCATTCAAGCATAAAAGCCGCTCTGTTTGAGGTTTTATATGGGCGTAAGTCTGTCACCTCTTTTTGGGAAGCCGTGGGTGAGAAGGCGCTTTGGGACCTGACCGGATGCAAAAGACGGTTGAACGAGTGGCCTTGGTGAGACAGAATCTATTAGCAGCTCAAAGCAGACAGAAGAGTTATGCGGATGTGAGGAGAAGAGACTTGGAATTTGAAGTGGGAGATCAGGTGCTCTTGAGAGTGTCCCCCACTAAAGGTGTTGTCAGGTTCGGTACCAAAGGGAAGCTTAGCCCGAGGTACGTTGGGCCATTCACGATCTTGGCTCGGATCGGGAAGTTGGCATACCGCTTAGACCTACCAGAGGCTATGCGAGGAGTGCATAACGTTTTTCACGTGTCTATGTTGAGGAAGTTCCTTCGTGATCCAGAGCATCATGTTTCATTAGAACCCCTAACCATTGACCAGGATCTGACATTTGAGTCTAAACCGGTGCGAATCCTGGAAAGATCAGAAAAAGAGTTGAGGAACAAAACTTTGAAGTACGTTAAGGTGCTTTGGTCGCAGCAAACAGAAAGGAAGGCCACTTGGGAACTGGAGTCTCGCATGCGTGAGCTTTATCCGGATTTGTTCATCTCAGGTGCGTACTCTTGTTGCTAAGTTTCCAGTCTCGGTTTTATTTCTTGAAGTTTGGACTTTAGATTCGGGGTCGAATCCTGTTAAGGGGGGTAGAATGTAATATCCCGAAAGTGAGTTAAGAATTGAATCGAGGAAGATTAATTTTATTCGGGAGAGATCGATTAATCGGGGAAGGATCAAATGGAATTTCGGGAGGGACCTTTAGGGAGTTCTCTCAGTTAGACTCTTAGAGAGGGGGTTAATCGCTGTTAGTCAACAACCTGGGCTTGGGCTTGGCCCAAGTGGGATTGTGGTGGCCGGCCAAGGAAGGGGGGGAAGCCACTCCCCTAACCCTAGCCGAACCAGCCCCTTCCCCCCCCTCTCCCACGCCCCCACTTCCCCAATCCTGGCCGCCTCTTTCCCTCTCTCCCACGCCTCCCCTACCTGGTTGTCTTCCTCCTTGCGCCCCTCCCAAGCCTTCCTCCAAGGTTCCCCTTTGCTGCCGGCCAAGGGAAAAAAAGAGATCCTCCATTTGCAGCCGGCCAAGAGGAAGAGAAGAGAAGGGAAGAAGGAAGAGAAGAAAGGGAGAGGGAAGAAGGATCCGCAACCGGAAAATCGTGGTGATCACCATCCGCGCAGCGTGCCTTCGTCGTTTCGGCAAGGGTAACCTGTGATTCTTTGTTTTGGGGTCGTTTTCTAGTTGTACTTTTTCGGTTGTCAGTTCGTCGGTTTTCTGTAGCAGAGAAGATTATGGTTTTTGATTAGGTTAGAGGCAGATTTGGGTCTGGGTGTCTCCTAGAAAGTTGTAGCTATCATAGTTACCTTTCATTGCCGACAAGAATCAAGTCATTCGGACTTCGGTAGCCAAAGTTATGAATTTCTTAGTATTTCTGTGTTTCTGGAGAGAAGCAGAATTGCTAGTGTTGGTTAAACTGATAGAAGCGCATATTTAGAGGGGTTTCCAGAGGGTCTCACCATAACAAAAAATTAGTATAATCCTCTTAGCTTTCAGTAAAACTAAAGATCACTAAATTCGGACAAACATAGAGAAAGTTATGATAGTTTCTTTGTCGCTGTCCAGAAACCCGACGTGAAATGTTTGCTCTGATTAAATAGATTGGTAGGACTGGTAGATGGCCGAATCAGAGGGTCTCCCCAACTAAGTTTATTTAGACATTTTAATTACCTTTCCAGAATGTCCAATATCATCCTATTTGGACTCCTGAGCAGAAAGTTATGAATTTTTGAAGTCTGCTGTCTGCAGTGACCGATCGCTAGAAATTAGAAAAGTTAGAATTGATAAGAAGTTAGCGATTTCGATTGTAATGTGATGTATGATTTTGGTCCAGTATGCTAGTATTAGTTTGGGGTTATCTTCTTGTCCAGGTGGCAGCGAGATCCCAAGGGCAGCACCCACTTCGCGTCCGCCGTTCTCGCGCGGTTGAGGCAAGTATTCGGGCTATTATATGTGTATGTTTGGTTCATGCGTTTGTGATGCATCTTGATAGCATAGCCATGCTTGCCTGTTATGAGATGTGTACTGTTTACCTTGATGACATGCTAGTATAGTTAAATGGATCCACTGTATGTTGTTATTGATTACATGTTAATGAGAACTTGAGGTATTCTTGCGTATGAGTATGTTATCATGGTGCATGTGCATGTTGTGAGCATAACAGTGCCTTGGTCACGTGGTGACCAAGCACACTCGATTGAGGTCCCGTCATGTAGATGACGGGCTTAGGTCCCCACATTCATGGAATGTGGGCTATGAAATAAAGAGGTCCCCATCATTAAGTGATGGGCAAAGGTCCCTATACATGTGGTGTATAGGCTCTTGGTCCACTGCCAAAGGGCACGAGCAAGGGTATACAATGACGGTTGTGTACCCGCATTACACAGAAATGCGAAGAGAGATAAAGTTTAAAGGAGCATTGCATAGTTTGCATTTCATGTGATATTTGGCTATGATTAGTGTAATGAGATTGGGGTTTACAGATGCTATGTTTGAGATTATGTTTATAGCCTTGTTGATACTTGCTGAGTCGTTGAGCTCACTCTTGCTTTAATGTGTTTTAGGTACCCATGGCAGGAACGATACGATCGGGAGGGAGTAGATGTGGATGCACTCACTACTTCACATACTTAATGTGTTTGCTACTTAGTCTAAATTTAGAATAACACAAATTGTTAAATTATCTCCCATGGATGGCGTAGTTGAGTTTACTGTTTAGTTGTAATAAAGAAGTTACTAGCCTTGGATGGCGTAGTTGACTTTACTGTTTCTTTTGATATTCATGCATGATTGGAATAAATTGATTATGAGGATTTTGTTTATGCCATGTGATAGTAATGAACTCCCAGTTTTGCTGATTAAACAAAGGAGACTCTGCCGAAAATTTGTATTTGTGCTAGAATAGTTTATTTCGAGTAGCATTCCAGGCTCTTTGAGAGCTGGGGTGTTACAAATGGTCGTGTTGAGATCGCGGCACTGCTGGGTCCATGATGATGTCCTTCTTGGGCCACTGGATAAAACTGTGCATGGCATCCCCTAGTGTTGTGATCTCTTCGTTCGGGCGAATCTCCAGCGGGACAGCCATGAAATGTTCATGTACCATGTCCACCTCCACCCTGGCGTAACCCTACGCCACCTGGACACCGTGCTGCACTACCCCTTCCAGGTATGGATGCACCATCCCCGCCCAGCCTCAATAGAAATGGACCCAACTGACCTCACTTAGAGCTTGCAGGCCGTCGGCTCCTACAAAACGATACGCAATTAGCTAAGGTGTTCTATAGGTCCATCTTTGCTGCATTCCATAGATGTACATTACCTTGATGTCGTCTATCGGTAAATGGACATCGTCATATTCAGAATTATGCGTGGATGCAACGCTACTCTGATGTCGAGCAGGACTGGCTCCCAAATTAACAGGGGCGGCTTGCGACTGCGACTAGCTCAGGTGTTAATTCATTTGATCCTGCAATGCTACCAGCTTTCCTTCAAACTTTTCAGTAATCATCTGTACCAACCGGTCCTTGTGCTCGGCCTTAGATCTCTTCCTACTCCTGTACGTGCAGTAGTCGTCTGCGAATCCATGACTCCAAGGTACATTAACCCCAAGGCCTCGCGTGCGACCCGGGTGCTCCTTGTTTCCCAGGGCCGTAGAGAGTATATCCTTCTCCCTGTCTACATGGAAGGAGCCTTGGGAAGTTTGGGCAGACAATTCACGCTGCAAGAGGTCATCATGTTATTATAGACACTATGAAGTTATATATGGAGTTATTAACAACTAGGCAGTTCGACATACTTACCACACGTTGAGACACTTCCTCGTCTGCTGGGTTTGTGAAAGAGATGCTGCCCGAAGACGAGACTTTTGCCCTCGCTTTTAACCAGGCTAGGGAACGCGGGTCTGTCACATTAGGAAACGCGTTCTCCTCCGCCGCCGCCCATTCGTCGTATTTACCTGCGTATCCAGCGGTGCCGAGTCTGTGCGGATGAGTGTTTCATGTCTAGAGAGCTTTGTGTGCCGCACTTTGCTCGTTAAATTCGGGCGTCGTCTTCATAGCAACAAATGCGTCCCATGTTTCCTGTATCAAGAATCCGTACTTCGCGAAGGGCGTCTGACCCGTGTTCACGTACTTCATGACAAGAATGCTCTTGAACGTCCTCCACGATTTATCGATCATGAGCATCGCCGTCCGTTCCACGCGTGCCATGTCTGCTTCTGGGATAGTGAACTTTTGTAATAGTTCTGTCCACAGCGCGCCTCTCTCTTCTTTCGTCAGATCTTTCCACCTTGGTGTGGTGATGGGGACCCGTTTCCTTGCAAGTATCCCGCACATGGTCCGGAATCTCGCCGCTGAGCTCTTGGGACACAGAGGGACCCCAAACTCACTAACCTCCGTGATGACCAGTCAGCCCACAGGCATCTTCGATTCTCCTCTGCCATCTCGCTTTCTTATCATTGTCGTCGACGGATTAGGCGGCGAAGATGGTGCCTCTGCCATCTGCAGCGTTGGCGACGGCGATGAAGATGGTGCCTCTGCCATCTGCGGCATCGGCGTCGGCGGGGAAGATGGTGCCTCTGCCATCTCGGTTACTTGCTATCTATATAATTTACATATGCATAAATATGTAAGAATAATTAATTCCAACAGATCATACTGGAGTGTACCATTTGCTTCATGCCGTGGAGGATTGGCATGAAGCAAAGGTACACTCAAGTGTGTCAGGATCGATGAAGGAATGCTAAGCAAAGGTTTAATGCTTCATGTACAGAAGAATAGCCTTTAATGAAGACATAGAATCAAGTAATGAGAACAAATAAAAACATATTTTTTGCTGACAAATTGCTCTCAGTTGACAAATTGCATGAGACATAGTCTTTGCAATCTCAGTCCTCTGTCAAAATCTCTTCACCAATCAATTTTGATAATTACAAAACTACAACACATAAAGCATTATGTAAAGAGAACATCTAATCATATGTCTTCAGAATAATTCACAAATTTATATCAACAATAAGCCTAATTGACAGATTGAGAATAGAAATATGCTTAAGCTCAAGTCTTGTTTCTAATCATCTATTTGATTTCAGATTTCGACTATCATCACAGAAAACATAGAAGTGTATCTTAATTCCGCTATAATTGAAAACAAAGAGTATAAAGGCTACTAATTATAACTGACCATATAAAGCAATATGCTTAAGCTCAAGTCTTGTTTCTAATCATCTATTTGATTTCACATTTCGACTATCATCACAGAAAACATACAAGTGTATCTTAATTCCGCTATAACTGAAAACAAAGAGTATAAAGGCTAATAATTACAACTAACCATATAAAGCAATATGCTTAAGTTCAAGTCTTGTTTCTAATCATCTATTTGATTTCAGATTTCGACTATCATCACAAAAAACATATAAGTTTATCTTAATTCCGCTATAACTGAAAACAAAGAGTACAAAGGCTACTAATTATAACTGACCATATAAAGCAATATGCTTAAGCTCAAGTCTGTTTGTAATTATCTATATGATTTCAGATTTCGACTATCATCACAGAGCATCCACAAGGCATCATGAGAACCCATCACAGAGCATCAACAAGGCATCATCAGAACCCATCACAGAGCATCAACAGAGCCCATCATAGAGCATCAACAAGGCATCATCAGAACCCATCACAGAGCATCAATAAGCCCATCACAGAGCATCAACAAGGCATGATCAGAACCCATCACAGAGCCCATCACAGAGCATCAACAGAACCCATCACAGAGCAAGGTAGACACGAGGGAGAGGAAGTGACGAGTAAGAGCAAAACCTAGTGTCGAGCGCCGAGGTCGACGGCGGTGGTGTCGGGGGCGTCGAGGTCGGGACGAAGAGGTCGGGGGCGTCGGTGTCGGGGGCGCCGAGGTCGGGGGCATCGAGGTCAGGGGCGCCGATGTGGGGGCGCCAAGGTCGGGGGCGTCGAGGTCGAGGGTGCCAAGGTCAGGAGCGGCGGCGCCGAGGTCAGGGGCGGCGGTGTCGAGGTCAGGGGTGGCGGTGTCGAGGTTGGAGGCGGCGGTGAACGGGCGAGCCCTAGAGGAGGCAAAAGAGCGCTCGATAAACTCAGGGGTGCGGGAGAGGAAGTGATGAGTGAGCAAAACCCTAGCAGTTCCCACCTTATAAGAGGCTATCACAGACGGTTATTTAATATAACCGTCTGTGATAACTAATCATAGACGGCTCTCAATAATAACCGTCTGTGATACGTTCCATATCACAGACGGCTGTATTGAGAAACCGTCTGTGATATATCACAGACGGTTCTTCAATAAAACCATCTGTGATAAACTCATATCACAGACGGTTTGTTTATAGAACCGTCTGTGATAAACTCATATCACAGATTGCCAATAGGTTTTGTCAGGCTATCATAGACGGTTCTGAAATATAACCGTTTGAGATAAGCTCATATCACAGACGGTTCTATATTATAACCGTTTGTGATTCATTATCACAGACGGTTATATAATAGAACCATCTGTGATAGCCTGAGAAAACCTATTAACAATCTGTGGTATCCTGACAAAACCTGTTGACAAGTATATATGATGACAAGCTCATAACACATTTTACTTCAAAAACCAATTGTCGGTTACAATAAACGTCCACATTGATATCAATATCAAAATATATGAGAGATGACAAAACCTGGTGACATGTATATATGATGACAAGCTCATAACACATTTTATTTCAAAAACCAATTGTCGGTTACAATGAACGTCCACATTGACATCAATATCAAAATATATGAGAGATTACAAGTCCATAACACATGATTTTATGGAATAAATTAATTACAATGGATTAAATTCTTAATTAAAATATAGCCCTTCATGATGATCGGCGCGCATATAGCTAGCTTCCTCACTGGGTTCTTCCTCGAGCCTGATGTCATCTCTGAAAGGAGGCAACTCGTCAAATTGATTGTATTCTTCCTCGTCCACTACATTCTCAACTCCGACAATCCTTCTTTTTCCATGAAGAACTACGTGGCATTTCTTATTTGCCTGGTCGGTTACATAGAATACTTGAACAACTTGATTAGCCAGTACGAATGGTTCGTCTTTGTATCCGACACGTTCAAGGTCCACGGTAGTGATGTTTGTACTTGTCAACCTTCACTGTGGGAGATGGACCCAACGCACCGAAATAGGGGATCTTGAAAAGCACGTAGTCGAGCTCCCATATCTCCTCTATTTGCCCATAGTACGAGCTCCTCACCCCATCGATGCGAATGCATCTATGCGACACCGCAGATTCGGATCGTGCTCTTCCTATCTGGAATGTCGTATAAAATGTGTACCCATTTATGTCGTATCCTTGCCATGTGATAATTGTAAATTGTGGCCCTTGTGCCAACCATAGCAGTGTATCATCACTTGATGACCTCCCAATGATTCGCACCTTTAACCATCCGTTGAACCGACGGTTGTGCTCTCTCATGATCCAAACCTTCGACCGGTTTGGATTCTGTTGGCGTACCATGTCTTTGTGCTCGTCGATGTACGGGGACACTTCGGTCATGTGTTGCAAGACCATGAAATAGGCTTGAGCGTATGTATCAAAATCAGGAGTGATTGATTTCCTTCTGATGGTCTGGATACCATCCAGTCTCCCCTCATGACGAGATAGAGGCACACCTATCGGATCCACTTGAGCCATGTAGTCGACGCAGAACTCAATGACCTCTTTGCATAACCTTCGATGATGCTGCCCTCCAGTTGAGATCGATTCCGTACGTAGGACTTGAGAATTCCCATGTACCTCTCGAACGGGTACATATGACGTAGGAACACAGGGCCGCATATCTTTATCTCTTTCACAAGGTGAAGAATGAGATGGACCATGATATCGAAAAATGACGGAGGAAAATACATCTCAAGATGACATAGAGTCGTCACCACCTCGGCCTGCAGAGCATCTAGTCCTTGGGGATCGATGACCTTCTGAGCAATTGAGTTGAAGAAATAACACAGCCTCAAGATTGCCACTCGGACCTTGTTCGGCAAGATACTCCTAATTGCAACAGGAAGCATTTGTTTCATCAACACATGGCAATCATGCGACTTCATACCAATTAATTTCAAATCTTGCATAGAAACAAGTTTCTTAATGTTAGCAGAGTAACCAGACGGGACTTTCACACCATGCAAGCTCTAGCACAGTTCATTTCTCTCTACCATGGACAGAGTGTAACAAGCTGGGGGAAGGTACGTTCGTCCTGTATCAGTCTCTTCCGGTGCTAACTCGGTCCTTATGTTCATATCGACCAAGTCTCGCTGTGCGATAATACCATCCTTTGTTTTGCCACTAATGTTCAGTAAGAGACCAATCAAGCTATCACATAAATTCTTCTCCATGTGCATGACGTCGATGCAGTGGAGAACTTCTAAGTGCTCCCAATAAGGCGAGTCCCAAAAAATTGACTGCTTCTTCCATTTGTTCTTCTGACGGATTCTTAATTGACGTCCCTTCCCAAGCACAACATCGATATCCTTAACCATATCATAGACATCTTTCCCTCTAAAAGCCCTTGGAGCTGAACCGTCCTCCTTATTTTCGTCGAATTGTTTCTTCATCTTTCGGTATGGGTAACTCCTGGGAAGGAACCTACGGTGACGCATATACACAGTTTTGCGCGAGTGGTTTAGCCATACACTCTCCGTAGCATCTAAGCAGTGCGGACAAGCTTTGGCTCCTTTTGTACTGAAGCCCGACAGGTTACCAAGGGTAGAAAAATCATTGATGGTGCAGAACAACATGGCGTGTAAAGAGAAGTTCTCTCGTTTGTACGCACCCATACCTGTATCCCTTCATTCCACAGTGTCACAAGATCCTTCAGCAATGGTGCTAGGTACACATCAATATTATTCTCAGGTTGTTTCGGCCCTTGGATAAGTAGTGACATCAAAATGTACTTCCGCTTCATACACAGCCAAGGAGGAAGGTTGTACATGCATAGATTCACAGGCCAGGTGCTATGTCGGCTGCTCATGTTACCGAAAGGATTCATTCCATTTGTACTCAACCCTAACCTTATGTTCCTCGATTTTGCACCGAACTCTTCGAAGCTCTGATAAAAGTTTCTCCACTGAGCAGAATCAGTAGGGTGTCTTAGCTTTCTATCTTTCTTACGGTCCTCCGAGTGCCAACGCACCAATCTTGCCTCCTTTGGGTTTGCAAATAAACGCTTCAAACGTGGGATCACAGGCAGATACAATAACATCTTAGCAGGAGATCCTTGCTTCAACCTAGTAGTATTCTGACGCTTGTATCGGGATGCTTTGCACACGGGACATACATGCATGTCTGCATACTCTTTACGGTAGAGGATACAATCGTTCGGATATGCATGTATTCTTTCTACTTCCATTCCCAATGGACAAAGAACCTTCTTTGCTTGGTAGGTGGTGTTGGGCAACATGTTTCCCTCCGGAAGAATGTCCGCTAGGAGACCTAACAATGCCGTGAAACTCTTATCGGACCAACCATTGCTTGCCTTTAATTTAAGCAGTTCAATCACGGTTAACAACCTTGTGTATTCCGGCTTGCAGCTAGGAAACAAAGGTCTCACCGAGTCCTCCATTAAGCGCTCGAATTTACAAAACTCTCTCTCACTGTAGTTCTTTTCTGCATCGCGTAGCATCTGATCCAGATTGTCATCGTGTGACCTATCCTCATCAAAAGCACAATCTACATTCGGCATATCGTTGACTTCCTCGGCGATGTCGTTATTACTAACTTCCTGTGTAATCTTCTCTTCACCGTGACTGGTCCAACATGTATACCCTTTTTTGAAACCCCTTCGAATCAAGTGTCCTTCTATCTGCGCTGGGTTGGTAAACATCTTCAGATTACCGCAATCAATGCATGGACAGTACAGAAATTTTATCCCCTTCTTCAACATATCCTGCTCGGAGGCTCTTCTAAAAGCAACCACGCCATTAATGTACTCTTGACTCACACGGTTCATACCATACATCCAGTTTTGGTCCATCTACGCTACACATGTAACAAAATATATAGTGTCAAATTAGATTAATAAAATCTCTCTCAACCGCTCTCTCTCTCTCTCCATTTCTTTCCCCCTCACAGAACTTAATGCATATGCCAACCACCCAATGAAAAATATTATTCTATTTCACTTGCATCCGGATGCAAAAGTTTGCATCAAATCTACTAGAGTTTTGCCATTTCAAAGAAGCTACTAGAGTTTTGCTACGGAATAGGCAGCTTTCACGTATGGAATCGGTTCCTAGCATCAAATCTAGCCATTTCAACCGGCTAATTAAGCACATAAATTTCAGATGCTCTAAAGGGTTATAGATTGTTACCCTCGGAGCTCACGACGAAAATACCAAATCTCTTGAGATTTCTCTCCTTCTCCCTCCCTTTCTCCTCTCCTTCTCCTCCCCTCCCTCTCTGTTGGCGGCGTAGTGGGCGTTTACCTGGTGTCGGCTCAAATGGGAATGGGCAGGGGGTACTCCAGGAATTTATAGTGCGAGGATACCACAGACGGTTCTAAATTTGAACCGTCTGTGATATACAACTATCACAGACGGTTTCTAAATAGAACCGTATGTGAAGTATCACGAACGGTTCTATTTATAAACCGTCTGTGATACGGGAGATTATCACAGACGGTTTCTAAACAGAACCGCCCGTGATATTTCACAGCCGGTTCTATTTAGAAATCGTCTGTGATATGGGCCCTTATCACAGACGATTTATTAATAGAATCGGTTGTGATATTTCACAGACGGTTCTATTTATGAACCGTCTGTGATATATGTCTATCACAGACGGTTACTAATAAGAACCGTCTGTGATAGGCCGGCAGTACAAATACCGCGTCCCAACAGACCCAACACAGACGGTTCCAAATGAACCCGTCTGTGATGGGCTGTCTACTATAGCCTGTTTTGTAGTAGTGTTTGTAATGGCTAAGGCTAACTTCTTGGAATCACATAGGTCATTCACCGTGTACTTTGCTAAAGGAGGAAAATCCAAGGGAAGGATCTTGCGACACAATCTAATATTCCTGGTATTCGCTAGCTAGTACACATTAATACTATATAACACTTCGTAGTAATGCATCTCAAACTAACCAATTCTATTTTTGCAGCGCCACCAGTAACCGTCGGCCTGCAACCTCTGTGGATACTATGTTTGCCACAACATGGAACTACTCATCGGTTTCACGATGACGAATGATCCTCAGGTTTGTCAATCTTGCAATAATTATTTCATTCATATCAATTTATATATACACGAATTTAATCTTCCTAGCGACAGGTTGCGAGCATCGATACAACTGCGTTGGAATAGGGCCAGCTTATAAACATTTGAGGACAGTTTGCGGCATTCTTGAACCGTGAGGTCATAAATCTAGATGGAAAGTTCCATAATGTATATTGAACTTGATTGGGATAATATTGAACTTAATGGTACGTATGTGTGGGGACCCCGGGGTTATCTCCTTAAGACCGAGACTAATCAAGGTCTTAGGGACATAACTCGGGATCTCCGGTAAATGGATTCCAACTTAACTCGGTCTAAGTGAGAGACTCAACTCAATTCTAGAGCCCCGACGATCATGCGCGCTGCTCCCCTGCTAGCGCTACATGATTGTCGGTTCTCCAACAAGTCAAGCACTACACTTAGCGAGTTAAATAGGAATCCAAGAACAGCGAGTATGACTTATATTGGCTCCCAAGATCAGTAACCAATATAATCATACCCTCATTACAACGTTGGTCACATCCATACAACCATCATACATAAATAGTACAAAAGTTACAACACAGTTCTAAGTGTACAATTACATAAGGGCCGACCGCCAAATTTAACAAGTTTATAGCGAGGCGAGTAAATAAACCAAAAGGACCAACGCAGGTATGCCCACAACCCATCGGCAACCGATCGGGAGTTAGAAGATAGCATACTACTCGTCGGTGTCACCTAAGTCGACACCGCGAGCTCATCAACCTCAATATCGTCCTCACCTGTAAAGCCAAGAAACATCCGCCGAGTACCAAAGAGTACTGCAAGTCTTACACAAATAAAAATAGTTATGCATAAGGTCATTCAAAGGAAGGCTCATATTGGCTTAGTTTTGCGAAAGAGACGCAACAATGTGCACCCTACACATACTAGTTTTTCAAGTGCCATTTCAAAATCAGCTTTGAAGTAGGAGTAAAACATGTGAATAAGTAATGAGCTAAGTAACAAATTAAACATACAAATAACAAAGTGGCTGCCCACTTTGATACAACAATAAGCATAAACATCCCATTTATGCTAATTACCAAGTTATAACCACAATTTTAATTCCAAGTCTAACGATAGTAACTCCGAACTCAAGCGGTTGTCCATAACCGTGGACACGGCTATTCGAATAGATTATACCTGCAGGGTGTACTACTTACCCACACGACTCGATTAGCCCGTAAGCCTCCTGATAATGGCACACTTCCTTTGGTATGTTGGCCGGGAGAATCGAGATACGCCATTTTCAAGAAGAAAACCCTATTGAGCTAAGTCCCCCATGTGAGATGTTTCCGGTCTTAGTACAAGCAGCGTATAGCACTTGCTAAGGGGCTCACAAGTTATATTGGAAATACCGATGCAACATAAGGGTAATTGGTGCTACCATGCACACTATAGAACATTACATCAGCTCCTAAGGACAAATGATCAAACACAAATGCCCCTACACCACCATGGGACTTAACACAATAGAACCTTCCCCCTACTTAACCGTAAAAGCACCCATATACTGCGTATGGTAGCACGAAAGTACTTGAATCAACGACGTTACCAAAGTTCGGTCCTTAATTGTCCAGACAAGTCCAACCACATACCCAAATCTCGTGCATAAAGCACCATCACTAACCAACACTTGTCCAGACCAAAAGTTTATTTATAATGACAAAATTTAACTTGTAAAACAGGTACGAAGATCTGAAACAAAAGTATATAATGAGGGTTGTGTTTATCCCATAATTGTCGGGTTATTCCCGACAATCAACTACCGGTTCTAGACTTGCATGGCTAAGCAAACTCGAACAATATAACTTCACATCTACTATCATATCATTTCAGCAATGGAATAATTCATGGATAGCCACAATGACAACATAATAGGATGTGTCTAACTATTCATCACAAAAATAGTGACATTATCAAAATAGCATGCAAGCAATTATCATTGCATCTATCCTAACAAAATTGGGATCAAATATGATGCAAAAAGAAAGTTCAAAGGATGCTTGCCTTGCAGGTAGCTAAGCTGTTCGCTCTCAGTTGCGTAGGAGTCGATATCAATAAGCTCGGTATCTAGATAATTATAACATCAAATAAATACCGAGAAAACAGCTCAAAAACCAAAATGCTCAAAAATGCATGATTTTTCTACAGCAGTTAGGTCATGATTTTAGATGGATTTAGGTAAAAGAATTATTCCATTTGTAGTTATGAATTGGAAGTTATACCATTTTGAATTTCAGGTTTAGTTATGCCCGTTTTGAGTAATTTAATTATGAAGTGAAAAATTGTAGGCGATGGTGGGGTAAAGGATTGCGCAGGTAAATAGGTAATATTAATACAAGTTCAGAATAGTTGAGTTTGTCCTACTTGGAGTTATTAAGATTTAGTTATTGATTTTCCAAGTTATCAGCCTTTTATAGTAGGACCATAACCAAGTTTAATGATCATATTTCCTTAGCATAGTTTCTGTGACAAAGGTAGGAGGGAGATCATTTTTAGAAATTAGTATACTGGAAAGGAAAATTATCAAACTTGGATTCACTGTTTTTGGAGTTACCAATATTTACTTATGCATTTTTAAAGGTTTCAGTCTATTTTTCTATTGTAAGTATAACGGTTCAAATGAGTTAACCTCCAATTAATCCTCTCTGCTGCAGAGACATGTTTGAAACTATTTTTCATATTAAGTTCATTGAAAAAGTGAATTTCCAGAAGTGGGTTCATTAAATTTAGAGTTGACATGAATTAGATATGTATTTTTAAAGTTATCATCGATTTTTCAGAGTATCAATAATCAGATTCTGAAATTTCTAAATCATCTAATACTTTTTCCACCGAAGGCTAGCCTAACTGCATGATCATTGGCGTGCGGGCCAGTCAAGGTTTGACCACCACACCCAACCCTAGCTCGGCCGAAACTTAGAGGAAGGCGTATTCTCCAAAAATACGTTTCCGATTCTCGAACGCGTAGACCCATTTTTGAACTACGGAGTATACATGTTCTACTAAGGAAAGCGTAAACTGAAAGTTGCGCATTCACTTAACAGTACAAAAGGCCCACAGGTCGGTGACTCACTTAGTTACTAAACCAGTACTTAACAACTAACAACGTCATTACGCTTGATTGCTACAGTGTTTGCCGGACGGCTCCGACAACAGCGGCGCCGACCGTGCTTGCCTGGCGGCTCGCTGGCGTTTCCGGCCACGAGGCTTCCGCGAAAAGCATGGATGAGACCCCTGGACTATCGCGCACCCAGGGCTGGCAGTGGTGGCGGTTGAAGTGGTTCCTACCGGTGGCTAGCCGGAGATGGGCGGCGACACCCCTACTGTTACGGTGCATGCGATAGCACGGTACAGAAATGAGCTAACTATGCGCGCTTAAGCTATAAGGATGGTCGTTGAAGCTCACCAGAGTGACGGAGGGAAGAGCTGATGGCCGGAGGTGGTTGGTCGACGTTGAGATCCACGGTGGTGATGAGCTGCAACGAGGAGGGGCCGCTCTGGAGAGGGAGGCAGAGGGTGAGTGGTCGCGATGACCCCAGTGGAGTCCGGAGATGGTATATGAGCAAGGAACCGGTTAGAGGCTTACCAGTCGGAGTTAAACACGGGGAACAAAGCCGGCGGCCGACAAGGGCAAACTCCCGATCCTGGGGAACCCTGTGAAACATCACCCAAATTGATTGAGGGGAAGTATTTAAGATACTCTAAGGCACATCGTGATGCGCAAAACCGAGGGTGATACTCACTGGAAAAAGGAAAACACGACCGGGTGTCCTCGGGGCGCACTCTGGAGCTCCACGGGCACGGTCACGGTCCCGGAGCTACAAGGAACACCAGTAACTCACATGAGCAAAAATGGATAGTATAATGAGCATAGAGTCGAGATCAGTGATCCGGCGATGCTTACCAGAACTGGAGGGGGAGCTACGCCTCCTTCTCTCCCACAGCCGGAAAGAGAAGTGAGCGAGAATGGGGAAAGGAGAGGGGTCTTAAGGTCAGCGAGCGACGGGGTGGTTGCGGTGTGCGAGGGAAGCCCGAGGATAGCCAACGGCGCGGTGACGGATGGCGGCCTGGTGCGAGCAGGCATCGTCGGCCGCGTGGCGAAACCAGTCTGCGGGGCGCCAGCAGGAGGTTAGAGGTGAAACTGACAACTCGGGTCCACCGTGTCAGCGAGAGAAAGCGGCGCGCGAGAACGCGGGTTGATCGGTTTGATGCGCACCATTGGATCTAGGATGAGCGGCTTGGATTCAGAGGGGGATCGGACAGGTCGGAGAGGGGATGCGATCTGGGCCGTTGAACGAGGATCGGACGGCTGCATGCGACAGTCGATTAGGCGGTTGGGCTGAGCCGCCTCGCTGAAGTCGGACTCGAACCGAGGAACGAGTCTGCCTCGATGCGAGTTGGTGAGATTTAAATAGTTTTCCTACTTTGACTGAGGCTTAGAAATAGAAATAAATTTCCAAAAATTATGAAATAATTTGTGGGGGTTCCTGGGAGTATATAGCTCCCATAAAAATTATGAAAACCCCACTGTTCATATTAAAATTTGTGACATTTAAATTCAAACATGTTGTATGTTTATGTATGTTGTTTGAATTTTAATTAGGTTCAAACTAGTCCCAAAAATTTTGGAAAAATTATATTAATTCATGATAATTAATTTAGTATTTAAATAAATTGGTTCCAGATGATGATCACAACTTTGTATCACTGATTTGAAGTGAAATGTGAATTTTGATGTGTATGTCCACCTCAAATTAGATTTTCCAAGTGCAATATAATATGGAAATGTTTTGAAATCAATAATGTATGCAAATAAAATGCACATTAATCCATTTTAATTGTTGGGGCTGTGACAGTATGTGTAAATGTACATGAATGGTTAATTTTAGTTAATTGATTTGTGAATTGGATGTGCTTATTTCTGAAATGAATGTGAATTGGATGTGCTTGTTTCTGAAATAAATGTGAATTAGATGTATACAACTTGTTGTGTTTCAGCTTGTTTCAGAGGGCATGGATAGCATTTCCTGAGGCTAGCCAATAAACATAAATAGATTTAGTAATACAAAAGAAACAAGCTGTCTATGATACATCATATATCATAGACAGTTTTATCTACAACTGTCTGTGATACATCATCTATCATAGACGGTTTAATCTATAAACCTTCTGATAGTAAACTATCACAGACAGTTTCATCTACAAACCATATGTGATAGTCAACTATCACATACGGTTTTGAGTTAATAACCGTCTCTGATAGTATGTATCATAAAGTCAAACGGCTCACGAAACCGTCTATGATGACATTTTTGAACCGTCTATGAAGACCATTTTTGTAGTAGTGGTTGAACATAACTTCTTTAAAAAATACAATAGCCTCAATTTATTTACTTTACCAATGTTCATAACATGTCCATGCTCCATTTCTTTTGGATGTAGGGATCAAAATGAGTGTGTTTCAACCATTGCTTTTACTATACTAATGGTCTTTTTTCCTTGCCTCCTTGAGATCATGAAAATTAACCACATAAATGATATTAATTTTATCAACTGAATAAACAATATCTATGTTTTTTTCCTTGCCTCCTTGAGATCATGAAAATTAATCTTTTGTGTGTGTGTATTCTAATACAGACGCCTCCTGCACTGGAACTAGATATCAGTGTTTTTAACCAGGTAGCTGCACTCTAAATGCGTTCTAGAATTAGGTATTGAGTGATGTATGCATGGGGAAGATACCTTACCTAGCTCTGTGTGTTTTCCATGTTTTCTTTTATGTCGATATACGTTCTCAAGCTTCAGTAGTACCATTTTTTTTAGCAGAACTAATTGATGTAGGTATCTCCTAGATAGTAAACATAATTATCCACTTCCTTGTACCAATTACCAGACTTATATTGGTTCAATTCAACGCAGCTTGATAGTGCCCTGTTACCTCGGTGTGTATCCGAACTCTTGTTTTGTTGTCAACCAATTGAATACATAGTGCATTTCAGATAGATTCTTTCTCTAGATGTAGTCCAAATATATTCATATCGATAATAACTTATAATAGCTGTTAGAAATAGTTCGGTTTCATCCATTGGTAAACATGCTCGTTGTTTCTGTGATATACAAGTTATTTGTGTAGTATATTCAGAATTTTCTCCTTTGATCTGTATTAGAATGTTTCTATGTTCTTTAGTAACCTAGAGCTTATTTTCTTTCAAGGGTAACTTAGAGCTTATTTTCTGTATTGGATTGAATTAGCAACTGCGGCATTTCAACGGCAGTGGCACAACACGCAGGAATGGTGGTAGGCTACCTCTCTCCCTCCCTCCCCTTCTCCCTAATTAGACGGATTTAGTTTTTAGAGGAAAGGCAAATTAGATGGATTCATCTAGATCTCACTTATTGTGCATTTAGTTTTGTCCCTGACCGTGTGTTCTTAAGATGGATTAAGCCATGGTAGTAATATCATATATCCGAGATGCAGTAATATCTGTGATAAAATATTTGTTGGTCTTTCTGCAGCTATTAATCTTTTATGCTTGAGGATTGAGCAGAGATGGAAAAGCTTGTGCCTCTTAACTACCATTCAATTTGTTCTAATACCATTGTCGAAGAAACTAAACTCTAGTGATGAGATTCTATTTTGATACTTACATGAATGCTATGTTATAGTTAGAATAGATTCAGAAGAGTATGGTCAGCGGTTGATTCAGATATAGTACATCTGTTCCTTTCTTAATTCCAGTAATTTTCTACCTCTATTACCTACACGTGCAAGGCTTCTTCAGAAGTTCAGATTATTTCAAAAGCATAGAAGCTATATTACACCTTGGTTGTGCACTTTAAAATCATTTACTTTTTCCTACGATCATTCTTGAAACTAAACCTTGTTCTAGTAACTTTCAGGAACATAGTTATTCTGTTCTAGTAGGAACAAACAAATCAGTTGGTGTTTAACTTCTTTCACAATGATGTTCTTTTCCTTACACTCTTTCTTTTTGGTATATCACTGTTTGTTTACTCTCTTGTTTGATACTTACTGGAAAATGTTGATATTCCTGGCTGAAAGGATCGATTGATGATTTCAGACTTTAGGATATTTGCTTGGGAGATGAGGAAGGACAATAAATGAAGCAAAATTGATAAAATACATAGAATTTTACATTCTAAGACTAGATGATGTATGGAGTGGTGTATAGACAAATTCAAGTTGTACTTACGAATGATGCAAATAATGTATTCTGAGATTTTTCTCTAATAATTTTTTCTGAGTTAATTTCTCTATGCAATGGAATAATTGTTTTATGGTACCTTCTTATTATGAATTATTAAATTGGAACATTTTGAAGTACCAAAATATCCCTGGTTGAAAATAATGAAATATGTTGCAACGCTTATATAGTTTGCAAATAAAACAATTTAATCAATTGCCTATAGAAGGTACCAACACATAAAAGTATTGCTGCAACCTTAATATACACTACTACACACAGCCTCATCACAGATGGTTCGGAACCGTCATCACAGACGGTTTTCTGAACCGTTTGAAAAAGTTTGCCTGTGATAATAGGCGTTATCACAGACGGTTCAAAAACCGTCTGTGATATGAATATCACAGACGATTCGAAAGTAGAACCGTCTGTGATAGTAGTTATCACAGACGGTTCTACTTCCGAACCGTCTGTGATAGTATATTTTCACAGACGGTTCTGAACAAGAACCGTCTTTGATATTACTATCACAGACGGTTCTGGTTCAGAACCATCTATGATAGTTTTTTCAACTGCAAAAAAATACTAAATGTATTCCCCTTGACCGTCTACCTCCGGCACCTCGTCCACCTCCTGGCTCCACTCGCTCATGAGCCTTCTGAAGAAGGCCATGATCTTGTCCTCGTCGCGGAGCTCCTCGAAAGACACATCCTTATCCTTGTCCCCGCCCTCCTTCCTCCCAGCCGCGTCGCCAGCTTGGGCTTCGCTGCCTCCGCCGCCTTGGCCGTAGCTCCTGGATCTCGCGGAGGAAGTCATTGGTCTATCCCACCCCGATATCCCGGGCGTCGATTAGATTAGTCACTACAAGGGCTGCAAACTGAAGCATTTGTCAGATCATCAAGCCACATTGTTCCCCATCCATTCAATCACAAAACTATATTCAAGCACACATTCAATCACAAAACTATATTCAAGCACACATGTATACCTTCGATCTAGGAGAAGCCAGCGGGGAGAAGGACAGGCGGCGCCGAAGGAAGGAGGGCCAGCGCCGGGATGGGGACGGCGCGGGGAGGAGAGCCGGTGGGGGAGACGCCGGCCGGCTGTCATGGGGGAGGACGAGCGGCGGGAGGAGGAGGCCCGGCGGAGGGAGCATTGGGTGGCGGCGGGACGAACGGGAGGGACGAGGGCCGGCGGCGGGAGAAGGGAGCCCAGAGGTCACGCTGGATTTGGGGAGTCCTTATTAATATATAAGGACTCCTGCTACTCCCGCGCACGCATTCAAAATTTTCGAACTCCTGCGTTGTGAAAGACATATCACAGACGGCTCGTATCACCAACCGTCTGTGATGATGTACTTATCACAGACTGTTCGTATCTGTGATGATGTACTTATCACAGATGGTTCGTGATACGAACCGTCTGTGATAGTATCACAGACGGTTCTATTCAAAAATCGTATGTGATAATCTCTAGTATCACAGACGGTTTTTTAATAAAACCGTCTGTGAATTATTATAGATGGTTCTTTAATAGAACCGTCTGTGATACTGGAGATTATCATAGACGGTTTTTGAATAGAACCGTCTGTGATACTGAGTATCACAGACGGCTTGTATTACAAACCGTCTATGATAGGCCCGACAGACCCAACACAGACGGTTCCATTTTAACCGTCTGTGATGAGGCGTCTACTATTGCCTGTTTTGTAGTAATGATATGTGTTGCAAGGTAGCAACGCTTCTTCGTGTATGTTACCAACGCTTAAATATGTATTGTGATAGACCATTGCAATGGCAGTAATAGTAACGCATAGACAATGCGTTGGTATAGACCGTTACAACGCTTATGTGGACTTTTAGCAACGTATGTATGCGTTGCTAAAGGGGTATTCTGTTGTAGTGGTAGAAGTCGTCTGTAATAGTATGCCTTCACAGACGGCTTCGAACAAAAAAATGTCTGTGATAACCGTCTGTTATTATAGATACATAAATTCAAACAGTTCAGAAACCGTCTGCAATGATAGTTTAGAATCGTTTGTGATTACTCTTTATTTAGTAGTGGCACCTAGGTAGAAAACCAACCCACGTTGATATACATGTGATGAGAAATGACAATGTATATTATATAGCAACACACCGCATCAAAAAACATGATATTATATATATATATATATATATATATATATATATATATATATATATATATATATATATATATATATATATATATTCTATATAGGACGTCCGTTTCGTACTCCTGGGAGTATGTACTCCTACTTCGAATATACCACTTAAACGAATATATTATACTTCTTTATCACTTTCAGTATACTTAAATACCAATTATAATATACTCCAACGCGACTTGATTGAAACATTTTCATTGGAGCCCTTTATTTTTGCTATATACTCTTTTTCATATATAAAAAGAAGTATGTACACAAATATTATAATAAAAGGTGGATTTTAATGAATTTTTTTATGAAACTCACTTTGGGGTATCTTATAATCATTATTGGAGTATACTCAAATAGATAAAAAGGTATCACCATACGATTTAAGTAGTATATAAGAAGCGGAGTACGTACTCCCAGGAGTTACTATTTTCCTATATATATATATATATATATATATATATATACCTCGGTAGAAAACCAACCCATGTTGATGTACATGTGATGAGAAATGACAATGTATATTATATAGCACAACACCGTACTGCAAAACATGCGAAACGAAGGGCCCAGCTGCACATGGAACCAACCGCGGCTGAGCCGTGCATTTGCCGTGCTTTCGCATGTGCACTGTGAACTGTGCCTCCTGCAGTGAAACGCCCGCCCCGACCGTGCACAGTGGGTTTTATTACTGTTGCCACTAGCACTAGCAGGTAGCACCTAGCACGTACAGCCGACCATGGCTAGCTTAGCTATGGCTATGTGCGCAAGGAGACCGCCGGACGGCCATGCAAGTTGCCTTTGATTGGTCAGGCGCCCCACAAGGGACACATGCACTGAGCTTTGCCGACACACAGTAGGTGCCCCAGCTTGCTGCTCTCCTGGTCATCGGAATCGATTCAAGACGGCCACGATCGAGATTAGTGGGAGCGTTGAATTGGAAACTACTATCCATCGATTAATTCGGCGAATGGTTGGTAGCCCACTTAATATTGTTTGATGAGGTGTGATCCGATCGTAAACACAATTTGTATTGCCTGTCCGGCTGTCCTGTAAAAAAGAGAAAATGATTATGCCCCTTTGGCACGGCTTCTGCTACAGTTTTCTCTTTGAGAAGTCAGAAGCCATCCCAAATATTTGGCTTTCCGATGCGGCTTTTGGAGAAGCCAAAAGCACCTCGTAACTAGGAAAAACCAAAAGCCAGTAGTCACGGTGACCAGCTTCACGTGGCTTTTGCGGGTTGGAATTAAGTCTTTGCCTTTGAAAGCTAGACTTATTTACCCACACCATACCAGGGATAAAACCTCAACTCATACCTGTGGCAGGAGCCGACTAGGGTTTCCCAACCGCCCCGTGCTCCGCCCGCCTCCCACCGGCACAGCCCTCCTATGTGTCCCGCCTCTAGATTATTCACTGCCTACCTTAGCCACCGCCCCTACCTCCTCCCGGCAAGGGTGACCTTCTCCGCGCTATCCGCGTCGATCTCCGCAGCATCCGCCCTCCACACCCTCACCTGTCGTTGTCTTCACCAAGTACGGCCGCCAACACCTCGGCCCAACCATGCTGCCCTCCGGCCGCCTGCGCCCAACACCGCCACCCATCTTCCTCCCAGCTCCTCCGCCCGACGACGCCATCCTCATCCCCATGTGCCAGCTGCAAAGCGAGTTTGGTATGAACGACACCTGATTCGTGCTCTCTGTTGGTAGATCTAGTTGTGAGATTTTTTTTGTGGTTTGGGAATGCTAGATCTGGGAGAAATCCCCCTTTGTGTTGTGGTTGTACATGATGCTCATGCTCATGCCCATGCTTACTGTGCGTATGTTGAAATTGCCAATGCTCATTGGGAGAAAAATATGTATGCTAGATAGGTTCGACTTGAGCAATCTGAAGCTTGTTTATTCTGAGAGCATAGTACTATCACCCTGCTATTCGACTTGACAATTGGGTTGTTCTAAATTTGACTCTAGTTATTTCACTTTTGTGTTGATATAGATTCGAAGGAAAAAAAATGAGTACGATGCTTGATACATGTCAAGGAATTGCAAATCTCGACTGAAGATGAGCAAAGGAGCATAGCAGATAAGCTGATAGCTGCCACTGAAGAACAGAAGACGAGCATAGATGAAGGCAGTGGCGATGGTTCAGATTCAGTGGTTGTAGATGTTTTTTTTGTCAGGACTTGGTCTTTTTCATATAGTTTAAATTGTAAATCGTAATCGCCTTTAAAAGCATACCCTTCCTTGTATGAAGAAAAGGAATACATTGTGGTGTAACATGTGCATTCCTCCAGATACCAGTATGTAGTGTTATTATTATTTACTGAGCAGTCAACAGCGTGCTGCTTTGCCATGCTGGTCGAAGTAAAACTTTGCTTTTTGTTTCAGGAAAAAAGAGCTTCATTTTTATCTCATAGATTGACTTAATAGTTTCTTTCCAGTTCTTCCTCTCTTACTATACTGCAGATGTTATCCTTTGATTCATTAATTTGGTCAAAACTACTGTGTTGATTATGCCTGTTCATACACAAAGAAGTCATTGTATGGCAGCATTGTGAGTTGAGAACTTAGAGAGAATGCATGCTAATAACTACCAAGAATAAGATCAGGGATGGCGTGGTTGTCCTTCCTCCCCACATGGGGCTCTTCGAGTTGTTACAAGCTCAGTTGTGCATGTTAGCTATTGTCTTTCAGAACGTCTGATTGATCTAGGTGGTGGATCATGCAGCGTCTTTCGCCGAGCAATGGCTCTCTGGCGGTGGCACCCGGCCAATGGCGAGAGGGCAAGGAAGAGGGGTGACTGGGTGGCGGAGCAAGCCGACTTGCGTCTCGCAAGACATCAACGATGCCTTTCTAATCACCTCTAGTCGAGAGCGTGTCACTCATCCACGTCAGACGCCCAAGGTGGATCGGAGAGGCAGCCGACTAAGCTCTGCTGGTGGGACAATCCTGTGAGGTGGGGTTTTGCGAAACATTAGCATTACTAGTAGAGTGTTCGTGCGTTGCAACGAAATTCCAAAAGAGAGTGATACATATCAGTAGATGGGATCCTAAATCGTATACTAAATATCAATTTTTTTCACGCATATATAAACAAAAACATTAACTCCCCCTATTACATCACCTACTACTGCTACTACCCAAAAATTAAAATTTTAAGCTCATAGATTGTTTACCTTTGGAAATTAAAGTTGATGTCGACTTCTCTCCCCGACATTCTACCCATTTTCAGCTATTGCCGGCTGACAAGGAAGAGGGCTATGCGTCGATGGCCACCTTCTTCCACCCTAAACTCAAGCCACGACTCGGTTCTCACAGCCATTGGCCTCTGCAGCCCTCATCAGGCACATTGCGGCGAGGAGTTGGGACGCCAGGAGAGGAGGCAGTGGCAGCGTCGCAGTGGTAAGCATGGAGGAGGTGGCGATGCTTGCTCAGCCGGTGTGGAGCTAGAGGTAGCGGCGGTACAGGGGAAGATTAGGATGAAGAGGACACGGTGCGATGAACTCGAGATGGCGGCACGGCAAGGGAAGGACGGCTTCGTCTCTGCCACTTCCTCGTGCACCATTGCTAATTCCCCTCCCTTCCCCAGCGTCGTCACTTCTCCTCCAAGGTACCGCCTCCTCCTCTCCTCCCTCCCCTTCTAGTGCCCTCTGCCGTCCCCGACGTCGCCTCACCTCCCCGTACCTCCTCCTATCACTGACGCTACCTCCAAGCGCTGCCACCTCCCCTTCACATACCTCCTCCTGTCGCCAAAGCTACCTCCATACGTTGTCGTCTCCTACGCTGTCGGATCCCCTCTATCTTCATATACGCCGCCGTTGCAACTCGTAGACTGAGTACCGGAGGGGGTCGGGATCCCTGAGGCACGAAGCGAATACCGGACGAGCATAGGTGGCGAGTCGTGACACGAGACAGAAAGGAGTGGGTCGGCGACGAATTTCAGTATGTGCATGTGAAGAATAAGTGGAGCGGCGATGGTTTGGGTGGCATATGAAGAAGAATTTCGGTCGGGATCTCTGAGGCACAAAGCGAATGCAAGACAAGCGCAGGTGGTGAGTCATGACGCGAGATAGGAAGGAGTGGGATGGCGACAAATTTCGGTATGTGCATGTAAAGAAGAAGTGGAGCGGTGATGATTTGGATGGTTGCGAAAGAAGTGGGGCATGGATACGTTCACGAGTCATAGGGAGACCTTGTCCCTGTTAGGTTAGGTTCACATGTTGGTACATCTCGATGAGGAATTTTGAGAGGGTTAGAAGAGGCCAACCACGCGCACAAGAGAAAGGACATCGTCCCACTGTGCAGAGATAAAACCCGAGATTATGTGTCACAAACCAAAATATCTGGTTTTTTCAACCATAACCATAAAACACGTGGTTTTATGAAATTCCGCGACAAGTTTAATTAGGAATCTCTAGTTTAATTTTCTCTTTTGCAAATTACCCCTAAATAAAAATATCAGTTTTGTAAAGCATCAAGTACTGTACTACTACTTGACATTGGAAATTTTGTTACCACTTACCAGGAACAAGGAGACAATTTGCATGGGAAGTAGATGTACTACTGGTTGGCATGTTACCTCTGCCGTGTACCCGCGCTGATCTGGTCGCGTTGCATTGGAGTGCGTGGATCCTCAGAATTGGCGCGGGGATTTGGTACGTACTTGTGCACGTACTTGTGCATAAACTGATTGGAGACACAATAAAAATTAAAGGGCACCATCTGCTACTGGATTGTCCGGCCGACAGTATCTTGTGGTTGACTTTTGCGTCAGTAAAAAGAAAAAAAAAACAACAAAACCAATAGTTTCACTTTTACTGTATCGCAATGTCAAATTAGTTACTCGTTTACTTATTTATAAATACATGTCAATTAGGGCATCCCACTATATATCATCGAGATTTTAACTAAGACTGTTAGTTCTTATAATCACATGTTAGCCAAATATTGTAAAACTGCGTAACGTTATGAACTTCACTTCAATGACTTATCGATATACTTTTAGTCTTTTACATATATATATTTGTTAATGGAAGGAGTGCAATTTTATTGATGCGTGTTCTAGTATTTTCAGTACATGTACATAGCTCCTAATCTTATCTTCCTGAGCTACCTAAACATGAGCTGCATATATAGTTACCAACAATTAACAATCTGTGTACGGAAATTACTACAGAAAATGTCAACATAGACGGTTTCTGAACCATCTGAATTTATGTATTTGTGCTAACAGGCGGTAATCACAGACGGTTTTTATGTCGTCTATGATAAGTAATAACACAGACGGTTTTCTTGTATAAACCGTCTGTGAAGGCCTACTATCACAGACGGCTATATATACCAACCATCTGTAATTGGATACATATCACAGGCGGTTGTTGGTTCTAGCCGTCTGTGATATGTCCGATATCATAGACGGTTATTAGTAGTAGCCGTATGTGATTCGATAAATATCACAGACGGTTAGTAAAAATAACTGTATGTGATATCGGACATATCACAGATGGTTATTAGTAGTAGCTGTCTGTAATTCGATACATATCACAGACGGTTGGTAAAAATAACCATATGTGATATCTGATATATCACAGACGGTTTTGTGGTATCAATCGTCTGTGAATTCATACTGTCATAGACGACTACCGCCAACATTCACTAACAATTGATACCACAAAACCGTCTGTGATAGTTCGTTCTATATCTAAATATTTTTTTATTTTTGGCTAGTCACAGGTAATGCTAGCCATGCCCTCTGAAAATAAGCAAATAGAAAACTGATATATCACAATTAATTTGATATAGAACAACTCAAAGTGATTTACAAAATAATGTTCATCTATTGTCTAGAGTTACAATTGAACATGTATTAATCATCGATGTTGCTCGGGTGAAACTCTTCATTCTGGTTAATGATTTCCCCCATGATGAAGATGGCGAGCTTCCCTTGAACGTCTGAGAGTTCGTCCAGTACGAATGGCCTGTCATCGATCGTCATGCCATGTCGCTAGAAGTAAAGTAGTAAGCATATATTTAAATTGATAATTAGGAAATAATTATTGCGAGATTGACTAACAAACCTCTGGATCCTTCTTCTTAGCACCCATATTTCCTATATATGATGACAAACGTAGAATGCACATATGTTGCCTTGTAGTTGCTGGTGGCATTGCAAAAATAGAATTACATATATAGGTATAGTCAGTTTGAGAGGCCAGGTTACGAAGTGTGATATAGGATTATTGTGCTGTAGCAGGTACCGAAAATCGCATCCTGTGTTGTAGTGTGGCGCTCGGTTCCCTGTGTGGCCCTCCCTCGGCAACATAGGCGTGGAACAAGCTACGTGATTTGAAAAAGTTATCCTCGGCCATTTCAAACAAAGGAAGACTACAATAGAGTCATATATGAAGGAAATGAGCATATCTGTCGAGTACTTTTTGCACCTTGGTGAAGTCGTTGTTTTTGTCATTTAGGGAATCAAGGTATGCCACCTACTCATGTATGTTGCTATAGTCATTAAACCTAAGTTCGTATTGCGTATAATGTACAAATGAAATTTGTATAGCAAGTAGTGAAGCACTTACCCCTGGTTGTAGGGCACCAGTATGTAGTTCTTGTTGCGGTGAGTAAGCAACCCCTTCATTATGTATTTCTCGACGTAGGATGCGTCAAGGTTGACACATTGCTCAGAGATCAACTGTGAGTTGAGGAAACCCACCGGTTCTCGCCATCGCCGGGCTTCTTGCATCATGTGTCTATACGTAAGCAATGAGTTATGACATTTATCAGTATTGCATGAATGTAGAACTTGATTGTACACACTTACAGTGTCCAACATCGTAGAAATGAGGTGTCGAGGGCCTCAAGGTTGAATAGTTGAAATAAGCCTTCGAAGCCCACGACGAAGTAGCCCAACTTGTGGAGGAAATGGTTCTCCATGTAGCTGACGGCGAATCCAATAGTAGGCCAGTATGTCCTCTCCTCATCGATCTACCACATGTACCAGGAATGCAAACTCGCGCAAGCCAATCTTCTTCGATTTGGTCTTAGTGCCTTGCGTGCTATTTGTCCTCCTCCATTCCAAACATAGAAGGCGACTACACAAATAATCACACTTTTCTTGTTTCTTCGCCGCCGTCTCCACAGGGGCTGGTATGGAGGCATTCTAGCGCAGGGGTTGAGGTTGAGTTATCATGCTATTTATCTTCCTCGAAGATGACTCGGCACACTTTTCTTGTTTCTTGTACAGCTAAGTCCTCGAGACTTTTTCCAATATTGCTACGTCTCCACAGGACCCGATACATAGGTATTCCCTCTGCGACGCGGGGTTGAGGTAGAGTCATCGAGGGATCTGTTGGAGAGGCATGGTTGTGTTCGATCGTTTAAAATCTTGCCGCTGCGGCGATGTCCCTTACTGTCGGACCATTGGAATAACAACGACAAAACTCAAACATTCAATAACAACAAAACATACCAAAACTCTCAGACCTAAGCAAGATATAACAAAATTTTAGACAGAGAATAATTCATTTTAAGTTATAATGAATTTCCATGAATTTTCTAAGCTAAATACATATCAAAGCACTTAGTTAATTACTTAACAAATTTTCATGAACAGAAGCTCTAAAATCTATCCCGATAATTAGCGCACTAAAATGAAATTTTACGAGCTTTGGACAATTATTGAAAGAGATACTCATTTTCTAATTTAGAAGATACATAAAACATCCTTTAATTACTTATGATTTTTACTACATATACAAGGTTGAAACTATTTTTAGTAAATACCACATTTAAAATGAAAATTGTCATGCGATTTAGATAAAAATTGGATTAGTTATGCATTTTCTAAGTTTAATTGAATTAACCACATTTGAAATACCAAAGCATTTAAATCTTTTCTCACAAGCAACGGCTAGCCCCAGCGCGAGGCGGACAAGCGCGATGCGCGACTAAGGTCAAACTTGACCAAGAATGCGGCATAACGGTGACGTCGGCGTACTCTAAAAATACGTCTTCGACTTAACAAAGTGCAAACCTAACATACTCTCCAGAGAAATACGCTTCCGACGAGAAAACGCATAACGAGCTACACAACCTAGCGGCAGCACGGACCGCGCATGGCGGCGTGACTCGAGAAACAAATAACGGTGGATTAAAGATTTTCTAAACGTGATTAGCCAATAGGGCCCACAAGTCGAGAACTCAAACTAGACATAATCGGTGCTAAACTTAAACATCACCGGCGGTTCACGGCGCCGCCGAGAAAGACGGCAGGCGCGCCGCGGAGTGGATCGCAAACCGGTGAGTTTCAAAGCGAGTGAGTGATACCTTCGGGTTCACAGAGACTTGCGAACCCGGAGGTGGCGGGGTCCGGTCGATGGTCACCGGAGTTGAGCTGGCGGCGACCGAGGCGGAGAAGAAGGCACGGCTCCGCAGCGCGGGCGCTCACAGGCTTCTAGAGGGCTCGGAAAGTGCGCCTCCGGCTCGCCGAAGATGTCCTCTCCTCATCGATCTGCCACATGTACCAGGAATGCAAACTCGCGCAAGCCAATCTTCTTCGATTTGGTCTTAGTGCCTTGCGTGCTATTTGTCCTCCTGGAAGACGACTCGTCACACTTTTCTTGTTTCTTCGCCGCCGTCTCCACAGGGGCTGGTATGGAGGCATTCTAGCGCAGGGGTTGAGGTTGAGTTATCATGCTATTTATCTTCCTCGAAGATGACTCAGCACACTTTTCTTGTTTCTTCGCTGTCGTCTCCACAGGACCCGATACATAGGTATTCTGGCGCGGGGTTGAGGTAGAGTCATCGAGGGATCTGTTGGAGAGGCATGGTTGTGTTCCGATCGTTGCACTGCGGCGATGTCCCTCTTGGACCATTGGATAAAAGTGTGCACGACATCCCCTAGTGTTATGATGTCTTCGTTCGGGGGCTTCTCTAGTGGGACGACCATGAAATTGTCATATACCTTTTCCACCTGGACCTTGGCGTAACCCTATGCCAGCTGGGCACCGTGCAGCATTATCCCTTCCTGGCATGAAAATGCCATCCCCCGCCCAACCTCAAGAGAAATAGACCCAACCAGCCTTTTCGGGGGGTTGAATAGGCGCCACACAAAAACGACCTCTTCAAAATCTTTTGCCTCAAGACATACAAGGTTCTTTCACTCCAATAGCTATGTAGAGCTATGAAGATCAAAGATAATCATTCAAATAAGAATAAGGCAAAAAAAGGATCAAAACTCGCTGAAATCCTCAACGGGCGGTCAGATCGGTGAATAGTGGCAGTCAGACCGGTGAACAGTGCGGTCAGACCGGAACGATGCGGTCGGCCGGGAATAGTAGCGGTCGGACACGGAACGATGCGGTCGGACCGGTGAGCGATAAATCAACCAGAAACCGAATTTCAAAGATTTTGAAATCGCAATTTGATCCAACTTTTGATCTACACGACCAAACTCGACCAAATTTGAGACACACCTTCTCTAAGATATTAGGAACCTATTCCAATCGAAGATCGCAGAGATCCATGCCAAAATTCCTACCTTTTTCAATTTGAACGAATGGTGCTTCAAAACCGGGCAAAATACGAAAACGATGATTGAGATGATTTCGTGGGAGGAATCAATCCAAGATGGCTAAGGATGGTCTCCCATACGTCTTAGCACTCTCAATCACAGGAAGAATCAAGCCAAAAACTCTCAAGAGCAAAACCCCCGAAAATCACCCTTTCTTTCACTAAAACCGGGCAAAATCAAAACTTAGATTCAAAATCTTGCTCGTGGGTGGATGATGATCAAGATGACCTTAGATGGGTTCCCACGTATCCCAGCAAGCAAGATTAAGAGGAAAAACCAAGTAAAAATTCCCGGATCAAGGAAAGCCCCAAAATCATCAAATAGAGAGGATGAACACAAAGAGACTCATCTCAAGAGATTTGGTTGGATTGATTTGAGATGAATGATTATTGGTTTACAGCCACTTCATCTAGGAGGACAAAGCTCAACACATGAGCACACACTCAATCCAAAACCCTAGAACCCTAACATTCTTTCTCCCCAAAACCCTAAAACACAAAATAGGGCTATCAAATGAATGGGTTAAGAAGGTGCTGGCCAGCACCCTCCTCTATTTATAGTGGAGGCTAGATTCTAGGGAATATTCCATTAGGGCACCCATTAAACCCTAACACACAAATGGGTTAACACACGCACGCATCTCAAAGCGTCGTCTTCATCATCGATTGACCTAAACAGCTTCACCATGCACCGACCCGCGCCGCGGTTTAGCCAAAAGTCACCAAGGTGGTATTTGATGAAATTACAAAAATACCCCTGTCTCGATCTTTCTCCAAAAGACCAAGTCTAATCCTGGTGAAGCAATCGCCTGCTTCGCCACGTGTAGGTTGATCAACAGCTCCTTGTCGTCAAGTCTCTCCCGTCCGGATCCCACCGGCACCACTGAGCACTTGCAACGACTCCCGCGTCGCTTGATCCAACCAGTCGCACCGAACTGCCCGTTCGGTCACCCATGTCCATCCTGCATCCCGCTTGAGTCCTCTGACCTCACCCGGCATCCTTGATCGCTCTGGACCTCAGCTCTCCAAGCTTAGTCCCGATCCTCCTCACCGTTGACCGTCATAGACCTGCAAGCCACCTACATAGCAATAGACAAGTAAACACGAATCCGGGAACAAGTTCTTCACAACTTGACCCGCGTTAGCCAAAACATGCATCATTCAACACATATGCACTGATGAACATGAACTTGACCTAACAAACACACATCGCCGCCACGCGAGCCGACGAACAAGTCAAAACTGGTCAGACCGCCACCCTTGGTAATCGGACCGCCCACTGGCCGGTCTGACCGCCAACCAAAAGCCGATCTTACCGCCCCCAAGGGACTTAGCCAAAATCCCAACTCTGAAATCCGCAACCTCTCTGGAAATTTTAAACCAATAGAACTTTTGCCTGGAGACTCTTGCCTACACCCTCTAGTTTTGGCACAGCTCAAAAATCCAAAGCCACTTTCATGGCTGGTCTGACCGCTCAGCGGTAGCCGATCAGACCGCCACACCGGCCGGTCGGACCGCCACCTTGGCCGGTCGGACCGCCGCCTTGGCCGATCAGACCGCCAGCCTCTCACTAGCAAAACAGTTCGAGACAGGACCGGTCTGACCGCCACCAAGGCCAGTCAGACCGCCTGAGACCTGACAGCACAAGCACTTCTCCGAAAATACGTGTTTTCGTAAACCCTCAACGCCATTGCCAATTGTCTCATCATCCTAAGATCGTGTGTATATCCCTATGATATCCACACAGCCTCACTTGGAGCATGCATGGCATGGGTTCCTACAAAACGATACACAATTAGTTTAGACGTCCTACAGGTGTATCTTTGGAGCATTCTAGAGATGTATATTAAGAAGCAACAAAACTCTGGCAGAAGATCGTACTACACGGACTAACGATTCTAACCTAAGAAGGACCACTTTGCTGAAGCACTCCTAACCTAACTTATACGAACGATCGGCTCGAAGCAAACGACAGATCTTGAAACTTCCAGGGCCTCCATCGCTTGATCACGAAGAGCTCGATCCTATAGAGTTTACTGAGGTAGGGAGATCACTTTGAATTTCAAAAACAAGGTTTTAGAAGAGATGAATAGAATAAGATGAGAGAAGAATAACTATTCAAGTTAATCATTTGTTTTGATTTATAAAATAAATTTTTGAAGTTTTTGACTAAACGACCATGCTAACTATGGTTGCATCCTACAATGATCGTCTGACTACGATACCATCTCTTATCGGGACCCCGGGTATACGACCACAGGACCCTCTGTGCATTCCGAGCTAGTCCCAGATCAATAGCTAGCTCACACAGTTACAACATAGATAAAATCATATCCATACAACCAGATCACGATGAAGTGGACAAATTAATATTAGTAGGTAGCAAAAGGACCTTATGGTCAAAGTCTTACAACAGTTGCCACGCGGGGCTTAACAACAAAAGATAACTTGCAGTGAAACCAAAATATCTTGTGGAGGCCATTCAACATGCCCACAGGAAATCGAGTAGAGTACGCGACCTAATTCGCATAGTCTTCAAAGTACTCCTCTTCAAAGAGTGCAGAGCATCCAGATCCTTCTGTGGGGATTAATCACACAGGGCGCAAGTCGTGAGTACTTTTGAATGTACTCAGTAAGCCATAGGAAAATGTATGCAATTAGTATTCATGCAGGGCTTGACAAGGATGGCCTTATGGTTATTTTGCAGAAAGCAGTATTGACAGTAAATACAAATAGTAGATTGAAAAGCATAATTTAAAAGATTATTACATAAGTAATTAGTTTCTTTCAGCAACAACTAGTGAACACCCCGTTCACTTCCCAACCAAACCACCATTCCAATAGTTTTATGAAAATCTACCCTCGTGTGAAATCACGGGCATTGTCCATAACCGGGGACACGGCTATTCGAATAGTTTTACACTGCAGAGGTTGTACAACTTTACCCACAAGAGATAATCATCTTTTCGCCATGCATTTCACGCCCGGCGTGTGACTAAGTGATTATCACAAGGCTTTACAAAGCTCTGTCTTGACCCGTTACGCTCGCTAAGGATTCGCCACCCTGGCCCCCTCTTGCGCCAATTCAACAACCACAACAGAACCGAATCAACACATTGCTATTTATTCAGCTAGGTCCACCCCATCCTGGACATGTGGTTGCACAGTATGGCCCAGATCAATGGCTTACAAGGTTAAGTCCTTAGTGGTTGCTCAGCGAGACTACCTCATCCCATGTGCATCGTGCACCCAAGTGCCACTTGCACCCAAAAGCATGCCTCACGCATCTTGCCTCGCGCATCCCACCTTTGCCACCGACCACTCGCCCGAGCATAAATCATTTTGTTCACCCAAGCCAATGGCGACCCCCACCATGGCACAAAATTTTAAAAAGGCGGCATCGCACCACAAATTGGCACAACTGTGACATCGCACCACATTTGCACAACCGTGGTATCGCACCATAATTCCATATATCGTTAGGTCAAAATTAATCATTATGGATATGTGATCATGAACCCCATCGCATAACTAAAGCATGGTTAAGAATAATACGATACCCATGTTGGTAGTTTATCAACATCCAACTAAAATAACCCATCCTATGGTATCCAAGGAATTATGTCATTCAAGGGTACATGTTGATAGAAATTATTCAAGGAGGCATACAACAATTAGGTAATTAACTATTCCCGAAACCATTTAATATAAAAATAGCAATGCATGTTTATATCAAACAATATAGTTTTATAAAGTGTGTACGACATGGTCAAAGGTCTACGACTTGCCTTCGTTGAAGAGTTGAGGAGCTTCGGTTGTTGGGTCCAGGAATTTGTCCGAACGCCGGAATCTATACGTGCGAAAAGAGCCAAATAAATAAAACAATCCCAAATAAATTTCAAATAATTACCAAACTTGCACTAACAGCAAGAGGAGGATTTTAGATGAATTTAGAAATTTGAATCACTCGAATTGGAGTTCGAATGAAGAAGTTACGGCCTTTCGAAGTTAGAAATCACATGAAATGAAGAAAACTGGATTTTTCCTCAATTTCTGATTTATTCTTCTAAAGGAAATTTGGATTATTGCGCTAGTTGACGTCAGCGAGGGGGTTTTATTTTTCGATTGAATAATTTTTCTACAGAAAAATCAGGAAAAGCCACGCGGGCGCTGACTAGGCAGTCACGCGGGCAAAGGTGGTGATGCGGCGCCACATGGTGCTGACGTGGCGCCACGCGAACTGCCACGTCGGACCCGAGCGGCGGCGCGCTCCGCCCGATGGCTCGTCGGCGAACGGCTGGGCGGCGGCCGACGGCGAGGGGACCAGCGGCAAGAGGAGCTCGCGGGGAGTCTGATGCTCACCGGTTTTGCGACGCGGCACGAAGAGGCGGCCGGTGGCGAGCGAGGAAGGCGGCGATGAGAAGAGGGCTACGGCGGCGACGGTGCTCCGGGGGCGGTCCGGGGACGGGGAGACGCGCACGAGGTGCCCCTCGGTACGGCGATGCCGAAGGTGGAGGCGGCAGCGGCTGAGGGTGCTCGGAGGCGGCGCTAGAGGCAGTGGCGACCTTCGGTGGCCGGCGGCGAAGAACAGCAATCGCGGTCAGAGGAGAGCGGGAAAGGGCGGGCGAGAAGAGGGGAAAGAGAGAGGAGAGGGAGGCACTTACGGTGCTCGCCTTTAAAGGGCTCCGGGAGGCCCGAAGGAGGAGGAAGGGGGAGGTGCTGTCAGCCGACAATGGTGGACGACGGGCGGCTTGTCCGCATGGAGAAGGGAGAAAGCGGGGCGCACGGGCGCAACGGAGGCGGGAACGGACGGCGTGAGGTCAGCGGTAAGGCAGGCGTTAGGGCCAGGCGAGGGAGGCGGCGGGGACCAGCGGGATTTGCAGCGCGCGATCGCGCACGGCGCGGTGCAGAGGGGGGCCCGGAGGTGGACGACGACGCGGGGATGAAGGGTGAGGGCCGTCCGATTTCAATTGGACGGTCGGCAAAGGAGGAGGGCGTGGCTGAGGGGATGCCGTCCGATTTTGATCGGACGGTGCACAGAGGGGAGGCGCGGCACGCGCAGGGAGCGGGCCGACGCTGGGCCACGCAGGAGAAAAAGAAGTGGGCCGAAGGAGAGATTTCAGCCCAACGACCTTAGGGGATTTTAGAATTCGTTTTTGAATTAAGAAAAAGCCAAAAAACGAAAACCTTTTTAGAAAATAGCTAAAGCCGTCCAAAAATTCTAGGATAATTCACAAAAGATCCTGGAATTATTTAGGACTTAATAAAAATACTTTTAGCTATACTTTAGTTTTTGATTTTTGCAATTAAAATAGATTTTTATTTTTAGGCCAAAGGAAAACCCATTTCTAAATTCCAGAAAATGCAATAAAAGACTTAAAATAATAATTTTGACTTTTAAATCCAATAAAATCTAGAGAACTCCAATAAACCAACTTTAATTTAATTAAAGTTTAATTAATTCAAATTAAACTTTTTAAATTCTAAATTTCCAAGTTAAGCTTTATCAACTTAATAAGACCAAATGGTTATTTTTTAAAATTTTCAAAATTTTCAAAAACTCAGGAAAATTGGGATGTTACAAACCTACACCCCTTAAAGAGAATCTCGACCCTGAGATTCGGGCTGACTAGAGAATAGGTTCGAGGATTCGGACTTTGCTCACTGAACTGAACTTAGTTTCCTTTCTGAGTGAGACAAAACCGAAACGGAAACTGAACTGACTCGATCTTACCTGGAACGGGGTTCTGAGCTGGTTGGGCTGTCTCTATGATGACTTGATTCACTCGACCTCTTGCAGAAGATAGTGGGGTCCTGGTGGCTTGGCCGGAAGTCTGAGTTGTTCCTTGGCCTATTCCTGGTGTAGTGACTCTAGTTGGCGTAGCTCCCAAGTTGAATGGAATTGGCGTAGGGGCTCACTTTCTTGGGCAACTGTGAGCATAATGACCGGTCTCGTGGCATCTGTAACAAGTGACTCCTGGAGCTGGATTGTTGCTTCCCTGTGGTTGGTTGTTGTTGACTCCTGAAACGGCTGGGCGAGGTATCAGTGGAGTGGTTCTGAATGTAGCAGGAGAAGCGAAACAGATAGGGTGCTGCACATCCATTCTGCCTCTTTGTGGTTGATTTTGATGAGACCCATGCCGCATCATCTTTCTTTTTGCAGGATTCTTCTAGTTCACGATGAGAATCTTCTATGAGCACAGTCTTGTCCAGCATATGCTGGAAATCCACGTAGTCATTGCCAACAACTTGCACCTTTAAACTGGGATTGAGTCCACGCTTGAAACGCTTCTGACGTGCATCGTCCGTGGTGACGTCCTCTGGAGCATAACGGGAGAGTTGGGTGAACTTGTTGAGGTACTCAGTTACTGACAGAGTCCCTTGCTGTAGTTCATGGAACTCATTCTTCTTCATCTCTGCTATATATACCATCTAGGACATGCGAGTGGCGGAAATCTGCTGAAAACTCAGCCCGTAATATCTTGGGGGTTCTCATGGGCTACACAGTAATTCTCCCACCATTCTGTTGTAGTGCCTTCAAGCTGATGCGCGGCATACAGAACCGTATCGCGATCGTCACATCAAGCAATGGCCAGCTTCTTCGCTATGGAGCGCAGCCATTCATCCGTGTCTAAGGGTTCAGGGGAGCTGGAGAATGTAGGTAGATGTGCCCTCATGAACTCTGCAAACTTGGATTGCTGAAAAGCTGGTGGTGGTGGTGGTATGGCAGTAGCCTGATTGTTCTGGTCCAACATCGCGACTAAAGAAGCAGTGGTTTGATTTTGCTGATTCATCATTTGGTTTATATTCTGCATCATTGCATTCATCAACTGTGTTTGAGCGGCCATGAATTGACCTAGACCTTGATCTGCTACTACGGCCGGAGGGGTGGTGTAGTGGGGTTCGTGGGCTCGTCCTGACTTGCGGAGTTTCGGGTCTAAACCATCTGAAATAATTCTTCCTAGGTTTAATAGACGAGAAGGAGAAAGCACAATAGATAAGGGGGAAAAGCACATTAGACAAAAGGGGAAACAAGAGAGGAAGACGGAACAACCTAATTGGGGAAAATTGGTTCAACCCGAAGAGCAAATAGCTGGAAAGCTATTAAGAAGCAACAAAACTCTGGCAGAAGATTGTACTACACGGACTAACGATTCCAACCTAAGAAGGACAACTTTGCTGAAGCACTCCTAACCTAACTTATACGAACGATCGACTCGAAGCAAACGACAGATCTTGAAACTTCTAGGGCCTCCAGCGCTTGATCACGAAGAGCTCGATCCTATAGAGTTTACTGAGGTAGGGGGATCAGTTTGAATTTCAAAAACAAGGTTTCAGACGAGATGAGAAGTAAGAACCTAAGAACGAGACGAGAAAATAATAGAATGAGATGGGGAAAGATTGGGATCAGACCAGAGATGAATAGAATAAGATGAGAGAAGAATAACTATTCAAGATAATCAGTTGGTTTGATTTATAAAATAAAATTTTGAAGTTCTTGACTAAATGACCATGCTAACTATGGTTGCGTCCTACAGTCGATATGGCTCTGATACCATCTCTTGTCGGGACCCCGGGTATACGACCCCAGGACCCTCTGTGCATTTTGAACTAGTCCCAGATCAGTAGCTAGCTTGCACAGTTACAAACATAGATGAAATCATATCCATACAACCAGATCACGATGAAGTGGACAAATTAATATTAGTATGTAGCAAAAAGACCTTATGGTCAAAGTCTTACAACAGTTGCCACGCAGGGCTTAATAGCAAAAGATAACTTGCAGCGGAACCAAAATATCTCGTGGAGGCCATTCGACATGCCCATAGGCAATCGAGTGGAGGACGCGCCCTAATTCGCATAGTCTGCAAAGTACTCCTCTTTAAAGAGTGCAGAGCATCCAGGTTCTTCTGTGGGGATTAATCACACAGGCGCAAGCCGTGAATACTTTTGAATGTACTCAGCAAGTCGTGGGGAAATATATGCAATTAGTATTCATGCAGGGCTTGACAAGGATGGCCTTATGGTTATTTTGCAGAAAGCAGTATTGAAAATAAATACAAAGAGTAGATTGAAAAGCATAATTTAAAAGATTAATACATAAGTAATTAGTTTCTTTCGCAAAAACTAGTGAACACCCCGTGTTCACTTCCCAACCAAACCACCATTCCAATAGTTTTTATGAAAATCTACCCCTCGTGTGAAATCACCAGGCATTGTCCATAACCAGGGACACGGCTATTCGAATAGTTTTACACTCTGCAGAGGTTGTACAACTTTACCCACAAGAGATAATCATCTTTTACTGCCATGCATTTCACGCTTCTCCGAAAATACGTGTTTTCGTAAACCCTCAACGCCATTGCCAATTGTCTCATCATCCTAAGATCGTGTGTATATCCCTATGATATCCACACAGCCTCACTTGGAGCATGCATGGCATGGGTTCCTACAAAACGATACACAATTAGTTTAGACGTCCTACAGGTGTATCTTTGGAGCATTCTAGAGATGTATATTAAGAAGCAACAAAACTCTGGCAGAAGATCGTACTACACGGACTAACGATTCTAACCTAAGAAGGACCACTTTGCTGAAGCACTCCTAACCTAACTTATACGAACGATCGGCTCGAAGCAAACGACAGATCTTGAAACTTCCAGGGCCTCCATCGCTTGATCACGAAGAGCTCGATCCTATAGAGTTTACTGAGGTAGGGAGATCAGTTTGAATTTCAAAAACAAGGTTTTAGAAGAGATGAATAGAATAAGATGAGAGAAGAATAACTATTCAAGTTAATCAGTTGGTTTGATTTATAAAATAAATTTTTGAAGTTTTTGACTAAACGACCATGCTAACTATGGTTGCATCCTACAGTCGATACAGCTCTGATACCATCTCTTATCGGGACCCCGGGTATACGACCACAGGACCCTCTGTGCATTCCGAGCTAGTCCCAGATCAATAGCTAGCTCACACAGTTACAACATAGATAAAATCATATCCATACAACCAGATCACGATGAAGTGGACAAATTAATATTAGTAGGTAGCAAAAGGACCTTATGGTCAAAGTCTTACAACAGTTGCCACGCGGGGCTTAACAACAAAAGATAACTTGCAGTGAAACCAAAATATCTTGTGGAGGCCATTCAACATGCCCACAGGAAATCGAGTAGAGGACGCGACCTAATTCGCATAGTCTTCAAAGTACTCCTCTTCAAAGAGTGCAGAGCATCCAGGTCCTTCTGTGGGGATTAATCACACAGGGCGCAAGTCGTGAGTACTTTTGAATGTACTCAGTAAGCCATAGGAAAATGTATGCAATTAGTATTCATGCAGGGCTTGACAAGGATGGCCTTATGGTTATTTTGCAGAAAGCAGTATTGAAAGTAAATACAAATAGTAGATTGAAAAGCATAATTTAAAAGATTATTACATAAGTAATTAGTTTCTTTCGCAACAACTAGTGAACACCCCCGTTCACTTCCCAACCAAACCACCATTCCAATAGTTTTTATGAAAATCTACCCCTCGTGTGAAATCACCAGGCATTGTCCATAACCAGGGACACGGCTATTCGAATAGTTTTACACTCTGCAGAGGTTGTACAACTTTACCCACAAGAGATAATCATCTTTTACTGCCATGCATTTCACGCTTCCGAAGGCGTGTGACTAAGTGATTATCACAAGGCTTTTACAAAGCTCTGTCTTGACCCGGTTCTGCTCGCTAAGGATTCGCCACCCTGGCCCCCTCTTGCGCCAATTCAACAACCACAACAGAACCGAATCAACACATTGCTATTTATTCAGCTAGGTCCACCCCATCCTGGACATGTGGTTGCACAGTATGGCCCAGATCAATGGCTTACAAGGTTAAGTCCTTAGTGGTTGCTCAGGCGAGACTACCTCATCCCATGTGCATCGTGCACCCAAGTGCCACTTGCACCCAAAAGCATGCCTCACGCATCTTGCCTCGCGCATCCCACCTTTGCCACCGACCACTCGCCCGAGCATAAATCATTTTGTTCACCCAAGCCAATGGCGACCCCCACCATGGCACAAAATTTTAAAAAGGCGGCATCGCACCACAAATTGGCACAACTGTGACATCGCACCACATTTGCACAACCGTGGTATCGCACCATAATTCCATATATCGTTAGGTCAAAATTAATCATTATGGATATGTGATCATGAACCCCATCGCATAACTAAAGCATGGTTAAGAATAATACGATACCCATGTTGGTAGTTTATCAACATCCAACTAAAATAACCCATCCTATGGTGTCCAAGGAATTATGTCATTCAAGGGTACATGTCGATAGAAATTATTCAAGGAGTCATACAACAATTAGGTAATTAACTATTCCCGAAACCATTTAATATAAAAATAGAAATGTATATTTATGTCAAACAATATAGTTTTATAAAGTGGGTATGACATGGTCAAAGGTCTACGACTTGCCTTCGTTGAAGAGTTGAGGAGCTTCGGTCGTCTGGTCCAAGAATTCGTCCGAACGCCGGAATCTATACATGCGAAAAGAGCCAAATAAATAAAACAATCCCAAATAAATTTCAAATAATTACCAAACTTGCCCTAACAGCAAGAGGAGGATTTTAGATGAATTTAAAAATTTGAATCACTCGAATCGGAGTTCAAATGAAGAAGTTACGACCTTCCAAAGTTAGAAATCACATGAAATGAAGAAAACCGGATTTTTCCTCAATTTTTGATTTATTCTTCTAAAGGAAATTCGGATTATTGCGCGAGCTAACGTCAGCGAGGGGGTTTTATTTTTCGATCAAATTATTTTTCTACGGAAAAAATTAGGAAAAGCCACGCGGGCAAAGGTGGTGACGCGGTGCCACGTGGTGCTGAGGTGGCACCACGCGGACTACTACGTCGGACCCGAGCGGCGGCGCGCTTGGCCCGATGGCTCGCGCGAACGGCTGGGCGGCGGCCGGCGGCGAGGGAACTAGCGGCAAGAGGAGCTCGCAGGGAGTCTAATGCTCACCGGTCGGCGGGCGAGGAAGGCGGCGGCAAGAAGAGGGCTACGGAGACGACGGTGCTCCGGGGGCGGTCTGGGGACGGGGAGGCGCGCACGAGGTGCCCCTCTGTGCGGCGATGCCGAAGGTGCAGGCAACGGCGGCTGAGGCTACTCGGAGGCGACGCTAGAGGTGGCGGCGTCCTTCGGTGGCCGGCGACGAAGGACGGCAAACGTGGTCGGAGGAGAGCGGGAGAGGGCGGGGGAGAAGAGGGGAAAGAGAGAGGAGAGGGAGGCGCTTACGGTGCTCGCCTTTAAAGGGCTCGAGGAGGCCCGGAAGAGGAGGAAGGGGGAGGTGCTGTCGGCCGACAATGGCGGACAGTGGGCGGCTTGTCCGCGTGGAGAAGGGAGAAAGTGGGGCGCATGGGTGCGGCGGAGGCGGGAACGGACGGCGTGAGGTCGGCGGCGAGGCAGGTGCTAGGGCCAGGTGAGTGAGACGGCGGGGACCGGCGGGATTCGCGGCGCGTGGTCTTGCACGCGCGCACGGCATGGCGCGGAGGGGGGCTCTGGAGGTGGACGACGACGCGGGGATGAAGGGTGAGGGCCGTCCGATTTCAATCGGACGGTCGGCAAAGGAGGAGGGCGCGGCTGCGGGGATGCCGTCCGATTTCGATTGGACGGTGCACAGAGGGGAGGCGCAGCGCGCGCGCGGGGAGCGGGCCGACGCTGCGCCGCGCAGGAGAAAAAGAAGTGGGCCGAAGGAAAGATTTCGGCCCAACGACCTTAGGGGATTTTAGAATTCGTTTTTGAATTAAGAAAAAGCTAGAAAACGAAAACCTTTTTAGAAAATAGCTAAAGCCGTCCAAAATTTCTAGGAAAATTCACAGAAGATCTTGGAATTATTTAGGACTTGATAAAAATACTTTTAGCTATACTTTAGTTTTTGATTTTTGCAACTAAAATAGATTTTTATTTTTAGGCCCAAGGAAAACCCATTTCTAAATTCCAGAAAATGCAATAAAAGAATTAAAATAATAATTTTGACTATTAAATCCAATAAAATCTAGAGAACTCCAATAAACCAACTTTAATTTAATTAAAGTTTAATTAATTCAAATTAAACTGTTTTAAATTCTAAATTTTCAAGTTAAGCTTTATCAACTTAATAAGACCAAATGGTTATTTTTTAAAATTTTCAAAATTTTCAAAAACTCAGAAAAATTAGGATGTTACATCGGCCTTAGATCTCTTCCAACTCCTGTATGCCTTGGAGTCGTGTGGGAATCCACGCATCCAAGGTACGTAAACCCCAACGCCTCGTGTGCAACCTGGGTGTTCCTTGTTTTCCAGGGCCATGGATAGTATATCCTTCTCCCTCACTGCTTCGAAGGAGCCTTGGAAAGATTGGGTACTCAATATATGTTTGCTGCAAGAGGCCATCATATTATTTTAGACCCTATGAAGTTATAGACTTATTAACAATTAGGTAGTTTGACATATCTTCCCAGGCGTTGGGACACTCCCTCGTCTGTTGGGTTTGTGAAAGAGATGGCGCTCGACGACGTGATTGAGGCCCTCACTCTTAACCAGTTTCGGGCGCGCTCGTCTGTGATCCCGGTAAATGGTGGGGAGACCTCCGACTGGATTGCCTTATTGTCCTGATCACTTATCCATTGCTGGATTTTTCCCACATAACTAGTGGTGCTGAGTCTGTGGGAGTGAGTGTTTTGTGTCTGGATAGCCTTGTGCGCCGCACTTTGCTACTGAAATTCAGTTGTCGTCTTCATCCGCACAAAGGCATCCCATGTATTCAACAATACGAAATGATACTTCGCACAGGACGTCAGACCCTTGTTCACGTACTTTGTGACAAGCTTACTCTTGAAGGTCTTCCACGCTTTTCCTATCGCGAGGAACGCCTGCCGTTGCACGAGTCCCTGGACTTCTGCTGGGATCTCGAACGAAACGTAATTTCAGTCCACAGCTGCTCTTCCTCGTCCTCCGTCTGAGACTTCCATTTCTCTGTGGTGATTTGGGACCCTTTCCCTTCCAATTAGTTTACCGTAGGTGGTCCGGAATGCTGTCGTTGCTTTCTTGGGAAGTAGAGGGACCCTGTGAGGACCGGAATATTTAACTAGTAACACTTAACCTCCAATTGGTTCTAGCGTTACTAATTAAACATTCTAAGCCTCGATGGACATATGCTTCCCAGAATTGCAGCATATGCACATCATCACAAAATTACACATCATTTCCATACAACATACATCACTAAGTTCAATAACGACATACGCAAAGTAAAGTTATTACAAAAGAGCCGACCGGCCAAATAGAACAATATCCAAGAATAACAGCGGAAGCAAAAGGTGCCATAAGATGGCTAGAACAAAAGTCGACCGGTTAGCCACACCACCCACAAGGCAACCGACCGGGCCGCCAAGCTAGACGCCTCGCAAACTACCACAGCACAACTCACAGAAGTGAGGCCCCTCAAGCTCACCTTCTTCCTCTGCAACAATTACATTTAAGCAAGATAACTGAGTACACAAAGGTACTCGCAAGACTGACGTGTGGAATAGCAGACCTATTCATAAACTACATGCAAGCTCATTTAGGTGGAGGTTGTATGTCTCATTTTGCACAAAGCCAACTTTATTTGCAATAACGTAATACATTCAAAAGCAAGTTTGCAAACCAATTTTAATGTTGAAAGTAGCAGCGAAAATAATGATAAATACAAGCAACCACCTAGAAGTGACTATCCCAATAGCCACCACAACATAGCACGAATCCCTGATTCGTACCACCCATCAAGTTTTAATTAAAAGGTTGTAGTCTAACTCTTGAAAGCTTACCCAAGCGTGTCCATAACCTAGGACGAGGCTATTCGAATAGTTTTAACCTGCGGGGTGTACCAATGTACCGACACTTGGACCGCCTTTAAGCCACAAAGCACACTTCCAGAAGGTATGCGCAAGACGGCTAAGTCCTACGAGACGTTTTCCAATATTGTGTATTAACCCCGAGCCGCTCATATGGATAGAAACCCATACGCTTACATTGCAAGCCGAAAGACAATGAATCCCATCACGGGTGAAGTCTTTCGGACACTACAATGCTCCCAACACCATCCCTCCTGCGACTCCCTGCGACCCGAAGCCATTACACTCCAAAGTACTAAGTCAAGAGAGGTCCCATACCCTCTAGTGTGGTTAGCACGCACAAATTGCTCGGATAACAGGTACTCACAAGATGTTCGGTCCTTAATTGACTCGGGCACCATTCCAGTCACACCCGAAAATCACACCATCTTACCATTGTGCCCAAGTCTAAATCATTTTGCTTTTTAGTTTTAGTTTTCATAAGTAGACATGGCACAAGGTGGAAATCATAAATCATAATAAGTTTTATGTGATCAAGGTTATCGACAAGTCGATAACCGCCCATTTCTACCGGAAACTAAGCATGGCTAAGCAATTAATTCGCAAACTACTAAGTGAAAAGAGCTCATCCATGAACTCTAAATCACAGCCATAACCTAGGCTCATGGTAGTAAAGGATAATCATTTGTCTAAGGAAATGCATCTACTAGGCCAACTATCGACAATAGTTAAAACAAGATAGCAATGCATGCATAGAAGTTGTAAACAACATAAATACTTAAAATACTAGGATTAACATGATCAAAGTGCTTGCCTTGCTGGATTTGTTCTTGCTGCAGAGGGGAGTGCTCAGGTTCAAAGTCTTCTTCGGAACCTAACGCGAAAAGACGATAAAACCGATAAGAACGAAGAACACCAAAAAGGAACTCAACAGCAAAGAACATCCAAATCCCATGAAATTTCTACAGCAGCTAGAGGTTGATTTTAGACAATTTTAGAAACAAGAATCACTTCATTTGGACTTAACATGAAAAAGTTATGGCCAAATTAAATTCTCTCAGCCTGAAAAATCCTAATTAAATTAATTAGAGTTACTGTTCATGGCAAAAATTTCTAGAATGATCTGGAACTTGAAATTTTTATGGTAGGTAGATATGGTTACCCTAACAACAGCAAAACTGAGTTTGCACAAATTGGAGTTATAATGAATTAGTTATGATTTTTCTAAGTTCTAAAACTAGCATATATCATTTCTCAGGAACATAAATAAAGACAAGGCCTAGTTCATATTAAAGCATGTCTACAGACCAATTTTACCAAGTTGAGTTGCTCAGTAAGGATTTACAGAGAAGAAGTTATGCAATTTACACATTTTCAAGGAATTTCTAAACAACCAATTCATATTAACAAGATCATGTAGTTAAAGTTACTTTCTACTATATAACAGTGCCTAAATTCATTCTCAGATTAAAGTTCATACTATAACAGAGCTATAGCAACTGGAATCATTCAAAAAGGAATTAAAATGACAAAGTTAAGCGCTTATGAAATTTGAAACATTAAAGACTTAGAAAATTTGAGCTCTCGGGAGGTCCAAATGGACTGGAAGACAAAGGAGAGGTCATGGGCCGTTGATCTTGCATCGCAGGGCCACAGACCTCGAAGCACAGCGCACGGGAAGACCTCCTCCCGCATTGGGGAGGTCTGGACCGTTGAGATCTGATCCAACGGTCACGACCAGTGCATGCACAGCGCACGCAAAGGAGGTCCTCGCGCCTAACAGAGGTCGTGACCGTCAGATCAAGATCTGGCGGTCCCGAGCACTAGGGGAGGTCCTAAGGGTAAACCTACGAAGGGAGGTCTGGACGGCTAAGATCTCACGGAGGAGGTCTTCAACGGTCTAGATCTCCAGAGGGAGGTCTTTAACGGACACGATCAAGTGAGGAGGCCTGGCGATCCAGTTGAGCGAGGGAGGTCCTAAGGCTTTAAATCTGAGGAAGGAGGTCTAGCCCGTTAGATCTAAATCTAACGGTTTAGACCAGAGGAGGAGGTCCTAACGCTACGGATCTAAAGGAGGAGGTCCGAGACGGTCAAGATCTCCAGAGGAGGTCTTGATCGGTGGGGGATTGACACGAGGAGGTCTTGGATGGCCAAGATCTTCTCGGGAGGTCCTAAGCGATAGGGTTTTAATCGGAGGAGATCCGGGCGGCTCGGATTAGACCTAGGGAGGTCTTGAACGCCCGGATCGACGCGGAGGAGGTCGAGCGCTAAGGATTTTACAAAATGAGATCTAACGCCGATCTAAACCGGGAGGTCGTGAACGGCTAGGATTGAGCCTAAGAGGTCTGGCGGGGTTTTCTTTGTAAAAGATCGGGGTGGCTTTTACAAAGAGGACCCCGAGGTGGTCTTTGCGAGAATGACCGAGGAGAGGTCTTTTGCAAAGAGGACCTCGATGGAGGTCGAGGTGGTTTTGGCAAAATGACCCGAGAGGAGGTCCTTTGCGCGAGAGTGGTCCTAGTGGCTAGGATTTAACCCAGGTGGTCCTAGACGGTTAGGATCGACTCACGGGGAGGTCCAAGCGCGCAAGATTTTACACAGAGCCAGATCTAACGGCTAAGGGCTAATCCCAGGAGGTTTTCAAAGGCCGAGATAGAACTAGGGAGGTCCTGGGACTAGAAAATTACACGGGAAACCCCTCAACGGTACAGATCTACTAGGGGTGGTCTTAAACGGCTAAGATAAAACGAGGGGGAGGTCCAGAGGCTTAAGTCTTTACGGAAAAGATCCCAAGGCTCGGATATAAACTTGGGGTGGTCGTGGATGGCTACAAAGAACCCGAGGAGGTCCTATGACCTGACAAAAACGCGACAAGGGACAGGCGACCGTAGTTCATTCGCCGGCACGTCGCCGACGACCAGGACCACGGCGGCGGAAACCCAAGCCACCAAAACGAAGCTAATAGTATTGCGAACCTATTGGAGGTGCTCTCGACGGCGGTGATGGCCTTGAACGCCGGCGAGCCGGAGCGAGGCGGAGGACAGGTTTTCGGCAAAATCTGAAAATGGTGAAAACGAGCGCTACGAGCTAAGCTACTTAAACCTAGAGCCCTAAGGGACTAAAACGAAATCACCCGAGTGTAGGGAAGGTCCAGAGGAAGCCGGGGAGAGGAGGAAGCCGAAGGAGACGCTCCGGTGACCAGGAACTTCGCCGGAGGCGAGGAAGGAAGTGGTCCCGACCACGAACAGCTCCCCAACTCGCCCACCCCTGCGATGGTTAACCACAGAAGATTAGAGAAGGCTCAAGGTGATCAAGATGACAAAGTGACAGCTAAGAATTTCGCTGGAACCACTAGAGCTCGAGGCCTTCAAAGAGCTCCAAAGCAAACAATGGTGACAGAGAGAGGGTGTGTTCTTAGGTGTTTGAGTTTGGGAACCAGCTCAACTGAGGGAGCTCAAGCACAGCCAAGAACGAAGAAAGAAAAGGAGAAGGAAGGTCTCAGGCTATACATAGCCAGGGAGCTTGGACAAGGGCTAGGGCAACCTACTGTGAGCAAGAACCATGCCCCTGCCAACGGCACGCACGACAGGACTAGTGGCAGAGCAGGTGAAGACTTTAGGGTTAAACTGCAAGGCATTGAATGCATGGCAGCAAAAGGAGTCGCTGACAAGGACAAAAAGGTGACATCTCACTGCTCCCAACTGCCCTGGTTCTGACACATGCACAGGGGTGCGAAAAACCATGGTGCTCAGACCTCAGGGAGGTCGTGAGGAAGAAACACAACGCCAAGGAGGTCCTGGACGTCCCAGATTTGCTTGGGGTGGTCCTGGACGTCCGAGATTTGCCGAGGTAGAGGAGGTCCTTGCGACCAGGAGGTCCAAGGGAGGTCGTGGGCGTCGGATTCAAATCCAACGGCTCACCACTCGCGCGCACGGGATCGAGCTCGGTTGCGGCCTGGCGACGCGGTCCAACCAAGTCGGCTGAGTTGGGCTCGGGTCCGAGTCCGACTCAAACCAGATTTAATTTTTCTGGTTTTAGAAGGGCTGACATTTGGAGAATTGTTTGAGGTAGCAAAACAACTCCAAAAATTATGAAATTTTTACAAAGGCTTGCTAGCTGAGTTGATGACCTTGTATAAAATTTCCAGAGGTTTTCGTGCAATACTTTTTCCTCCAAAAATTCCACAAGGTACTGGTCCAAGGTTTGACCAGATTTTGAATTGGGTTGACTTTCCTCCAACAGCATTCAAACAATTTCTAAAAATTGTGGGGTTTTTCAGAGGAGTCACATACCAACCCAAGAACTTAGGAAGAATATTTCCAGGAGATTCTCACAAGATGGAACAAGAATGTTTTTGAAGGATCAAGATTTGGATCAAAGACTTGTGACTTTGTATTTCCATAACTTCTTGTACAATAGTTGTTCAGTACAAACAGGAAATACAAGATGTAAGAAAAAGTTTTAATTTCTACTCATTTTCTTACATTTGAAACACAAGCCTAAAATTGGGATGTTACAGACCCCAGCGGCACTGACAGCCATGATGGTCATCTGGCCCTCAAGCCTTCTCGATATTCCGCTGCCATCTCTCTTAGGTACCACTTTCCTCGGAGATCCATACGCATTCGACGACGCAGATGACGGCGGAGAACATGGTGTAGATGCCATCTCACCTACTTACTATCTATAGAAACTTTTCAGCAAAAGACAAAAGAAATTGTTCTTGATTGGAATTTTTTGTCTAAAACTAGGAATGTATTGCAACTTAACACAGTTAGCATAAGGTAAGTGACTCAATGGCACACTGTAAGATTAACAAATCAACAAATAAGTACTTCAGTAATCAATGATATTTTTGCAAGATTAACAAATGAGTATTGCATCAACAAATGATATTACTACAAGATAAACAAATCAGTACTGCATCAGTCAGGATAAAATGCTCAAAAGATAGAACTTCACAACAAAATAAATCAGCACAATGCACAGATTTAGGTTGTTTTCTATTGTTCTCAGATGTCGGGCTGCTCAAGATTCTATCACAAATTAAATACGACAATTACTCTGAAATAATTTAGGCCTTGAGCTTTACAAAATCTTGCTTTCTCTAATCTGACACTTTAAAACAAATCTTTAGTTGAGAGTTCACTATCAATATTGCAATTGAACCAACTACACAATATTTCAATTGACACGAATATAAACAATGACTGAACAACAATCACAGTGAACCACAACTCTTCAACGAGCTTTAATCCGAACCCACAACATTACTAAGCAATATCTCCCAGTGCTATAGTCAATCAAATCAGCACAATTTGAAACTTCTACTAGCACAATCCAAAGCAGTGAGCTCGTACCTTAACAGGGGGCGTGGACAAAGATCGAGAGTCGAGGTCAGGGGCAGCGTCGTCGAGGTTGGGGGTCGTAGAGGGAGGACACCGACGTGGGGAGGAGGAGGCATGGGGATGGAGGCAACGTAGGGGAGGAGGATGGCGCGGGGATGACAGCAGCATAGGGGAGGAGGACAGGGCGGGCATGACGGTGGTGTAGGGGAGGAGGCTCGAGAGGAACATAGGAAGTAAGGGCGCTGGGGAGGCAGACGGGCGAGTGGGCTCTAAGGAGTAAGGGTGCAAACCCTAGCGGGCCCCTACTTATAAAGGGATATCACAAACGGTTCTACTCTAGGATCGTCTATATAAGCGAGCATATTACAGATAGTTATATTTGATGACCGTTTGTGATAAGTATCACATACGGTTCGATTATGGAACTGTCTGTGATGCTCAACGCAGGTGGGGGGAATTTTTTGACACGTGCACGGGAGGCAAAATATTTTGGCGCTTTTCGACGCATGCACAGGAGGCGAAATATTTTGGCACCTTAGGAACCACGCATGTGCTACATATATCATAAACGGTTTGTTCCACTAAACCGCCTATGATAGTTCCTTCTATAGCTAAAAATATTCTATTTTTCGGTTGGCCTCAGGAAATGCTAGCTATGCCCTCTGAAAAGAAGAAAGCAGATACAATCACAGATGAAATAATTTCTTAATTAGTGAATAAATTACAATCGAATAATTTATTAATTACATGCCATGTTTTTTAATCACAATGGAAAAATTTTCCAAATTGGTGTTCACTGTGTGGGATCATTCCACTTGGCTATTTCGTTTGAAAAAATAGCCCTTCATGATGATCGATGCGCATATAGCTAGCTTTCTCATTGGATTCTTCCTCGAGCCTGATGCCATCACCGAAAGAAGGCAACTCGTCAAATTGATTGTACTTTCATCATCCACAACATTCTCAACTCCGACAATCCTTCTTTTTCTATGAAGAAATACGTGGCGTTTCTTATTTGCCAGGTCATTTACATAAAATACTTGAACAACTTACTTAGCGAGTACGAATGGTTCGTCCTTGTATCCGACACATTCAAGGTCCGCAGTAGTGATGCCGTACTTGTTGACCTTCACACCCTGTGGAAGTTTGACCTAATGGCACCAAAACAGGGGGATCTTGAAAAGTACATAGTCGAGTGCTCATATCTCCTCTATGAACCCATAGTAGGAGCCCAACCCAGCGATATTAAACTGCTCGCGAAATGCATCTATGCGGATACCGCTGTTTTGGATTGTGCTCTTCCTATTATGAGCTATCGTATAAAATGTGTACCCATTTATGTCATATCCTTGCCATGTCATAACTATAAATTTTGGCCCTTTTGCTAACCATTGCAGCATTTCATCACCTGATAACCTCCCAGTGAATCGCACCTTTAACAATTTGTTGAACCAACGGTTGTGCTCTCTCATGATCCAAACCTCCGATCGGCTTCGATTCTGTTGGCATACCATGTCTTTGTGCTCGTTGATGTACGGGGACACGTCGGTCATCTGTTGTAAGACCGTGAAATAGGCTTGGGCGTATGTATCCAGATCGGGAGTGATTGCTTTCCTTCCGATGGTTCTGATACCCTCGAGCCTCCTCTCATGATGAGATAGAGGCACACCTATCGGTTCCACCTGAGCCATGTAGTTGACATAGAACTCAATGACCTCTTCGATTGCATAACCTTCGATGATGCTTCCCTCCGGTCTAGATCGATTCTGTACATAGGACTTGAGAATTCCCATGTACCTCTTGAACAGATACATATGACGTAGGAACACAGGGCCGCATATCTTTATATCTTTCACAAGGTGAACAATGAGATGGACCATGATATCAAAAAATGACAGAGGGAAATACATCTCAAGATGACATAGAGACGTCACCACCTCGGCCTACAGAGCATCTAGTCCTTCAGGATCGATGACCTTCTGAGCAATTGAGTTGAAGAAATAACATAGCCTCATGATTGCCACTTGGACCTTGTTCGGCAAAATATTTCTAATTGCAACAGGAAACATTTGTGTCATCAGCACATGATAATCATGAGACTTCATACCAATTAATTTCAAATATTCCATAGAAACAAGTTTCTTCATACTGGCGGAGTAATCGGATGGAACTTTCACACCATGTAAGCTCTGGCACAGTTTCTTTCTCTCGGCCTTGGACAGAGTGTAGCAAGCTGGGGGAAGGTATGTTCGTATTTTATCAGTCTCTTTCGGTGCTAACTCGGTCCTTATGTTCATATCAACTAAGTTACGTCGTGTGTTGACACCATCTTTTGTTTTGTCATGAATGATCAGTAAGAGACCAGTCAAGCTATCACATACATTCTTCTCCATGTGCATGACGTCGATGCAGTGGCGAACTTCTAAGTGCTCCCAATAAGGTAAGTCCCAAAAAATTGATCGCTTCTTCCAAATGTTCTTCTAATGGGTCCTCAATTTATGTCCCTTTCCAAGCACAACATCGATATCCTTAACCATATCACAGACCTCTTTCCCTCTAAAAGCCCTTGGAGCTGAATCGTCCTCCTTATTTCCATCGAATTGTTTCTTCATCTTGCGTTATGGGTGATACCTAGGAAGGAACCTACGGTGACGCATGTATTGTTCATCCACACACTCTCGGTATCATGTAAGTAGTGCGGACAGGCTTTGACTCCTTTTGTACTAAATCCTGACAGGTCACCAAGGGCAGAAAAATCATTGATGTTGCAGAACAACATGGCGCGTAAAGTGAAGTTCTCTCGTTTGTATGCATCCCATACCTATACCCCTTCGTTTCACAGTGTAACAAGATCTTCCAGCAATGGTGCTAGGTACACATCAATATCGTTCTCAGGTTACTTCGGCCCTTGGATAAGTAGTGACATCAAAATGTACTTACGCTTCATACACAGCCAAGGAGGAAGGTTGTACATTCATAGATTCACGGGCTAGGTGCTTTGTCAGCTGCTCATGTTACCGAAAGGATTCATTCCATCTGTACTCAACCCAAACCTTATATTCCTCAATTCCGCACCAAAGTCTTCGAAGCTCCAATTGAAGTTTCTCCACTAAGCAGAATCACCAGGGTGTCCTATCTTTCCATCTTTCTTACGCTCCTCTGAGTGCTAACGTAGCAATCTTTCCTCCTTTTGGTTCGCAAATAAACACTTCAAACGGAGAATTACAGGTAGATACCACAACACCTTAGCAGGAGGTCCTTGCTTCACATCGATGCCCTCGCTATCATAGGAGTGATTCTTACGCTTGAATCGGGATGCTTTGCACACTGGACATACATGCATGTCTTCATACTATTTACGACAGAGGATACAATCATTCAGACATGCATGTATTCTTTTTACTTCCATTCCCAATGGACAAAGAATCTTCTTGGCTTGGTAGGTGGTTCTGGGCAACATGTTTTTCTCTGGAAGGATGTCCACTAGAAGACCTAACAACACCGTCAAACTCTTGTCGGACCAACCATTGCTTGCCTTCAATTTCAACAGTTCAAGCACAGATGACAACCTTATGTATTCTGGTTTGCAAATCGGGAACAAAGGTTTCCCCGAGTCCTCCATTGAGCCCTCAAATTTACCAAACTCTCTCTCACTAGTTCCCTTCTGCATCGTGTAGCATCTGATCCAGATTGTTATCGTGCGACCTACCATCATTGAAAGCACAGTGCACATCCGACATATCGTTGTCTTCCTCGATGATGTTATTACCTTCCGGTATAATCTGCTCTTCATCGTGACTGGTACAATATGTATACTCCTTCGAATCAAGTGCGCTTCGATCTGCGCTGGGTGTCACGCCCCGACCTAGGGTTCACCTGAGAGGTCCTTTAGGACCGCTCGGGAAGGTCCTCCAAGACCACCCAGGAGGTCCAGTAGGACCACCCGAAGGTCCTGAGACCAGACCCGAGGAGGTTGTGAGACCCAGGACGTCCCCAAGTACGACGACCTGACTCGGGGGTAGTCGAGAGACCAAACCCAAGGAGGTCATGAGACCTGAGAAAGCCCCAAGACCTCTGTGTACTGAACTAGTCCTAAGGATCAACTGCTAGCTTACACAGCAAACAACAGTGGTAACAACCATCAATGCAAACTTTATCAACAACAAAAGAGTTGATTACAAAGATGGCTTACAAGCCGGCAAAAGCAAAATACACAGCGGAGGCAAAAAGACAAGTCCACCCGACACACTACAGGCAACCGGCTGGAGGGCGTAACCTAGTCGTCCAGGACCTCTTGGTCCTCAGTGTAGATCTCCTCACCTACTTTGCAACAAAGCAAGAGTGAGCACAACAATCGTGCTCGCAAGTCACACCCATCAAATAATAGATTCATGCATGCAAGAATTTACAACAGGAGGCTTATAGGATTGATTTGCATAAAGCCAAGTTTCTTTTCAATTACTTGTACTAAGTTCTAAGGCAAATAAACTATAACTTAAATTTATTTTCGGAACACAAGTTTTATAGTTAGATAACATTCATCAATAAGTGGTGAAGGATATCCTCCTATCACGGGCTAACCGCCCAGGGCTACCCACCTAAAACCCACTTGGATAGAGATCCAAAATGGTTTAAACAAGTCTTTTGAAAACAAAACAAAGTCTAACTCGGAGTGGCTTTGCCAGCATGTCCTTTAGCGTGGATATGGCTATTCGAATAGATTTACACTCTACAGAGGTTGTACAACTTTACCCACACGAGATAATCACTTATACTGTCTGCTCACACACTTCCGAAGATGTGCGACTAAGAGATTATCACAAGGCCTTTCCAATGCATCGTCCCACCATACTCCATCCTCGCTAAGGTTTCGCCCCCCTTTGGATAGAAACCCACAGGGTTCAGGGCCCCCTCTTACTCTAGGTGGGACTAACATAGGTCATAAAAGACTACCCACAGCATCTAAATGGAACAACCATGGTGGAACATTGCAAATTAACCAGCCAGGTTCCCTCCCCATTCTCAGGACATGTGGTAGTACGATGTGGCGTAGCAAAGGAATGCTCAAAGACTGGTCCTTAACTGACTTGGCCGACCACCAAAAGAACCCTGGGCCTTGTCCATAGAAATGGACCGATCCCGTGCATAGACATGCACCATCCAAACAACCATTTGGCCCAAGTCCAAACCAGTTTTCACTTTAATTGACCACAATTAAAACATTTCAGAAAAAGCTCCATGGTACTGACCATACCATGGCAATAATTTGAAACAAGTTTGAGCTTTTGGCCAACATCCCCAAATCAAGTGTTTTTGAGCTAACCAGAGAGTTTTGCAACCAGCTCTAGTTCATACTAATGTATCAATTAGTTGTCACTAAGGCGTCAAGGGTGGTCTAGAGGAGGTTCAAGTTTGGGTGTACAAAGGCAATAGGAATAACTATCAAGTTAAAGCAGGGATTTAAAGTACTTGAATTGAAATACGCATGCAGTAATAATTTGAAACAGAAGTACGTAATTTGAAATATTGGGTTCAATATGATCAAGGGTATGACTTGCCTTGGTCAAAAGCTTGAGGGTCTACATCCTCAGCGAACTCGGGCTCCTCGGAATCGTCGAAGTCTACACATTAGAACAAAGTAAGATCAAACAAAGACCAAATAAGATCCAAATGAAAACCAAATCAAATCACTCAAAAGAGGACAACGCAAGCTAGAATCAAAAGGGAGGTCCAAAAGAATTAGAGGAAGGAGGTCCAAAGGGACGACTTGGTCGAAATAGGTTCAACGAGTCACAAGGAGGTCCTACGAGTCGAAAGGAGGTCCTAAGCGACTTGGTTGAAATAGGTTCAACGAGTCACAATGAGGTACTATGAATCGAAAGGAGGTCCTATGAGTCGAAAGGAGGTCCTAAGCGACTTGGTCGAAACAGGTTCAACGAGTCACAAGGAGGTCCTACGAGTCGAAAGGATTCAACGAGATCCGAGACGGTCAAGATGACTCAAAGAGGTCCTGAATAGTCAAGATGACTCAAAGAGGTCTTGAACGATCAAGAAGACTCAAAGAGGTCCTGAACGATCAAGATAACTCAAAGTGGTCCTGAACGGTCAAGATGACTCAAAGAGGGTGATTAAAAGCACAAGGAAGGATACGACTACTCACGTGGTCGTAAGAACAAAGAAGAACAAACGAGGCACGAGAAACTCACCAGAACAAGAGAAAGAGAGGGCGGAGAAGAAGGCTAGGAGGGCGACAAGTGGTGAAAGGTGGTGACGTAGACTCCGGTGAACTCCTTGGCAAAGGTGAGCTTTAGTGGCTACTGCGGACTTGCTGATGACGAAAAGGCGATGGCGCAGGCTCCAATGGCTTCCTTGGCGAAGGCGAGTTCCAGCATTTTCCTTGGCGAAGGCAAGCTTCAACAGCGCTGGACATGGGGAAGAACAGAGCTTGAAAGTGGTGAGGCTCAACAGCTGTAAATTGATGAACGGAGGTGAGGAAGAAAGGAATGGAGAGTTGAGGAGAAAGCTCAATGAGTGCGAAAGGGAACCAGGGCTCCCTAAGGCGCTATTTATAGTGGAGGTAGGACTACTAGGTGACAAGGATAAAGTGACAGGAGCAGGCTGTCACGGGGATGGGAGCAGGTAAGGGAGGAGACAAGAGGGGGAGATAGGTACAACAAAGGCTGACATCATTTAATGCGCCGCAGCAGCATTTAATGCTTGAAGACTTCTACAACTAATGTGTAGGGAGGATAAAGTGAGCAGGACTAGCTCAAACAAAGAGGTTGGTCAAGATCAAAGGGAAAAGATTGTGACCAAGAGAGAGATCCAACCAAGAAGGGTGGTCACAGGAGGAGGTCCTGCGGGAGGAGGTCCTCAGGAGGAGGTGGTCTTCGCAAAAAAAAGGATGGTTCACGACCGAGAGGGTCGTCAAGACTGAGCGGGTGGTCTTGGCAAAAGAGGAGGGCACAGGAGATTGGATTGGCGCGCTGGAGCGGCCAAGGAGGAGGTCCAAGCTGAAGGGAGGTCTTGACCTAAGAGGAGGTCGTGACTAGGAACCAACACGAATAGAGGAAGGAAAACCAAAACACAGAACTCCAACGACTTGGAAACCAACTTGAATTAGTTGTAGTTCGAATTAAGCATTTAAATTATTTCCAAAATCTCAGGTTAAGCTTTAACAAACCATAAACCAGATGGTTCTTTTTATTTTAAAATTTTCAAAAAGGCTCAAAACAACAGGGGTGTTACACTGGGTTGGTAAACACCTTCAGATTATCGTAGTCAATGCGTGGATAATACATAAATTTTATTCCCTTCTTCAACATATCCTGCTCGGTAGCTCTTCTAAAAGCAGACACGCCATCAATGTACTCTTCACTCACACGATTCTCAATGTACATCTAGCTTCGGTCCATCTACGCTACGCACAAAATGAATTAGTGCTAATTTAGATTAATGCTCCTAAAGTAGCTACATACGAAATGTTCATGAAGTAATATATATATATATATATATATATATATATATATATATATATATCATGCTTGAATATCCATCATTTGAGTCTCCAACAATTATTCCAATAATTACATATTTGATTTGCCCTATGAACAAATATGCAAGCATACGTTTCATGCTTGTTTGAATAATAGCAAGGAGATTCCCCAATATCATGCTAAGAATTGCTAGGATTTCCAGAACAATATGACATTCAATTTGTTTGATGATAAATAAAAAGTAATACAAATGTACCTTAGATCACGCCTTCTACATGTAGTTGCAAATCAACAGTATTTATTTCACCAAACGCCCCAGAGCCGGCAGCCTCCTTCAAAGCAGCCGGTGCTCAGTGACAAATCTCCCTACAGACAGATCTGTCAGAATGACCAGATATTTATTGGTGCATATCACAGACGGTTCTTGTTATGAACCATCTTTGATAATGCACACGGTTTCGTCCATGACGTCTCCTAATATCACAGATGGTTTTTATTTAAAACCGTCTGTGATACTCATCACAGACGGTTCTTGTTAAGATCCGTCTGTGATATGCATTATATATCTGGTTGTCCTAACTAGATCTAGATCTATCTCTAGTGAGAAGTGTCTCTGTTATGTGGCTGCAGGCTTTGAAGCAGGTGGCCAGCTCTGGAGCATGTTTGGTGAAAGAAATAACATAGATTTTCAAGTGTGCTTGTACATGGCCTTGCACGTGGCTCATAGGCTGTAGAGGTCAGCCACAGGCTGAGTAGAGATCACGGCCACATGGCCCACGATGTCGATGAGGACATCGTGAGGAAGAGCGATGGCGATCGCCGGCCTCCTCGCCTTGGTCCTCGCTGTCATGCTCCGCGTGATCAACATTGCACGCGATGGTTTGGGAGTTTTCAATAACGTAATGATGGTTGTTGATGGAGGGTGCGAAAGAGAGTAGAGCTATGTGAGGATTCATCTTCGGTGATGGATGATCATTCTTTTAAAATATATCACAAACTGAGACAAAGAGACGCATCGTAACGTCTGCGCGGGAGACAAAGAGATGCATCGCACGTCACAAACCGAGATGAAGAGACACATTGTAATGTCGGCATGCAAGACAAAGAGACATATCGCGTGGGAGTAGAGCGGCTTGAACATATCACAGACGGTTCTTGTTAATAACCTGTATATCACAAAGTGTATCACAGATGGTTATATGTACAAATCGTCTGTGATAATTATACATATCACAAACTATTGTATTTTATAACCTTTTGTGATACATAACACAGACAGTTTTTTTTTCCACTAAACCGCCTGTGATAGTTCCTTCTATAGTTCTTTTTTTGGCTAGCATCAAGAGTAAATATGTATGACATAAAAGACAGTAAGATAAACACGTTATTGAGTAAACATGTTCAACATAGACATTAACTTAACTTCAAACTCAATTTTTTTATCATTTTTTGTATTTACATATGGCCAAACAGCGTGGCCAGTCGCTTCTTACAAAAGAATTTAAAAAGTAGAAATAATACAAGATCAACTTTTTCTAGTGACCCAAGTAGCCTGCTATCTCTATCTTCAAAACTTCGTAGCCTGAAACACTTCCAACCATTGATGCGATCATTCGAGAGTCACCCAAAGACGCTCCAACTCAGGAACCAAGAAGAAATGCGCCCATAGGCTCTCTTCTCTTGCTTGAGGGGTCTCGGCTTGGTAGATTCGGTCGCCCGCCGCTTTGATGTCGCATTCCAAGCGATAATAATCCTCTTGTAGATGTGCAACGTCGTGCTAGAGGACTACGTCAATGGCGAGGTTAGCTCGCCGGATGCGGCAAAGCCAAAAGACACGGCAGAGGAGATCGTCTAGATGGCGGAATGTCGCCGTCACATGCCCCGGTAGAATGTCCGTCGAAGGAGGGAGGACACTGTTATCATAATGTCCTTCAACAACATCCGCTAGCGTACGACCGACGATGTGCTCGTACAGGATGGCCAGGTAGGCCATCAACGCAGGTGTCAAGGGAGAAGAGTGGGGCGCCATTAATTATTTTTTTAACTCTAATAGCTAGTTGTTGATGGACGGTGCAAAAGAGAGTACGTTGAGCGATGTGGAGATCATCTTGTGGCGGATGATCATTCTTATTACGTCGGCACGAGAGACGAAGAGATGCATCGTAACGTCAGCGCGCGAGACAAAGAGACGAAGAGCTCTCTCTCTCTCTCTCTCTCTCTTCGCCCAACACTTCCTAAGCTACCTAAATATGAGTTGCGTAGTTCCTTCCGCAGCACCGCCGAGACGCCCTTCATCTTCCCCAGCCACGACCGAGCCCCCGCCGAAGCCAAAGGCCATCACCAGCGAGCCATTCTCTGATTACCCGTGCCCATAGAATACTAACCACCCCTTGAACATATTCCCTTCCTCAATTACAGTGTTGCTTCACCAGAGCACCGCCACCATGAATGACCTCCTCCGCTGCCTCGGGTCTCTGGCGCCAACCCACCCTAGTGATTCTCTGACCATGAAATCCCCAAAAATGGGTTCCCCTTTACCTATAAATGCTTTTCCCTCCACCAATTTTCCAAGTTGCTTCTCCCCCCTCTGTCGCTCTGCTCACATCGTCGGCAAACTCCAGTCATCCCCTACCAATGTCAACCACTCCCCTAGGTTCCCCACCACTCCCCTAGGTTCTCCTTCACTCCCTATTTCTTTCCCGTGAAACGACAGCTGCAAAACTCGCCGTTGGCAGCCTCCCCCGAGCTGCCTATATTTTTGTCTCAATGGCAAGCGGGCCCGCTACATCATGGAACTGCTGGTCCGCTAGAAATGAGGCTGGCTCGCACCCACTGCCGAGCCGAGGTAAGCTAAGCTTCTGTCTCATTCTTGAAACAAGTTGAGCCGATGTTTTAGTCAAGCTTGAGCATGCTAGGATCGAGTCGGCTCGGCTCGGCTCGTTTCCAGCCCTACTAACACATAGGACCCACTAACTGGCTAGTCTCTCTTAGTCCATCGTTCTAACCCTTAACCACTGGCAGCCTCCATCTCTCTTCATCCTAGTGCCACTGTGATCAACATTAGCAACGTCATATATACCCCAAGTGGCTTGTATATGTGAGGTGATATGGGGATGCTACGTGGCCACTGATGTGCCATGACTTGATGTGAGATTTGAAAGAAAATGGTGAGAAAATGACAAAGGGGGCACTTAGTCTTTCAAATGACTTACATCCGGTTGTTAATAAACCAAAGTGACTGGTAGGGGTAAGTGACAAAAATAGTGACTTTGACTATGTTTTGGATTTAGACCTTTAAACATGCTTCTGCTCTATCTTGAATATTCATTAAAATGCGAATTGAATTTTTAATCATCCCTTATTTAGATGAAGAGTTAGGTCACTTATATTTTTTTTGCTTTCCAGTTAGTCCTTATTTTGATCTTACAATTATTATTCAAAATTTGTTATCATTTTATTTTGCAAAAGCATGTAACCAGGGATTGATAGAGCAATCGGTGTTAACTGGGCCATACCAGTAGCCAATGAAAAGATGTTTGATGCAATGACTAATTGGTCATCATGTGCCATATAATTACATTATCGGATGACAAATAGTGTCGTATGGCAACAAGACTTTACAGAAAAGTTTACAGAGGAGATATGCTCTAACTAATCTCCAGAAAGATTCAGAGTTCGAATCAATATACAGATATCCTTTACATATATTTCCAATAATAGTTTCAACTGAACACAACTAATACAACATATCTTAACATCCTCCCTCAATCTGGACGTGATGAAGACATGTTAAGATTGCTCTTGAGTCGGATGAACAACTGAGTCGGCAATGGTTTAGTCATGATATCAGCAAGTTGATCACTAGATGAAATGAACTTGATATCTAGGGCCTTTCGTGCAACTCGCTCGCGAACAAAGTGATAATCCACTTCGATGTGCTTGGTTCTGGCATGAAAAAAATAGATTGGCAGTGTAATAAACAGCGCTAAGATTATCACACCAAATACAAGGTGCTCCTGGAAGAAATATGCCAAGTTCTCCTAACAGAGCTTGTAGCCACATGATCTCAGCAGTCATATTAGCAACAGAATTGTGCTCAACCTTAGTGCTTGATTTGGAAACTATCGGCTATTTTCGTGGGCTCTAGGACACAAGATTGGAACCCAGAAATACAACATATCCCTTGGTGCTTCTTTTGTCATCTGGGCATCCCGCCCAATCAGCATCACAAAAGCACTGACTAGCGATGATGTTGATCGACGAAGAGCCAGTCCAAGATGACTTGTATCCTTAAGATAGCACAAAATCCTCTTGACATCAATCCAATGAACTTCAATTAGTGCCTTAAGGAATTGGCAAACCTTGTTAACACTATATGCAATATTTGGCCTTGTCAAGGTTAAGTATTGTAATGCTCCTACAACACTTTTGTATTTTGTTGCATCACCATCTGAGAGAGGACTCCCTTTATGTAAGGACAATTTTCTTGTCATTTCCATGGGCGTAGTAACTGGTTTAGCTTTGACCATGTTGGTTCTGTGTAACAGATCATGGATATATTTGCATTACAACAAGATGATATTGTCATTAACACGATTAAATTCAACGCCAAGAAAATAACTGAGAGTACCAAGATCTTTAACAACAAAATCATCCTGGAGTTGCTGAAGAAGCATATATGTGGCATTGACTGACGAACTGGTGATAATTATGTCATCAACATATATAAGCATGTCTATAGTGAATCCACCTTTATTGAAACTAAAAGAGAAACATCAGCCTTGGAGGAACGAAATCGAGTTCTTGTAACTTCTCACTCAATCTGGAAAACATTGCTCGAGGTGCCTGTTTCAACCCATAAAGTGATTTATCCAGCTTACACAGATAATGTGGATACTTGGGATCTTCATACCCTGGTGGTTGTGTCGGGACCCAAAATTACGATTCTGGAACCCTCTGTGTATAATGCACTAGCCCAGGATCACGCTAGTGTACACAGTGTCAACATAGGTGAATATCAATCCACACAAGCGATAAATAAAGTAAACGATTAGTTTGAATAACAAATAAGGGTTTTGACATTATGGTCAAGTTTACACTTATTGAGCCACGCAGGGCTAACAGAGAATAAAATAGTAGCGGAACAGAAATAACTTCAGCGTAGATCCCATCAATTCACCACAGGCAATCGACTGGGATCCAGACCATAACGATCAGCAACCTTCGACGAACTCCTCCTCGAGAGCAGGCGTAGACTCCTCTTCTTCTGTAGGTTTGGGCGTAAGTTTTACAACAAGCGTGAGTACACAACCGTACTCGCAAATCATACCACAGAATGCAATTTATAGATGCAGGCTTATTCCAAAAGAAAAGTCTTCTGTGGTTCTTTTGCATAAAGGCAACATTTGCAATTGAATACAATAATAGATTGAAATACAGTTCAAAACAAATAGACAATATTAATTTAACAGTTATTTTCACAAAGACACAAATCTAAACAGATTATTTCATATAGCCATATGACTTAGATCACATAGCTCCCATCCCACATTTTATGAAAACTACCCCTCGTGTGAAATCCCCGAGCATGTCCATGACCGTAGACACGGCTATTCGAATAGATTGATTTAACACTCTGAAGAGGTTGTACACTTTACCCACACGATACAACTAGTGTTGCAAGCACTAATCATAACAAAACGGTTCAGAAACTTCATCTTAACATTAACACACCCGATGTGCTTACAAACCGCTATGCCAACCCAAACGAAGCGCTTTGGCATAACACACATCGTTGGATAGGGACACGGCGATCCGCCCCATGATGCGACTACATTGTAGTACACACCTCCACCCATAGCCTAACCTACAGCCTGAGTAATCAATGCCAAGCACCCATAACCTACTAAGTTAGGCCCATCCCATCAGGCATGTGGTCCTACTGTAAGGCTGAGTTCAATGGCGCACAAAGTTATGTCCTTAATTGACCAAGGCAAGACTTCCATTTTCTAACTATGTCACAAAGATTATCATTCCCATGCACATAGCTTCCACCATATCACACAGTATCCACCACTTGCCTCGGTCCAAATCCTTTACCACCCAGTTGGTTTTAGTGCAACACATGCTATCACGAATGTGAGGACCCCGGTTTATTCGGCTTTTACTATTTAACCATCCACTTGGTCCTAACAGTACAAATCAAATAAACCAAGCCTCGAGATATGTATACTTCCCAGAAATGCAGTATACACACCTCGCTACAAAATCAGGCATCAATTCCATTCATTCACATAGAACCGAAGCACAACAATAACTTAAAGACATACATAATATAAAGATAGTTAGTACAAAAGAGAGGCCGCCCGGCCAAAAGACATACAAATAGATAAATACACAATGAAGCAAATGGCCATAAGATGGCGATAAATGAAGCCAATCGGTGTGCCTTTCACCCACAAGGCAACCAACCGGACCGCCAAGCTAATCGTCCCAAACAGCAAGAACACACTCTCACAAAAGTGAGGCCCTTGGGGCTCACCTTCTTCCTCTGCAACAATTAATATTAAGCAAGCGGATGAGTACAAAAATTGTTTTTGTACTGCAAGACTAACGTGTGAGATAACAGAACTATAATTAACTACATGCAAGTTTTATTTAAGTGGATGAGGCTCGGACTTATTTTCAAATAAAGCAAGTTTTCATTTGCAATAGGGTAATAGATTCAAAGCAAGTTTGCAATTAACTTTTATTATTCAAATAAAGAGAGACAATTATAACAATAGATAGATGACAACACCAACCTAGAAGTGACTAACCCATAGTCACCACAACAATAGCATGAAGCACCCTTCATACCACCCATGTCAAGTTTAAGTTTTTAAAAGGTTGTAGTCTAGTTCTTGCGGAAATAACCAAGCGTGTCCATAACCTAGGGCGAGGCTATTCGAATAGTTTTAACCTGCGGGTGTACCAATATACCCACACGATAGACCGCCTTTCCACCACCCACGGTTAGCATACTTCCTTTGGTATGCGAGCACGGCTAAGTCTAACAAGACGCTTTCCAATGGACGATGCTAATTAAGAGCCGCAACCCACAGGAGAAGGACACATTAGACAGCCTAACCGGTCTGCTAATGCTCCCCTCCAAACACCACGACACACACACACAGTTTCAACACACCCACCGACCAGCTCATAATTAACACCTCCCAAAGTACTTAGTCAAGAGAGATTCCATATCCCCCTCGCGTGGTTAGCACGCAACAATTGCTTGGATCAATGGCACAAGTAACTCGGTCCTTAGGGACTTAGGCACCATTCCAATCACACCCAACAGATCACACCAACATACCATTGTGCCCAAGCCAAGATATAATTTTTGTTTTCAGTTTTTGATTTGCAAATTGGTAAAACACAAGGGTTGGACATAATGGAATAATAATAGCATTTGTATGATCAAGATCACCGACTAAGTCGATGACCGCCCCATACTACCGATAACTAGGCATGGCTAAGCAATATATATTCGAAATCTACTAAGTGACAAGAGCTCATCCAACGAACTCTAATCACAGCAAATAACCTAGGCTCAGGTAGTAGAGGATAAACATTTACCTACAGATTATGCAACTAGAGGATTAACTAATCAATTTAACAACAAAATAGCAATGCATACATAGAAGTTAAACAAAATATTAGACTTTAAAAGTAATGGGATCAAATGGGAAATGATCAAACGCTTGCTCGGCGGCTTGTTGCTCAATAGGCTCTTGAGGGTCGTTCTCGGGTTACCGCAAATGTCGAAGCCTAGCGAAAAGCAAAAAGAAGCGAGAACAACCAATAAGACGAGCAACACTTAAACAAAAGAGCAAGCAAAAATTATCCAAATGCGACGAAATTTATACACAAGGTAGTCTAAGGTCCTATCTAACCTTAGGAACAAGAAACTAACTAAAAGGATTAGTGAAGAAAAATATATGATCTAAATACTCATTTTCGGCCAAAATGCTACACTTAATTAGTACTGTTCATAAAATATTTTCTAGAGTGATTTTGAAGCTGAAATTTTTATGGTAGTTATCTACTGGTATTAGAAGGTTACATGTAACTTTTTGGGTCATTTGGAGTTATATTGAAAGAGTTATGATTTTTCAAGTCATGAAAATGAACAAAATTAAATTGCATGTGAAATCTTGTTAAAAACAGTAACATGCCTAAAACCAATTTTATCATTTAGTAATTTATTAGAGGAAGCTAACAAAATTGGTTTCACTAAAAATTGATTTTCAGAGAATTCGTTATGCAATTTACAAGTTAATTGCCAATTTTAGAATAACAAGTAGAACCTATTTCTAAACCAATTTTAAAATCTGTTTCTGGAGCCGAACTAAACTCCTATTCATTTTTAGATTAAAGCAAAGTTCAAACTAAAGCTAACAAAATTTGAATCAACCGATTTGGGTTTAAAATGAATTAGTTATGCATTTTTGAAGTTTAATACATTTTTCAGTTTGCAAATAAAGCTTTCGGGGAACTCATAAATGCCATGACGACTTGGTCGATTATGGACCGTCGATCTGGATCGGACGGCCCACGCCGCAGCGCGCACAAAGACACACGCACGTAACGCAGAGGCTCACCGTTGGATCAAGATCCAACGGCGGAGATTGCTCGGACATCGCTTCACCGCCCAACGCCTTCGCGATCGTCCCGCGATTTTCGGCCGTTGATCAAGGATCCAAGGGTCCGGATCGAACCACGCCGATCGTGGAGTCCACGCGGCGGAAAGAGCCGATGGTCGTGGACCGTCGATCTCGAGATGAACGGCTCACAAGCAACGCGACACGGTGCAACCACGCTTTCCAAACAATCGCGGTGCAGATCTACGGATGGGCGGCGCTGCAACGGCCACGTCGCGCGCGCGCCTGGCGCGTCCGGCGAGCCCGATGGTGCGCGACAAAACGCCGCGACCAAAGGCTCGGCGGCGGGAGGATGCCGAAATGGGTGCGCAATAGCGTCGCGCACCCTCTGGTACCACCCACACCGACGGTGGTGGACCAGAGCGGCGGCGCGACGGCGAGGAGCGGCGCGGGAAAGATGACAACGACGACTAACAGCCAAAAGCTCCGCAGCGGTTCAACCAAGCGGTGCCCGAGCATCTAGGGACTACGGCGATGCTACCTGAGTGACGCGGAGGTGCAGAGGATGACTGAGCAGCTCCGGTGACGAAGCTCCGCGACGGCAGCAATGGCGGCAACGAGGGGAAGATCACCTGAGCCAAAACAAGGAGCCCGCGTGATCAAGATCGGTCGCATACCACCCACTGATGCTACCAGAGAGAGGAATTAGAGGGAGAAGGCCTCACCGGCACTTGAGACGAAGAAGTGTGCTCGCGGCCGATTTGGGGGGAATCCAAAATCCCGGCGCTCCCGTCGAAGCAACCTGAAAAGGAGCGGTTGTTAAGCACCACCGAGGTGAGAGGGAGGTGCAGGAGCAAGGAGGGAGCCAGGGAACCACTGGAGCACGGCCTTCACCGAGAAGCTCCGCGGGCAACAATGGCGGCGAGGAGATTTTGAGCGCTCGGGAGCTCCACAAGGGCAGTGGGTGCACGGGAGAGCTCTAGGGGTGTGTAAAGGAAGATAAGGGAGGACAATGGGGGCTTAAGTAGCCGAGGGGGAGCAAGGGGGTAACGGCGCTCGCCTCGGATGCCCATGCCTCGCACAGGCGAGAGGAGCGACGGGAGCAGTTGAGCCGCGGACTTGCGAGGGCGGTGCACTAGCGCGCATTAAATGCTCCACAGAGACCCGTTGCGAGGTGACCAGGCACTGAGCTCCACCCACTCCCCTGCCATGGCGCTGCTGACGCGAGCTCTGGCGCTACGCCGCGCGAGTGAGAGGAAGGCGACGACGCCCCCCCGTCCGATTTCCATCCGAGGGTTAACACGCGACCGCGTCGGCACAAGGATGGGCAAACGTCGACCGTCCGATGGAGATCCAATGGCCCATAGCGCGTGCGCTCTCCCGCGCGAGCCTGGGTACAGCTAGTTGGCTCGGTCGAGTCAAGTGACTCGAGCCCGAGCCTGGCTCGCGCCCGAGGAACAGTGTAGACCAGTTAGGATTTGATTTTTGATCTGAAACTTTGGGGATTTAATTGAGGTATCAAATCAACTCCAAAATTTATGAAATTTTAACTGAAGGTTTCTGACTTAAGGATTTACCTTCCATAAAATTTTCAAAGATTTTTGTGCACTGGAATTCTCTCAAGAAATTCCAGAAGGTTATTTCAGAGGTTTGACCAAGGTTTGACTTGCCTCTAAATTATTCAAATAATTTCCAAAAATTAGAAAATAATTCAGACGTGTCACAAAGTAACCTTAGGACCAATGAAAATTATTTCCAAGGGTTTGACACAAGATTCACCAAGGAGGTGGTTGACTTGAGATAATTTGAGGATTTTGATTTTGGATTTTCCAAAATTCTTTTACAAGAATTCCAGAAAAGTTCAAAAGCACAAGGATGTAAGAAAAGTTTTAATTTACCCTAAATTTCTTACATTTGAAACACAAGCCAAAATGGGGATGTTACAACGAAGTAATAACACATAGCACACAGTTTTACACAAAGTTTCATAATCACTTAGTCAGATTTAATATTTGCAACTCCAATGAGATGTGAGACTCGTAGCATGGCTAAGCAATTATACTCGCATCTAACCAACCCACGTTGATGCTATAATATTACCAACTAATAAACCAATATAGGGTGACAAGAAAATATGACATACAAGGCCAAGGTGTATTAACAAATTGGATAATAACTATACCCAAAAGTATTTAAATACATAATTAAAGTAGAATGCAATACTTTGAAACAAAGTAATTCGAAAACTGGGTTCAAGATGATCAAAGGTATGACTTGCCTTGGAAAAGGTCTAAGTACTGGTCTTGATCTTGAGGTGCTCCTTCTTCTCCAAAATTCCCCGACGTATCGACGTCTACTCGCAAACGAGACAAATAAACAAAATAAATAAATAACAGAGGCAAAAAAACCCCAAAAATTAAATAAAAATATCAGATAAATAAGGCTCGAATTTAGATAAATTTTGGAATTTGAATGGGCTCAATCGAGTTAGGATGCAAAAGTTATCGGCTCTGGAAGTTTCAATCTAAAAGAAAACCCTGAATTTGGATTTACTGGAATTTCTGAATTATTTCTTAAAAGAAAAATCGGATTATTGCGCAAGCATGACGTCAGCATAGAGATTTCGAAGATAAAAGAAAATAAAAATAAAATACTGAGCCGATTGAATCTGCAGACTGGTGGACTGGCCACGTTGATCGATCTGGACCAATCCCGATGCGACACGTGAGCGGCGGCTGCTGACCGGGACGCTGTCTCGGGCGTACACGCGCAGGCTGACGGGGATGCCACGCGAGACGACACGTCGGCGCGGGACGTGATGTGGCGAGCCACGTGGATGGCCACGTCAACTCAACGGTGACGGGCTCGGGAACCAATGGCAACGGCGAACGACGATGATCCACCGGCGGTGAGTGGTACCAACGTGTAGCTGAGGTTATTGCGAACCTCGGTGCAACTCCAAGTGATCGGGGTGGACGGAAACGGCCGGCGGCGAGCTCGGAGAGGCGGAGAGGTTCGGCTTTTGTCGGACGGAGGTTCCGGTGAGGTTCAGGCGACGGCAAGGGCTCCAGGAGGTAGAGGGCGCGACGGCGAACCCAGCGGTGCAGACCACGAGGGCAGGGCGACATCGACGACGGCGCAAAATGGAGACAATGGCTGGCAGTGAAAAACCCTAAAACTCCGATTGCGGCGGCGCTAGGGCTCAAGTTGCGCAATAGGTTGAGGGTTCTGGTGCGGACGTCGATGCGATCCCAGGGGTGCCTTTTATAGGGTCCGGGGGGCTAGGAAGGCTTGCGGAAAACGGAGATTGAAACGGAATCGGGATAAGATTTTTATCCCAAAAGATGCGGAGAATATAAAGATTGAGTTTGGTAAGGAAATCTAGAAGGTTTTGGTTAGGAAAGTCCCGTTGTCGTACGAGTCTTGGAGGTCTTTAATGGCGGATGGACGGCGGAGCTGCGCGAAGATGAAGCCGACTCGGAGACGAAGACTTGATGCGTGGGGCCCACACGTCAGCGAAAGCCCACGCACGTGCACAATCGGACCAAGCGAGTTAACTGTCCAGATCTGATCAAACGGCTCACAATCAAGGGGACATTCAGGTCCCCGAACAATCAGGCCGCATCTGACCGTTCAACCTTGATCGAACGGCTCAAAAATACTGGTGACGTTCGGGCCGCCCGAAAGGCACAACGCCATAGGACGGTTCAAAGAGAATCGGACGATTGAGGTTTAACGCGCTCGCGCGAGAGAGAGGAAGGGAGGCTGACACGCGGGGACCACCTGTCAAAGGGAGGTGGGCTCGCGCGCGGGTGTGGGCTGGACAGAGCTGGGCTAGAGGAGGATTTGGGCTGGGTTTCGGCCCAAGAGCTTTTCTGAGATTTTAATTAGTTTTTCTATTTTGTAAAATACCAGAAAACCAAATAAGCAATAGAAAATAGCAAATGAACTCAGAAAAATTCTAGAAAAATCTAAAAAATATATCTGAGCACATAGAACCCAAATAAAATAGTTTTGGCTATTGTTCATATTGGGATTATTCACATTAAATGTTTTTGATTGTAATGTCCAATATTAAGCTTTTGAATTAAATTCAAATAAATCCAAATGGTGACTTTTCTCCCTACTAACTATTCAAAAGGTTTTTAAACTTAGAAAATTGGGATGTTACAAACCTCCCCCCCTTAAAGAAATCTCGACCCCGAGATTCAGGCTAGCTAGAGAAAAGGCTAGGAAACTCAGCTTTCAGCTCTTCTTCCTGCTCCCACGTTGCTTCTCCTTCTAAGTGGTTGCTCCACTGAACCTTGCAAAAATGAACAGTCTTGCTTCTTGTGTGACGCTCTGCGACATCCAAAATCTTGACTGGCTGCTCCTTGTAGGTGAGATCCTCCTTCAGGTCAATCGATTCCAACGGGGCTTGCTCTTCTGGCACACGAAGACACTTCTTCAACTGCGAGACATGAAAGACATCATGCACTCCTGCTAATGACTGCGGTAGCTCCAACTGATAAGCAACTTCTCCACGGCGTTCCAAAATCTTGAACGGACCAACATACCTCGAGGCAAGCTTCCCTTTGGCATGAAACCTTTTGACACCTCTGAGCGGGGTAACTCGAAGATACATGAAATCCTCGGGTTCGAAGCTGAGATCGCGATGACGATTATCAGCATAGCTCTTCTGCCTGAGTTATCTCCAGTCTTTCTCTGATTATGGCCACTTGCTCTTCTGCTTCTTGAATGATGTCTGGACCGAATACTAAACGTTCAGCAGTTTCTGACCAATTCAACGGGGTTCTGCAGGCACAGCCATACAAAGCTTCAAATGGTGACATCTGCAGACTAGCTTGATAACTGTTGTTGTACAAAAATTCTGCATATGGTAAACTTTTATCCCAACGGGCAACATTAGCTAGAGCACAAGCTCTCAGCATATCCTCCAATATTTGATTAACTCTTTCCGTCTGTCCATCTGTCTGTGGATGATACGCAGTACTGAAATTCAGATGGGTACCCAATGCTTCATGCAAATTTGCCAGAAACGAGAGGTGAACTGAGATCCTCGATCTGATACTATCTTCTTGGGCACACCGTGCAAACTGACAATTCTTGCTATGTACAACTCCGCAAGGCGATCTCCTGAGTACGTGGTTTTGACTGGCAGGAAGTGGGCAACCTTGGTCAGACGATCGACTATTACCCAGATCGAATCGTAACCCGATTGGGTCTTGGGTAAACCGGTAATGAAATCCATTCCGATCTCTTCCCACTCCCACTCTGGAATCTTCAGCGGTTGCAACAAACCTGCTGGTCTCTGGTGTTCTGCCTTTACCTTCTGATACACATCGTACATGGCAACAAACTCTGCGACTTCTCGCTTCAGATTTGGCCACCAAAATTTAGTCTTAATATCCTGGTACATCTTAGTACTTCCGGGGTGAATCGAATACTTCGAGTCATGGGCTTCTTTTAAGATTAGTTACGTTAACCCATCAATATCTGGTACACAGATACGACCATTAATCCAGAGTATGTCTTGATCATCCTTGGTAAAATCTTTGAATTCCCCTTCTTCCATTTTGAGCTTGATGTTTGACAACACGGGATCCTTCGGTTGCGCTTCATGAATCTACTGCTCCAGGGTAGACTGTACTTCCAAACTGGCTACAAATCCTTGAACCGACTTCTAGCCTTCCAAACTCGCGAAGTTCTACAAATCCTTCCAAAGACACTACTTCTAGCCTTAGCTTCTTGTGTTTCAAACTTTTTCGTCTTGAAGTTTGTACAAAGGTTATGGAAGTAAAACTCTTCCACTTCCAAAGCATTGCATATCCTGGGAACTCTTACGACTCAAAGCATCTGTTTGACTCTCAGCTACATTGGCTTTTCAATGCATAAAAACCTCTGAAGCTACTGTAAAATTTCGGAATTTTTGGAGTTATTTTGCTACCCCAAATAAATCCTCAAAAGTCTCAGCATATTTAAAACCTAAAAACAAATTTCACTATTCATTAGGTTCGAGTCGGGCTCGAGTCCGAGCCACTTGACTTGGTTGAACCACCTAACTGCACCGAGCCGCGTTTTAAAATGCGCGTGCGATATCAGCCGTTGGATTCAAATCGCCCGGCCCACGTTCGTGTGAGCATTCGGACCCTCGGTTGCGTTAATCAATTGGGACCGTTGGATCTCAATCCAACCGCCCGATTCTGAGCAATCGGATCGTCCGGCGAACTTCGTTAATCGTGACCGTCCATTTTCAATCCAACGGCCACCGTTCTTTTTTATGTTCTTCTTCCTCCTCTCGCTTCTTGATAGCGCGGCAATGGCGAGAAAGAGAGATTGAGTGGGTGGCTTTGATGTGTCACCTCAAATTTGCTTTCGTCAACGTCTCTCTATGGAGCATTAAATGCGCTCAGGCTTTCTCCTCCATTGTCCCGAGTCTCACTTGCTCCCATCATTTCTTGGTCCATGACCGGAGCATGAACCGAGCCCACCATGGACTCGGGTTCTCGCTCGAAACCCTAATTCCTTTCCTATAAATTGGCCCTCTAGGTCCTCCTGGTGTCCCTTTACACCACACTTTGCTCTTCTTAGTGTTTGAGCAGCTAAACCACCTCACACCCTCAAAGCACCATTGTTGGCCGTAGAGCTCCAATGGCGGCCTTGGTGTCCAGTGGTTCATCCTCAACATCTCTTGCACCCTTTTGAACTCCTCAACCTCCTTTGTATTTCCTCTAACTTGATTTTGGGTTGCATTCACAGGAATCACTCAATTTTAAGTTTGGAGATTTTCGGTTGGTTTCACCCCTTTTCTTCCCAGCTCAGTAAGTGATTCCTTTTGCAATTATTTGCTTTTGGAGCCTCTTTGAGCTATAATGAAGCTGGTGATGATTTGGTTCCACTCATTTTGCTCGAACCTCATCTTCCACTTCATCTTCTTCGGCCAGGTGGACTTCATCGTGTTCAAGTCTTCCCGCCATCTTTGGAGCTCCTCTCGGTTAAGGTAGCTTCTATATAGTCCCTAGAAGTCATGGCACTCGCTTTCCTGACTACGAGCATTTTTGCTATTTTCATGTTTTACCGAAAATGGCTCCATCTTGTTTTCCGGCTCGCGGCGTTTCTAGACCTCCACCACCGCGAGGTCATCATCATGGGGACCGCAACACTATTGCGAACCATTTTGATAGTTTGTGGCGCCGCCGACCGGAGTCGCCGCGACAAGCCGTGGTAGCCACTCGGGACTTTGCTGCGTAGCTCCGTTGTCGTCAAATAATTAGGACACGCTTAATACCCAATCATTAGAAGTATTAATGGTGTCTTAATCGCCTAATGTCTCACCGACTTGTGGGTCCGTAAGCCTAAATCGAAAACCGTAAGTCGTTATGGCTGATTTTGGGTTTATTTATTACTAATCATTGTTAGCAATAACTGTGTCCGAAATTACCTTTTTGGGTCATCGACGTGGGCCCTCTCGTCCCTAAATCGCCTCTGTTCAAAATCTTTAGGACACATTAATTGCTAATCATCACTAATCATTGGTCATTAGTAATTAATTAGCTGTCCTAAAAACCTCCTTTAAGTCACTGACAGGTGGGACCACGCGCACTCTGCACGTGTGTTAAACCTCGCATGTGTGACTCTCGGTCACTGACATGCGGCCCCACGTGTCAGCACTCCTGGTTGCATTTCGATCTTGGACCGCTGTCCATTTTGCGATCTGCGGCCCAGATCTTGTATGCATTCGGACCATCCGGTTCCCCTTATCATTCTTGGCCGCCCATCGCTTGATCTCGCGCCCCGATCATGCGTGCAATCGGACCTTCGACGGGAAGCGCTCCGCGTCGCTCATCTTGAGATCTACTACCGTGTGCGGCCAAGGCAACCGCACCGTCGGTTGCATTCATCTTCGTGAGCCGCTGGATCTTGATCCAACGGTGAGCTCGTTTTGAATCGCGCGCGCGCTGTTTCTGCGTGTGGCTCGTTGGAATTTGCATCAACGGCCCACGAGCGCCCACGCCGCTTATTTCCTGTTGGGTTGGTTTTATTCCTGTAAGTATTTATTTATCAACCAAAATTGTATCAAAACTTTAGAAATTCATAACTAATTCAAGATAAATCCTTTTTACATGAAACCAACTGCAATAAATTTGTATTTCACTGAAGTTTAATATAAAAATGCTTTTAGCTATGTTGCTGTAGTAGAAAATTCTGTAATCTCTAATAGCTTGTTTTCTGCTATTTTTATATATTCCAGAATTGTATTAAAACTTGGAAAATGCATATCTTTTTCTGTATATCTGCTAATTGAATGATTTTAACTTTGATAAATTTGTTGTTAACTAAAATTTGATCTAAAAATGGTGGTAGGCCTAAACCAGCACTAGAAAAATATGTTAATAGATTTAACCTTATTAGTAGCATTTAAAAATTCATTTAATGATGTAATAGGCACCAGTAATTCACTGAAAATCCTAAAAATAGAAATTTGATGTTAGGAAATCCTTCTGTTATCATACTATAATATGAAATGGGTTTTGCACATGTTATATTTCTGGAAAGTGCATTATGCTAATTTTTCATCTTAGAAAAATCATAACTAAATCATTTTAACTCCAAATGACCTGAAATTTTATATGGGTTACCACTATGCCAGTAGGTAGCTACCATAAAAATTTCAGCTTCAAAACCTTTCTAGAAAATGTTTTTGCTACAGTGCTAATTATGGCCGAAAATGGGTTTTTAGGTAATATCTTTTGCACCGCAAATCCAAATTAGGTTTTTCCAGTTTCTATATCTAGGTATATTCGTATTCTGCCTTATGTGTAAATTTTGTAGCATTTGAATAATTTTTGCTTGCTCGTTTGTTTAAGTGCGGCTCGTCTTATTGGTTGTTCTTGGTTCTTTTGCCTTTCGCTAGGATTCACATTTGCGGTAATCCCGAGAGCGACCCTCCACAACAGTTTGAGCAACAACAAGAAGGCAAGCAGTTTGATCATGTTAATCCCAGTATTTTAAGTATTTATGTTGATTATAAATTCTATGTATGCATTGCTACTTTGTGTTAATAGTTGGCCTAGTAGATGCATTTCCTTAGCAAATGATTATCCTCTACTACCATGAGCCTAGGTTACTTGCTGTGATTTAGAGTTCATGGATGGGCTCTGTCACTTAGTAGTTGCGAATTAATTGCTTAGCCATGCTTAGTTTCGGTAGAAATGGGCGGTTATCGACTTGTCGATAACCTTGATCACTTAAAACTTATTATGATTATGATTTCCACCTTGTGCCATGTCTACTTATGAAAACTAAAACTGAAAACAAAATGATTTAGACTTGGGCACAATGGTATGATGGTGTGATTTTTGGGTGTGGACTGAATGGTGCCCGAGTCAACAAGGACCGAACATCTTGTTACACTGATGGTAGTGGATTCCAAGATTATAATCCTTGATCAACTCTAACCATCTCCTCTGTCTCATGTTCAAATCTGACTGGATGAAGATGTACTTCATGCTCTTATGATCTGTGTAGACTTCACAGCGATTACTGATGAGGTAATGATGTCAAATCTTTAAAGCATGCACTACGGCAGCTAATTCCAAATCATGGGTAGGGTAATTCTCTTCGTGCGGCCTCAATTGCCTTGACGCATAAGCGACAACTCTTCCTTCTTGCATCAGGATGCATCCTAGTCCTTGACGCGAAGCATCACAGTAGATATCGAAATTCTTGCGAATATCTGGCAAAATCAACACTGGGGCTGATGTCAAACGCGTCTTCAACTTTTGAAAACTTTCTTCACAAGCTGGAGTCCAAGTGAACTTTTCTCCTTCAACAATTACGTAAGAGGCTTAGCAATCGATGAGAATCCTCCGATGAAACGGCGGTAATAACCTGCCATTCCCAAGAAACTGCGAATCTGAGTTACAGTCTTGGGCTGCTCCCAATGTAATACTACTTTAACTTTACCGGGGTCAACTGCTACTCCCTCAGTTGTCATCACATGACCAGGAAATCAACTTCCTTCTTCCAAAAATCACACTTACTAAACTTGGCATACAACCGATGCTCTCTGAGTTTTTCCAAGACTACCCTAAATGTTCGGCGTGTTCTTCCTCCGTCTTGGAGCAAACCAAAATATCATCAATGAACACGACTACAAACTTGTCCAAATATTCCATGAATACTTTATTTATCATGTTCATGAAGTATGCAGGGGCATTAGTCAGACCAAAGGACATGACTAAGAACTCATAATTTCCATACCGCGTTGAGAAAGCGGTCTTCGGTATATCCTTAGGACAAATCTTTAGCTAATGGTAACATGATTGCAGGTCGATCTTTGAGAACACTTCGGCTCCTTTCATCTGATCAAACAGATCATCAATCCGGGGTAGTGGGTACTTGTTCTTGATAGTAACTTCATTGAGGAAACGGTAATCAATACACATCCTCATGCTTCTATCTTTCTTCTTGACAAACAACACTGGTGCTCCCCATGGCAACGAACTAGGTCTCACGAAACCTTTCTCAAGAAGTTCTTCTATCTGCTTCTTCATCTCTGCCAATTCATCGGCTGGCATCCGATAGGTTGCTTTGAAATTGGTGCTGTCCCTGGCACTAGGTCGATGACAAACTCGATATCACGGTCCGGGGGCATTCCTGGTAATGCTTCTGGAAACACATCTGGATATTCACTGACGACTGGTACTTCTTCTAAGGAAAGGGTTTTCAGGCTGTTTACTAACAGATGTCCATCATGAACTGAGGTGGCTAGAAATTCTAAATTATTTCCCTTGGTATCCTCGACTGTTACGGCTCTTCGGCCACAATCTAGCATGGCTTTGTGCTTGGATAACCAATCCATGCCAAGAATGACATCTAAGGTTTGGGTATCTAGTACGATTAGGTTGGCTAGAAACTCAACTCCAGCTATGAGTAACTTAGCTCCTAAACATCCCATTTTAGAGCTTAGCTTTGCTCCAGGCGACTGGACTAGCAGAGTATGCTTAAGATGTATAACTTCCAAATTATTCTTGGTTGCAAACATCCCAGAAACAAACGAATACGAAGCTCTAGAATCAAATAAAACTGATGCAGGTACTGAGTTAACGAGAAACTTACCCAGTACGACGTCCGGTGCTTCCTGGGCTCCTTCCAGAGTGACGTGGTTGACACGGCCTCTGGCCAAAGGCTGTGGTGCTCCTCTGGCTTGACCAGCAACTTGTGAAGCTCCTTGGTTGGTGCCTGGCGCTGGCGTCTTGGATGGCGTAGCTCCAAGGTTGAAGCGTACTAGAGTGATTGTTCCCTTCTGTGGATATTGGTTGGCAAAATGTCCTGGCTGACGATAGGTATAACAGACTCTTGGTCCGCTTTGCTGATTGCTTCCCAGGTTGGGGTTGACAGTGCGAGCTTGCGAAGTTCGGCGGTGGGCGAGGTTACAGAGTTGGTGCGGGTGCCCTGAACGAAGTCTGGGTGGAAACCGTTGAACTGAGATGGGACGGTCCTTGCTGTCTGTTGTGATTGATGGCTTCCTTGTTGAGCCATCCGGCGTTTGCGGTTGTCCTCCAGTTCCTTGCGGTTGTCCTCCAGGACAAAAGATTTGTTGACCAATTCTTGGAAGTCAGGGAAAGTATGGGCAATTAGACTGACTTACAGTCCAGTGTTTAGCCCCTTCAGAAAGCGACTCTAGCGAGCCTTGTCTGTGGCTACATCCTCTGCTGCATAGCGAGCTAACTGGGAAAACTTGTTGAGGTAGTCAGATACTGACATAGCTCCTTGCTTGAGAACGCGGAACTCATCCTTCTTCAGATCAATAATACCTTCCGGTACATGGTATTGGCGAAATGCTGCAGAGAATTCTTCCCAGGTGATATCCTGTGGCGCCTCATGAGCGGCACAGAAGTTCTCCCACCATTCAGCATCTATGCCCTCTATCTAGTGAGTGGCGTACAGAACCTTCTCACGGTCGCTGCACTGGGTGATCAGCAGCTTCCTTTCGATAACTCGAAGCCAATCATCTGCTTCTACTGGGGAGACGTGTCCAGAGAACGTTGGTGGACGGGTCCTCATAAACTCCGCAAGTTTAGATGGTCCATGGTGACCTTGAGCAGCTGGGGCTCCGTGCTGTTGATTGTTGTTGTTGTTGACCTGGTTGCTCATAGCTTGCATCTGATTCATCATAGTATTCATTAGCTGAGTCTGCGCTGCCATAAAAGCTCCAAAGTTTTGCAAGTCAATCGGGGGTGCTTGTGGCGGAGCTGCTCCTGCGGCTGGTTGCTCATTGCCTCCTGGTGCTAGGTACCGAACCACTTGCGTGATCGACGAGTTTGAACCATCTGACGAAGCTCCATGGGTCAGATAAGGTAGCAAGCACGAGATGAGTTAAGAACTAAGCAGGGGGTAGGTTTAACCCAACAAAACACAGCTTAAGAAACTTCAACGAAATACTTTTATTAATTAGGGTCTTAGCATGGCTGCAACAAATGCCTAAGGGTCTTTGCAGCTCATACTCGCACACCAAAGAAACAACGACCTAAGCACACAAAACTACCGCCTAAAGGGCGACTTACTAAACTGAAACTAGCTAAGCCTGAAAAACTGAATCCTGAAACGAACTACTCAAGAAAGCCTCCACAGCCGCGGCAACGCTCCTGCCGGCTGTAGACTCGGAAGTGAGCCGGCATCTTGGCAAACTGATTCCGATGTCCTGGAATTGGTTCAGCAGAAAGCAGCGCTCCGTGCAATCGCTCCTCCGCTCTGCGCTTCTTCTCGCTCAATCGACCTTCCTCTGGATCTTCTTCGGGATCCTCCTCGGGGTCTTCCTTCTTCGTCATCCTGGTCGTAGAGAATCTCTTGCAAAGTAGCGACCTTTTCTTCAGCTCGCTATAAGGCCTCATAGACATGATCTAGCTCTGTGATAGTCCTCTCCAATACTTCTCCCTGAGTGGCCACCAACTGGGCAAGGTGCACGATTGTAGCGTTTCTCTCTTCTTCTGTGGACGGGTAGCGTGCTGGCAAATCCACGGCTGCAGCTCTAGGGTGGTAATGGAAGACTGTGTCCTGAAGCTCCCATGCGTAGATGTTGCAGATACGAAGCATGGCCAAGCGTGATGACTCCTGGATGCCCTCCAACCAAGTGATCTTCCTCACGAAGATGTGCGAAGGTTGGCTTGCCTTATCGTTCCTCCTGGCGTAGATCGTCAGATGACATATCACCCCACGGTTTTGTCCATTCACAATCTAGTTGTTGCTGATGTACAACGGACGATCAAAGCCTCCAAGGATCTGCAGCAGCTTCCAAAGCTCGGCGGCATATCCTCTTATGCGCTCACCATAGCTCTGGAGACGAGACATCTGTCAAGACGGACGAAGGGAGGGTAAGAGCAACTTAAAACATCGAGAAAAGAAAAGATTATGCATTGAGCCTGGAATGCTACTAAAATTAAATTAAACTAAACTAAACTAAGATCAATTACAAATTTTCGGCAAAACCTCCTTGGTATAGTCACTATACCGAGGTTCCAACAATTAATCATGGCATTTATCAATATCTTCATAATCGTTTCTTTCAAGCATGCAGATAATCTCATAAACATAATCAAATTTGTTATTCTCATTATTACGCTTAATCAAACTCAAACCATCCATAAGTAATTCTTAAGATTGAGTGGTAGTGCGTGCATCCAAACATCTACTCCTCCCATGCATGCGGGTCTTGCAGCTTGTACCTAAAACACATCAAAGCAAGAGTGAGCCCAAAGACTCAACAAGTACCAACAAGGCTAAGCAAGTTATCATTCATAGCATCAATAATCCAAGATAAACAATGCACCAAAGTATAGCCTTCATGCTCATGTGAATGCAACCAATGCAATGCACCTTTTCAACTTTATCTCTTTCGCATTTTACTGTAATGCGGGTACACAACCGTCAGCCAGATACTCTTGCTCGTGCCTTCCGGCACAGGACCAAAAGCCTATACACCACATGTATAGGGACCTTTGCCCATCACTTTAATGATGGGGACCTCTTTATTCATAGCCCACATTCCACGAATGTGGGACCTCAAGCCCGTCATCTACATGACGGGACCTCGAATATGCATAGTCACCACGTGACCAATCCTCCAATATGATTGCATGATGCACATGAACAAAACTTTAAACCATCATACATATGGATTCACAACAACGACGTGCATGAATAAACTTATTCATACTTCTAGCATTCCTCATCATTGACATTCTTAGCATTCTAGTATCCATGAATAGCACATATATTCATAATCCTAGAAAACATGAACAATCCTTCATGAATAATAATTAATCATATCTCAAATATTTACCATCCTCAATCATACATGTCACACTATCAACCTTGCATGGTTAGTACGCATCAAAGTACTAGCACCTTCTATCAAACATTCGTACATATTCTCTCAATCAGAGTACTTGCATTCACCAGGATAAAATTGGAACTCATCACAATAACATCAACTTTAACCATAACTAGCATTCATCAAGATAAATGGAAACTGATCACATTAACATTCATGCATGGCTATTACGAGCAAAACACAAACACTCTCAGCATACAAGCATAAATATGCTATAACCCGAATACTTACCTTAACTGCGAGAGCGGTGGACGCAAAGAGGGCGCTGCCCGGGATCACGCTCCTACCTGAACAAAAAGATAACCTGCACTAAGTCCAACATACTGGACCAAAAGCATAAGTACAACACAAACGAACTCGCTAAACTCCCAAGCGTTTTCCAATCTTCCAATTCCTAGTGATCGCTTTGGTGATCACTACGGATAGTCAACTTCTAAAATACATAACTTTCCGCTCAGGGGTCCAAATAAGGTGTTCTCAGACTTTCCGGAAAGGTAATTTAATTACCTAAATAAACTTAGTTGGGGAGCCCTTTTGATTATGCCAACTACTACCTCTACCAAGCCAACCTACAGAGCAACAATTATCACGTCGGGTTCTCTGGACAGATCACTAAAACCATCATAACTTTTGCTACGAAAGTCCAAATCTTGCGTTCTTTATCTCTATCAAAAGGTATGGAAATTACCTACATTTTTCGTTATATTGAGGTCCTCTGATTTCGAACTTAACTAGCAGATTCATCCCATTTTCTACAGACTGTTCTAAACTGACAGATTAACAGAGCAGCGATACTAAAAAAATTCATAACTTCCTGACCGTTAATCGGATTTGGGTGATCTTGGTGGACACTGAAAGCTAAGAACAAGACCTACAAAACTCTAGGAGATGGGATCCTCTGATTCTGCTTGTAAGGTCGCGAAAACCGTCGCACAACTTCCTGGACAGAACTGAACGTTTACCGGCAGCAAGACGATCTAACGCAACTAATCGGATTCGCAACCAAAACTCATCAAACAGCGGGGAAACACTTCGTTACCCTTGATGACCCGCGGACGACGATGATCTAGCCTCAAGACGATCCTCTCCTTGTCCCTCCTCCTTCTCCTTCTTGAACAACAGCCCCGCGAAGAGCCTCGCCTTCCTCCTCCAACAAAGCAAGGCAGCAGGGTGGACGATCCTCGCCGGCAGCAGGGGCATGGTGGGGCGCAAGGAGCAAGGAGGCAGCCAAGGGGAGATGGGGAGGGCGCGGCCAATGGGGAAGTGGGGCGGCCAAAGGGGAGGGGGGGGGCAGCCTAGGTTTGGCCCCTTAAGGCCGGCCTCCTCCTCCCACCAATGGGCCGAATGCCCATGGGCCCGAGGCCTTGGCCCACGCTGTCCAAAATTTGCTGCTAAGCCCTCCAATAACTGTTTAAGTAATCGTTTCCCAATAGATCCTTCTCCCGCATCAAATTCTAATTAATACTTTTTATTTAAAATATTTGGTTTTCTCCCGATTTCTACTCGAGTATTACATTCTACCCTTAAACCGAATTCGCCCCGAATTCTAACAACGCTACGCCAAGGTATAATCACAAAGAAAGCTTACCAACATTCCCACAATCTCCGAATAACTCCAGATAGTGTGCGCGCAAGTGAGACTCCAATTCACAAGTCGCTTCCTCTTGGACTTATGGGCTCACAACACCTTGACGGATACTAAGGTCTTCCACCTCAACACTAGTCTCGACCTTTACAGTACACTCAACACACGGGCTCAAAGGTAAGGTCTTACTCATTGGCCAACACTCTAACAAAAACTCAAGCTTGGACCTCTCATGTACTCTTTCATCACCAAATATACAAGACATTTCGTACTCCACGCATGTACTCGAGACGGTCCTAGCGATATACCATTCTACAAATCCCGTAACTATCGGAACATATCCAACACACCTTTGATTAAACTTACACTGCTCGCACAAAACACACAAAACTCGTGTTCCAACTCCCGACTAATCACTCTAACATTGTAAGCAACATCTCCTTTAACAAGGGACGCGCAAAGATCCCGCCTACCAACTCACTTACCCAAGGATTCAATCGAAAACAAAGGAGTTATAACGCATCCAACTCAAAACCATCTTCACTTAGAAGATCTCAATCCAAAATCAATGGATTTAACAAGAAAAGTTTTCCACTTTTCAAATAGGCGCTTTAGAAATAAATGCCACACAAGACAAAAACGAAACACTCGAATAACCAGATTGAAAGATTCACACTTATGACAAGAACCAACTCAATTAGAAATTGACATCAGTCATAAACACAAGTTCAAACAAAACTACGAGAATATCTCACTAACCAAAATCACACCCTTTTCCACAATCTTTTCACAAACTTTCTTTTAAGAATTTAACTTTCTCTTACTCCATAGGATCCCAAATCATCGTATGACACATTAACTCAATTCTCTTAAAGTGGCAACCTCAAAGCTATGTTCAACCGAACACAAAATCCACACTTATACAAGGAGACTCTTCTAATTCACAATATCACACTCTAGCTAACTTTTCTACCAAAAGAATTACTCTGACAAAACAATTCCCAACGCAACTCATTGTAGGTTTCACTCACCATCACATCCCTCATTCTTTTAAGGATAATCAACTTGAAATTCACCACATTCACTCTCATTTTATTGCTTCCAAAGGATTCTTTCAGAGATCACCATAACTCTTGGAACCTAATCCTCGGAACCAAGATGCTAGCATAAAAAAAATGCAAAGCCCAAATCAGCCTCTACGACTCTTACAATGATTGTTCGTTATACTTGATATGTAACCTCAAATCGATGACCAAAATTTCACACACTCAACAATAATCTCGGTTCATTAATGTCAACATTCCTTACTAATCAACTAACCGCCTAAGGCGATTCATCTTACCAATCTTAGACATTCTCTAACATACACCAATCAAATGCAGCTACTTGACCACAATATACCCACTCACAATACCCTAACTGATTGATCAGAATTCAAACATACTCAATCCCTAACATCAATAAATGAATATATAAATTCTTGACCAATCTATCCTTAGAGATAATCTAACTCCTATAGGGTTACTCTCCGAGACCGAGTCACACTTGACAATAACTCAACAGTCTCTACTATCCCATTAATTAGCACGACTATTAGATTTCTCTATACCGCTACTCTCATTAACTACACCATCATGCTACTTCTACACAAGCTTACCGAGTACCCAAATGCGATACCCTAATAATCTGATCAAAATTTCCATGCTTGCTAATTCTAGTGTTCTATCAAAACGAACACAAGCTCTTGGACCCCATCTCGCTATAGGCCCGACTAGTTGCCAAAATATAACCGAAAAGACTTTGCAATACAATTCGATTAACCCTTTCTTAGATGAAGGGGCAAATAGAAATAAATTTCAACACAAAGGAAAACGTTACCACTTACAGTAGTTACAAGATCAAGAGAAACAATCAGATAAACTGTTCTCGCAACCAAGAGATATGATCGAGTTGAGGCGCACGTCCCACAAGCAAAGAATATCAAACCTCAAACGAGTGAAACATCGCTTTTAAAATTTGGAAAATCTCTTAAGGGCAAGAACAACAGTTTTAGACAAACTTCAATAATCTCCAAGTTACCAAACTTTACTTCAATCTCAAATACTTCTACTTCACTCGACTTTCGTTGGTTACAGCATCACTATGCCAATTCCGACAAAGAGTATTTGATGTTCACAACACATAAACCACTTAGGAACTAATAAAACCTCTCAACACGTAACTTTGCTCTAAACAAATTCAGCTACCACATCAACATGAGGTCTGACAGATCACAAACGCGAACTAGAAACATATTCATTTAATCAATATCTGGCGAGCGATCCAGTCCCTTTATACAAAACATTCAATATTATCATCATAATTCCTTACTAACAATCACACTAATAATTAAACAATACACTCTTAGCGAGACTCATCATAGCCTCTTATCCCATCATAAACTTCTCCTAAAGAAACACAAGCCATAAGGTTGAAACAAACCTATTTTAACCAGTTCCTACTATCAAATAATAATTTCACAAAACACTCTATCAGAGACCACTTACTCATTCATCCACTCAACCATTAGTGTTACTCACACCCGCTCCAACTATCATTAACAATTGTCAATTGTATGTATCATGTATGCAAATAGGATCCTACTTCTATTTGTGGTCACATATCCATCTATAAACACAAAGTCAACATTTAATAAGCTCTTCTCCTGTACAACAAGATTTCACAATGTGCTACCTCAACGTTCGTCTAATCTAATATACATGTTTCAATTTAGCAATTATGTATGAACATCAAGTAACTAGTTTAAGAAAATTTCCAAATTTGATATCCTCTAAGGCATCGTTCAAACACATTCTTAACACAACCATCACTAATGGGTAGGATAAACCATGGAGATACATTGCTCCATGCTATCCAATAAATCTACCTGATTCCACAATCCTAACGATCAGACCAATTCATCAAAATACCACACCTCTTAATAACTCTATTGATTCCAACTAAATATTGTCATACTCATAGTCACAGCTCATCAAGAACTACTAGAGGACAACCTCCACTTATTCAACTTTCCTTGATAAGGACCTTAGTTAAGATCGATCATGCACACACTGCGGACTCAACTTGAAACTCATAACACAACCATTAATCTTCAACGCTCAAAATACCCAAGAGAGATACGTTGTGTCAAAGCCTTCATGTACTAAAGGACTTGCAAAAGGAAACTTTCATTAACCAAGAAAAAACATCAAGCGAATAAAAAGGTCAAGCTTTCCAATAAGAAAAAAAACAAAACTCCCCTACAAAAGTCAATCTTGACAATTAGCAAAGTTCACCAATCACGAGAATAACTCAACGGTTGGGAAGAACACTAATTGATTTACGGGACAAATTAAGCCAATGGAAACACACCAATAATTTCAAAGCAACCCATCAATCGCAATCGGATAAGAGTTGACCAAATTCAAATTCAAGGAAGAAAACAACCCTTCTAAAGATTCTCGCTATCAACACTGTACTAAGATATCCGGTAGCACTTCTCTATTCCCACTCCACAAACGGTGGTGGAACTCAGTAAAGCCGTGGTCACAACCACGACCTCAACCTCTCAACATCAACTATAGTTACATAACCATCATAATAATCAAATCATAAGCATTCATATTCAATTCATAACAGAATGATCAAGGCGTTAGAACGGAAACATAAATGCAATGCTTGACCCAAACCCCAACCTCATCGTGCATAGTGTGTCAAGTTTAAAATTCTATTACCACGGACCTACACCGCGCTCGATACCAATCAGAACACCCTTTCCAAAGATTGAGCCCGAATGCTACTAAAATTAAATTAAACTAAACTAAACTAAGATCAATTACAAATTTTTGGCAAAACCTCCTTGGCATTTATCAATATCTTCATAATCAGGTTCTTTCAAGCATGCAGGATAATCTCATAAACATAATCAAATTTGCTATTCTCATTATTACAGTTAATTTGAAACTCAAACCATCCATAAGTAATTCTTAAGATTGAGTGGTAGTGCGTGCATCCAAACATCTACTCCTCCCATGCATGCGGGTCTTGCAGTTGTACCTAAAACACATCAAAGCAAGAGTGAGCCCAAAGACTCAAAGCAAGTACCAACAAGGCTAAGCAAGTTATCATTCATAGCATCAATAATCCAAGATAAACAATGCACCAAAGTATAGCCTTCATGCTCATGTGAATGCAACCAATGCAATGCACCTTTTCAACTTTATCTCTTTCGCATTTTACCGGTAATGCGGGTACACAACCGTCATTGTATACCTTGCTCGTGCCCTCCAAGACAGGGACCAAAAGCCTATACACCACATGTATAGGGACCTTTGCCCATCACTTTAATGATGGGGACCTCTTTATTCATAGCCCACATTCCACGAATGTGGGACCTCAAGCCCGTCATCTACATGACGGGACCTCGAATATGCATAGTCACCACGTGACCAATCCTCCAATATGATTGCATGATGCACATGAACAAAACTTTAAACCATCATACATATGGATTCACAACAACGACGTGCATGAATAAACTTATTCATACTTCTAGCATTCCTCATCATTGACATTCTTAGCATTCTAGTATCCATGAATAGCACATATATTCATAATCCTAGCAAACATGAACAATCCTTCATGAATAATAATTAATCATATCTCAAATATTTACCATCCTCAATCATACATGTCACACTATCAACCTTGCATGGTTAGTACGCAACAAAGTACTAGCACCTTCTATCAAACATTCGTACATATTCTCTCAATCAGAGTACTTGCATTCACCAGGATAAAATTGGAACTCATCACAATAACATCAACTTTAACCATAACTAGCATTCATCAAGATAAATGGAAACTCATCACATTAACATTCATGCATGGCTATTACGAGCAAAACACAAACACTCTCAGCATACAAGCATAAATATGCTATAACCCGAATACTTGCCTTAACCGTGCGAGAGCGGTGGACGCAAAGAGGGCGCTGCCCCTGGGATCACGCTCCTACCTGAACAAAAATATAACCCAGACTAAGTCCAACATACTGGACCAAAAGCATAAGTACAACACAAACGAACTCGCTAAACTCCCAAGCGTTTTCCAATCTTCCAATTCCTAGCGATCGCTTTGGTGATCACTACGGATAGTCAACTTCTAAAATACATAACTTTCTGCTCAGGGGTCCAAATAAGGTGTTCTCAGACTTTCTGGAAAGGTAATTTAATTACCTAAATAAACTTAGTTGGGGAGCCCTTTTGATTATGCCAACTACTACCTCTACCAAGCCAACCTACAGAGCAACAATTATCACGTCGGGTTCTCTGGACAGATCACTAAAACCATCATAACTTTTGCTACGAAAGTCCAAATCTTGCGTTCTTTATCTCTATCAAAAGGTATGGAAAGTACCTACATTTTTCGTTATATTGAGGTCCTCTGATTTCGAACTTAACTAGCAGATTCATCCAATTTTCTACAGACTGTTCTAAACTGACAGATTAACAGAGCAGCGATACTAAAAAAATTCATAACTTCCTGACTGTTAATCGGATTTGGGTGATCTTGGTGGCCACTGAAAGCTAAGAACAAGACCTACAAAACTCTAGGAGATGGGATCCTCTGATTCTGCCTCTAAGGTCACGAAAACCGTCGCACAACTTCCTGGACAGAACTGAACGTTTACCGGCAGCAAGACGATCTAACGCAACTAATCGGATTTGCAACCAAAACTCATCAAACAGCGGGGAAACACTTCGTTACCCTTGAAGACCCGCGGGGCGGCGATGATCTAGCCTCAAGACGATCCTCTCCTTGTCCCTCCTCCTTCTCCTTCTTGAACAACAGCCCGCGAAGAGCCTCGCCTTCCTCCTCCAACAGCAGGCAGCAGGGTGGGCGATCCTCGCCGGCAGCAGGGGCATGGTGGGGCGCAAGGGAGCAAGGAGGCAGCCAAGGGAGATGGGGAGGCGGCGGCCAATGGGGAAGTGGGGCGGCCAAAGGGGGAGGGAGGGGCAGCCTAGGTTTGGCCCCTTAAGGCCGGCCTCCTCCCTCCCACCAATGGGCCGAATGCCCATGGGCCTGAGGCCTTGGCCCACGCTGTCCAAAATTTGCTGCTAAGCCCTCCAATAACTGTTTAAGTAACTGTTTCCCAATAGATCCTTCTCCCAGATCAAATTCTAATTAATACTTTTTTATTTAAAATATTTGGTTTTCTCCCGATTTCTACTCTGGAGTATTACACAACCTTCGACAAACTCCTCCTCGAGAACAAGCGTAGACTCCTCTTCTTCTGTAGGTTTGGGTGCAAGTTTTACAACAAGCGTGAGTACACAACCGTACTCGCAAATCATACCACAGAATGCAATTTATAGATGCAGGCTTATTCCAAAAGAAAAGTCTTTTGTGGTTCTTTTGCATAAAGGCAACATTTGCAATTGAATACAATAATAGATTGAAATGCAGTTCAAAACAAATAGACAATATTAATTTAACAGTTATTTTCACAAAGACACAAAGCTAAACAGATTATTTCACATAGCCATATGACTTAGATCACATAGCTCCCATCCTACATTTTATGAAAACGACCCCTCGTGTGAAATCCCCGAGCATGTCCATGACCGCGGACACGGCTATTCGAATAGATTGATTTAACACTCTGAAGAGGTTGTACACTTTACCCACACTATACAACTAGTGTTGCAAGCACTAATCATAACAAAACGGTTCAGAAACTTCATCTTAACATTAACACACCCGATGTGCTTACAAACCGCTATGCCAACCCAAATGAAGCGCTTTGGCATAACACACATCGTTGGACAGGGACACGGCGAACCACCCCGTGATGCGACTACCTTGTAGTACACACCTCCACCCATAGCCTAACCTACAGCCTGAGTAATCAATGCCAAGAATCCATAACCTACTAAGTTAGGCCCGTCCCATCAGGCATGTGGTCGTACAGTAAGGCTCAGTTCAATGGCGCACAAAGTTAAGTTCTTAATTGACCAAGGCAAGATTTCCATTTTCTAACTATGTCACAAAGATTATCATTCCCAAGCACATAGCTTCTACCATATCACACAGTATCCACCAGTTGCCTCGGTCCAAATCCTTTACCACCCAGTTGGTTTTAGTGCAACACATGCTATCATGAAGTAATAACGCATAGCACACAGTTTTACACAAAGTTCCATAGTCACTTAGTCAGATTTAATATTTGCAACTCCAATGAGATGTGAGACTCGTAGCATGGCTAAGCAATTATACTCGCATCTAACCAACCCACGTTGGTGGTATAATATTACCATCTAATAAACCAATCTAGGGTGACAAGGAAATATGACATACAAGGCCAAGGTGTATTAACAAATTGCATAATAACTATACCCAAAAGTATTTAAATACATAATTAAAGTAGAATGCAATACTTTGAAACAAAGTAATTCGAAAATTGGGTTCAAGATGATCAAAGGTATGACTTGCCTTGGAAAAGTACTAAGTACCGGTCTTAATCTTGATGTGCTCCTTCTTCTCCAAAATTCCCCGACATATCGACGTCTTCTCGCAAACAAGACAAATAAACAAAACAAATAAATAACAGAGGAAAAACAAACCCCAAAAATAAAATAAAAATCTCAGATAAATAGGGCTCGAAGTTAGATAAATTTTTGAATTTGAATGGGCTCAATCGGAGTTCGGATGCAAAAGTTATGGGCTCTAGAAGTTTCAATCTAAAAGAAAACCCTGATTTTGGATTTACTGGATTTTCTGAATTATTTCTTAAAAGAAAAATTGGATTATTGCGCAAGCATGACGTCAGCACAGAGATTTCGGATATAAAAGAAAATACAAAGAAAATACTGACATGTGGGACCCACATGTCAGCGAGATGGCTCACGGTAGACCAAGTCTACCAAGCCGATTGAATCTGGAGACTGGTGGACTGGCCACGTGGATCGATCTGGACCAATCCCGATGTGACACGTCAACGACGGCTGCTGACCGGGACGCTGACTCGGGCGTACACGCGCAGGCTGACGGGGACGCCACGCGAGACGACACGTCGGCGTGGGACCTGATGTGGCGAGCCACGTGGATGGCCACGTCAGCTCAACGGTGACGAGCTCGAGAACCAACGGCTACGGCGAACGGCGACGATCCACCGGCGGTGAGTGGTACCAATGTGTAGCTGAGGTTATTGCGAACCTCAGGGTGCAACTCTGGGTGATTGGGGTGGACGAAACGGCCAGCGGCGAGCTCAGAGCGGCGTGAGGTTCGGCTTTTGTCGGACAGAGGTTCCGGTGAGGTTCAGGCGACGGCAAGGGCTCCGGGAGGTAGAGGGCGCAATGGCGAACCCGGTGGTGCATACCACGAGGGCAGGGAGACGTTGACGATGGCGCAAAACGGAGAAAAAGGCCGGCGGCAAAAAAACCCTAAAACTCCGATTGCGGCGGCGCTAGGGCTCAAGTTGCGCAATAGGTTGAGGGGTTCTGGTGCGGACGTCGATGCGATCCCAAGGGTGCCTTTTATAGGGTCTGGGGAGCTAGGAAGGCGTGCGGTGGCTGAACCCTAAAAAGAGTCCGAGAGGGCCTCGCGTGAAAACGGAGATTGAAACGGAATAGGGATAAGATTTTTATCCCAAAAGATGCGGAAAAGATAGAGATTGAGTTTGGTAAGGAAATCTAGAAGGTTTTGGTTAGGAAAGTCCCGTTGTCGTACGAGGCTTGGAGGTCTTTAATGGCGGACAAACGGCGGAGCTGCGCGAAGAAAAAGCCGACTCGGAGACGAAGACCTGACGCGTGAGGCCCACACATCAGCGAAAGCCCACGCACGTGCACGATCGGACCAAGAGAGTTAACCATCCAGATCTGATCGAACGGCTCACAATCAAGGGGACGTTCGGGTCCCCGAACGATCACGCCACATCTGACCGTTCAACCTTGATCGAACGGCTCAAAAACACTGGTGACGTTCGGGCCACCCGAAAGGCACAACACCATAGGACCGTTTAAAGAGAATCGGACGATTTAGGTTTAACGCGCTCACGCGAGGAGAGAGGAAGGGAGGCTGCCACGCGGGGACCACCTGTCAGAGGGAGGCGGGCTCACGCGCGCGGGTGTGGGCTGAACAGAGCTGGGCCAGAGGAGGATTTGGGCTGGGTTTCGGCCCAAGAGCTTTTCTGAGATTTTAATTAGTTTTTCTATTTTGTAAAATACCAGAAAACCAAATAAGCAAGAGAAAATAACAAATGAACTCGGAAAAATTCTAGAAAATTCTAGAAAATATTTCTGAGCACATAGAACCCAAATAAAATAGTTTTGGCTATTGTTCATGTTGGGATTATTCACATTAAATATTTTTGATTGTAAAGTCCAATATTAAGCTTTTGAATTAAATTTAAATAAATCCAATTGGTGACTTTTCTCCCTACTAACTATTAAAAAGGTTTTTAAACTCAAAAAATTGGGATGTTACAGGTTGTTTCATATACACCTAGCTCCTCATGGAGAATGCCATGAAGAAATGCATTTTCCGTGTCTATCTGTCACAAGTTCCATCCTCGAGACACTACTAGAGACAATAATACTCATATAGTGGTAGCTTGCACCACCGGGCTGGACATCTCTTCATAATCTATGCCATGACGCTTCTTGAACCCCTTTGGCCTTGTATCGATCCACAGAACCATCAACTTTCCTCTTTAGCTTAAACACCCATTTACAATCAATGATGCTTAACCCAACTTTAGGATATACCAAGTGCCATGTGTGATTATGTTGTAACGCAACAAATTCAATGTCCATAGCCTCCTTCCACCGAGGTTCTTGTACAACGTCAAGAAAAGTCAATGGCTCAACTGATGATGACTCCACTTCAACAGACATGGGAATGACAATAGCAGTATATGCGACCGTTCCATTCGTGCGTTTCTTGGGACACCCAAGTATCATGTTGTAGATGAGTGCCATATTGATGATGTTGGGAAATGATCAAATGATCAAACGCTGGTGGAATTTGTACACCATCTGTTGAGACAGAATCAGAGGAAACAGTAGGATGCACATCTTGGGCTATTTTACCATCTGAGCTAGAAATGCTACTGCCTTGGTTTGGTGGTGCAGAAGAAGTTGGTATTGAATAAGATATCACTAGAAGGTATGTGTAGGGGGATGCACTGTTTCGGGCATAGTAGAATCCTCAAGGTTTTAAGAGAAAGGAAATACTTCCTCATTGAAAATTACATCTTGTGAGATGTAGACAAGGACAGAAGAAACATCAAGACACTTGTACCCTTTATGATGGGAGATATACCCTAGGAACACACATTCCTTGGACCTAAAGGAGAGTTTGCGATTGTTATATGGTTGAAGATGAGGCCAACAAGCACATCCAAAGATTTTGAGCATAGAATAATTTGGTTTGGCATCAAACAAACGCTCAAGATGGCTAGAGTTGTCTATAACACGGGTAGGTAGCCTATTGATGAGGTATGTAGCAGTTAGGAAAGCTTCATCCCAAAATTTTATAGGCAAGGAAGACTGCAAGAAGTGCAAGACCAGTCTCAATAATGTGTCTATGTTTTCTCTCAACTAAGCCATTTTGTTGATGTGTGTAAGGACATGAAACCCTATGATCAATGCCAATCTTTTGGAAAAATTTGTGATGAAGTTTCTGGTACTCTCCACCCCAAAAAGATGGAACACATTTGATTTTCTTATCAAGAATCTGTTCTACATGGTTTTGAAACTGTAAGAACACATTCTCAACATCAGATTTGGCACGAAGCAAATAAATCCATGTAAATTTGTTGAAATCATCAATGAAACTCACATAATACCTGTATCCTCCTACAGATCCAGGTGCATGACCCCATACATAAAAACACAAGTTCTAAAGAAGACATAGATGTATTAACTAAAGAGGAATAAGGTAACTGATGACTCTTTGCATGCTAACATGCATCACACACTGAATGATGTGTGGAGCTAAGATGCAGCAATTTATTTAGATGCAAAATAGATTGAACTATTTGAGACGAAGGATGACCAAGATGAGTGTGCCATTGCTCTTTTTTTATTTTCTAACTGAGCATGGCAATCTTGGATGACTTTATTGTGGATGACTTGATAAGATAGAGTCCAGACTCACATCTTCCACTGAGAATTCTTTTCTTCGACGCCTGATCCTTGACAACAAAATAGTCAGGGTGGAATTCAAAGAAAACAGTATTGTCACGGATAAGCTTACGGACCTATATGAGGTTTTTAGAGATTTGATGAGCATGAAGAACATTCTTAAGGACAAGTGGCTTAGTAGTAGTATTAATAGAGCGACGACCAACATGTGAGATGTGCAAACCTGTTCCATTGACGACTTGTACTTGATCAGCATCGTGGTATTTTTCACGCTTAGTGAGTCAGTCCAAATCACTTGTTATGTGATTTGTAGCTCCACTGTCCATGTACCAATTTGGATCAACTTGATATGAAGTCGTCATTGCTGCCATTGGAGTTGAGTGCCCTTCTTCTGCTTTATATGAGTGATCATATTGATGATAGCACTTGATTGTTGTGTGTCCAATTTTCCCGCAGACTTGACAAGTTGGTCGCGGTCCACGGTCACCCTGACCAGAGTTGGTGTTACCTCCCCATTTCTGATTGCCACGACCACGGCCACACCCCTTCCTCCTTGATTGTTATTGAAGTTCCCTTGGCCTCCTTGATTTCGCCCTGTGAAGTTGGCTAGGGAGCTTAAGCCGCCAAGTTGCAACTCAGCACTGTTTTGCTCTATCCTGAGTTCATAACTCAATAGATGAGAGTAAACATCATCAAGAATTAGCCCATCTGATCTAGTTGTGATGGATGTGACAAAGGCATCATAGTTTGATCCAAGACCTACAAGAATATAATATACAATCTCGTCTTGATGAAGCGGCATACCAATAGTAGATAGAGTATCTACTAGAGTTTTCATCTGCCGAAAATACTCCATGGCCGAGAGGTCCTTCTTGAGATTCACAAGCTACATACGTATCTAGACTACACGAGCTTGTGATCTGGACATGAACATACGTTCAAGTGTTGTCCATGCTTCCTATGACGTTGTCATGTTCATGACATGCACCAACATCTCCTCTGTTAGTGAGGAAAATATTTCACTGAGGACCATCTGATCTGATTATACCAGGTCAAAAACATTGGATTCAGGATCTAACTTGCTCTGGAATCGGTCATCGTCGTGATCATCCTTGGCAGGCACTGAAGAGATCCATCTATGTATCCAATGAGCTAAGAGCTTCTCAGATACGGAAGGAACTGTGCCTTCCATAACAAGTAGTTCTCCTTGCCGAGCTTGATGTTGATGACATGGTTGATGGGGAAAGAAGTAGCTAAGCCTACCATAGATGTGGAGGAAGAGGAGATGGTAGATGAGGTCGACATTGTCTTTGTAGTCTCTGATACCATGAAAAGATGTTTGCTGCGATGACCTATTGTTGTATATTTATATTGTCGGATGACAATAGTGTCGTATGGCAACAAGACTTTACAGAGGAGATATGCGCTAACTAATCTCTAGATAGATTCAGAGTTTGAATCAATATACATATATCCTTTACATATATCTCCAATAACAGTTTCAATTGAACACAACTAATACAACATATCTTAACATCCGCCAGTACATACTCGTGACTACTAGTATTGATATGTTGTTTTGGCCTATTTTTTATTTTGCTAGTATCAAGTCATATATGCTGGTTGCTGTAAACAATTATAGAAAATTCAAAGAAAATTGAGATTTTTTTTGAATAGATGGATAATGATTCCGATCAACAACTGATGGACAACCGATCAAATTTACCAGGCCATAACCGGTCGGGAACCGACCATATTCAAATTTTAGGTTTACATTTCACTACTACAAAAAAAGTTAATACTGAACATCTCATCACAGAAGGTTGACCAAAACCATCTGTATTAAATATAATCACAAACAGTTTTGATTTAGCGACCGTCTGTGTTACTGACTGCGCTAAAAACCGTCTGTGAAGAAGTAATATCACAGATGGTTTGTATTAAAAACCATCTATGATAAGTATATTTGATTTTACCATGGCGTAAAATCAGAGAGTCACTAACTCTCTGATTTTACCATAGCTTGAAATCACTAACACTATGGTAGTGATTTCAAGCTATGGTAAAATCAGATCAGAGAGTTAATGATTTCAAGCTATGTTAAAATCAGATCAGAGAGTTAGTGATTTCAAGTCGTGGTAAATTCAGAAAGTTAGTGATTCTAAGCCATGGTAAAATCAGAGAGTTAGTGATTTCAAGTCATGGTAAAATCAGAGAGTTAGTCTTACTTATCACAGATGATTTTTAATATGAACCGTCTATGCTACTAGCTCATCACAAACGGTTTTTGTTTGAAATCGTTTGTGATTCGTGAAAAATTTGGAATGCTTGTGCGGGAGGCGAAATGTTTTGGCGTTGTCCTTATATATTATACCCACCCCCGCCTTGTCTTCCATCAGTCTTTCCCTCTCCCCTCCCCACGCCGAGCTCCGGCGACCGCCCTCGATTCCCCGACGTGGTTCGGCAAGGAGACGCAGCCGATGAGGAGGAGGAGGAGGGATGCGCAGGAGCTCCATGTCTGCCGCAGGAGGTAGACTGCCAGAAGGTACGTGTATATCCCCAAAATATACACAATTTGTTAGCTGTTTGATGGTTCTTATTTTATTTATACCTAATGCCAGAGCGCCACCGGAGTTTTTTGGTCGTCTCTCCTTTTCCTTGCTGACAAGCTTGAGTCGAATTCGGACGACAAGCAAGAACAGTTTGTGATATGCTGGTGAGGTACATAGAGGAGCTCACAAGATCAATCTAAGAAGCCAATGAGTTCTTCAGGAGCTTGGAGGCACAGATGGTTTCTAGTTAGTTTAACTTTGTAATTTTATTCTTTTTTTCCATTCGGAGGGGACATTGTGAAACCTTTTGGTTTCCCTTTTGTTAGATAGGTCTCTCCTACAATATGTTTGCCATCAGAATTTTAATTGGATTTTAGTTGTCTTGCTAGAGGTTGCATATAAAAACTACTGTCCAGCAATAGAAAAAACTATCACAGAGGGTTCTGAAAAAAAAAACTATTTGTGATAGCTCTTTTTACAGACGGTTCAGAAACCGTCTGTGATAACCTCATATTATTACTGACTCATAAACTCAGATGGCTCACGAAACCGTCTGTGATGACGTTTTGGACTCAGATGGCTCACGAAACCGTCTGTGATGACGTTTTTGAACCGTCTGTAAAGACCTTTTTTGTACTAGTGTTTAGAATTGAAGCCATCGAGTACATAACCAATATTTACCGCATGTAACCAGTATTAGCAAGGGTTTAAATGTTTTTTCTTCTGTAATCAGTTTTTGAATCCTTGCATATAACACTGACTTTGAACTACTACCCTAGTTGATCCTTTTGTTAAAGGACTTGTGTACAGCTATTTTTCTGTTGGCTTGTGCTTATTAGGTCGTAGGGTTTAGAGCAAGGTCAAAAATCTAAAGTGCTTGCTTTATAGATCTTACTCTAAATTAAGAACTCTTTTACGGTACACTCAATTTAATATGGATCGTTTATTCTTTTTCTATCTAATGGTTCAATTTAGTTATGATTTAGTTATGCTACACTTCGTAGTATGAGTAGTAAAATTCTGATGGAGTAGGATTGTAATTGCCTATGTAAGAATCATGGCACAAGAGTAATATTTTTAACCTTAGTTGAAAAAATCCACAATACCCTCATGAGAAAAATATAAATACAAAGAAAAGTCTATTATGTACTTAATAAATTAATGGTTAGATTTGATTTATACTCGTACTATATACTACCATTAGAATGTACCAAAACTTTCTTCAAATTAAAGTAGAAATAGTAGTACTTGACAAGCCAACCATATTGGATGGCTGTGACCACACTGGAGGCCATTGGGATGGCCTACGTTATCGCTGGCACAGGAAGCTACTTGCACACCCTGAATTATTGTCTCTGTCGTTGGCTAATGTCATGTGTGCAATTGTGCATCTATATAAAGCGGCAGAGGGAACGAAGAGCGACACAAGCCTCAGTGCTACCACGGGAGCAGAGGGAGAGAGAAACATGTATAGTGGTTGTCAGTAAGATGGAAGAGAGAGTTGAACTCATCAAGGCTAAAGGGAGAAGAGAGAGAGTACAGCCTTAGCTTAAATCTCGATCTCCATCTCTTCTGCGAATATGATCAAGGCTGTACCCTCTCTCTTCTTCTCTTAGCTTCTTGATGCAAACACCCCATGAAAAGCTATTGCAGTTAATCAGTATTGGAGCTTCAGATCCATGTCTATGATCAGCCATCCAGTCAAACATTATAACATTTTGGTTAGTTTTCTTTCTTTAGTTTGTTGAAGCGCGCCATCATCACACGGGCGTATATACTGGACTAGTTTATATATATAAATACACACACACACACACACATATATATATATATATATATATATATATATTCAATTGGAGATATAATTACTCAGTCTGAACTCCGAACAGCATGCTACAATCCTAGTCCATCTTTTTGTTGCTTTGTGTACGCAGCTAGCACTGCATGCAATTCATCCACAAGTCTGCTTTCGCTAGTCCTTTCGGTGCCACTGTTTTTCAACCTAGTACATGATGATATATGAATATGTTGATGTGTCACCACAAGAACCACAAATCTGTCATCATGCTTGTGACGAGATAGTAGGGACTGTCCTTTCTTAAGGATACTCATCAATCTACTTCATTGCACAAGGGAAAATAATTGTTGGATCTATAGCATGCTACCAAGAAGTGAATCGCAAGAGCCCATTTCCAAGCCTGCAGGTAAGGCTCTCGATGCATATATGCTTGAATCTCGATCTAAACTCTATTTACTTTCTTTTGAGTGCTTTTATGCAAGAAACTGAACTGCATGCCAGTTTGGAGTCTAGTCTCTAGTGTAACAATCTCCTCTCTGAATTGAAGGATCGGTTTGTATATGGACTGAAGAAACTCTACAAGATCAATTAAATTTAACGTACTCGATCAGGTTAAGGTATAGTCTTTGCTGTTTCTCTCTCTCTTTTAGAAATGTTAATTTTTATATGTAACTCCAAGATTTTCTTGCCACAGGAGGGATCTAGGTTAAAAAACATCACCGAGAACAAGTGAACAATTTTTACATGTACATCCTTGGTTTGTTTCTTAGGTAAAATGCATAGGATAGATCATCTTGTCTTCTTTTTTTTTTTTTGGGGGCGGGCGGGTTAGATTGCCTTGATTTTGTTCAGTCCACTGAGGCAGACAACAACAGGATATGATGAGTGAACGACAAGGTCTTTCAGAACAGCAATCAATTAGACATTTGATTTCCCACGGTAAGATTGTTCGTAACTAGTAAGTATGATTGATTCCATCGGATACACATCGGGCTGATATAAATTGCAAACTATGAGGAGATCAAATTGCAAAGAAGATAAAAACAGAGAGAATAACAATAATTGATTTGGGTTTTGCTACAGAACGGGTTCTAATCATATTCAAAGAATGCCGAGATAGTTTCAGACTTTCAGTATCTTCAATAACATGCTCCCATAAGAGATAATGGGTATGGTGCCTCGCTGTATTAATTTCTTCTCATTTCATTTTTAGGTACATTTTAACATTTGTAGTGTTCCTCAAAGAACTTACTTTAATTTATCAGTACATAGAATTTTTTTTTTCTGAGAGTCAATTGTTGCATAGAATTACAATTACCATACAGGAAAACTCTGCATTTATCTTGTTTCTGAAAGTGAATTACCGTATGATGAACATATCGTTGTAGATCAAATTCCATAATCAACCTAACTGTGTACCAACTTAGTGTCATTTTTTTTGCTTTTAAACTTATTCTTATTATTTTATGACAGTCAATGTTAACCTCAAAAGAAATAGGACATCTTCTAAGTATAGTTTAACTCCAATGCTAAATTAAACTTTTCAGTTCACTACCTAAACTTTTAGAATGTCAAATGCATTGATGTTTACACTAAGAAGACTTGATTAATATATATAATACTCCCTCTGTTCATCTTTGTACGACGTTTTACCCTTTGGCACTAGGATTAAGGAGTGAGCTGAAATGACCAAACTAGCCTTTGGCACTAGGATTAAGGAGTACCTTTTGTGCTGAGTAAAGAGCATCATGTTAAATACAAGTTCACTATGCACAACACTACATCTTCCCCTTTTCTCGTAAAAAATGCATGCACGCACAATAATTTCACACCTCCCAGGTTTGTTGACTGTGAATGCTCAGCTGAAGAACACGGGTGCGGCTTCCCTATTCCGAGTTTCGTATTCCCATCGGTGTTCTGTCCACGTGGCGAGCGTCCGTTCGCTCGCCGTGTCTTGTGCGTGGTGGCCCCTCCTCCCTCCACATGCGGCACCAGTAGTGAAAAGGAAAAGTCTTATCCCATTCCTACTTCGATAAGGTTTGGTTTTGAGGTTGGGGACGGCACTCATCACGGCGGCGACTGCGTCCACCGTCGTACATCTTGGCGTTCGTTGAATGATCGAATCATTTGAGGACGTGCGAGTTCACCTGATCAGCGCCGGCGTGTGAGTTCACCTGAATCATCCAAGGACGGAGCATGTTATCGAAGATTCTGAAACTACTCCTAACATTCAGTGAATATGATTAGAACCCGTTCTGTAGCAAACCACAAATTAATTATAGTTATTCTCTCTGTTTGTACCTTCTTTGCAATTTGATCTCATCATAGTTTGCAAATTATATCAGCCCGATGTGTAGCTAACGGAATCAATCATATTTACTAGCAATCTTACTGTGGAGAAATCAAATGTTTGGATTGATTGCTGTTATGAAAGACCCTGCTGTTCACTCATCATATCCTGTTGTTGTCGCCTCGAACAAAATCAAGGCAATCTACCCCAAAAAAAAAATCAAGACAAGATGACAGACCATTGTGATATATCCCATGCATGTTACCTAAGCAACAAACCAATGATTTACATGTAAAAATTGTTCACTTGTTGTCAGTGATGTTTTTTTAACCTTGACCTGTCCAATGGCAAGATTTTTCTAAGAGAGTGAGATAAAAACAGCAAGACTATATCTTAACCTGATTGAGTACATTAGATCTATTTGATCTTAAGAGACACACCCAGGGTTTCTTCGGTTCATATACAACTGATCCTTCAATTGAGAGAGGAGATTGTTACACTAGAGACTAGACTCCAAACTGGCGTGCAATTCAGATTCTTGCATAAAAGCACTCAAAAGAAAGTAAAGAGAGTTTAGATCGAGATTAATTCAAGCATATATGCATCGAGAGCCTTAACTGCAGACTTGGAAATGGGCTCTTGCGATTGCGAGTTCACTTCTTGGTAGCATGCTATAGATCCAACAATTATTTGACTTGAGCTATGAAGTAGATTGATGAGTATCCTTAAGAAAGGACAGTCCCTACTATCTCGTCACAAGCATGATGAGAGATTTGTGGTTCTTGTGGTGACATATCAACATATTCGTATATCATCATGTACTACGATTGAAAAACAGTGGCACTGAAAGGCCTAGCGGAAAGCAAACTTATGGATGAATTGCATGCAGTGCTAGCTGCATACGTAAAGTAACAAAAAGCAGACGCTAGTAAATGTTGGTACTCGAACTCTAGACCTAATAGAAAATGCTTCTTTTATACTTACACCCTCACATGTTTAATTGTGTGTTGCAATATTTATATGTAGTTCTTTTAACACATGTCACTCACTGAAAAAACGCCTCTAGAGAGTTGAAAAACATCTCAAAATATTGTATTTATACAACATAACATTTTAGGTGAATTATAGAGCATTTCAAAAACGTCTCCACAAGATAAAATTTTGTATATATCTTGAAAATATCTCAAAACCGTCTCTAGTATACAAAATTTTGGGACAATTTTTGAAGTGTCTCTAAAAAGCGCATCTAGACTATATATCTCCTTACTTTAGAGACAAATTGAAAGGCGCATATAGAAAAACGTCTTTATAAGGGGGGTTTTCTTGTAGTGATTTTCAACTATCACACCAACCTAATCATCTGTTCATATCACTTTCTTTCTGATTTTCCTTTACTAGAATTATTAGTTGATTTCCATATACTTACGCATAAGTACTTGCTGTCTGACCGTTTTTCCTCTATATATACCTTTTTTCAGTGATGATATAGCTGAGTGAAGGGAGTTGATATGTGACTGTTTTTCCTCTCTATTACATTTTTCAGTGATGATACAGATGAGTGAAGGGAGTTGATGTGTGACTGTTTTTCCTCTATACCTTTTTTGAGTGATGATAGAGCTGAGTGAAGGACCCAGTTCAGTGAGGCCATGAACTGCTTATCAGTTCATCTCCTCATTAATGTACGCTTGTCCATGTTGTAGTGAACATGAATCGAGGAACAATATGTTTTTTCTGCTGGATGTGTGACTAGTTGATGTATGTAACTAGAAGTGAAATTTTGTCCATGCATAAAATGATCCATAATTGTTGCATTTATTTCTAGTTACAGAAAATTTGTGAAAACAAAAGGGTTTGTGCAGCACGAATATTGCTTCAGATATTATTTCTTAAGACATCTCTAGAATTGAAGTGTTAAAACTAGAGGTAGCATGATCGTTTTTCATTCAATCCTCTCTTTTAGGTATTTTGGAGCCAAATTCCTAGCAAACGTTTTCATCAGTTGGCTCCAGATTCTCAGATGAGTGGATTCTTGGATGAGCATATATATGGATTTTTGATTGTGCATAAATGTAACATCCCAAGTTTTGGCTTGCGTTTCAAATGTAAGAAAATGAGTAGAAATCAAAACTTTTTCTTACATCTTACAATTCTTGTTTGTTCTAAAGAATTCTTACAAAAGAATTATGGGATTACAAGTCACAAGTCACTCTGATCGAAAACCTTGTCTTCCAAAAACATTCTTGTCAAACCTTTTGATCATCTCCGGGAAATATTTTTTCTAAGTTCTTGGGATGGTATGTGACCCCTCTAAAAAATTTCACAATTTTTAGAAATTTTTTGAACATTTTGAGAGGTCGTCAAACCACTTTGACCCTTGGTCAAAACCCTAGCTTAGCACCTTGGGAAATTTCTGGGAAAAATGCTCAGCATAAAAACCTCTAGAAATTTTTCACAAGGTTCATCTCTAAGTTAGCAAGCTCCTGTAAAAATTTCAGAATTTTTGGAGTTAGTTTGTTACCTCAAATAAGTCCCCAAGTCTCAGCTTTTTATTTTAAACTCAAACTGGGATTCACTGTTCTCTGTGCGCACTGCAGTCCGGCTCGTGCCTACTGGCTCAGTCAAACCAACTAAACGCGCCAGCCCGAGCCCGTGCAACCTCGCCAGGCTCCGCAGCCCTTGGAACTCAATCCAATCGCCTAGACCACCTCAAGTCCTTCTTGCAAAGACAACCCTCAAACCTCGTGCTCGCACGACCACCCCGTGTCCGTTTTGTAAAGACAACCCTCCCGGACCTCCTCCAGATCTCCCGAAGACCTCCTCAAACCACGTTGGCATTTTTTCAAAGACCACCCCGCTGGTCTTTCGCAAAACAACCCATAGGACCTCCTTTGCAATTTTTACAAAGACCACCTTTAGGCATCCTCAAAAGACCTCCTCGACCACCCCTAGCGTTGGGTGACCGTGGACTGTCTATCTTCAGATCTGGGGCTCAGACCTCCCCTAAGTGTTGGGACCTCTGAGTCTCACTTAAAATCGGGACCTTTCATTTCAAATCCAACCACCCAGACCTCCTAACCCGAGCTCAAGTCCACCCGAACACTTTGCTCCTTGACCAGTTTCTTTTGGGTCTTTCACTGACTGGTGGGACCTCTGGGACTGGTCATCATCGCTTTTGCAGACATGCGTGTGTGCCAGAGCTATAGCAGTTGGAGCAGCACCTTGTCAAATCATATTCTTGTCAACGGCTAGCTCTGCCAACCTTTAACGCATATCAGCACCTTTTCCCAAAGTTCCCTTTCCACCTGCCCTGTCTTTTTATGTACTTTCATGGCAGGGACTTTTGACTCGAGTGCACCGTGGAGCTCAACCTTGCTCCACTCCTTTGCTCTCTCGGCTTTTATGAAACCCTGAGCTCTTCCTTAGCTTCTCTTAGACACCTTTGTGCCCACTGAGCTCCTTCTCTCTGTGTTCTTGAGCTCCTTCTCTCTTGCGGCCTGTTCTTGTGCTCAACACCCTAACTTGCCTTGTTTGAAGACCTCCTAGCCACCATTGCCGCCTTGGAGCTCCTCGAAGCCTTCGTGGCTCCAGCCGGTAGTGATTCACTTGGGATTCTTGTCCCGCCAACTAGTTTATTTGAATCACCTTGAGCATTCCCTAACTTGCCTTGTTTGACCTCCTCAGGGATCGTCAGAATTGGGAACTTGCTCTTGACCTCCTTCGCTTGATTGTGACCGTTAAGACCTCCCTCGTGAGATCTTGGCCATCAAGACCTCTTTGTTTGGACCTCAGTCTCTAGGACCTCCCCATAACTAAGGTCCTAGCCGCTTAAGACCTCCTGGTTTCTATCCCAGCCGTTTAGGAGCTCCCCGGTTTAGATCTGTGCCGTTGGGAGTTTTCTATGAAAACTCTAGGTCGCAGGACCTCTTCGGTTTTGAATCTCAGCCGTCAAAGACCTCTTCTAGGGTAGATCTTGACCCTTAGATCCTTTTTGTAAAATCCTTAAGTGCAGGACCTCCTCCGAGGTCCTCTTTGCATAAGACCACCCCCGGTCTTTGTAAAGGGAATCTCAGACCACCCCGAGAAAATCTGGGCCGTTAAGACCTCCCCCTGGGAGATCTTAGCCATCGGGGTCCTCCTCCACTAAATCCCCACCCCCAAGACCTCCCTGTAAAATCCCAACCGCTAGGACCTCCTCCCAGATTCATCTCGACCGTAGAGATCTTCCTCCGTGAAGACCTCTGCTCTCAGGACCTCCCCGATTAAATCTGGACCGTCTAAGACCTCCTCGGTAGATCTTAGCCGCTGAGACCTCCCTCCTTCAGATCTGACCGTTCAGGACCTCCCCAGATCCATCTGAGTCGTCCGGATCTCCTCCCGTTAAAACCCGGTCACCTAGGACCTCCCCGAGTAGATCTTGGCCATCCATGACCTCCCTTGCGATATCTTAGCCGTTCAGGACCTCCCCCTGGAGATCTTGACCGTCTAGGATCTCATCCTTTAGATCCGTAGCTTTAGGACCTCCTCCTCAGGTCTCAACCGCTAGATTTAGATCTAACGGGCTAGACCTCCCTCCGTAGATTTAGCCTTAGCACCTCCTCTGAGGTCGTGGTCGCGATCTTCATCCGACGGTCCCGACCACCTCTAGCGCGAGGACCTCCTCTGTATGCGCTGTGCATGCACTGGTCGTCACCGTTGGATCCAATCTCAACGACCCAGACCTCCCCAGAGCGGGAGGAGGACTTTTGTGCGCTGAGCTTCGAGGTCTGTGGCCGTGCGATGAAGGATCGACGACCCACGACCTCCCCGTTTCCTTCAGTTCATTTGGACCTCCCGAGAGCTCAAATTTTCAAAGTCTTTTAAATGTTCCAAATTTCAAAAATGCATATCTTTATCATTATAGCTCCTTTTTGAATGAATCAAGTTATAGTAGTTTTGCCATGAAATGAACTTCAATATGAGAATAAATTTAGACACTGTTATGTAGCAGAAAATGATATCAACTGCATGAACTTGTTTAATACAAAATGGGTGTCTAGAAATTCATTGAAAATTTGTAAAATGCATAACTTTTTTCTGTGATTCCAAACTGAGCAAACTAAATTTTGTTAAAACCCACTAGGAATGTACTGTAGTGTAGAATAGGCCTTAATATCATCCTTGCCACTGAAATTAATGATCTACTAGTTTTAGAACTTAGAAAAATCATAACTAATTCATTATAACTCCAAATGATGTAAACTCAACTTTGTTGTTCTTAGGATGACCTTAGCTACCTACCATAAAAATTTAGATTTCAGATCATTCTAGAAATTTTTGCCATGAACAGTAACCAAAATTAATTTAATTAGGATTTTTCAGGCTGAGAGAAATTGTTTAGGGCATAACTTTTTCATGCTAAGTCCAAATGAAGTACTTCTTGTTTCTAAATTTTTCTAAAATCTTAATCTTGCTGCTGTATAAATTTCATGGTATTTGGAGAACTTTTGCTGTGGAGTTTTATTTGGAGTTCTTGTTCTTATTTGGTTATCGTCTTTTCGTGTTAGGTTCCGAAGGAATTATTGAGTACGTGAGTGACTCCTCTGCAGCAAGAAAGTGATCTACAGCAAGGCAAGAAGTTTGATCATGTTAATCCCTGTATTTTTAAGTAATTATGTTGTTTACAAAATTCTATGTATGCATTGCTAGTTTGTGTTAAACTATTGTCGTTAGTTGACCTAGTAGATGCATTTCCTTAAGCAAATGATCATCCTTTACTACCATGAGCCTAGGTTATTGCTGTGATTAGAGCTCGTTGGATGAACTCTTGTCACTTAGTAGTTGCGAATTAATTGCTTAGCCATGCTTAGCTTCCGGTAGAAATGGGCGGTTATCGACTTGTCGATAACCTTGATCACATAAAACTTATTATCACTTATGATTTCAGCCTTGTGCGATGTTTACTTGTGAAAACTAAAAAATGAAACAAAATGATTTAGACTTGGGCACAATGGTATGTTGGTGTGCTTTTGGGTGTGACTGGAATGGTGCCCGAGTCAACAAGGACCGAACATCTTGTTACACTAAACCAAGCATTTTGTGCGTGCTAACCACACTAGAGGGTATGGGACCTCTCTTGAATTAGTACTTTGGGAGGCATTAATTAATGGGTCGCTGGCTGTAGTTTATAGAGAAAAAGGATCACAAAGGCGTGACCGGGGTGGTTCCTTTCTAGGTCCTCCACCCCGACCGGGGTCTTGCAAATGTCCGACTAGCGTTACCCTAAATGGCTAATGACTCCCGGCTTTGCTTGACTCCACCACAACGTGTGGTCCTAGTGGCCCATTTCGCCGGCTGGTCACTAAGGGTTAACCCCATACGTGCGACTCTTAATTAACGCATTCCATTGGAAACATCTCGCAGGACTTAACCGTGCCGGCATACCAAAGGAAGTGTGCTTAATAGCTTGGCAAAAAGGCGGTCTGAAGTGTGGGTACATTGGTACAGCCCTGTAGGGTTAAAACTATTCGAATAGACTCGTCCTAGGTTATGGACACGCTTGGCAAAGTCTTTCAAGAGTTAGACTACAACATTTTAATTAAAACTTGACGGGTGGTACGAATCTGGGATTCGTGCTATGTGTGGTGACTATTGGGTTAGTCACCAATAGGTGGTTACTCTTGTACTTATTGTATCTCGTGTTATTTCATTCAATAAAAACTGATTGCAAACTTGCTTTTGAAATGTACTACATTATTACAAATAAAGTTGGCTTTGTGCAAAATGAGACATACAACCTCCACTTAAATAAGCTTGCATGTAGCATATTGATAGGTCTGCTATTCCACACGTCAGTCTTGCGAGTACATTTTTGTACTCATTTGCTTTGCTTATTTGTTGCAGAGGAAGAAGTTGATCCCAAGGGATCGACTTTTGTGAGAATTGTCTTGTATGGACGACTAGCTTGGCGGCCCGGTCGGTTGCCTTGTGGGTTATGGCTAACCGGTTGGATTTTGTTTATAGCCATCTTATGACACTTTTGCTTCCGCTGTTAATGTTACTTTGATGTTGTTTGGTCGGTCGGCCTTCTTGTGTAATAACTCTATTATGTATGTCTTTTGTTAGGATTAATGTTATGTGATGTATGGAATTGATGTGTGATTTTGTAATAGGGTGTGTATACTGCATTTCTGGGAAGTATACATGTCTCGGGGCTTGGTTTATTTGATTTGTGACGCTAGAGTCAATGGAAGGCTAAGCATTACAAGCCAAATAAATCGGGGTCCTCACAAAGTTGGTATCAGAGCCATACTGACCGTAGAAACCCTAAGCTTGGTCGTCTTTTGGATATTTTGGAAAACTTAATTTCAAAATATCAAATGATTTATGAAAGCTTAATTAACTTCTCAGATTTTACTCCTTACCTATCTTAGCTTTCTTCTCTCATCTCGCTCTAACTTAAGTTTTAAACGTTGTTTTCCTCTCCTTCCTTCAAAAGATAGTTGTTATCGTTTAAGTTGGGTTATGGGAACCAATGAGTTTGGCAAATTGAAGCGTTGGCTGCCCTTCTACAAGGTTTTGAAGCTTCTGGAATGGTGAATTTCGACTAGGAGCTTGGATGCAAAATCTGGACAGCAAGCGTCAATTTCGGACAGCAAGCTCAAAGGTTCTAAAGCAGGTAGATAATGAGATGATAATTCAACTAAAACTTGTTGGAATAAAAGGGTAAGAAGTGATATTAGTTGGCTAAGTATCTAACACTATTATTAGTAGTTCTACCCTGCTATTTGGTCCTATTAGAATTTGAGTTGCATGCTGAAATTTATCTTCCTAAACTGATTGCTCGTTCCCTCCATACGAGTTGGTCGTACCGGGAAGTTGACCTTGTGATTGAAACCTTGTGTTGATTTTGTGGTTGTTTTTGAGTTTTTGAGTTCATTTCTTAGTGGTTTATTGTTTCTTTGCCTTAAGCTTTCGGGTTTGATCCTTGTCCATCTTAGTATCTATTCCCACCCTAACGTTCAGCAGGATCTCCTAGTCCTTGGTGTTTCCTCCGCGTCCTTCAGTTTCTAGTCTTCGGGTTTGCGCTAACCCATCTCTTTGTAGCAGGATGTCTGGACAGACCAGCGGCGGACTAGGTAAGCAAGCTGGCTGGGATGAAGGTCTCCCTAGCCCCAACTGCCCAGACAAGGATTGCAAGCGCCTCCCCTCTGGCGATTGTGATGGATTTTGGTCCCCTTTTTGCTGTGACCATGGTAAAAAGAGACATGTCGCCAAAGGTTGCAACCCTGGGAAGGTCAAGGTCTGCCGGCACTGTGGTGAGGAAGGACACTTCGACAATGAGTGTACCACAGCCTGCCCAACCTGCGATGAAGACCACCTACCCGGAAGCTGTCCGACTGCCAAAGTCACTTGTTTTCTCTGCGAGGGAAGCACTCACTATCCCAAAGAGTGTAGCATGAACCTAGTGATCGCCAGATCATTAGGGCTTCAACGACTGCTTCTCCGGTCATCTACAAGTATCGCAATCGCCAATGCTTCCAGACCAGAGAAGTTCTTGGATGATTTGTCTGTGGAGCTGCAGGACAAATTACCAGTCTATACCTTCCCCGACCTTCAGATTACGGTCGAGAATCCCATAGTTGCTGAGGTCAGGAAGAAGAAGCTAAAGGATCGTCGCAAGCGTCAACAGATGGCGGATGTCACTTGTTTCTTCTGTAACAACAAGGGTCACTATGCGCATAGTTGCCCTAAGAAGAGTGCAACAACCCCTCGCCCTCCGCGGGCCGTGTTTCAGTCTCATGCACCTGTGGACTAGCAGCAAGGTGGCCCCCGCAATCTGGCCGTTGTCACGTGCTTCTATTGCCACAAGAAGGGGCATTACTCCAACAGTTGCCCCGTGAAGCATCAGGAGCGGAAGGTTGTTCGTGATCAAGCCAACTCCATCTCCGCTGAAGAAGTTCAGGAGGCGCCTGACGTCATGTTGGGTACGCTTCTTGTTTACTCTTACCCTGATACGGTATTATTCGATTCAGAGACGTCTCGTTCCTTTTTATCCCTATCTTTTACTGTTGATGGTGATCTTCATCCTGCTCCATCATTGATGCCTAGCACCACCTCGGTTTCATCAAGCCTTGCTAGCCTACCCCGTTTTTCCCCAAGAAGAAGACTACCATCCGGGTTGTCATCGGTCTTTTGACTTGAGTGACACCCTTCTGTCCCTATACATCCAAAGGCATCACCTACTAGGTATTGCCCCAAATTGCAATGGCCTAAATGTCCATAGCCCTCTAATCAATCGCTACGGGGATGACTCAGTATAGCTAGTTATCAAGTCAAGGTCTCGTTCGTTAGTGGAGTAACTGCACAAATTGCTCCACCAATCGAGTATGGCCTTGGTTCCTCCAAGAAGCTAGCTGTGGAGGGATGACTCTGCATACCTAGCTAGCAGGCTGAGATCCCGTTGTTGGCAGAATTGACCAGACAAATCGCTCCACCAGCTAACAACGACCTTGCACCATCAACTATGGAACCTAGAAAGATCTCTCAGTCTGTCAATCCTTGCTATATCTGGGCCTGATAAGTTTCCCCGTGTCAACTAAAGTGGCACATTTTCTACCAGGTCAAAACCGAGAATTGTGCCGGTCCCTTGCTTGAGCTCCTTGTCTCGGGTAATCGTGTCATTCAATTCCTTGAAGTTCAGTGGTCGAATTGTTCCAAGGATGAAGCTACTTGGAAACAGAAAGACCGCTAGCATGCAGACTACCCCTCTTTCTTTCCTGAGCGAGTCAAATCACGGGACGAGATTTTTGTAAGGGGGGAGAGTTGTAACATCCCAAGTTTTGGCTTGCATTTCAAATGTAAGAAAATGAGTAGAAATTAAAACTTTTTCTTACATCTTGCAATTCTTGTTTGTTCTAAAGAATTCTTGCAAAAGAATTATGGGATTACAAGTACAAGTCACTCTGATCGAAAACCTTGTCTTCCAAAAACATTCTTGTCAAACCTTTTGATCATCTTCGGGAAATATTTTTTCTAAGTTCTTGGGATAGTATGTGACCCCTCTGAAAAATTTCACAATTTTTAGAAATTGTTTGAACATTTTGAGAGGCCTGTCAAACCACTTTGACCCTTGGTCAAAACCCTAGCTCAGCACCTTGGGAAATTTCTGGGAAAAATGCTCAGCATAAAAACCTCTAGAAATTTTTCACAAGGTTCATCTCTAAGTTAGCAAGCTCCTGTAAAAATTTCAGAATTTTTGGAGTTAGTTTGCTACCTCAAATAAGTCCCCAAGTCTCAGCTTTTTATTTTAAACTCAAACTGGGATTCACTGTTTCTCGGGTGCGCACCAGAGTCTGGCTCGTGCCTACTGGCTCGGTCAAACCAACTAAAAGCGCCAGCCCGAGCCCGTGCAACCTCGCCAGCCCCCGCAGCCCTTGGATCTCAATCCAACCGCCTAGACCACCTCAAGTCCTTCTTGCAAAGACAACCCTCAGACCTCCCACTCGCACGACCACCCCGTGTCCGTTTTGCAAAGACAACCCTCCCGGACCTCCTCCAAATCTCCCGCGGACCTCCTCAAACCACGTTGGCATTTTTGCAAAGACCACCCCGCTGGTCTTTCGCAAAATAACCCATAGGATCTCCTTTGCAATTTTTACAAAGACCACCTTTAGGCATCCTCAAAAGACCTCCTCGACCACCCCTAGCGTTGGGTGACCGTGGGCCGTCTATCTTCAGATCTGGGGCTCAGACCTCCCCTAAGTGTTGGGACCTCTGAGTCTCACTTAAAATCGGGACCTTTCATTTCAAATCCAACCACCCAGACCTCCTAACCCGAGCTCAAGTCCACCCGAACACTTTGCTCCTTGACCAGTTTCTTTTGAGCCTTTTACTGACTGGTGGGACCTCTGGGACTGGTCATCATCGCTTTTGCAGGCATGCGTGTCTGCCAGAGCTACAGCAGTTGGAGCAGCGCCTTGTCAAATCATATTCTTTTCAACGGCAAGCTCTGCCAACCCTTAATGCATGTCAGCACCTTTTCCCAAAGTCCTCTTTCACCTTGCCCTATCATTTCATGTACTTTCATGGCAGGGACTTTTGACTCGAGTGCACCGTGGAGCTCAACCTTGCTCCACTCCTTTGCTCTCTCGGCTTTTATGAAACCCTAAGCTCTTCCTTAGCTTCTCTTAGACACCTTTGTGCCCACCTGAGCTCCTTCTCTCTGTGTTCTTGTGCTCAGAACACCCGAAGACCTCCTAGCTACCATTGCCGGGCCTTGGAGCTCCTCGAAGCCTTCAGGGCTCCAATGATTCACTTGGGATTCTTGTCCTGCCAACTAGTTTATTTGAATCACCTTGAGCATTTCCTAACTTGCCTTGTTTGACCTCCTCAGGGATCGTCAGGATTGGGAACTTGCTCTTCATTGGCTGGTTTTGCTCCTTCTTCCTCAACTCCGACAAGCACCATTGTCGTCGGAGCTCTTTCGGCCATCCCCGGACCTCCTCCATTCTCAGGTTAGTACCTTAGCTTTGGAAATCCGGCTCTGTCGGACCTCGTTAGCTTTCCTTTTTGCCGTATTTCGCCTCGGCGGTCGTCTCCGGTTAGCCGCCGGTAGGAGGTGTTTTAGCCCTAGTTTTTGGCACCTTTAGGTTCTCTTCGCTATTTAGAGTTCATCTGTGCCCTTGGTTCCCGCCGGCGTGGTCCCCTTCGCCGGCGGTGAGCTAAAACCCGAACTCGTGTTTTTGTCACACCTTCCTCGGACAAGTCCTGTAGCCAATGATTAGCATTTATGTTGTCCTAAAGCCTAATCTTTAGTGTTCAATACAATTCCTATCGGCTAAACGTGTGTCCCGTTATGTTCCAGACCTCTTAGGTTAAATCGCGACCGTTAAAGACCTCCTTAGATCTAATCTGGGCCGTTGGATCGCCCTCTGAGTTCCCGCCCAGGACCTCCCTCCGAGGACCTCCCTCCCCGCATTGATCCTGGCCGTCCATGACCTCCTTGGTGAAGTCCTAGCCGCTCAGGTGTCCCTCTGTTAACTTACCGCTTCGGACCTCCTTCGCTTGATCGTGATCGTTAAGACCTCCCTCGCGAGATCTTGGCCGTCAAGACCTCTTTGTTTGGACCTCAGTCTCTAGGACCTCCCCCTAACTCAGGTCCTAGCCGCTTAAGACCTCCTGGTTTCTATCCCAGCCGTTTAGGAGCTCGCCGGTTTAGATCTGTGCCATTGGGAGTTTTCTGTGAAAACTCTAGGTCGCAGGACCTCTTCGGTTTTGAATCTCAACCGTCAAAGACCTCTTCTAGGGTAGATCTGGACCCTTAGATCCTTTTTGTAAAATCCTTAAGTGCAGGACCTCCTCCGAGGTCCTCTTTGCATAAGACCACCCCCGGTCTTTGTAAAGGGAATCTCAGACCACCCCGAGCAAATCTGCACTGTTAAGACCTCCCCTTGGGAGATCTTAGCCATCGGGGTCCTCCTCCACAAAATCCTCACCCCCAAGACCTCCCTGTAAAATCCCAACCGCTAGGACCTCCTCCCGGATTCATCTCGACCGTCGAGATCTTCCTCCGTGAAGACCTCTGCTCTCAGGACCTCCCCGATTAAATCTGGACCGTCCAAGACCTGCTCGGTAGATCTTAGCCGCTGAGACCTCCCTCCTTCAGATCTGACCGTTCAGGACCTCCCCAGATCCATCTGAGCCGTCCGGATCTCCTCCCGTTAAAACCCTATCACCTAGGACCTCCCCGAGTAGATCTTGGCCATCCATGACCTCCCTTGCGATATCTTAGCCGTTCAGGACCTCCCCCTGGAGATCTTGACCGTCTAGGATCTCATCCTTTAGATCCGTAGCTTTAGGACCTCCTCCTCAGGTCTCAACCGCTAGATTTAGATCTAACGGGCTAGACCTCCCTCCGTAGATTTAGCCTTAGGACCTCCCTCGGAGGTCAGGGCTGTCAGATCTTGATCTGACGGTCCCGACCACCTCTAGGCGCGAGGACCTCCTCTGTATGCGCTGTGCATGCACTGGTCATCGCCGTTGGATCCAATCTCAACGGCCCAGACCTCCCCAGAGCGGGAGGAGGTCTTTTGTGCGCTGAGCTTCGAGGTCTGTGGCCGTGCGATGAAGGATCGACGACCCATGACCTCCCCGTTTCCTTCAGTTCATTTGGACCTCCCGAGAGCTCAAATTTTCAAAGTCTTTTAAATGTTCCAAATTTCAAAAATGCATATCTTTATCATTATAGTTCCTTTTTGAATGAATCAAGTTACAGTAGTTTTGCCATGAAATGAACTTCAATATGAGAATGAATTTAGGCACTGTTATGTAGTAGAAAATGATATCAACTGCATGAACTTGTTTAATATAAAATGGGTGTCTAGAAATTCATTGAAAATTTGTAAAATGCATAACTTTTCCCTGTGATTCCAAACTGAGCAAACTAAATTTTGTTAAAACCCACTAGGAACGTCTCGCAGGACTTAACCGTGCCGGCATACCAAAGGAAGTGTGCTTAATAGCTTGGCAAAAAGGCGGTCTGAAGTGTGGGTACATTGGTACAGCCCTGCAGGATTAAAACTATTCGAATAGCCTCGTCCTAGGTTATGGACACGCTTGGCAAAGTCTTTCAAGAGTTAGACTACAACATTTTAATTAAAACTTGACGGGTGGTACGAATCTGGGATTCGTACTATGTGTGGTGACTATTGGGTTAGTCACCAATAGGTGGTTACTCTTGTACTTATTGTATCTCGTGTTATTTCATTCAATAAAAACTGATTGCAAACTTGCTTTTAAAATGTACTACATTATTACAAATAAAGTTAGTTTTGTGCAAAATGAGACATACAACCTCCACTTAAATAAGCTTGCATGTAGCATATTTATAGGTCTGCTATTTCACACGTCAGTCTTGCGAGTACATTTTTGTACTCATTTGCTTTGCTTATTTGTTGCAGAGGAAGAAGTTGATCCCCAAGGGATCGACTTTTGTGAGAATTGCTTCGGTATGGACGACTAGCTTGGCTGCCCGGTCGGTCCCCTTGTGGGTTATGGCTAACCGGTTGGATTTTGTTTATAGCCATCTTATGGCACTTTTGCTTCCGCTGTTAATATTACTTTGATGTTGTTTGGTCGGTCGGCCTTCTTGTGTAATAACTCTATTATGTATGTCTTTTGTTAGGATTAATGTTATGTGATGTATGGAATTGATGCGTGATTTTGTAACGGGGTGTGTATACTGCATTTCTGGGAAGTATACATGTCTTGGAGTTTGGTTTATTTGATTTGTGACGCTAAAGTCAATGGAAGGCTAAGCATTACAAACCAAATAAATCGGGGTCCTCACAATAAAGAAGAAGAATTTACTGGACAATTTTACAGCCATCACGATTAAATTGGAAGGCAGATTTTATAGCGTGGTTTGCCTTAATATCCATAGAGCAAAGGGAAAAAAATGCTTTCTACCTAAAGAAACTTGGCTAGCTAGTTTCTCGAGGCGCGCGCATCCGCCATTTGGTCTTGTATACTCTTTGTACATATTTTCTGTTTTTATTTTCTATTAATATATCGGTAACATCTGGGCTCAGTGCTTGTTATGCTACACACGTACTGTGACCAATCTCCATTGCGAGATGAAGATGATGAATGATTTTGGATTTCATTCAAGGCGAGCCTTCGTGCACTCAATGCACAAGTTTTTGGCTAAAATGACATTGTTGACATCCTAAATAGCAAATCTAGTTTTCTCTCCGTATCAAATGTAAAAAAATAACATCTAGTCCGTGCACCAAAGGACCGGAGCCGCCGTGCAAGCAACACGTTGGCGAGTCCGCCCCAAGGGCACGGACAAGCCGGCTGGCCGGTTCAAAATTTTTCCAAATAGTGTTTTTGACACTATTTAACACTTTAGAAAATTGAGAGCACTTTTTTATTGATTTTTTTCTTCTTGTTTTTTTTACCTCGCATTCGCAGCTTCAAAAGTATTAATTGTCACATGTACAACAAAAAAAAAATTCACATGAAATCACGGTGCAGAATAGTACATGCAACCTCAAACTTGGCTGTCAACCACCACCATCGTCACCCTTTGCTGCCTTCGGTGTCTCGGTGGGTCGATGGATGGTGGTGTCCTTGTGCCCTTGCTGCTAGGGTTAGGTTGCCGCCTACTTGCTCGCATCGCTGTCGCAGTCTCGCTCTCGCACATTGGCACACGAGTCGAAAGGTATGGTTACGGTATTATATGATTTGCATGCTAAACATTTTTCTCAGCTGGTTCATAGGTACAGTACAACACTAAAAAATATCATCCACATTAAACCGATAAATTAACAAAGAATATCATCCTTAGCCGTGTCTCCATGATACATTCATAGAATATGTCACATTCCAAATAGACCGCATGTAACCGGGCTCATGAAATCACGCACTTTCCTTTTATGCCTGATTTTCTATGTATTATCACATGTAACACCAAGCATGGGAAAGGGTGCCCGCGCGCTCTCTCTCACAAAGCATGGGTGCACATGCACCTCCCGCCGCCGTGGACAATGACGGTGTACTACTGTCCTCCGCCACGACCAGTGACGGTGTACTGCTATCTGTTGCCGCCACCTCGTCAAATAGTATTTCACATGCACTGTCTATCCACTCACCGAGCCACCGAGGACAGCAAATGGTGGCAATGACGACGGTTGACATTCAAGTTTGAAGTTATGTGTGTTGTGCTTATGTGAAAAATTTGTGAATTTTTTTTTGTGGAACATATTATAATACATTTGAAGCTCCGAGTGCAAGATAAAAAAAATAGGAAGAAAAAAATAAAAAAAAAATGCTCTTAATTTTTTAAAGTGATAAATAGTGTTAGATAGTATTTTAAATAGTATTACACATTATTTCAAATAGTGTTACAGTATTTCAAATAGTATTAAATAGTATCAAAAAATACTATTTGACAAATTCCGGCTGGCTTGTTCGTGCCCCTAGGGGCTGGACTCGGCCTGATCCGTGTCCTTGGGGTGCTGGACTTGCCCTGTCCTTGCCCATGGGAGCCGGACTCGCCGATTTGTCGCCCGCACGGCGGCTCTGGTCCTCTGGTGCACGGACTAGGTGTTATTTTTGCATTTGACATGAAGAGAACTAGATTTGCTAAAATAGTGCTATTTTAGCAAAAACTCCTCAATGCACATGTGGTGAATGGCATATAATCGACGTGATCTCCTGCATGCCAAGACAAGATTGGAACAAGCTGCAACGTGAAGGAAGCATCCGTCGGAAATTAAGACCCCTGATAAGATGATTAACTAATATGACAGTGTACCTATACTATCCGCTGTAGTTTGCCGCGCCGGACGGTGAACAGTAGACTCCTGAACATGATTAGCTAGATCTTGCCTTGACAAAGAACACCGACTCGAAAAACTCAGGCCTTTGAAAGAGCAAGTGGAATCTGGCAATCGATCGAGATGGATATATATACTGTAAATGCAGACCTTAATTAAGTTATATACGTACTACACATAACTCGTGTCCCTAATTAGGTGTAGCTTGACTTTTTGCCGACATACAATTTTTATCACTACTTTTTTATTAACATAGTATATTATGGTAATACTTCCTTAACCCTAATCGTATCACACACTCGGTACCTGCAACATGTACATAGGTTTTAGTACAGACAGGTAACTGCCACAAGACATATGGGAACATTTTACGTTGTTTTTTGTTTTGGAAAATAAAAGATTGCATCAATACAAGTTTAAAAAATCTTTAGAAAAATGGAGCAAACAAACATATATATTATGTCTGAACAATCATGTTTGCAATATCTACAATAAGATTAACCAGAAATTGGTTTCTTCACCAGTAGTCCATCACAAGTAAATTTTACAAAAAATAAATAAGTGTATTGCATTTTTTTTTCCAAAAATACACTCGCTGGACATTATTTGCATTTCCGGGCTACCTTGTTAACCTAGCCTCTACGGGTAACAAGCTAGATGCATGGGCAAGGTTATCCTTGCTTGGCTAGCAAAGTGGGCAAATGATCCAAACATATTCTAAAGAGCCATAGTTTTTGGAGCCTAGTATTTTCCATTTTATGTTCCAATTTCTAAATCTCAAAGTATTGCGACGTTTTTATTTATTCAGGTTAAAACTTGTCTAATTTATATCAATAACCCATGCATAAAGTATAAAAATACACAATTTTTACGTCGAAGATTCTGGATGAACAACATGCTACCATTAAATCCTTAAATCAATGAATGTAGGACATTTTTTATACTCCTAACCAGAGACTCCTGATCTTGCAACAACATCATGATTGCCATGATCACAGCAGCATCACGGTTTCCACATGATGCATTCGAAGTGTTTTTTTTTGTAAGATGACTTGTAGTGTTGTTGACATCAGTTTCACAACTCTCTCTCTCTCTCTCTCTCTCTCTCTCCCTCTAAGAAGAAGAAGAAATCCTGTTCATGGGCCCTAATTTACTTTTGCTAAAGGCTGTGGTAGCCGGGACCGTAGTTATGGGTCAGGTTGAGCCCAAAATACTCCTACGACATAACGGTCCGGCCCAAAACTAAATTCCCAGATTCTGTTTTATGCCAATGTTCCATTTTAAAAAAAATAATTCTTTTTGTTCTTAGAGCCCACATATGAACTAATTTTGACAAATAGATATATTCCTCATGTAAACAAATATTTTTTCTCTCTAGGTATGATCTAAACAAAGACCCATGATTTGTCCCTCACACTGAGGCATGCATGGATATATAAGCTAGATAGGTATAAAGGGCACCTTGTGACTTCTTCACCAAAGGCGGTAGTTGAAGATTTCTGAAAGCTTTTGCTCCAAACGGGTGCAGTCCAGTGCAAGAGTTGATCATGGTCATTGCTTAGTCTTTCTTTTTGTCACGCATAGCACAGTTAGTAAGGAAAAAAGATGTTAACCATTTGCCCGACGTGTCGTTCATGTATCCATGGGAGACCTAGTAGTGTCGTTTACCGTCACAAGAAGGCTATGCTACAACTCCACAAGTTAGGAAGCAGCAAGAGTACATAATTGGTAATTTACACGTATGGACCTGGAACAAAATGAGAGCCATACAGAGAAAACAGTGGCGGAGCTTGACCAACAATCAGAGAAAAACAGTGGCAGAGCTTGACCAACAATCAAGAGAACACAAAACTAGTCGTTTTTATATTACCGTGTGTTATAAGCTGCTAGTTTCTTAGCTCTATATAGAGATACCAAAACGAAGGGGTCATAACCCAGATTGGCCGACATGAAGCTCTGCCCCGGGAGAAAAGATTAACGAAAGAGCTTGGATTGTCCGTACTTGCAAGATATTTTCCCCGACGGGAATTAATTAGGGCTTTGTAAAATCGAGCGATTGACAGCCGACGTTTCATCGCTGTCAAGCTCCGATGAAGCTTAGCTGGCCAGCTCTTGTCTTGTATGGACTACGTACCGGTGCCGGTGTGCAAATGGCACGACGCCGCTGCAGCCAGTGAAACTGTACATATTTATGGCGCACTCGCCGTCCGTCACTCTTGCATTTTTAGTCAACATTGCCGGATGTGACAACGCCGTCACCTTTGACACCGCAAAGAGCATTGGTTTCTTTTTTCTCGTTTGTTGACACCGCGACGCCTTGGCTGAGGAACAGAACGATCCGTTTCAGTTTCAGTTTTCAGTTTCGTCAGACTTTAGTGGGGAGGGGGCGTTGCATTTGCTTGATCGATCGAACTTCCAAGCTTCTTCCGTGTCTCCTCCTTCTTCGCGGTTTTCAGTGCGTTCCAGCAATGTCAATCAGCGCTACGGCTGGATTAACGAGTCCGGTGTTCAGACCGTTGCGTGGATGCTTACGGGATGCGCGCAATGATATGGGGTAATCTTTGCTAAGTCATGTCTCCATTTTACCTCTGACTTTGCGTGCAAAGCTTAGGATTGGTGAAGTCCAATCCTTTCGTTTTCAGCAAGCATTCCGTGGTGCAGAGCATTGGTCGCTTCAGGACAGGTTTGTGTGTGTGTCTGTGGGTCGGCCCTCACCAGGGCATCCATAGTTCCTGAGGCTGAGTGTGTTCATACAACTGGATTGTGAACGAAGTCCACCTTTTATGGCTATAACAAAGACATCCACCATCTGAAAACACAAATAAAATAAACTCCAGGTATTCGTCACTATTGGTTAAGAGGGTGCAAACAAATATCCTGGTAGTAGAATCTCATCCGTAGCCAGAAAATTTTCTCTAGGGGAGCCGAATGATAACAGATGAATCATTGAGTGGACCAATTCAAACTACATCGCACGGTGAAATTTTCTGTAGCAACGGGGGTGTGCAAAGCATGGGGGAGCAAGGCACCGGCCAGCCACCCCTCCCTCGAGACGGCTTTGCATAGTCTGACTGGTGTGGCACTTTGTTTTTCTAGCTGATGGACAGAGCTTGATACTCCGTGACTGTTGGAATTTTTTCTTGCTCCTTTGCTCTATGTAACATTCCTAACTCGCAGAGTTTTTGAAAATTTTCAAAATTTAAAAATAACCATTTGGTTTAATTAAGTTGCAAAAAACTTAACTTGAAATTTAGAAATAAAAAACTATTTAACTTGAATTAATCAGACTTTCATTAAATTTAAAAGTTGGTTTATTTGAGTTTTCTGGATTTTATTTGGATTTCAAGTCTTTTCTTGCTTTTTTGGATTTTAGAATTGGTTTTTCCTTTTGCCCGAAATTAAAATATATTTTTTTGCAAAATTAAAATCTAAAGTATAGTTAAAAGTATTTTTATTAAGTTCTAAATAATTCAAGGGATTTCTGTGAATTTTTCTAGAATTTTTAGACTTTATTAGCTATTTTCTAAAAACCTTTTTGATTTTCTAGCATTTCTTTATTTGAAAATGCATTTTAATTCCTCCCTTTGGCTTTGGGCCGAAGCTCTCTCGGCCCATTTCCCTTTTCACCTTCCGCGGCCCGCTCCAGCCCACTCTTGCGCGCGCCCGCGCCTCCCCCGCTTGCCAACCGTCCGATCAAGATTGGACGGCGACGATCGCGTCGCACGTTCAGATGTCGCCGATCGCCTCGTCCATTGTGGACCGTCCGATTGAAATCGGACGGCCCTCGCCTTCGTACCTCCACGCGCCTCTCTCTCCTCTCGCTGACAGGCGGGACCCACCTGTCAGCTTCGTCTTCATCCTCCCTTGTCTTCTTCCTCGCGCGATCGCGTATGCGTGTGTAGCCTGCGTTTTGCGCCGGCCGTACCTGCTCCTGTCCCGCACGTCGCCGTCACCATCGTGTGCCATGTCACCTCCCACCTCCGCCGCACCCGCCGCCACCACTCCACCCCCATGCCCTGTCGCCACCTACTCCCGTCCGCGTCGATCCTCGCCGCCGCAAAACCGCAGACCTCGTCCCCCTCTCTCAGACCTCCCCAGGCCCTATAAATGCGCGCACCAGGAGCGCCTTGAGCTCCTCCTCCTTTCCCCTCATTTCACTCGCTCCCTCTCGCCCTCCTCCGCCCCCAATTCGAGCTCTTCGCCGTCGACCATCGAAGAACACCGCCGCCATTTGCGCCGCCTCCGAGCCTCCTTCGTCGCCTTCGACCCCGCCTCCGGCATCGCAAGGTCCCCGGCTACCCCGTGCGCACCTCCTCTTCCCCGAAGCCCGCCGGAACGACGTCGCCGCTTTCAACCGCCGCCGCCGCTTTTCTTCCTCGCCACCGGCCATCCCTTGGCGCCGCGTCCTCGCGATCGTGCGCATAAGCTTCCTCGTGAGCCCCTCTAGCCACCGGTACCCTCGCCGCTGGTCAACTCTCGGCCAATCACCGGCGACCATCGGGCCCCGAGCGCCGCCGGCTCGAGTGCTGACGTGGCTGCCACGTGCACGCCACTTCAGTGCCACGACAGCCCTCTGCTGACACGACTGCCCCGTCAGCAGCCTGTGTGGCTTTTTCTTTCTTTTCCCATTGAAAAATAATTTGGCTGGAAATTAAAACCCTGCGATGACGTCAGCTGGTGCAATAAATCTATTTTTCTTTAAAAAATAAATCCAAAAATCATTAAAATCCCTTTTTCTTGATTTTCAAACTTCCAGAGGTCGTAACTTCTTCGTTCGAACTCCAGTTCGAGTGATTCAAATTTCTAAATAATCTAAAATCCTCCTCTTGCTGTTAGTGCTAATTTGGTATTTATTTGGAATTTATTTGGAGTTGTTTTACTTATTTAGCTTCGTTCGAACGTGTAGATTCCAGCGTTTCGGAAGATTTCTCAGACCCGACAACCGAAACACCTCAACTCTTCAACGAAGGAAAGTCATAGACCTTTGACCATATCATACCCATTTTACCAAAACCATATTGTTTGTTATAAACATGCATGGCTAATTTTATATTAAATGGTTTCGGGAATATTTAATTATCTAATTGCCATTATGCCTCCTTGACAAATTGCAAATGACATGTATCTTTGAATGACATGAACCCTTGGACACCTTAGGAGGGTTTATTTAGTTGGACATATTGTAGAACCAACATGGGCATCGTACATGCTTAGCCAGTGCTCTAGTTATCCGATAGATTCGTGATCACATGCTCGTATGAATAAACATGATTTAATGAACTATGGAATTGTGGCGCGGCCACTATTATTAAAAGATGTTGTGCCATGGCAAGGATTGCCATTTGGCCGAGTTGAACGAAAACGATTTATGCTCAGACGAGTAGGCGGTGGTGAGTGTTGGTGTGTAAGCACATTGGGGTGCGGATAGTCTCATATGAGCAAATCACTAAGGACTTACCTTGTACGCCATTGATCTGGGTCATACCGTGTAACCACATGTCTAGACTGGGATAGACCAAGCCAATTAATTAGCAATATTTGATTTGGTTATGTTTTGGGTTGGGAACGGCGCAAGAGGGGACCAGTAAGGTGAACCCTTAGCGAGCAAAACTGAGTCAAAACAGAACTTTGTAAAGACCTTGACGCGTGCTCTAGACTGCTTACCTAAGGAAGTGAGCGGTGGCATAGATATGTGCTAGACAAACTAGATAAGTTGTGTCATGTGGGAAAAGTGTACAACCTCTGCAGAGTGTAAAACTATTCGAATAAATGTGTCCCCGGTTATGGACATGCCCGGAGATTTCACGCAAGGGGTAGAGTTTATCAAAATAGGTGGGAATTATGGTTTGGGTGGAATGGTTGGGAAGTTCACTTGTTGTTTTCCAATAAACTTGATTACTTATGTATTAATCTTTTAAATTGTGCTTTCAATCTACTTACCGTATTTACTGTCAATGCTGTTTTCTGCAAATTAAACATAAAGCTATCCTTGTCAAGCCTAGCATGAATAATAATTGCATACATTTCCATGCGGCTTGCTGAGTACATTCAAAGTACTCACGGCTTTATGCCTCTGTTTTATCAGTCAATGAAGAAGACCCAGGAAGCTCAGAATTCTATGACGAGGAGTACTTCGAGAATTATGCGAACTAGGTCGTGTCCTCCACTCGATTGCCTGTGGGCATGTCGACTGGCCACCACGAGATATTTTGGGTTCCGCTACAAGTTATCTTTTGTTGTTAAGCCTTGCGTGGCAACTCTGTAAGAGTTGACCATAAGGTCCTTTTGCTACCAAGTAATACTAATTTGTCCGCTTCATCGTTAATTGGTTGTATGGATATGATTACATCTATGTTGTAACTGTGCGAGCTAGCTACTGATTTGGGACTAGTTCAGAATGCACAGAGGGTCCCGGGGTTGCATACCTAGGGGTCCCAACAGGTGGTATCAGAGCCATATCGATTGTAGGACGTAACTATAGTTAGCATGGTCGTTTAGTCAAAAATTTCAAAAATTATTTTCTAAATCAAACCAACAAATTAACTTGAATAGTTATTCTTATCTTCTCTTCTCTTGTTCTATTCTTTTCTCGTCTATTCTAAATCTTTTCCCATCTTATTCTTAGGTTCCTACATCTTATCTATTCTGAGACTTGGTTTTCAAATTTAATTTGATCTCTCTTACCTCAGTAACCTTTATAGGATCGAGCCTTGTTTCTGGTCGACCGTCCATACTAAGTTAAATTAGAAGCGTTTTAGTAGGGTTACCCTCCTAGTTGTAGTATCATGTAGTTCGTGTAACAGGGCCTTTAGGCTCGAGTTTTGTTGCTTCTTGGTAGCTTTTCGACTATCCGTTCCTCAAGTTTAACCGAATATCCCCAGTTAGGTTGTTCTATCTTCCCCTCTCGCTCTCGCTCTCGCTCGTCCTTGTGCTTTTCCCTTTTATCTATCGTGCTTTCTTCCTCTCGTCTATTAAACCTAGAAAGATTTGTGCAGATGGTTCAGACCCGCATCTCCGTAGACCAAGTTGACCCCGTGGAATTCAATACGCCACCACCACCACCACCTCCTCCAACACCCACAACAGATCAGAGTTTGGGTCAGTTTATGGCAGCCCAGACTCAACTGATGAGTACAATGATGCAGAATATGAACCAGATGATGACTCAACAGAACCAGACCGTTGCTGCCCTTCTCACAATGATGAACCAGAACAACCAAGCCGCTGCCGTGCCACCGCCACCACCACCAGCTTTCCCTCAATCAAGACTAGCAGAATTCATGGGGACTCATCCACCTACATTCTCTAGCTCCTTCAAGCCATTAGATGCAGATGACTAGCTGTGCTCAACTGAAAAGAAGCTTGCTATTACCCGGTGTGATGACCGTGAGAAAGTTTTGTATGCTTCACACCAACTTGAAGGTACCACTGCAGAATGGTGGGAGAACTACTACGCCGCCCATGAGAACCACCAGAACATCAGTTGGGCTGAGTTTTCTGAAGCTTTTCGCCACTCCCACATTCCCAATGGAAAGGTCGAAATGAAGAAGAATGAGTTCCACAAGCTGAAGCAAGGAAACATGTCCGTGAGTGAATACCTCAATAAGTTCACTCAACTCTCGTAATATGCTCAAGAGGACGTCGCCACCGATGATGCACGTCAGAAGCACTTTAAGCGAGGACTCAACCTTAGCTTGAAAGTTCAAGTTATCGGCAACGATTATGCAGATTTCCAGCATCTAGTGAACAAGCCCATGTTCATAGAAGAGTCTCGCCGTGAGCTGACAGAGTCTCAAAAGAGGAAGATGATGTAGCATGGTGCTCATCAAGGCCATTCACAAAGAGCCAAGATGAATGTGAAACACCCTGCCCGTTTTGCTCCTCCTGTCACATTCAAGACCCCAGCAACAACACCTCGCCTGACTCCTCCAGAATTTCATAGCCTCAGCAACAACAACACCAACAACTAGCCTCCAAGAAACACCAATCCTGCCGCAGTGATCACCTGCTACAACTGCCAACAATTGGGGCACTACGTCAGTAACTGCCCGCAGAAGCATGGCCTTTCGCCTGTCAGATTCAACTTGGGAGCTACTCCAGCCAGAACCCCCATGACCGGAGCCGGACGTGGAGCACCTTAGACTCCAGCTGCACCAGCTAAGACCCCTCAGCCTTATGGGAGAGGCCGTGTGAACCATGTCACAGTGTAGGAAGCCCAGACAGCCCTAGACGTCGTGCTGGGTAAGTTCCTAGTAAATTCAGTACCTGTTGCTGTTTTGTTTGATTCTAGAGCTTCGCATTCGTTTGTTTAGCGGATTTTTGCTGCAAAGCATCAGTTAAAGGTCCCAAATCTTAAGACTACCTTGTTGGTTCAATCCCCTGGTTTGGAGTTAAGCACGAACTAGGGTTGTCCACAAGTTAAAATGATCATAGAAGTGGTAGAATTTCTAGCCAACCTGATAATCATTGACGCCAAATCCTTATATGTGATTTTGGGTATGGATTGACTCACCGATCACCAAGCAGTTTTGGATTGTGGTGATAGAAGCATCACCTTGGTCAGTCCAGATGGGACTAAAGTAAAATTTGAAGCCCCCATGAAAAATCATGATGGAGCCTTAGTCTGTAGTGTTAAGACTATATCCTTGGAAGATGAGCTGATAGTCATAGATTTTTCAGATGTCTTTCCTGATGAATTACCTAGAATGCCACCAGACAGGGACCTAGAGTTCGTCATCAACCTAGTTCTAGGAATTGCACCAATTTCCAAGCGACCCTACCGTTTGCCTATTGACGACCTAGTCGAACTAAAGAAGCAAATCGAGGAGATGCAAGGTAAAGGATTTATCCGACCAAGTTCCTCACCTTGGGAAGCCCCAGTTATCTTTGTTGCAAAGAAGGATGGTGCCCAGAGGATGTGTGTGGATTACCGCTCACTCAACGAAGTCACCATCAAGAACAAGTACCCCCTGCCTAGGATTGATGATTTGTTTGATCAGTTGAAGGGAGCTGAGTATTCTCCAAAATAGATTTAAGGTCAGGATATCATCAGTTAAAGATTCGCCAAGAGGATATTCCCAAGACAGCTTTCTCAACCCGATATGGACTATATGAGTTCACAGTCATGTCTTTTGGATTGACCAATACCCCTTCTTACTTTATGAACTTGATGAATAAAGTATTCATGGAGTATTTGGATAAGTTTGTCATTGTCTTCATTGATGACATTCTAGTATATTCCAAGAGTGAAGAAGAGCATGAAGAACATCTTAGCTTGATTCTGACTAGGCTTAGATATCATCAACTCTATGCCAAATTCAATAAGTGTGAGTTTTAGATGCAAGAAGTTACCTTCTTGGGGCACGTCATGTCTGCGGAAGGAGTCGCCATCAACCCCAGTAAAGTCAAGGATATGCTCAATTGGGAGTCACCCAAGACAGTACCTCAGATCAGAAGTTTTCTTGGTATGGCAGGACACTACCACCGGTTTATAGAAGGTTTCTCTAGAATAGCAAGACCCCTCACTCAGTTGTTAAAGAAGGAGAAGAAATTTACTTGGACGCCAGAATGTGAGCAGAGTTTTCAAGAATTGAAGAAGCGCTTGACCACCGCTCCATTATTGATTTTGCCAGATGTCCGAAAGGATTTTGAGATTTACTGTGATGCATCGCGACAAGATCTCGGTTGTATCCTGATGCAAGAAAGGAAGGTAGTAGCATATGGTTCACGTCAGTTGAGACCTTATGAAGTAAATTACCCCACCCATGACCTAGAATTGGTTGTAGTAGTGCATTCTTTGAAGATATGGCGTCATTACCTCATCGGTAATCGCTGTGAAGTCTACACTGACCATAAGAGCTTGAAGTACATTTTCACTCAAGATGATCTCAATATGAGGCAAAGAAGATAGTTAGAGTTGATCAAAGATTACAACATCGGAATCCATTATCATCCAGGCAAAGCTAATGTTGTAGCAGATGCTTTAAGTAGAAAAGTCTATTGCAATACTCTGATGATCAAGGAAAGTCATCCAACACTATATGAAGAATTTCAGAAGCTCAAGGTTGAATTGGTTGAAGAAGGTTATTTGGCTGCTTTGGAAGTGCAACCCACTCTACAAAGTCATATCAGGGAAGCTCAGATCGGAGATGTAGATATCAAGGAGATCAAGAGTAACATGAAGAAGGGCAAGTCCCTAATATTTTCAAAAGATGAACAAGGAACCATTTGGTTCGACAAGCGTATTTGTGTACCGGACCAAAAGGAACTCAAGCAGTTGATACTCAAGGAAGCGCATGAAACCTTGTATTCCATTCACCCCGGAAGTGCTAAAATGTATCAAGATCTTAAGGGATTGTATTGGTGGCCTAGTATGAAGCGAGAAATTACTAATTACATAGCACAGTGTGATGTTTGCTAGTGAGTTAAAGCCGAGCATCATAGACCTGTTGGACTCCTGCAACTTTGCAGATCCCTGAATGGAAATGGGAAGAAATTGGCATGGACTTCATCACCGGTCTGACAAGAACAAGAGCTGGATACGATTCCATTTGGATAATTGTAGATCGCTTGACAAAAGTTGCTAACTTCATCCCAGTTAAGACTAACTACTCAGGAGACAAACTTGCAGAGTTGTATATGACAAAGATAGTATGTCAGCATAGAGTACCAAAGAAGATCGTGTAGGATCGAGGATCTCAATTCACCTTAAGATTTTGGCAGAAGCTGCACAGTGTTTTGGGCACTAATTTGAATTTTAGCATGTGAGGACCCCAGTTTATTTGGCTTGTAATGCTTAACCAACCACCTGGTCCTAGCATCACAAATCAAATAAATCGATCTCGAGATATGTATACTTCCTGAAGCAAGATATCGCTTTCTCGTTACAAAATTAGACATCAACTCCATTCAAAACATAGAGTCCAAACATTACACTACAAACGGAAGATAAACAAATAGTAACAATATTACAGACATAGGCCGACAGGCCACAAGATACACAAATAGACAAGAACGACAGCGGAAGCAAAAGTGCCATAAGATGCATATAAACAAAGCCAATCAGCGTGCCTTCAACCCACAAGGCATCTGACCGGACCGCCAAGTCTAGTCGTCCAAGAAGCGGCAACACACTCACGTAAGTGAGGACCCCGAGGCTCACCTTCTTCCTCTCGCAACAAAACATTAAGCAAAGCACACAGTACAAAGATTGTCTTTGTACCCGCAAGACTGACGTGTGAACTAACAGACCTGTTCATAGACTACATGCAGCTTATTTGGTGGAGGTCATATGTTTCATTTGCATAAAGCCAACTTTATTTGCAATAATGTAATACAGGTTTAAAGGCAAGTTTGCAATTCATTTTCTTGTTGAAATAATCATCGAGATAAAGATAGATACAAGTAACCACCTAGAAGTGACTATCCCAATAGTCACCACAACATAGCACGAATTCCCATTCGTACCACCACGCAAGTTTTAATTTAAATGTTGTAGTCTAACTCTCGATAAGCTTACCCAAGCGTGTCCATCACCTAGACGAGGCTATTCGAATAGTTTTAACCTGCAGGGTGTACCACTGCACCCACACCTCGGATCGCTTTAAGCCAAAGCACACTCCGAAGGTATGCTTGCACCTGACTAAGTCCTACGAGACTGTTTCCAATATTGTGTATCAACCTCGAGCCGCCAGATGGATAGAAACCCATACGCTACATGGTAAAGCCGAAAAGACAACTACCCACTCGGGATAAAGCTTTTGGACAACTACCATGCTCCCACCTCCGTCCCTCCCGCGACCTCCTGCGACCGGACCAATACACGCCAAAGTACTAGGTCAAGAGAGGTCCCATACCCTCTAGTGTGGTTAGCACGCGAAATGCCTGGATAATGTAAACTCACAAGATGTTCGGTCCTTAATTGACCTGCACCTTTCGATCACACCCAACAGATCACACCAATCTTACCATTGTGCCCGCGTCTAAATCATTTTTGTTTTTGGTTTTAGTTTTGCAAGTAAGCATAGCAAAATCTTTGAAACATAAAGTTGTAGTAAATTTTGTGTGATCAAGGTTACCGACTAAAGTCGATAATCGCCAGCTTCTCCGATACTAAGCATGTCTAAGCAACTGAAATCGTATCTACTAAGTGACAAGAAATCATCCAATGATCTCTAATCACAACAAATAACCTAGGCTCGGTAGTAGAGATCAATATTTGTCTACAGGATATGCACTTGATTTAACTAATCCATTTTAACACAAATTAAGCAATGCATACATACAAATTGAAACAAAATATTAGAATTTAAAGTATCGGGATTATCATGATCAAATCGCTTGCTCGGCTCGTTGTTGCTCAATATGGTGCGGAGGATCGTCCTCGTGGTTGCCGCAAATATCGAAGCCTAACGATCGAACATAACAACAAATAAGAACGAATAACACCGACAAAACTCAAACATTCAACAACATCAAACAAGCCAAAACTCACACAGAGCCTAAGCATGAAATAACAGAATTTTAGAAACAGAGAACAAATCATTTTAAGTTATTAGCAATTTTCTATGAATTTTCTAAGCTAAAAACACAACAAGTCACTAGTTAATTACTTAACAAATTTTCATGAACAGAACCAGTGTATAAAATCTATCCTAATAGTTAGTATACTGAAAATGAAATTTTACAGAATGGGTTCATTTAATTTGGACAATTATTGGAAGAGATATGCATTTTCTAATTTAGAAGATACATAAGACATCATTTTATTAGCTAACAGATTTTTGCTACAGAGACATGGGTGAAGTTAATTTTATCAAATAGCACACTTAAAATGAAAATTAACAAAGACTGGTTTCATACAATTTGGATAAAATTGAATTAGTTATGCATTTTCTAAGTTTAAATGAATTAACAAAGGCAAATGTAAAACATATTACGAAATACTAAAGCATTAAATCCTTTTTCTACCGCCAACAAGAAGCCCACCATCGACAATGGGCGTCTGCGCGAACGCCGACCAGACAATAGACTCGCCTAGTGACGTCGGCTGGCGTATTCAAAGAATACGTCTTCGCTCACTAAGGTGCAAACCCAAAACACCCTCACAGAAATACGCTTCCCATCAGAGAAAACGCATAACCAGAACTACACAAACCTAACTGACAACATGGACCCACATGGTAGTGACTCAGAGAACAAATAACGGGCTGGATTAAAGGATTTCTAAACGCGATTATCCAAAGAGGGCCCACAAATCAGAGACTCAAAGCGCATATGATTAGAGTTAAACTAATCTTCACCGGCAGCTTCACCGGCGAGCACGGGCACGGTGGCGCGGCCGCGCAACTGATCTTGCAAACCAGGAGGTTTCTGGGCGAAAGAGTGGTACCTTCTGGTTCGCAAGGACCTAGCGAACTCGACGACGGTGACGCGGACCCACGAGGATGCCGGCGGCGAACGGAGGCGGAGAAGAAAGTGCGGTGCGCGCGGAGAGGACGCCTTCTGACGCAGAAGCCGGAAGGAGCTCCTCGAGATCGCGGAGACACCAGGAACGATAAGCCCACGATCTTGATGATGGAGGAGGACGGTGGCGCCCGGAATTGACACAGCGGCGCTTTACCGAGTTTGGAGAAGAAAGCGACGCACAGCCTTCTGATGCACCAAAGAGCGAAACAAGGTCACTAGACTCAAGACAGTTGATGCGATCCTAAGGGACCAAGTGACGAACCGAAACTCACCGAGCGCCAATAAGCTTGCAGAGCCGAGATCACCGGAGGCGGAGGCGGCGGCGGCTCGGATGATTCACCGGGTGCTACGAGCTCGGAACGGCAAAATGGATGCGGCGAGAGAGTGGATCACAGCGTGCGGTCTCGCTCGAGGGCGGCGCTAACATCGGCGGCGTTGCTCGGGTTCTTCTCCGCGGAAAGGAAATTTGGGCGGAGAAAACACGAGAATGGACGCGAAGGGTAGTGGATGGGCTCGGTGGTAGATGAGATCCCGCGATGCTTCACGGCCGACACGAGGACAAAAAGGTGGCGGCGACGAGGACGTGGCAAGCATGCGCGCCGCCGTGAGCTCCGTGAGGTGCGGAGAAGACGAGGTCGATCTTGGCGAGGTGGGACCCACATGTCGCCGACAGAGCAAAGCGGTGCGAGCCAGAGGTTCTACTCGATCGGAAAGATGCTGACCGTTGGATCTGAGATGGACGGTCGAGATTGATGTATGCATTCGGACAGGTCGGTTGCGCATGCGACGTGGATCGTTCGATTTGCATCGGACGGTCGCGATCAATTGACTCGGCGGTGCGTTTAGTTGACGCGACCGAACCAAGTGTGCGAAGTCTGACGCGAGCCTGAGTTGGGTTCGGGCCCGAGGAACAGTACTTTTAGAATTTGATTTAAAAGACAGAGAAGGTTTGGGGAATTTTTAGAGATAGCTCCAGGGCTCCAACAATTCTGAAATTTTTATGGTAGATACTTTGGGAAGAGAACAACACCTCATAAATTTTCCAGAACTTTTTATGCACTGCATTGTTCTGGAGAAAATTCACAAGCTGTTGAACTAGGGTTTGACCAGATTTCTAAACTGGTTTGACTTGGCCATTTGAAATACCAAATAAAATCTAAAAATTGTGAAATAATTCAGAGAGGTAGATAGGATGATCAAGATGATAGGAAAAATAATTTCAGAGGACGATCACAAGTTTGAAAGCTAAGAATTTGCTGACAACAATTTCCATTCACAAGAATTTAATTCTAGAAAATGGAAATTGCTAGGGAAAATTTGGAAAACTTCCAAATGATTTGAAGAGACAACAAAAGTTTTTATTCCTCCTCAAAATTTTACATTTGAAATACAAACCCTAAGTTAGGGCTGTTACATAGCACAGCCTACCATCCACGGACAGATGGACAAACAAAAAGAGTAAATTAAATCTTAGAAGATATGTTGAGAGCCTACGCTCTAGAGAACCAGACCAGTTGGGATCAAATGCTACCTTATGAAGAGTTTTCCTACAACAACAGTAATCAATCAAGTCTGCGGATGTCCCCATTTGAAACCCTTTATGAAAGAAAATGCAGAACACCCTTGTATTGGACTGAAACAGGAGAAGGACAAGTACTTGGGCCTGATACCCTGAAAGAAGCCGAAGATCAAGTTCAGGTAATCAGAGAAAAGCTAGGAACAGCTCAGACCAAGTAGAAAAGTTATGTTGATAACCGTCACCGGGATTTAACTTTTGCGCATGGAGATCATGTGTACTTGAAAGTTTCACCTCTCAAAGGAATGCGTCGTTTCAGAGTAAGCGGGAAGCTTGCACTAAGATACATTGGACCTTTTCCAATCCTATCTAGAAGAGGAGAAGTTATTTACAAATTGGAGCTCCCACCCCAGCTATCAGATGTGCATGATACCTTCCATGTGTTTCAATTAAAGAAATGTCTGCGTGTACCAGAAGAGCAGATGCCGCTAGAAGCAATTGAATTGCAGGAAGATCTCACCTACAAGGAGCAACCCATCAAGATTTTGGAAGTGTCCGAGCGTGTAACCAAAAGCAAGATCCTCCATTTCTACAAAGTTCAGTTGAGCAACCACACTGAAGAGGAAGCCACCTAGGAACGTGAAGAGGACCTGAAGGCCGAGTTCCCACACCTATTCTCTAGTTAGCCCGAATCTCGAGGTCAAGATTCCCTTTAAGGGGTGTAGGTTTGTAACATCCCTAATTCGTAGAGTTTTTGAAAATTTTCAAAATTAAAAAATAACCATTTGGTTTAATTAAGTTGCAAAAAACCTAACTTGAAATTTAGAAATCAAAAACTATTTAACTTGAATTAATTAGACTTCAATTAAATTAAAAAGTTGGTTTATTTTAATTTTCTGGATTTTATTTGGATTTAAGTCTTTTCTTATTTTTTCTGGATTTTAGAATTGGTTTTTCCTTTTGTCCAAAATCAAAATCTATTTTGTTTGCAAAATTAAAATCTAAAGTATAGTTAAAAGTATTTTTATTAAGTTCTAAATAATTCAAGGGACTTCTGTGAATTTTTCTAGAATTTTTAGACTTTATTAGCTATTTTCTAAAAACCTTTTGCTTTTCTAGCATTTCTTTATTCGGAAATGCATTTTAATTCCTCCCTTTGGCTTTGGGCCAAAACTCTCTCGGCCCGTTTCCCTTTTCCCCTTCTGCAGCCCACTTCATCCCACTCCCGCGCACGCCTGCGCCTCCCCCGCTTGCCAACCGTCCGATCAAGATCGGATAGCCACGATCGCATCACGCGTTCGGAGGCGTCGATCGCCTCGTCCATTGTGGACCGTCCGATTGAAATCGGACGACCCTCGCCTTCGCACCTCCGAGCGCCTCTCTCTCTCCCCATCTCGCTGACAGGTGGCACCCACCTGTCAACTTCATCTTCATCCTCCCTTGTCTTCTTCCTCGCACGACCGCGCGTGCGTGCGCCCCGCGTGTTTCGGCGGCTGCACCTGCTCCTGTCCCGCACGTCGCCATCACCGTCATGCGCCGCGTCACCTCCCGCCTCCGCCGCGCCGCGCCGCCACCACTCCGCCCCCATGCCTATAACCACCTACTCTCGTCCACGTCGGTCCTCGCCGCCGCGAAACCCACCGACCTCGCCCCCCTCTCTCAGACCTCCCCACGCCCTATAAATGCTCGCACCAGGAGCACCTTGAGCTCCTCCTCCTTTCCCCTCACTTCACTCGCTCCCTCTCGCCCTCCTACGCCCCTAATTTGAGCTCGTCGCCGTCGGCCACCGAGAACGCCGCCGCCATTTGCGCGCCTCCGAGCCTCCTTCGTCACCTTCGACCCCGCCTCCGGCATCGCAAGGTCCCCGGCTACCCCGTGGGCACCTCCCCTTCCCTAGAAGACCGTCGGAATGACGTCGCCGCTTTCAACCGCCGCTGCCGCAGCTTTTCTTCCTCGTCGCAGACATCCCTTGGCGCCGCGTCCTCGCGATCGTGCGCATAAGCTTCCTCGTGAGCCCTTCTAGCTGCCGGTACCCTCGCCGCCGATCAACTCTCGGCCAATCGCCGGCGACCATCGGCCCCGAGCGCTGCCAGCTCGGGTGCTAATGTGGCTACCACCTGGCGCCACGTGCACGCCACCTCAGTGCCACGACAGCCCTCTGTTGACACAACTGCCCCGTCAGCAGCCCGTGTGGCTTTTTCTTTCTTTTCCCAATGAAAAATTATCTTTTGTTCCGCTGCAAGTTATATTTTGTTATTAAGCCTTACGTGACAACTCTGTAAAACTTGACCATAAGGTCCTTTTGCTACCAAGTAATACTAATTTGTCCGCTTCATCGTTAATTGGTTGTATGGATATGATTACATCTATGTTGTAACTGTGCGAGCTAGCTACTAATCTAGGACTAGTTCAGAATGCACAGAGGGTCCCGAGTTGCATACCTGGGGGTCTCGACACTCTGTCACTACTTTGTTCCAGAGAAGCAATCACTCGGTCCTACCGCTACTTCATTGATGCGCCTCCTTTTTCTTTGTGGGTCCCACTGTCTCTGTCCACGTCGTGACCTGCCTGGAGCACCCTGCTTTCTCTGTGAGACCCGATGGTCCCTGCCTTCCAAAGTGAATCGGTGAAAGTTATGCTTTACTCCTGTGCGCGTACCAAGGAGCAGCGCCTCTGGTTCCTACTGTCTTCACATGAAGCTTCCGCCTGATGCTCCCTTTGCGTTGGAAAGATAACAGCGAAGCAAAATGAAATCGACGAGAGTAGTAAACGAACAAAACTGACTTTTGTCGGGAGCACCAAGCGTTGTCCCTCTTTTTTGGTTTTCATGTATATTTATACTCTTCTTTACAGAAACATAAACGGAATAGGTATGCCACATCATACCATAAAAAACACCTTATCTAACTCGAACTCCTAATCAAAAAATAAGTCTCACAAAAAAAAAACATAACCTACCTAAACAAGACTAATTCTATCAATCACCCCTTAATCTTGTTTCTTCACCTTGATCACGCCAATCTTTTCTCTTATTTCCAAAAACTTGATCCACCGTACCGACTTCGTCGAAATATCAGCAAGTTGATCTTTTGTTCTGATGTAATTAACTATTACCTACCCTTCTTTGACACATTCTCGTATGAAGTGATAGCGAGTATCAATGTGCTTACTTTTTTCATGGTAGACTAGATTCTTGTCCTTCTTCTTTTCAGAGCCATCTTCTCCTTTTTCTTTCTTAGAATCCTCTTTTGCAGCATCTCCTGTTGACTTCTCTGATTCAGAAGCAGGCTTATTTGATTCAGAAGCAGGCACTCCATCACCATTGTGGCTTACTCTGCCATTGTCACCAAGGCTTGTATTGTTTGCTGGGAGTTCAGTCCTATTGTCACGACTGCGGCTCTTGAAACCTGTAACATCTCAATTTTGGGACTTGTGTTTCAAATGTAAGAAAATGAGTAGAAATTAAAACTTTTTCTTACATCATGTATTTCCTGTATGTTCTAAACAAATCCTGTACAAGAATTATGGAAATACAAAGTCACAAGTATTTTGATCCAAACCTTGTCTTCCAAAAAACATTCTTATCAAATCTTGTGATCATACTTTGAAAATATTTTTCTTAAGTTCCTGGGATGGCATGTGACCTCTCTGAAAAATTTCACAATTTTTAGAAATTGTTTGAATATTTTTAGAGGCGATCAAACTGTTTGACTTTTAGTCAAACCTAAACGAGCCTTGCATAATTTTTGGAGAATAATGCACTGCATAAAAACCTCTGAAATTTTACACAAGGTTAATATCTGAGTTAGCAAGCTCCAGTAAAAATTTCAGAAATTTTGGAATTATTTTGCTATCTCAAATAAATCCCCAAAGTCCCAGCTCATTTTAAAACCCAAAACCTTTTTTCACTGTGCGTTGGGCTCAAGTCAGACTCGGGCTCAAGCCACTTGACTTGGTCGATCAACTAATCGCACCGATGCGGCTTAAAAGCGCTTTCAATCTCACCATTGGATCATATCGATCGGCCCGAGTTCGCGTGAACATTCGGACGTCTGAATGCAATCTCTCATCGTGGCCGTTCATTTCTGATCCAAGGGTTCGCGATCCTCTCTGTTGATTCTAACCTTCGGAGCTTTGGGCGAACCCCAACCGTTGGATTAAAATCGGACCATCCGCGTAGCAAGAAATGTTCGGACTTCCGATTGTTTTGTTCGATCTGAGCCGTTGGATTAAAATCCAATGCTCACAATCTCCTCTGTTGTGTTTAAACCTCAGGAGCTTCGAGAGATCTGAGCCGTCCATTTCTAAATCCAACGACTCACAGCGTCCTTGCCTTTTTCTCTGGTCATCTTCAACCTCCCGCCGTGCGTGAACAGAAAGAGGCATGGCGCTGTCAAATCGTGTTCCTCTGGCAACGTCTCCCTGGTCGGCATTAAGTGCTTGCAGGTGCTTTCGGCCGAGAGGCATGCCCTACTCCTACATCTCCATCATTTTGCTTTTCGGTCCATGTTTGTGTCATGGACTTAGCTCACCCGAAAGGCTCCTTTTGCCAAACCCTAGTTTTTCAAGCGATATAAAGGTCCCAAAACTCCCTCCTGGTGTTCCTTTACACCACCCTTAGCTTTTGTTTCATTTTTTGGAGCTTAACCCACCAAAACACCAAATCACCATTGTTGACCGTGGAGCTCATCTGAGGATCATGAAGCTCCAGTGGTTCTTTTTCAAAAATTCTTGTACCATTTTCAACTCCTTAATGCCCTAATCATTTCCCCTCACTCAATTTTGGGTTTCATTCTCAGGATTTGACAAATTTGGGGTTTGTTCAAATTCGGCCGAAACCATCCCCTTTCTTACTCGGCTCTGGTGAGTGCTCCATTTCTCAATTATTTGCTCATGAAGCTTATATGGGCTATTTTGTAGCTATTTTGACCACCAGTGGTGTAAATTTTGGCTCAGGTCGCTAATTTCATATCTTCTTCCTCGGGTCCGGCAAGCTCCACCGTGGTCAGACCTTCTCCGACCATCTTTGAAGCTCATCTCGGTCAAGGTAACTTCTTATTAGTCCCTAGAGGCCGTGGCACTCGCTTCTCTGGACTGCTGCGGAGCTTTTCTTGCATTTTCGCTTTTAGCCGAGTTCGTCACCGTCGCTATTTTTCGGCTAGCCGGCGTTCTAGACCTTCGCCGCCGGCGAGGTTACCACCATCGGGATCGCAAGGCTATTGCGAATCCATTTTAGTCTTTAGGTTGCTGCTGCAGTGTGAGAGCGTGCGGCGACCATTCTTTTCGCTCGGGTTTTGCGAGCGAGACTCCTCTGTCTTGTCGTCGTTAAGACACAATTAATGATCTAATTATTGTTAATCATTAGAGATGATTAGTATGTCTTAAGCGGTTCATTGTGTCATCACGGTGGGCCCGTAGGCCTAGACTGCAGTGTTGGGGTCATTAATTGCTAATCATTGTTTAGCAATTAATGTGTCTTAATCTGGTTCATTGTCTCACTGACATGTGGACCCTCTCATTAAACCCCTCCCGGCGCACTTAATCTCTCGGGGGCGTGCGTAGCATTTTGATGATCGTGGGCCGTCGATCTTGTGATCAACGACCCAGATCTAGAGAAACGTTCGGACCGTCCGGTTTCCTAATCATTCTAGATCGTCCATCGCTCGATCTGCGGCTGCGATCGTGAGTGCATTCGGACTCCCCGAAGGGAAGTGCGCTCCGAGCCGTTCATCTTGAGATCTGCGGCTATGGGTGGTCGAGGCATTCGCTCGGTCTGAATGTTTCCCTCCACGTGAGCCGTTGGATCTTGATCCAACGGTGGGCTTCTTTGGAATCGCCGCGTCGCGTTGTTCTCGTCGCGTGTGGCTCGTTGGATTTCGCATCAACGGCCCACGAGCGTCCACGTCGTTTATTTCTGTTAGGATTGGTTATATTTCAGTAAGCATTTTCTTATCAACTGAAAATTGTATTAAAACTTTAGAAACTCATAACTAATTCATTTTAAATCCTTTTTAGATGTTTCCAACTACATCAAATTCATATTTCACTATAGTTTAATTTAAAAATACATTTAGACTTGTTTTTGCAGCAGAAAATGTTATAAGCTTTATTAATTCATTTCTGCCATTATTTAATGTTCTTATAATTCTAGGAAAGCTTAGAAAATGCCTAACTAAATTGTTATAATTCCTTTTTAGTTGATTCCAGATGGGATAAGTTCATGTTTAACTAAAGTTTAATCTAAAAATACATTTAGATAAGTTTTGGTAATAGAGAGTTTTACAAATATTAAAAACTTGATATCAGCCATTTTAAGAATATTCAAGAAAATGAATTTAGACCTTGAAAAATGCATACCTTTTTCTGTATAAATCCAATTTGTGCAAAATAAATTTTGTTAAATTCCTCTGTTAGTGTACTTTAATTTAAAATAGGTTTTGAACATGGTCATATTTCTGGAACATGTTATGTGCTAAATTTACAACTTAGAAAAATCATAAGTAAATCTTTATAACTTCAAATTTAGTAAACTCAACTTTGCTAACCTTAGGATGTCATAATCTACCTGTCATAAAAATTTTAGACCTTAGATCATTCTAGAATTTTTGCCATGAACAGTACCAGTAATTAATTTAGTTGATTTAACTGGCTGAGAGAGTGTATTTCGGCTATAACTTTTGCATGCTAAATCCAAATTGCATGATTTTTTGTTCCTAAAATTGTCTAAAATCATCCCCTAGCTATTGTGTGAATTTCATTAGATTTGGATGTCTTTTGTTGTTGGAGTTATTTGGTGTTCTTCGTTCTTATTGATTTTATCGCCTTTTCGCGTTAGGTTCAAGATAATATCGATATTGATTACGAGCCACGACCATCCGATCTGCACTCCAAGAAGGCAAGCGGATGTAGCATCATTTGATCATGTTGTTCCTACTATTTTCAAATTCTAATATATTGTTTGCAAATTCTATGTATGCATTGCTATGTTGTTTTAACTATTGTCGATAGTTAACCTAGTAGATGCATTATCGATGAGGCAAATGTTTATCCTCTACCATCGAGCCTAGGTTTATCTTCTTTGTGATTTTGGGTTCGTTGGATGAACCCTTGTCACTTAGTAGTTTACGAGTTTGTTGCTTAGCCATGCTTAGCTATCGGTAGAAATGGGCGGTTATCGACTTGTCGATAACCTTGATCACACAAACTTATTATAATCTCTATATTTCAGCTTTGTGCTATGTTCAAATTGCAAAACTAAAACTGAAAACAAAATAATTTGGACTTGGGCACAATGGTAAGATAGTGTGATCTTTGGGTGTGGCTAGATTGGTGCCCTAGTCATTTAAGGACTGAGTTACTTGCGCCACCGTTCTGAGCATTCTTGCGTGCTAACCACACTAGAGGGTATGGGACCTCTCTTGACTTAGTACTTTGGCGTGTGTTGGCTACGAGTCGCAGGAGGGCGTGTGTGTTGCGTTGTGGTAAAATGAGGTGGTTGTGTGTGGGAGCATTGTAGTTGTCCAAAGAGCTTTACCCCATGGGGTAGTTGTCTTTTTGGCTTTACAATGTAAGCGTATGGATTTCTATCCATACGAGCGGCTCGTAGTTAATACACAATATTGGAAATGTCTCGTAGGACTTAGCCGTGCCGGCATACCTTTGAAAGCGTGCTGAATCATGTGGCCTAAAGGCGGTCTGAAGTGTGGGTACATTGGTACACCCCTGTAGGGTTTTGAACTATTCGAATAGCCTCGTCCTAGGTTATGGACACGCTCGGAAACGCCCCGTGAGAACTAGACTACAACATTTTAAATTAAAACTTAATGGGTGGTATGAATCAGGGATTCATGCTATGTGTGGTGGCTATTGGGTTAGTCACTTCTAGGTGGTTACTTGATAATTATTGTTACTCGCTGTTATTTCAATGCTTAAAAACTAATTTGTTAAATTGCTTTCAATCTATTACATTATTGCAAATAAAACTTGTTTTATGCGTCCAAATAACCATATAACCAACCTTCCTTTGATACAGCTTTCATGTAGCTATGTATAGGCTTGTTACTCGTAAGTCTTGCGAATATATTTTTGTACTCACCTGCATTGCTTATTGTGTGTAGAGGAAGAAGGTGAGCCCGAAGGGCCTCACTTTTGTGAGTTGTGCTGTGGCAGTGTGTGGGGGGATTAGCTTGGCGGCCCGGTCGGTTGCCCTGTGGGGTTATGTGGCTAACCGGTCGTCTTTTGGTTTAAGCCATCTTATGGCAACTTTTGCTTCCGCTATTACTTCTTAATACTTATGTCATTTGGCCGGTCGGCTGTTCTGTAATAACTTATTATTATGTATGTCTTTTGGTAGACTTGATATATATTGTTGTATGGAATTGATGCATGCTTTTGTATGATGTATGTGTGCTGCAATTTCTGGGAAGCACATGTCCATCGAGACACGGGTTATTCTGTTTGTGATACTAGAGCCAGTGGAAGGTTAAGTATTACAAGTTTAATAAACCGGAGTCTCACAAAACCACCATTGCCACGCCCAGGAGCACCACTACCCCCGTAGTAGCCGTTTGAGTAACCATCTTCCTGCCCCAAAGCATGCTTTGGTTGACGAGGAGGGACGTACTCCTGTCCATTAACAAGCTTAAGGTACTCATTGATGCTTATAGCCTTGCGAGCTTTGCCTTCGTTTACAGCACCCTCCTTTCCCTTGTGCTGATTGTTTTTACCTAGTTACTAGTATCATCATCCGTCTTCTTTTTCTCTAAGATTTGCAAACATTGAAACCCTTCAACAGTGATCTTCCTCTCCTCTGATTTGGAGGACTCCAAAGACTTCTTCTCTTCAAGCACCTTCTTCTCCTTTTTTTTTCTTCCTTAGCATCCTTTATCTCCGGTTCTTCATTAGTCATTTTCTTAGAACCATCCACTTTAGGGTCTTGCTTCTATAATATGTTATTAGTCTGATCATAAATCTCGGACAAGCTTTTAAATTTCGAATATTCTCTGTTCCATGTGGAACCTCTTCCTCTTGCATGGCTTGATGTTGGCTTGTTGTACCGTGGGAGCCAACTGTTGTGTGGAGACCCCGGAATCGAAATCGGTTTCAAGTCAAGAGCATATAACAGAGACATAGCACTTAACAGGAAACAAATCCGATTCCAGTTTCTCCAGATATGTGTCTCACATTAGTTCCCGAGATCAAAGACTAATGTGCACATATCCAGAACAACATGGTACACAGTCATACACCAGTCATACATTTTCATAACATTGATTTTTACAAGACTAGTGTTTGATACAGAACTTATACAAGTGACCCACGGTCAACTAAAATAGAAGTTTGTAGCGGAAAATAAATATAAACACCAAAAGAACCACCAAGTATGTCACAACACCCGTAGGCAACTGAGTGGAGGTAGAAACATCATCATTCGTTAGCGTCGTCATAATCGGTGCTAACGGATGGATCATAAGCATAATCGTCGTCACCTACAACAAGTGATTAATATCACTGAGTACAAAAGGTACTCGCAAGACTTACACAAAACTAATAAAAGAAAGTGTTTGATAGAACCTAGCCAAAGGATTAGATATTATACATGTTAAAGGCTTTTCAAAGGAAGGCTGTAATGGCAGTAGTTTTGCATAAAGCAACAAGTTTTACTCCTACACTTTCTAATTTGCAATGGCCATTTTATAAACACAATTTGGACCAAAAGAATATAAGTGACTTCGATATAATCATGAATCAAAACACCTCAAAGTGGCTGACCACTATAATCAACTAACACGCATGAACACCCATTCATGCTGCCACCAAGTTGTTCCCAAGTCAAGTTTTAATTATAAGACTAACTATGGTGACTCCTGAATCCAAATGGTTGTTCATAACCGTGGATACGGCTATTCGAATAGATTAATCCCTGTAGGGGTGTGCATCTTTACCCACACGACTTGATCAGCCCGTAAGCCACCGGATAATAGCACACTTCCTTTGGTATGCCTGCCGGGGAAATCAAGACTCAGTATTTTTCAGCAAGAACATCTTATTGAGTTGAATCACCCATGCGAGACCTGATCCCGCTTAGTACAGGTTTCTAATAGAACCTGCTAACCGAGGCACGCACATTGTACCAGGAGTGTTGATCCAATTAACAGAAAGTAAAGTTGTGCTCACTAAACATATTAGATTGCAATCAAAGCCTTAAGAACAACATGATCATACACATGTGTCCTTACACCACTTGTGATCCAACTCAATAAAATTTTTCTCTTACTTAACCAAGCGGTGTCCATAGGACCACGTATGGAAGTACGTATGTTATCTGAATTACCGACGGCACCAAGTTCGGTCCTTAATGATCCGGACAAGGCTACCACATACCCAATTCTCGTGCACAAAGGCACCCTCACTAGCATCCACTTGTCCAGATCGAAAACATGGTTAAATTTGGTAAACCTTACACTTAACAATCAGATCCAAGATCTGAACCAAAGTAAAATGATGAACTTGTTCACTGTTTCCCACAGTTGACGAGATAACCCCGTCAACCGAACTAACGTATCTACTGACCTGCATGGCTAAGCATTTATATTAAGAATAAATATCACCACAATACCTAACCTATGCTCAAGTGTATGGAATTATTAAAGATAAGCCACAATCATTAGGACATAACTACTCTAGACTCACAAATTAGTAATACAGCAGAAATAGCATGCAAGCAATTATCATTGCATTTCAAAATACTAAAGTACCAAAACTAGGATCAAAATGATGCAAGAGGATGCTTGCCTTGTTGATAAACCACTTGTTCACTATCTAGATGCTCAGAAATATAATCACTCACGTCGAGAATATCATAATCTAAAAAAAATGATCGCAAATGAATATCGAGAAAAGTATCTAAAACCAAAATGCTGAAAAATGCATGGTAAACAAAAATTAACTTCACTAGATTAGGAGTTGCCACGGGGAGATCCTGAAGTAACACAGAGAGGTCCTGAGGAGAGGTCCTAAGGAGGTCATGAGAATCATAGAGGTGGTCGTGAGGATCACAGAGATGGTCGTGAGGATCACAGAGGTGGCCGTGAGCAAAGATGGTGGTCTTTGCAAAAAGACCAAGAGGGTGGTCTTTGCACAAATACCAAGAGGGTGGTCTTTGCAAAAAGATCAAGAGGATGGTCGTGACCTAAGGTGGTCTTGACCAAAAAAGGGGGTCTTTACAAAAAGACTGAGAGGGTGGTCTTTACAAAAAAGACCAAGGGATCACAAGGAGGTCCTGAAGAGAGCACATCGGTTGCAGGTGGCACAACTACAAGCGCTAGCTAAGGTCTGAAAAAGATTCACAAGGCAAATACCTGAGCTAAGAAAAAGGCCAGGGATCCAAGAATTTGCTCCGACGACGGTGACCAAGTGCCGGCGAAGAGGGCTTAACGCGGACAAGAATACCTGAGCAAGGAATCATGAAATGGGTGGTTGTCATGAGTTACACAGACCCATTAGATGGTCAAGTCAAAAGGAAGCGAGGAATGGCCTACTAGACCGGAGACGGAGACGAAGGAGCTGAAGTTGACCGGAGTTGAATAAATTCCAAAATCCCAAGCACACTGTTAACAAAAGAATGAATTGATTGAGGGTTTATGCTCATAATATCTTAAGATAAGATATGACGTGTAAGAAATACGAGGGAGCTCACCGAAGTGTAGAAAACCATGACGGCGACGTTCTGGGTGCTCTCTTGATAACCAAAGACAAGCTCAAATTTCTTAGGCTACAAGCAATACCAAGATCTCAAGTTAGTACAAGGATTAAGGTATGGTGATATAAGAACAAGGGTTCAAGAATGCTTAGGAATACCTGAGCGAAGAGGAAGAAACAATGGCCGCCCTGATTCGGCCGAGAGAAAGGCAAGGTGTTTTTAATGGTGCTTTTCGCCAGAGAAGACGATGATGGTCAGTCGTGGCAGCACCAGAGCAGGCCTTGTCATCATCTTGAAGCCAAGTAGAAATGCATGCAACGAAACTCACAGGCGTAAAGCCACCTCAGGCGCAATGTGCTCGGAGCTGGCACAGTGGCACGGAGAAGACGAGGGTGAGAGACTTACAAGTGCTCCATGGCTGCCAGTCTCAATGAAACGATGTAATCGAGAGTGAAGAGACGCGAATGGTCTGATCTAGTTTCAACGGTCCGGATTCAAAAACGTTGTTCGGTGGTCTGAACATTCCAAATCCATGTGGGCGATCCGATCTAGATCCTACAGTCCTAAGTCAAGGCGCGTTCGGAGGTCCGAACGTTACTGCGCCATCTGGCACTTGAATTTAAATCTAACGGCTCGCGTGATGGGATTACCCCCATTGAAAATGACATGGTCCGATTTAAAACGGACAACGCAGATCATGTGGGCCGCTCGGAGGTCCGAACGTCCCCAGTTATGTGGACGGTTGGATCAAGATCCAATGGTCCCAAGATGATACGCATTTTATAACTCAACCGAAGGAAAAGGCGCGGTCAGATTTAAAATCAACGGCCTAGATCGCATGGAGCGTTCGGTGGTCCGAACGTTCCACTTAATCTGGGCTGTCCGTTTCAAATCTAACAGCTAGCGTGCAACCTAGAGGTTTGGCTTAGTCAAAAAGGACGTGGCTCGGGTCGGTCCTAACCAGTTTGACTAGAACCAAAATCAAACTTAAAAGATTGACTAGAGGTTTAAAAATATCAAATAAACTTATAAAAATACAAAAAATTTCAGAGAAGTTACTGGTATTATATAGATCCCAAATAATTTTTGAAAACTCACTAAAGGTGATCTAATTACTTAGTTTAAATTCTAAAGCCGAGTAGATCTAAATAAAGAACATAGATTTTCCTTAAGTTCAAACTGAACTCTAAAAATTTGACAAAATAATTTTTATTTAAGATAAATTGTCTAGTATTTAACTAAATTACTTCCCGGGGTTCTTTACAAGCATTAACTTCAGTTTTTCTTTTGTAGTTTCTTTTCCAAGTTTTAAATTTGATTGAAGTTGAGATTTTTAAGCGCAACCTATTGTGCAAATGATCCAAAATGACATGTATGCTCATGAAATGCACTTAAAATCTATGAACTAAAATTGGGGTTGTGACATGTTGTAGCATTGGAACCAACATCAATCACTCTAGCCAATTCCCTTTGCTACTGATGGGACTTCTTGCTTGAACCTCCCGAGGCAATGCCTCCAACATTATCTGCATGTCCGTGGGAGCCGCTGCTCCCTGCAGCATGCGCACCATCTGGAATTCCCTAGGCACTACTTTTTGCTACCCCAGCATGCATGTGGGGCCCACCAGTGCTAGCAGTGCCAGCTGCATACGCGCCTCCAACAGCGTGCGTGCCATTTTCTGCGCCTACATGACCGTGGGGTCCTCCGCCCTTAGCTGCGTGTACGTCGCACCCTGCATGCGCGTGGGATGGATCTCCTAGGCTACTACTTTCTGCGTCTGGTCCCTAGGATGCATGCGTGTGGAGCCTGCTGCCCCCTGCGTCAGGTGCATGCATGTGGGACCCGCCGCCTTGCCCTCTGAGCCACTGCCTATTGCACCTGTTGCACCAGCTGCGTGCGAGCCTCCCGCGCCAGCTCCATGCGCGTGGAGGCCGCCTCTCTCAACAGCGCCCAGTGCAGGACCTTGGGTCCCGCCACTGCTTTGACCGAGGAGAGCAGAACCAATTTCGGTCGTGACATCCTGTCCATGGGACCCGGCAGTGGAGGTTTCTTCATCGAGAGAAGCAGATGTGTCTTTGCCTAGAACTAAAAAATTGAACCCAGTTTGTTTGTCTAGTTCCATACCTAGTTCGATACCCCAGTTCCACTCTGCCTTGATTCCCTAGTTCCACTCCGACTCCTCCAGACTATCCTTCAGACAAACCGGCTTACAAGTTTGCAGAGAAACTTTGTACAACCGATTCGGGGATTTTTTTCACCTTCATCAACAGGATCTTTATTTTTGTCATAGACATGCAAGACTTCATCCTACATCTCCACCCTGCACCCTTCTTCTGCCAACTGCCCGAGACTGAGTATGTTGTTGCACAAGCTCGGTATAAAGTAAATTTCAGGTAGCATCTTCTGATTGTCGCTCTTGCAATGCAGCATCATTGTACCTTTGCCTCTTATCTGCACCGTGGAGTCGTCGCCAAACTTGACTTTGCCTGAAATCTTCTCATCAAGCTCATAGAACATGGAGCGATCTCCCGTCATGTGATTGCATGCTCCATTGTCTAAGTACTATAGATCAGTGTGATCATGGCTGCCTCCCTCTATACGTAGTTTAGGAACTACGTTCTCCTCATTCAACATCACCAAGAACGGTGCCTCTTTGACACATAAGGAGAGAAGAAGTGTCAGCTCGTCGTCTTCACGGGCTCGGGTGAGGATTATCTCCTCATTCTTCTTCTTGTTTCGGCAATCCGAAGCGTAGTGCCCATACTTGTTGCAGTTGAAGCACTTTATGTGGTTGCGGCATTCCGACACGTAGTGACTACATTTTTTACATTCAGAACACTTGACATGTGACTTATCACGGGATCTGTCACCACCGCCTTGCCCAGCCTTGTCTCCATGTCCACCGCTGCCGCCTCGCCCATGCCCATGCCCATGCTCATGGCTACTTGATTGTAACATCCCAATTTTTTCAGAAGTTTTAAAAATCCTTTTGAGTGGTTTAGCCCTCGGAAAATGCACCCAAGTTTTATTTGAATTTTAATAAATCTTAAATGGACTTTTAAATAGAAAAATAATTTAATGTGACTAATCTAAACATTAATTAATTCTACAACTATTTTATTTGGGTTCTTTGTACTTGAAAATATTTTTCAGATTTTTCTAGAATTTTTTCGAGTTCATTTGCTATTTGGATTTACTGTTATTTTGAAGATAGAAAAGCTATTTGAAATCTCAGAAAAACAATCGGGCTGATTTCCCTAAAGCCCAATCCTGTTTTCCCTGCTTGCGGCCATCCTTCGCGGCCCAACCCACGTGCGCGGTACCACTCAGCCCAGCACTCCTCCTCTCGCTGACACCGAGGGCTTGCCTGTCAGTTCTTCCCCTCCCTCACCTTTGTCCTCCTCGCGCCGAGCCTTTCTCAGCACCATTGTTGGCCCTTTTGGAGCTTCGTCCGACAACGGGTGGAATAGCCTGGAAATCTCACGTTGGCACCGCCATCTAGAACCTCTATCTCCCCACAACTATTTTTCTCTCTTATCTCCTCCGAATTGCAACCAAATCCCCTTATCTCTCCATCGGTTCCAAATCAAACTGCAACGACAATACGTCATCTCGGTCATGCCCTCGCCCTATAAAAGGCACCCCGGGATCGCCTTGCTCTCCCCATCCCGAATCCATAACTCACCCCACCCCAATCCACCCTAGATCACCAAATTTGAGTTTTAAGTTTCCGACCGAAGCTTTTCTTTCGTCAATTGCCTCACCGTCGTTGAAGCCCCACCATCGCTGACCACACTGTTAGAACCGCCATCATGAGTTCTACCTAGGGCTCACCTCAATGCCACCTGAGCATCACCAGAGCTCGTTGCCGACAAGCACCCAAACCACCTCGCCTATGGCCAACCCCTCACGCCCCTCCGCTGCATCCAAGTGCCAAAGGTTTGCCGCATCACCCTCTACACACTAGTTACCTCATCGGCCGGCCAAACGCCGCCGTTCGCTGGAACCCTAGGGTTCTGAGCGCCACCTCCGCTCGGCATTGACGTGGCAGCCACGTAGCGACCACGTCAGCGCCACATCGCCTATCTTGGTCTAATTAGTGCCGATTGAAGGATCTAGACCCGCCATTATGTGTTAATGAAGTATTTTGGTGATTAATGACAAATACACTTGTGAGAGTAACACTCTTATTGTTATATCATGTTTAGTCTCAGCTTGGATATAAAAGCAAAAATCCAAACAGGTATGTATTCATTAATGACAAATCTATTTGTGAGACTAACAATTCTATTGATTATCTATTGCTTAGTCTCGTTTGGATATAAAGATGAAAATACAAGAGGTATGCATTCTACTTCTTCCTATTATATCTTGTTGCATTCCTCAGATCCAAAATATAGGTTAAACTCCACCAAAAAGGTTAACTTGGATATGTGCATATGTTTCCATTACACATTTATATATGCACACATTTAGGGGGAGTTCATTCTATATTTTGTGGTTTCATTAGTATTGATCAATATTCTCCTTCCACATATATTAAGGATCTTTACTTTGAAATATATATTTGAATATATTTAACTTGTGTAGTTAATATATTCATATGAGTATATACAACTTGTGTAGTTCGTATACACTCATATTTAGTATATACAACTTGTAGTTCGTATATACTCTTGGTATATATAACTTGTGTAGTTCATATATACTCATGTTACTTTATATTCAATTATTTGCAATTGTGTTGTGGGACTAATGTGTGCGCTAAGATGTTTTCAAGGCTTAGTCCCGGAGTTTAAATGATGACATGAAAAGGAAATGCAAAGGTGATAAAAGATTGACATGGCTCAAGACAAAGGAGTCATGCATTGCATTTCGAAAAGCTTCTGGAAGAAGTTCAATGGGAATCGGTATGACCGCATTTGGTAAGTGGTACTACCGATGTGCGGTAGTACCGGAGTTCATGTGGCGGAACTACCGCGTAGCGGTATGACCGCAAATGTGTTGGCGGAACTACCGCAACCCGGTTGTTCCGTTTGTTATGTAGCGGTATGTAAATTCGGAGAAGGTGTTTTTACAGATTTCTCGAGCCTCCGAAATCGGTAGTACCGCATCGAGAAACGGAACTACTGAGAGCGGTATACGGATGCTAGTTGGCGGTAATACCGCTTTGTCGATAATGGTTTGTTCAGAAGCATTTATGCATGTATATCTTGTTAATTAATATTAATGACATTGTGGGACTAACATTTTTCATGAGTTGGATGAATAGGTTATGTTCCAGTGTGATAAAGACTTTGGATGGAATCATGAGTTGATCGTCATCAAGTCGAAGTTCAAGAAGAGAATGCATCATGTGTTGATGCATATCAAGATCTCGAATAAGAGATGATCATAAGTTGATCATCGAGTCAAGAGAAGACTCATCATGTGTTGATTGAGGTCAAGTAAAAGATGCATCATGGTTTGATGCATATCAAGACAATGACCCGGACATGAAGCAAGGATGTGAGTCATCAAGCTTCAAGTGGATGATCAAGGCAAAGGTATGACTAGCTAGGGCTAAGGATGTGTTCCTAGTCTTTTACCGGTCTTGGTGTTTGGTTGGAAGATCGGATTGCTAGTATAGGTTGCCGTACTATTAAGAGGGGTCTTGTCTAGTAGCTTGATTCTCATCATGTGTTGATAGATCAATCTTGCTTGCTCTAGCTCACCGTGGCATGATGCTATTATTTGCAAATGTGTTTTGCAAATAGCCGAGGCTCATGCATTTAATCCTTGTAACATGTGACTATACTTTGCAAATGTGTTTTGCAAATGATTGAAGTCCATGTACCTACTCCTTGTGGCATGATCTAAGTTTGCAAATGTGTTTTGCAAATGGCTAAGATTCATGTGTATTCCCTTGACATGGTCTAAGATTGTTTGTTGCTAATTCTTTGGACTTAGACTATGGTAGTGGCTCTTTTTAGTTGTGCTTTTTGATTTGATCAGATGTGTTTGTGATCAATCAAATAGGTGGGTTGTGTATCCCTCTGAATAAGCTTTCAATAGAGCCCAAGATCACTCAATTCCGATATCGGAGTCAAAAGTTATGACCTTTTTACCGAGTGTTGTCTGTGCTGAAAATTGGGCTGCGGTCGTACCGCCCTTATAACAGTGGTAGTACCGTCCGTATAACTACGGTAGTACCGCACCAATGCTGTAACGGCTAGTTTTTGGCTGTTTCGACTCCAAACAGCTAGTTTTTGTTGTGGGGGCTATAAATACCCCCTTAGCCGGTTGAGAGACATTCTTGGCATCCTATTTCACTTACTTGAGCTAGTGTGAGCTTCTCCATTCAATTGTGCATGTGTTGCACCTTGTGAGCAAAAGGGAGAGGTTCTAGTTGCATGTGTTGCAACTAGAATTTGATTGAGCATCCAATTGTGCATGTGTTGCACTCGGTGAGAGTCAAGCAAGGGGCTTGGCTTATTACTCTTGGTGTTTGCCGACACCTAGGCGGGCGTGGAGCGTCGTGGTCGGTGATCTTCTCAAGTGAAGCTTGTGAGAAGGCTTGGTGTTTGTGAGTGGCTTGGTGCTCGCCATCTCCGGAGTGGAGTAAGAGCAACCCTAGTGGAGCGAGGTGTTGATACCTCGGAGGAAGGCTTAATTCGTGGAGCCGGCCCAATTGGTTTGGGTTTCCCTCAACGTGGATTAGGGGAGACCGGCAAGTCTCCGAACACCACGGTACAACATCACCGTGTCATTGTAGTTTGCATTCTATTACTTTACATTGTGCAATTTATATTTCTTGTATTAAATTGCTTATTGATTGTGTTTGAATGCTTGTCATGCTTTGTGCTATTTACATTGCTTAAATTGAATTGCTTACAAGTCCATGCTTGATTGATTATTATCAATAGACTTGTATTGTTGGTGCACTTAGTTGAGCCTAGTGGATTTAGGCCTTATTTGTGCAAAACCGTATTTGTATTAGCTTCCGTATTAGAAATAGGTTTTAGCGTATAGAAGTTTTTAAAACGCCTATTCACCCCCCCTCTAGTCGGCCTCCTCGATCTTACACCGATGTGTCATGCGTGTTAGCACGTGCGTAGATCTACGCACGGTTCCGTGAACCACTTCCACCGCAGACCCTGGATCTCCCGTGGACCAGGTCTATAGACCTCGGGCCCACATGTAAGTGAAAGAAAAGAATTTCCCGTAAGAAAATATTTTGGCTGGAAAATAAAATCAGGGCTGACATCATGCTGATGTCATAAAAGGTTTTTCTTCAGAAAAATAATTTGGGAAATCCAGAATTTCAGATTTAGTTATTTCTTTAGGGTTTAGATCTTCCAAAAGCTAGTTCTTCCTCATACGAACTCTGTTTAAGCCCATTCAAATTTCTAAATTCAAGCTCTACCTTCTTGAGTCTTTTATTTAATTTTTTGGAGTTTGTTATCTCTTTGTTTTGTCTTTATTTTGTTTATTTACTTTCGTTTGCGAGTAGACGTTGATACTTCGAGAGCTTTGGAGGAAGGAGGAGTTGATCAAACTCAAGACCAGTACCAAGGCTTGTTCCAAGACAAGTTGTACCTTTGACCATGTTGAACCTAGTTTTCTAAAATTACCTTGATTCAAATGATTGCATTTTACTTTAAGTGTTTATTTAAATGGTTTGGGATTAATTATAAACCATTTGATTATATCCACCTTGTCTATTATAATATCATGATCTTTTGTCACCCTAGCTTGGTTAATTAATAGTTGGTATTATCATAGCAACAATGTGGGTTGGTTAGATATAAATTGTCTGCTTAGCTATGCAACGAGTCATTGATATCATCGAGTTGCAAATATAAATTTAACTAAGTGATTGTACAACTTGTGTAAAACTGTGTGTTGTATGTCGTTGCTCGTTGATGGTATGTGTTGCACTTAATCAACAGGGTGGGAAAAGATTTAGACTGAGATAAGTGGATGGTACTATGTGATATGGTGGCTATGTGATTGGGAAATATAAATCATGGTAATGTATTTAGAAACTAGCAGTCTCGCCTTGGTCAATTAAGGACTTAACTTTGTGCGCCATTGGAACTGAGCCACAACTGTACAACCACATGTCTGATGGGACAGACCTAACTTAGTAAGTTACAGAATCTCGACATTGATTACTCAGGTAGTAGGTTAAGTGCTCAGTGATGGATGGAGGTGTGGACTACTCTAAAAGTCATATCGATGGACGGTTCACCGCTTCCAAGTCCAACGGTGTGCGTCATATCAAAGCGCTGTGTTGGGGTTGGTACGACGATAAAACACATCGGGAGTGTTAATTGATGAGATGAAGTTTCAGAAAGGTTTTGTTATGATTGGTGCTAGCTACATTGGTTATATCGTGTGGGTAAAATGTACTATCTCTGCAGAGTGTTAAACAATCTATTCGAATAGCCATGTCCGCGGTCATGGACATGCTCAGGGATTTCACACGAGGGGTAGATTTTTCATAAAATAATTGGAAATGAACAGTTGTGTGGGAAAACTTGTGCAGCTGTGTGAAAGAAATTGATTAGGCTATGTGTCTTTGTGAAAACAATTGTTAACGCTATTGTTGTCTATTTGTTTTGAATTACGCTTTCAATCTATTACTTGCATTTAACTACAAATGTTGTATTATGCAAAATAACCATAGAAGCCATTTTCCTTGTAATTGCATTCTGTGGTACAACTTGTTGAGTACTCGGAGTACTAATTCTTGCTACAATCATTCAACTGAAGTGGAGAAATCTTCACCTGCTTTCGAGGAGGAGTTCTACGAGGATGGTGATCGTTCGGTCTTGATCTCAGTTGGTTGCCTGTGGCTAGTCGATGGGTTTTCGCTGGAGTTGCTTTCGTTCCACTTCTGTTACTTTATTTAGTGTCAGCCCTGCATGGCTTAATAATTGTAAACTCAACCATTAGGTCAAAACCGTTATTTGTTATTCAAATTAGTCCTTTATTCGTATATTTGTCTTGTGTGGAATGATATTCATCTATGTTGATACTGTGTGCACTAGATTGATCTTGGACAAGTGCTTTAAACACAGAAGGTCCATAATTGTGTTTTTGGGTCCCGACATTGATGAGCCACGACCGTCCTTCGACGACAGTTCCTTGTGAAACTGCGTGCCATCGCTTCTTGCATCTCCCTTTAACAGCAACGCCTGCTTGTTACAGGATTGATGCCCCTCAGTAGCTCCTCATACGCCTTGAGGGAGCCTGTGATCTCCTCGATCTTCTTTCCTTCCAAATCAAAGGAGTACATGAGTGTGGTGACGACAGGTACGTACTTTTCTGGTAGCACGTGGGGGTATTTCTTCACTGCCATAGATTCCTCCATCTTGTCGCTGAGAGAGATAATCTGATCGTACAGTGAAGTCAGCTTGCCGGCGAACTCATCCACCGATTGGGTTTCTCCCATCTGGAGATTCTTAAACTCGTTCCATAAATTCTGGAGCCGCACCTCCTTCACACGGTCGACTCCCTCGTGCATCTTCTAAAGTGTCTCCCATGCTTCACGTGTCGTCTCTTTCCCGATGAGCTGATGCATCATCGAGTCTGGTACCACTTGATAGATTACAGCAAGCGTCGTTTGATTTATCTTTTCATCTACCTCTATCTTCCCCTTCAGATCAACTGCGCCCCAAACACCCTGGACGCGCATGTTCACCTTCATGTTCATTGCCCACAACGGGTAATTGTCGATCGTCAGGAGAGGGTACTGGAGGGAGATCAGCCCATCCCGAGTCTTCGCCTTCTTGTCCATGATCTTTAGGTAACTCCAAGATCAACAGGCTCTGATACCAATTGTTGGAATTTTTCCTTGCTCCTTTGCTCTGTCACTACTTTGTTGCACAGAAGCAATCGCTCGGTCCTGTTCCTGCTTCTTTGATGCGCCTCCTTTTTCTGTGGGTTCCGTTGTCTCTGTCCACACCGTGACCCACCTAGAGCGCCCTGCTTTCTCCGTGAGACCCAATGGTCCCTACCTTTTCAAGTAAATCGGTGAAAGCGATGGCTTTGCTCCTGTGCACGTAAAAAGGAGCAGTGCCTCTGGATCCTGATGTCTTCACGTGAAGCTTCTACCTGATGCTTCCTTTGCACTAGAAGATAGCAACGAAGCAAAACGAAATCGACAAGGGTAGTAAATGAACAAAACTGATTTTTGTCGGAAGCACCAAGCGTTGCCCCTATTTTTTGGTTTTCATGGATATTTGTACTCTTCTTTACAGAAACAGAAACGGAGTAGGTATGCCACATCATACCATAAAAAACACCATATTTAACTCGAACTCCTAATAAAAAAATAACTGTAACCAAAAATAACAGAACCTACCTAAACAAGATTAATTCTATCAGTGACTACATGCCGAGTTGGTTAATTTTGTGAGTGGTGACCTGTGAGTCTTAAATATGTCAATTGTTCCCACGAGGATGTGAAATCGAAGTATGCCTGCAGCCTTTAGCTGACTACACAGGTATGCAGTCAAGAAGAACAATGTAGTAAGCGTTCTTCTGACTCATTCCCTACAAAACAACTGCCATTTCTTGATTTCTTCCTGCTCGAGCCGTATCCAAAAACTATCTTTTGATGCATTGGCCTTGACTGTGTACTACTATTGATCTGTTCTTATTCAAAGGTGTGTTCAACGATCCTACCATTCCTAACCCCCCCCCCCTCCGTGTACCAACCATGCATCATTGAAGTCCTGGATTTTAATGTGACCATCTTATCTCGTGAGTCTCTTGTCATCAAAGTTGTCAGGACCCGAATATGCAAATCCAGATCCTCTGTGTATGCTGTACTAGTTTAGGATCACGCTAGTGTGTATAGCGGCAACATCGATGAACATTAATCCATACAAATGATTTAAAGGAATAAACGAGTTAAATTTGATAAGCAAATAATGGTTATACACTTATTCAGTCACGCAGGGCTTTAGTAAATAAAGAGAAACAATAGCACCAGAACGAAAAGCAACTTCAGTAGAACCCGTCACTTGCCACATGCAACCGAATGGGAAAAGACCTAACGATCAACCTCATCGAAGAACTCCTCCTCTAGGGAAAATGTTAACTCCTCCAATCCTTCCTCTAAATGATGATTATAGCAAGAGTGGGCATATGGAGTACTCAGCAAGTTGTACCACAGAATACAAGTATAGATGATGGCTTATTTCAAAGGATATAACTTCTATGGTTATTTTGTGAAAAGCAACAATTACAGTTGAATATGAATAATAGATTGAAAGCGTAAGTTAAAACAGTAGTAAATAATAAGTAATAATAGTTTCCACAAAGTTCACAAAGCTTAAATCGGTTCTTTCACACAACTTACCTTCCACATTGTTTTTATAAACTCTACCCTTCGGGTAAATTACTGAGCATGTCCATGACCGAAGACACAGCTATTCCGCATCATCTTCCTCATCATCATCATCTTTTCTATGTCCATGGAATTTATTGAAATGATCATATATTGGAGCTCTCTTTGTCCCCATTGCACCCCCTTCCGCTTCAAATTTTATCTCATAACCAACTGAATTAATAAAAACTTCCACAAAACAGTTGATATTAGAAGGGTCCCTACTTAGGACTTTAACCCTAATAGGGTCGAGCCTCATTAAACTAACTTCATCCACTACTAATGGCTCTCCAACTGTGTTGGCAATTTTTTTTCACAATATCAGATTGTCTTGCTGCAATAGGAATGCCAGAAACCTTAATCCAAGCTGCAGAAAGTACAGAAGATGCTTCTGGATCCAAATTAGACTTTTCTATCTTAGCTTTAATAGAGTGGAGAGCTAATTCGACCCCTCGAGTTTTAGACCAAGTCTCAAGTCAAGCTTTAGAAGGGAAATTACCGAATATTCAGACTCCGACAACTTTCTGACTTTCCAATTCCAGTTTGCCTGGATCAAGTGTTTCAGTTCAGCTTCAATCTTAACAATAGAAGTTGTTCCCTCCTTCACAATCAACAATCCTATAGCCGCTTGCTGCTCCGACATCTCCAGCCTAGGTACTTGAAGGCTGTAAAAACACTGCCTAGGGATGCCGAACCCACATAATTTCAGCTCCATCTTTTCCTTATCTTCAGGGCAACCAGATGTTAAGTGACCTGTTTTCTTGCATTTATAAGAAATAGGAGGATTCATACATCTGGTTTGATGATGACCGGTCTTTAAGCAACGAAAACAAGTGCCCCGATCCTCATATCTAAGCACCCCTGTATTAGGACCAATATCACCCCAGGTTTTTCTCAACTCTTCCCCTTTAGCAAAACCTGACGACGAATCCCTGACATCTACATCTCTATTCCTGTCTATTCTAGCATGAAAACCTTTACCACCAAACCCACCTCGAAAATCCCCTCTCGAAGAGACTTCCCTGCGCAAACCCCCCTCTCTGCCCTGAAATTCATTTCGATTCATGTCCTGCCACCCCTTTATCATGCATCAAATTTCCTCTCCCCGAACCCCCAAAAGAGCGATTATCAAATCTATCTCTATCCCTATCCTGAGCTCTAGATTGCAAACCTGCTTGCAGCATACCCCCAGGATGGTTATCTTGAAACCTCCTCTTTTGCTCTTGAACACGATTAAGCCTTGATCTCAAGTCTTCTTCCCCCAGAAGGTCATCGGTATCCATCCACTCTTCCAAGGCTGACCTTTTTCCTCCAAAGTTGCGGCCTCCTCCCCCGAAACGGCGAGGAAACCTCCCTCTTCCCTGATCCATCTCCTCTCCCCTCACCACTTCTACAAAGGAGCGGATAAGTGGCGGCGGATCTCGGCTCCTCTTGACTCTCCTGGCTTGATACCCGAACAAATGGATCTCTTGTTGTTTGGCAGGGAACCCTAGGTCGCCGAGAGTCGCTTTTTTGGGGATCCAAATCCACTGTGAGGTAGGTATGCGCCGCCAGGAGTGGGCATACAGATCAGCCAATGTTGTTCTGAAGCGATGGGCCAGCCCAATGTGCTGACCATTATTCTCGCTGGCCTGATCCAACGCCACCCCGACTGCGCATCTCGAAGCCAAATGGAACGAGCGTCGTTGGCCTGACACGTCCTCCTCTCCCCCCCCCCTTCGGAGAACGGAAGATCGACCGTTATCTTTCTATTTAAATATAACAAGAATGAATTAAAGAAAAGTTAAGACTAATGCTTACTGGCATCGATTACACTACCTCCAACTAGTGGATTTCGCTTGAGATTTTTTCCATGATGTTAAACTAACTGCCGCCCAGTATGAAGATTTTCAGCCATTCGAGCAAATTGAACTTGTTGCAGACACAAATTTTTATTATTTAATCCTTTTATATTAATATTTAAAATTTAATCCCTCGCGAACTTTATTTCCAAATCTGACCCCTTTGGTCACGCCACCACCTCTAGTGTGTCCAAAGCGTACTGTCACGCCACCCGACGCGGCGTGACAAAACATACCACACAAGCCCTCGGCTGCGCGTGCCAGCGTAGAGGGCTTGCGTGGCATCTGTCATGCCATACGACATGGCGTGACAAGCCTACCTTGTCACGCCATATTACATGGCGTGACAGTAATGTTATATGGCGTGATAATTGAAGTTGGTTTGTAAATTATAAATTTGTGTTCATGAAGTTGGTTTGTAAATTATAAATTCGTGTTCATGGTTGAATTTAGTTCGAACTTGATTTATGGATTTGGAACCTTATGATTTGGTGGTAAGATGGTAACAAAGGGACTTGATTTATGGATTTGGAACCTTTTGAAAGATCAAAAACAATTGAAGTTACGGTGATACATAACACCATGTACATGTAAAATTTAACAATCCATAACTTAAAAATAGAGAATCTATCTGTGAACCAAAGATAATTTTTAACTGAGAGTAAATACCTATATGAACCGATAATTTTTTTTGTGGAAGTATGGACATATGGTAGACAGTACCGCTGAGGAAACATGCATAGTAATCCTACTGGAATGATAGGTGGTGCTCTTCGTCACTTTGTGGGCGTAGATCATTTCGTGCCTACTTCCAGAACTCGTTTTGAAGTTGGGATCATGTTGTTGGATGCCTTGCTACGCGAATAATTAAAATAGACTTTATAATAAAGTTAGGAATTACACGGCGCACAGGGTTTGGTTACGTGTATAAGAAACAGCATCATGCACGATGCAACAAACCGAAGGACTCCTACGAAATTTTTGCATTTGTGGCCCTGTAGTAACATTTAATTTCAAAAGTAGCCCTCTTTCGCCATAAATTGCAAAGTCGGAAATCAGGGTTTCGTCGCTGTTTCAGCGCTGTTTGTATTAATTTCAAAATATAGCAAATGAGTTTAGAAAAATTATGAAACTTTTTGTGGAGCCTCCCATCATAGTGTTGTTGCTTCTGTAATTTTTGTATAATTTTATTCGTTTAGAGAAAGATGATTGATAAGCATATCAGACGAGGTATAACCTTGAGGATATCGTCCAAGCAAACTGTCTGCTGAAACACTTGTTCTCCAAACTATTGGAGTCTCTCCTCGATGAAGTCGTCTAAACTTATATAGGCAGGCAGTTGATGAAGTAATTTATGAAGCTTATAGAGAATATGATTGAAGGGGTTGAGAACGCTCGTTGTGATTATGAAGATGCCTTAAAACATGGAAGATTCGATGTTGGTGCGAATGTTTCTTTCTGGGATCCCACTAGAAGAGGCATACTTGCAATATAGGCTTGCTTTGATGGCTTAGCGGAGACACAGAACCAGAACTACATTAGAGTCCGCAGATAGAAGCATGTTACACGTAGTGACATGGCATGATTGTTCGGCTAATTGCTTTAGTCATCCTTGCTACTACTACGGTACATTGCGACACAAGCATCCGCACCATATAACTATACATGCCTTTAGGGGATAGTAAAAACATGCGGGATAGGACGGGGGACTACTACGTAATGACCTGACCTACTGCATGGACCGGGGCCATTTTCCCTTCCTTGCTAGCACGGCGTTGAACTCCTGGCCGGCCTTCCCCTTCCCCTTATCGCGTGTGAGACCCCGGTTTATTAAACTTGTAATACTTAACCTTCCTCTGGTTCTAGTATCACAAATAGAATAATCCGCGTCTCGATGAATATGTGCCTCCCACAACAAGCGGCACACATACATCATATCCAAGCATGCATCAATTCCATACAACGAGTTATAACAAGTCTACCAAAAGACATACATAATATAAGTTATTACAACACAGTGGCCTGGCCAAATGACATAAGAAGCAAATAAGTAACAATGAAGCAAAAGTTGCCATAAGATGGCTTAAACCAAAAGACGACCAGGTTAGCCACATAACACCACGGGGCAACCGACCGGGCCGCCAAGCTAATCGCCTGTGAAGCGCCACGGCACAACTCACAAAAGTGAGGTCCATCGGACTCACTATCATCCTCTGCACAACACAAGCAATGCGGTGAGTACAAAAATGTACTCGCAAGACTTACGAGTAGCAAGCCTATACATAGCTACATGAAAGCTGTATTCAAAGGAATGTGGTTATATGGTTCTTTGGGCGCATAAAGCAAGTTTCATTTGCAATATTGTAATAAGTTGAACAATGAGTTTGTAAAATCTGTTTTAAGCATTTAAATAACAATGAGTAAACATAAGTAACAAGTATCCACCTAGAAGTGACTTTCCCAAAAGTCACCACAACATAACATGAATCACGATTCATACCACCCAACAAGTTTTACTTTTAAAAGGTTGTAGTCTAACTCTTGAAAAGCTTATCCAAGCGTGTCCATAACCTAGGACGAGGCTATTCGAATAGTTTTAATCCTGCGAGGGTGTACCAATGTACCCACACTTGACCGCCTTTTGCCAAGCTATTAAGCACACTTCCTTTGGTATGCAAACGGCTAAGTCCTCTGAACTCTTTCCAATGGAATATGTTAATCAAGAGACGCACGTATGGGGTTAATCCTTAGTGATCTGAAGACGAAATATGGATCACAAGGACCCATCGTGGAGCAAGATACACCGCCTCGGCTGGTGTTCTCCTCCCACAGCGTGTCCATGTTGCATATAATCAAATATGCAACCCACCACGCTGACTCATTAATTAACACACCAAAGTACTCAAATAAGAGAGGTCTCATATCCCTCTAGTGTGGTTAGCACACAGAATGCTCGGATAATGATACTCACAAGTAGTTCGGTCCTTAATTGACCGGGCACCATTCAATCACACCCAAAAGATCACACCATCTTACCATTGTGCCCAAGTCTAAATTGTTTTCATTTTCAGTTTAGTTTTGCAATTTAGACAAAGCACAAGGCTGAAATATCTGATTATAACAATTTGTGTGATCAAGGTTATCGACAAGTCGATAACCGCCCATTTCTACCGATAACTAAGCATGGCTAAGCATAACGACACGTAAACTACTAAGTGACAAGGGTCCATCCAGCGAACCCAAAATCACAGCAAGTAACCTAGGCTTCAGTGGTAGAGGAATAAACATTTCCTCACGATAATGCATCTAGTAGGCCAACTACTGACAATAGTTTAAAACAACATAGCAATGCATACATAGAATTTGCAAACAATATATTAGACTTTGAAAATAGTAGGAACAATATGATCAAATGAATGCTACATCTGCTTGCTGGTGAAGTCAGTCGATGGGCTCTTGTGGCTCAATATCAAGATTAATAATATTGTCTTGGAACCCTAACGCGAAAAGGCGATAAGCAAATAAGAACGAAGAACACCAAATAAATCCCAACAGCAAAACACATCCAAAACTAATAAAATTTACACTACAGCTAGGGAATGATTTTATAAAGTGGCAGGAACAAGAATTATGCAATTAGGACTAAGCATGCAAAAGATATGAGCAAAATGCTCCTTCTCAGCCTATAACAACTTAATTAATAATTAACACTGTTCATGGCGAAATTTTCCAGAAGGATCTAAGGTCTGAAATTTTTATAGCAGGTAGATTATGACATCCTAATAACAGCAAAGTTGGATTTACTAATTTTGGAGTTATACACATTTACTTATGATTTTTCTAAGTTGTAAATCTAATGCAAATCATTTTACAGAATTATGAACATGCTCAAATCCTATTTTATATGAAAGTATACTAACAGACAATTTAACAAAATTGATTTTGCACAATTTGGATTTATACAGAAAAAGATATGCATTTTCCAAGGTTAAAACTATTTCTGAAATATTCAAAAATGACAAAATCAAGTTATCCCTAGTTACACAATTTTACTCTCATCGCAACAAGCTTAATTCCATTTTACAATAAACTAAAGTGACAACATAATTTATTACCGTTGGAATTATCTAAAAGCGATTAAAATGAATTAGTTATGAGTTTCTAAAGTTTTACATCATTTTGATTGTTAAACAAATACTTACGAAATACTGAACAACCCAAATAAAAGAAAACGACGTGGACAACTCCCAACCCTTGATCTAAAATCCTACGGCTCACGCTGGCGCGAAAGCAGCGCGCCATGAAACCTGTCGAGCCCACCGTTGGATCAAGATCCAACGCGCACACGAGTGTATGCATTCTGGACGGTGCGGTTGCATACGATCTCACCGTTGATCGAAGATCGGCGGTCGAGAACGACCAAGGCATCCGGAGGTCGAACGCACACAAAGATCGGGCGCAGATCTAAAATGAGCGGTAGATATTGATCGCGGTGCAAAGGAAGATGCCGACACGTGGGACCGCATGTCGCGACATCGAGTCATGACCGCAACGTTTTAACCCACGCACACGCGCCCGGGCCCACATGTCGCCGATCGAGAGTGGCGGTTAGGACAGATTAATGCTTCTAATGATTACCATTAAATAAACACTAATGACTCTTGAAATTTGATTTTAACCCCTCGGGCCCACAAGTCGACCGGAGGAGATTTCGAGCGGATTAAATGCCGACACATTAATTAACTAATGATTAAGCATTAATGATGTCGGAACAATGCGGGATTGAACCAGAGAGCGATTAAGGATATTGGGCCCACTGGTCAGTGGCTCAACAATAATGATTAAGACATAATTAATAACTAATGATTAGCAATTAATGTGTCCTAATCAAATGGCAACACGGAGCTCGTGTAGCAAAACCCGAGTGGTTTCAACGGCAAATCGCGGCGACAACGCGTGGCGGCGCCACCAAGAACAAAATGGATTCGCAATAGCACAACGAATCTAATGGTAGCATTCTCACCGCGAAGGACTAGAACGCCGCTAGGCGGAAAATGAAAGAGGAGCTTTTCTTGCTAAGTGCGAAAATAGCGAAAGCTCAAACGCGGTCAAGGAAGCGGTGCCAAGCTTCTAAGGACTAATAAGAAGCTACCTTAGTGACAAGAAGCTTCAAAGATGGCGGAGTTGCTTGATCACGGTGAAAGCTCGCCGGACTTGGAGAAGAAAACCCGAGATAGATACCCTGAGCCAAATGAGTGATTCCAAAGCATCAAAATAGCTTTATAATGATTCACAGAAGCTATATGAGCAAGTAATTAGAAAATGGAGCACTCACCTGAGCTGAGGAAGAAGATGACAAATTTCGGCCGAATTTGAACAAACCCCAAATTGGACAATTCCTGAGAATCAAATCCAAAATTAAGTGAGGGGAAATGTTCAAGACAGTAAATAGATAAGGTTAGAGCAAAGAAACATGAAGGAGGACCACTGGAACACCAAGAACACCAGAGAAGCTTCACGGGTCAACAATGGCGATTTGCCATTTTTGAGGTGTTAAGCTCCAATATTGTGAATGAAGCTTGATGGTGGTCTAAAGAAATACCAGGAGGTCTTGAGAGTGTTTATAAAGCCATGAAAGCATTAGGGTTGGCACCACACATCTTTCGGGCGGCAATACACAGAGCACAATGCGCGGCCGACAAGGAAAAGAGAAAAGCTGGTGCACTAGGGCATGGCATGGCCGAAAGTATCTCCCACGACCCTCACTGTTGACTAGGGCGGCCGTAGGAAGCATGAGGTGACACCGCCATAACCCCTCGTGCTCGCACGGCTCAAGGTTGAAGAAGACCGGGGAAAAGTGCTCGGCGATTTTGAGCCCCTCGATCTAAATCGGACGGCTCTGGCGCCACGCCTCCCGAGTTCAAAACGCAGCGGGAGATTGCGAGCCTTAGGATTAGAAATGAGCGGCCTCGATTGCTCCACGTCGCAAACTCATTTTACAACGAAGGAACACGCGGGCGTTGGATCTTAATCCAACGGCTCAGATTCAAGCATGCAACCGGAGGGTCCGAAGGGTTCGGGAAATCTCAACGGTTAGATGGGAATCTAACGGTCGACAATCAAACTTGCAACCGAAGGTCCGAAGTCTTACACGCGCGACCGTGCGAGTTAGATCCAACGGCCGAGATTCAACGCGCGTTTAAAGAGTGGCTCGGTGCGATTAGTTGATGGACCGAATCAATTTGCTCGAGCCTAGTCCGACTCGAACCCAAGCAACAAGAAACCAAGTTTGACTTTGAAATAAAACAGAGACTTTGACTGATTTATTTGAGGTAGCAAATTAACTCCAAAATTATGAAATTCTTACAGAGCTTGCTAACCGGATATTAACCTTCGTAAAATTTTCAGAGGTTTTTATGCTGTGAATAAATCTCCAAAAATTCTGTAAGGCTCTGTTTTAATGTTTGACTGAGAGTCAAACAGTTTGATGCCTCTAAAAATATTCAAACAATTTCTAAAAATTGTGAAATTTTTCAGAGGGTCACAAACCATCACAGACTTAGAAAAATATTTCCAGAGGATGATCATAAGATTTGACAAGATTGTTTTTGGAATGCCAAGATTTGGATCAACTAGACTTGTGACAATGTATTTCCATAATCCTTTGTACAAGAATTGTTTGGCACAACAGGAAATACATGATGTAAGAAAAAGTTTTAATTTCTACTGATTTTCTTACATTTGAAACACAAGCCCAAGATTGGGATGTTACATCGCGGGACTATCCACGTCGGGCTGGTATGTCGAAGTCATCCATGTCCTACGATTCCATGATGTAAGTGCACTGTATAGTGAAAATCATAAGAAGGATGTTAATTCTTAATAACTCATGTTGTCAATATGGATTAGGCCCAGGCGACCGGAGATGCTGTGGCGGCCGGGCTCAGTCGGACGAGCCTTTCCCTTGCCCTTGTCACGGGACTGTCCACCTCGGGCTGGTATGTCGAAGTCGTGCATACGGATTATGCCCGGGCGACCGGATAAGCTGTGGTGGTCGGGCTCAGCCTCATGAGTCTTTCCCTTGCCCTTATCGCAGGATTGTCCACCTTGGGCTGGTATGTCGAAGTCTTCTGTAAGTACACCGTACAGTGAAAAACGTAATAAGTAAATTCTTCATAACTCATGTCATCGATATGGATTACGCCCAGGCGAGTACTGGGCTCCTTCGGAGCCTCCTCAATATGGTCTGGTACGTAAGGTTTCCACCGCATGAAGTTCTCGGCCCGCACCGAGTAGTTCAGCATGTACTTCTGCTAGATGAATGCCCTGTCGTACATCTCCGGGCCATCGATCCACTGAAAGAAGTGGCAGCGCATCTCAGGCTGCCATTACGTGGGGATGATGTTAAAAAATTAAGGAATTAAAGGTCTAGTTCCTCCGTGTTGCCATTCACCACTTCCAAATTGTTTGGCAAATCCTCAACAACGTTGATTGTTCTCTCTACCGCCACTTCCAACGAACGGACCTGGGATGCGAGCACAAGATCCTTGTATGTGTCCCAATCATCGTCGGACAAGATTGGCACTAAACAGGCGTGCACCTTACAACCCACACCAGCATCATATCGCCCCTGCAATCCGACAACAACCCCAGGCTCATCCCATCGAAATGTTGACTTTATCCTACTCAGAAGAGTTCGAAAGTCTGGTAATTCGTGAAACAAAAGAACGGTAACTTCCATGCCACCAAAGTCGACATCACTACCCGTTTGGCTAATCGGTCCACCGGTAAATACACGTACAGCTTTATCCATCTACATCCAACAAAATATTGCAAAGTCAGTACATGTTGGAGAGAGTTGACTCAACATGCATCATTAGTGATCACTACCTGTTACTGTTTATGTGTACAAGACCAAAGCCTATCAATATATATTTTTTATTTCAAGGAAGATACGCATGAACTGGAAATTAACTCTCGAGGGTTTTTATTTTCATTTATAGCATGCATATATCCTATATACGAGATGCTGATTTATTTGGCCACAACTCGTAATTCTTTTTCTTCAGTACACTAGTGGCTATGGCAACAAGAAAAGGGAATCTCCTCAAACAGCACAAGAAGTTAAACATCATAATAAGCTAGAGCGCTATTTACTTGATGCCATAAGAAGGAAACAACAATTCTGAAGCTATACAATAACCATGGGATTCATCGGAACTAATAATATGTCACAATGATTCTAAAGCTACACAATCACATTGATAGCATCCCCTGGTTCCACCAAAGTTTGGGAAGCATGCTCCAATGGTTAAAGCTTGGTACATAGACTCTACTGAATCTGAATGCATGTACTCGGATCAGCAATGTACTGCAACTTATCAAAATTGGCCATATCACATGCACTAAACTGTGATAATGTGAATCATGTAAAATTCCTGATTTCATTATTATAGAAAAATAAGAAATATTATTCCTTTGCAACCAAAATGGGGTGAGCTTTCTAGTTTATTGAGCTGTTTTGAAACTTAAGGCCCAACACGGAACTACTTCTCTATTGGCCATAAACCCATAAAAGTAAGAAATTATGAATTAAGAAACAATGAGATGTAGTCTTGTACTCTTCTTGGGCAATTCAATGCGACTGACTACTTTATTTCTGGAAACATTGTTGCGATGCTTTCAGTTTCCAAGGGAAGGAAAGGAATGATAAGGAGTGATATCATACTTGCATTAGATTAGAGTTAGATAAACTGGGTATGAAATTCCAAGAAATTAACAAACCTTATGGAATAATGGAATATGGACCGTGTTTTATATCTACTATATAATTTCTGTCATGCTTATTACTATCTGTGTCATTTATGGTGTGACTAAGAGATAGTGGAGAGTGTTGTTAAGTTCGTCTCTGCCTCTCAATTCAATTGTCTATGCTTTGTAAATATATAATGTTTCTACTATTGTATGAAGTGTACATGTATATCCACATCCAAGTTATTTATTTTTGGCACTATCTCAGAAGTCGGGATGACTCACTGCAAAATAACCCTAGACGCCTATGACTTGGGCAAGTGTCTAACCCAAGGGGACCGACTTGTCGACTTGACCGACTAGTCGACCGACTAGTCGCGACTAGCCATGACTAGTCGCCAGACTAGGACATATATATACAGGTCATGTAATGTACCAACTTGTAGCAACAATTATACACATACATATATATTCTACTGCTACTAGCTTACTGCTACTACTAGTACTGTTACTGCTAGTACTAGTGCCTACTACTACTGCTGCTAATCAGCTATGTAATACTGCTACTACTACTACTGCTATTACTAGTACTACTACTAAAACAGAGCCACGGCGTCGTGGGGGAGCCGCGGTGTCAGCGTCGTGGACGGGGGCGGTGCTGGCGATGGGCTAGGGTTCCCTCTGGACCCTCTCCCGGCGGCGTCGTGGGGGAGCCGAGTTTCGATTGGATCTATGTGCCCTTCCCCTATCTCGTTTAGTTTTTGTTGATATCTCACTGAGGCTGACGCTGGGCCAACTAGGCGTCCGACTCGCGCAGGCCGACTAGTCGCAGCTAGTCGCCGATTAGTTGGAAAGTCGTACCACTACAGCTGCTAGTCGAGTCGTCTGCACTAGTCGGTGCCAATGTGCCGACTTGCCGATTAGTCGACGATTAGTTGCGACTAGTTGTGCGACTTAATAACAATGCTCTAACCTAGTTTAATATGTCATAATTTTTTCCCAATTAACATTGTGATCAATCATTCACATTGATAGTAAGCAATCGTGTAGCAGTAATATAAATGTCAACTAATACATTGATAGCAAGCAACCTCAATTCAGGCCAGCGGTGGAGGAGGCGGGAGGAGGCCGGCGATGGATGACGCAGGGAGGAGGCCGGTAGTGGAGGACGCGGGCGCCGGGACTCGTCGCGGGGAGGAGGCCGACGGCGGAGGACGCGGCGCCGAGACTCATCGCGGGGTGGGGGGAGGGGGCCGGCGCAAGGAGGGTCGGGACCGCCGCCACTCCTCACGGCAGGAGGGCGAGAGCCGCCACCTCACGGGGTGCCGGCGCGGCCGAGGAGCACGGTGCGAGGTCGAGCTCCGGCGTAGGGGACGGGCGGGAGTCGAGGACGGCGCGGTGACGATGGATTTGGGGAGGAGAGAAGTCGGAGCGGCGGGGATGAGATGAGTTGGGGAGAAAAATGAAGAACTGGAGCGGCGACCGCACTTAAGTCACCCATGGTCACGCCAATGTTGGTGGCGTGGCAATAAAGTATTGTCACGTCACCACAAGTGGCGTGACAGATGCCACGCAAGCCCTCCACGCTGGCATGGCGCGCGACCGAGGGCTTGCAAGGCATGTTTTGTCACGCCGCGTCGGGTGGCGTGATAGTACGCTTTGGACACGCCAGAGGTAGTGGCGTGACTAAAGGGGTCAGATTTGGAAATAAAGTTCACGAGGGATTAAATTTAAAATATTAATATAAAAAGGATTAAATAAAAAAATTCTACAGACACCGTATCAATCATTTTGAAAGACAAAACTCTCGCCAATTTCACTAAAATTGGTGGGAAAACACCGATAGGGGGCATTAGCAAACAATTAAAGAGTGCCCGAATGACAAAAAAATATACTTGTAGGAGAGTTTATGAATAATGTTCTTTCTTGTTGTTGTTGTTTTCTATACTCCCACTTGTCATAAATGGCAGTATTCTTTTCAGAAAATCAAACAAATGGCCAAAATTAAATAAATTAGGAAGATACTATTTTCCGACAGCTGGCATGATTAGAGCCAGATTATAAATGTGTATATAATAAAAACTGCTACATTTCCAGATCACCTAACTCTGCAAGTGTCCATTAACAAATCGGATTCTCCTGCCACGAAGAATATTGAATAGTCCAATAATCAAACCGAAGAACTCGCACCAATATGAAATGCTCAAAGAAAATAATAGATTAAATTAACTCGAGTCGAGATCAACCTCAGTTATCACTAAGTTTAATTAAATTAACAAACTAGTGTGCAAATCGAGCTTAATTTTGTAATCTAAGTGGTTTCGTGTGCTCTGCGATGCCGCAAGGATCTGTATTTAATTATGGTTGTTGGTTAGAGAAATTAAGCACCGATCCCCGTCAACCTTAATTCGATCATGGGCTGCACGACCTTAATTGGAATATCGGATTTAATTGGTAGGTTTGGGAATAGTTGACCTGACAAGTTTAGTTTGAATTTGCAGTCTATTGGACGTACACAGCGGCCGGTATCACAAGTCTGACCGTACTCTCACGTGCATTGAAGCTAGACAGATCGTCTGGGGCTCAGCAGGAAGCAGAGGCCAGGAGATTAAAACAAACAAATGGGAGGGAAAATGGCATCCATGCGATCAATCAATCAATATGCCGGCCAGCTGGTCCTGGTAAGGATATGCAGACGCAAGTTCGCGTTCTTTTGCGTGTTTATGGAGAAATATGGTTGCAAAAAACACCTCAGAAGCAATTACTAACGATCTTGCTCAAGGTTATGCATAGTCGCAGAAAACAACACCCTCACATACGAAATCGATTTTGCTTAACATTGTGTATTTCATGCTACGTTGGTCTAATAACCCGTCCGTTTGTAAAAATATCTCTATCTACCTAGCGAGCAAGTTTGTCAGAGAGATAAGAGATTTTCAGCAAAATGACACCCAGAAGATTAGCACTGATAGTAAAATGACACTTGAAAGGTTGATTCTTCAATGAAATGCCACTCCCTTTAGATGATTTTGCCCTCTCCCCTTCTTCCTCTGGCAGATCACACCTCTGTTACCAGCGAGCCACACCGAAGAGAGCCCTTCTACACAAATTCTAATTTAGTTTGCTGTGCCCTTGCCGAGGCTCAAGGTCAACACCAGTTGTGCTCTTGCCAAATATTCTAATTGCAAGTTTTTGAGATGGCACCAAACTAAAAATGTCGAGGCTGTTTTTGCAATCGACCGTACGTATACTCGTATAATCATGTACTTGTCAGCAACTTCCATCTTCAGGTAAGCTGGAGATACCAAATTTAGTTTGATGTTTGACAAGGCACCATAATACTTGTGTGCAGAGCTAATTATGACTTGGCAATATCAGCAGGAAAAAAAGGGATGGCTTTCTTTCCTGGGCATTATTTATGTGACCTCAACGTATGTTGAGTATGAAGCGACTGTTTGACTATTGTATATATGATGACTATCCAAGAAGAATCTTCAATCCAGCGCCTCTAATTTCATTGAGTGGGTACTGACGACCAACGACTGTAAGAAGAACCGTGACGCTCTACAGTTAATAATTAGAAGGAGCTACTAATGAAGTCCCAATAATTCTAGTTTCGAAGAATAATACCATTGCTCGAAGATAACTACGTACTTAGAGTCAGAGACCTCCCCGGCCACTCGGTTAAGTAAACCAGCTGCTTCTTAGCTTATGCGGAGATCATAGGTAAATGATTCTAATCTTAGTATGTTGAATAATTGAAAATGATGTAGACTGTTTGGGGTTCAAACTCTTGGTTTTCGTGAAGTTTGTGCTGACTGTCAAGGTTAAGTGGTCTGATCTGTCCGGGGAGGGGGGGTGCGATTTGCCTATCCCTAGAGTGGCGGTCTGACAGGTCGATTTGAAAAACTTGAAACTTTGGAAACCCTTTAAGTCACTTGTGTAGGGATGTGAGGTGATGTGTTTGCACGAGGTCTCATGAAAAATGGAGTTTTTAGAAAAACTAGATAGAGTTTGAAATTTCTAGAGAAGGTGCAGTTGGGACTTGGGAAAATTCCCAGAGCGGTCCGACTATCCATTTGCTGGCGATCAGACCGACAAGCGGACGGACAGATCGGCCATGGGCGGCGGTCACACCGCCCAGAGGGGTTTCTTTCGCCGGGAAGGTGGTTAACTTTGTGGGATTGGCCAAAGTCATAGATGCCAGTGCATATGTGTTGTATGATGCATGTTTTAGCTAACGTGGGTCAAGTTACAAGGAATTTGTATCCGAAATCGATTTCTTGGTCTATTGTTGTGCAGGTGGCTTAAAGTCAACTATGGTCAATGGCGAGGATAATCGGAACTAGGCTAGGAGAGCTAAGGTCCAGAATAATCGAGGATATCAGGTGAAGTGGTTGGACTCAAACATGGCGCAAGATGTACAAGAACGACTGAACGTGAAGTTCAGTGCAACGAGTTGCATCAAGTGGCTTGCGGTAAGTGTAAGTGTAAGTGTCATGGTGGTTCCAGTGAGAGCCAGATGAGAGATACTTGCCGACATGAAGAGAGCCATTAATGAACTACACTTGGGGGATCTGACCGGCCCTAGGGTGCCGGTCAGACCGACCAGAAGTGGCGGTTTGGCTGGCCGATTTGAAAAAATTGGAATTTTGGAAAACCCTTTAAATCACTATGTAGGGGTGTGAGGTGATGTGTTTGCACCAAATCTCATGAAAAATAGAGTTTCGAGAAAAAAAAACTAGATAGAGTTTGAAATTTTCAGAGAGGGTGCAGCCGAGACTTTGAAAAATTCCCAGAGCGGTCTAACCAGCCAGGCGACAATCAGACCGACAGGATGGTGGTCAGACCGACCATAGGCAGCGGTCAAACCCGCCAGAAGGTTTTCTTTCACCCGGAAGACGGTGAACTTTGTGGGATTGGCCAAAGTCTGGGTATCAGTGCATATATATATTGCATGATGCATGTTTTGGCTAATGTAGATCAAGTGGCGAGCAACTTGTGTCTGAAATCAATTTCTTGATCCATTATTGTTCAGGTGATTTAAAGTCAACTACCGTCAACAGCGAGGATGATCAGGACTAGGTTAGGAGAGCTAAGGTCCAACAATTGAGGATATCGGGTGAAGTGATTGGAGTCAAGCTTTATGCAAGATGGACAAAAACGACCGAATGGGAAGTTCAGTGTAATGGATTGCATCAAGTGGCTTGGGGGTTGGTGCAAGCGTCATGGTGGTTCTAGTGGGAGCTAGATGGGAGAGACTTGCCGACATGAAGAAAAATACTGGATTGATGACCTTAGAGAAACTATGATGCAGGACGGCTCAAAAGAGAGGCGGTTTAGGTCAAGAGAAGATGAAGATCACGAATAGACGGATTTGGGAGACTCGGTTCGTCATCCGCTCTAAGAAGCATGCATGAGCGTAGACCCGTTTGTGTGTTTGGGCTTACGGGTGCATGATAAGGTTTTATGTCTTATGTCTAGACTGAGTGTCCACTATAAAAGGGAGGAATGCAAGATTTGCACTCATCAACTCAAGTTTAGGAAACCCTAATTTGTGATTTAAGGAAAGTGGAGAGTTAGATGAGGCTAGGGCTTGAGAGAGATGGATTAATTGAGTGCTAAGTGTTGAGCTTTTGTCTTTCATGGTGGAGTGCCTATAAACCAACAATCCCTTAAATCAATTCAAGCAAGTTTACCCTAAGATGAGTTACATCTTGTTCTTGCTCTCTCTTTAATGCCTTTAAGATTTATGTGTTCCTAGGATTTTGATTGGGTCTTTTACTATGATCTAACTTGTTTGGACTTGTGAAATTTGATCTAGGGTTATCTTGATCATGTTCCACCCATGAGCAAGTTTTTGGGTCAAAGTTTAAGCCCTGTTTGGTAGAACTCCAGATTCTCATTTTTCAGATTCTGCTCCTGATTCTCTGAGAATTCAATTCTCTGAGAATCTGGAGCTGTCTGTTGAAAGCGTTTGGCTGATAGGTTGGCTCCAAAAACCATATGAGGGGGGATTAGAGGCAAATAGACCATGTTACCCCTAGTTGTAATAATTCAATTGTATTTGTGTCTTTCTCTTATGTATTTTTACACAAATTATAGAATTTTTCCTCTAAATTTCTTTAGACCATGTGAATGTATATACATTGTATCTATACACAATGCCAGGTTATATTGTATTTACACTTCATGGTGAATTAAAACTGTGTATAAGCAAATTTTGTATTGTTCACACTGCATCTCAAAGTTAAAGAAATGAAAATTCTCAAATGGAACACAAATTTGTCCTGGCATACTACCATTCGAGAACTGAACCGAACATAAGGATAGAGCGACATTGCGATAAAAATATAGCATTTGCCAGAATGGTTTGCACACAAACCTGGAAATGACATCTAGAATAAACATAATGCGCTAGATTGTTTTCTTAGGATTAGGAGCTAAGAAAATAGAGTTTAGAACGTATTCAAATGATAAGTCCGTAGCAGCCAACTAGTGATTTTTTAAGTCAAACAGAGCATCGGGTCATACATTCAAACCAAATAAAACTAACACCAGATTGCGTGGGAAACAATTCATACATGATACATCCCACCAGCTGGAGTCAAGTGGCAAAAGGGTGGAGACTTGAAACCAAATAAAATTAACAGATGTTTGTTTCCTTTCCTCTCCCTCGTTCGGGGCTGCCCATACAGTAAATGCGGTTAATTACATACCGATAAACAGCCAAGCTCACATATATAACGGGGAACAATGCCAAATCCAGGCAAAGACAAAACACAATTGCAAAGCTCACTTGCAAAGCTATGACAACAGGCTACACAAGCTATATGGCACTTTTTTGCCAAAAAGAATGATATCTACTCTCACTCTATCGTATGGATGAGCTTCCGACAAATTTCAGATCACCATCATGTCTTGTAAAGACAGATTTAGTTCTTGAGCAAGTTGTGCTGATTGACCACCTCGCCTGTGCCAAAAAATTGCAGAACATCAAAAACACTAGTCCCTCATAGTGAGTGGCGCATCTCTAATTACAGTGATACAAAAAGGACTGAAAGATGATGCATAAAAACAACTAGCAACATCTGATAAAGCAAAGGATGAAACATCTGATAAGGGAAAGGAAAGGAATTACATAATCAACGGATGTAGAACTTGCCGAATCTTTTGCAAATGGTTAAAACAAAGGGTGCAACGCTGCAACCTGCATTACATCAGATAAGTTGGTAACTGCTCAATTTATCGTTGAAAGTTGAAATTAGCACATGATGCAATTTGCGACTGATGGTACTTGCATACATGCTGGAGAACTGATAATCTGAACAAGAAAGCTACACTAATTGCCATCATACTATTGTGTCAGAATACATAAATCTGAGATCACCATAGTTCTCCTACATCACAAACAATGTCATCTAATAACATTTACTCATTTACCATAATTGGATGTTTGGATATGCCACAAACAATGAAAAGCTATGAGCATACAAGCATACAGTAGAAACTTCGTTGTGTGCATACAAACTGAATCATACTCCCTCTGTCATAAAAACTGAATCATACAAGAAAAGGGGCCAATAGAGATATTCAGTGTGTCTCATACAAGAAAACAAAGCATTACAAACTCAATGAATGTATTATCACGCATTACAAACAGAGATATTCAGAGTGTCTCATATAAGAAAACAAAGCATTACAAACTCAAGAATGTCTCATACCAAACAGAAATTCAGAGTCCCCACACTACTACACACAGCCTCATCACAGACGGTTCCGAACAGTCATCACATGATTCCGAACCGTCACGTGTTTATCGTCTGTGATAGTTGCGGTTATCCGCAGGCGGTTAAACATCCGTCTGTGATAAGTCACAACACAGACGGTTCTAATTATAAAACCGTCTGTGATATCTAATTATCACAGACGGCTCTATTCAAGAACCGTCTGTTATAGACGCATATCACAGACGGCTCTATTTACGAACCGTCTATGATATACACATATCCTGAGCGGTTATCATTATATAACCGTGCATGATATACACATATCCCGGAGCGGTTAAAAATAGAACCGCTCTGTGATAAAAGGATATCACAGACGGCTCTATTTACGAACCGTCTATGATATACACATATCCCAGACGGTTATATAATAGAGCCGTCTGGGATTATACATATCACAGACGGTTTGATTGATAAACCGTCTGTGATAGTTATTTCAGCATAACTATTTTTTAAAAAATTTCGGCTAGCCTCAGGATTGCTAGCCATGCCCTCTGAAAATAAGCAGGCAGAAAATAGATACATCACAGATATCAATCGTTGACAACCCAAAGTGATCATTGTCATACAAACGAACATATATCAAATACTGATCAAACATTGTAATATCAACTCGTTGAAAATATTGTCATACAACCCAAAGTGACAACCCAAAGTTTACCATTGAATCACAACTATTCAAAGTGAATTTCAACTATATCAAATATATTAATTGTTTCAAGGTCATTCGGTAGTGAAACTCTCCGTTGGCGCAATGATATCCGTCGTGATGAAGGTGCGAGCCTCCTCGAACATCCGAGATCTCTTTACGAGCGAGTGAATCTAAATCTATATTCAAAACCTACAAACAAGAGTAAAGTGTTACACATATATATTTAAATTTATAATTAGCAATTATTGCGAGATTGACCAACCTCGGGATCAGGCAACCTAGCACTCATGAGAATCGCATATGATGGCAAGCGTAGAATGCACATTCTTACGCTTTTCTTGGCGGCACTGAAAAATAGAATTACATATATAGGTATAGTCGATTCGAGGCGCATTATTACAAGTATGATATAGGATTATTGTGTTGTAGCACGTCTGGAAATCGCGTCTGTGATTAAGTGTGGCGTTCGTTCCCTTGTATAGCCCTCCTCGGCAATATAGGAGATGAGCGACCTACATGTTTCAAAAAGTTAACCTCGGCCATTTCAAACGAAGGAAGACTACAATAGAGTTATGTATGGAGAAATGAGCACACACATCGACTACTTCTTGCACAAGGGTGAAGTCGTGGCCTTTTTCATTAGGGAATCAAGGTATAGTACTGATTCCTCTTTGGTATAATGACTAGAAGGATCGATGATGCCTACTCATGTATGTCGCTATAGTCATTAAACCTAAGTTCATCTCACGTATAAAGTACAAATGAAATTTGTATAGCAAGTAGTGAAGCACTTACTTAGTTGTAGGGCACCATTATGTAGTCCACGTAGTTTTGAGCAAGCAATCCTGCCGTTATGTATTTCTCGGCGTAGGATGCGCTGCGCCAAGATGGTTTGCTCGAGAGACCACGTGTGGGTCGAGAAACCCACCGGTTCTTTCAATCGCCGGGCGTTTTAATCATGTATCTATACATAAGCAATGAGTTGTTATATTACGTGAATGTATGCGTGAATGTAGAACTTGATTGTACACACTTACGATGTCGGCATCGTAGAAGTGAGGCATCAAGGGCTTTGAGGTTGAATAGGTCGAACAAGTCGTGAAGCCCACGATGAAGGGGTAGCTCGTGGAGAAATAGTCCTCCGTGTATCGGCGATGATTCCATCAGCGCACCCTTTCTCTTTGGTCTTCTTCAAGTACGGCTATGCAAACTCGACAACCTAATCCGGCGTGAGGCTAATCTGTGCTCGTCGCCAGCGGACTTCCGAAAGAGTATTTCTTAGGGTTAGGAGGCGGAGCGCCTTAATGTTCTTCGATTTCGATTTGTCTGAGCGACTTGCGCTCTACGCGTCTTCCTCTGTCGACGACTCGGGAACCGTCACGGCGACGCTTTTTTGTTCGTTCGGTGTCTTCTCCACGGAACCGATGGCGGGCTTCGAGCGAAGGTTGAGGTGCGATCATGGAGGTCTGTTGGAGAGACATGGTCGTGTCGAGTGGTTGGGGTAGAGTCATCAAAGGTTGAGGCGGCCTGCGGGTCGGGGCGATGTCCTTCAAAAGTTGAATTGGAGGGCATGGTCGGTGTGGAGATGGTTGGGGTGGAGTCATCGAAGGTTGAGGCGGCCTGCGGGTCGAGCGATGTCCTTCTTTGGCCACCGAATAAAGCTGCAGGGCATCCCCTAGTGTTATGATTTCGTTGTTGGTAGAATCTCGGTAGGGCGGCCCTAAAATTATCATGTACCATGTCCACTGGACCTGGCGTAACCTGCGCCACACAGGCACCGTCTTTGCACTATCCCTTCATTGCATGGATACACCACCCCGCCCGGCCTCAATAGACATCCCAACCATCCTCACTTGGAGTGTGCGGTCGTCGGCTCCTACAAAGCGATCTGCGATTAGCTAAGGCGTCCTATAGGTCTATCTTTGGAGCATTCGAGAGATGTACATTACCTTGATGTCGTCGATAGGTAATTGGACATCATCGTGTTCACAATTTTATGTGGGCGCGACGCTACTCCGATGTTGAGGAGGATCGCCTACCAAAACAACGGGGGCTTTTAGAGAGTCACCCATACGCCAAGATGAAAAAACAATTCGACGGAAATAAGGAGGGCAGTTCGGCTCAAGGGCTTTTAGAGGAAAGAGGTCTATGATATGGTTAAGGATATCCATGTTGTGCTTGGAAGGGATGTAAATTAAAACCCGTCGAAAGAACATCCGGAAGAAGCGGTCAATTTTTGGGACTTGCCTTATTGGGAGCACTTAGAAGTTCGTCACTTGCATCGGCGTCATGCACGTGGAGAAGAATGTATGTGAAAGCTTGATTGGTCTCTTCTCGAACATTAGTGGCAAAACAAAGGATGGTGTTAACGCACGACGCGACTTGGTTGATATGAACATAAGGACCGAGTTAGCACCGAAAGAGACCGATAAAGGGCGAACATACCTTCCACCCGACTTGCTACACTATGTCCAAGGCCGAGAGAAATGAATTGTGCCAAAGCTTGCATGGTGTCAAAGTCCCGTCAGTTACTCGCTAACATTAAGAAACTTGTTTCTATGCAAGATTTGAAATTAATTGGTATGAAGTCTCATGATTGTCATGTCTTGATGACACAAATGCTTCTGTTGCAATTAGGGTATCTTGCCGAACAAGGTCAAGTGGCAATCTTGAGGTGTGTTATTTCTTCAACAATTGCTCGAGAAGGTCATCGATCCCGAAGGACTAGATGCTCTACAGCCGAGGTGGTGACGACTCTATGTCAACTTGAGATGTATTTCCCTCCGTCATTTTTCGATATTATGGTCCATCTCATTGTTCATCTTGTGAAAGAGATAAAGATATGCGGTCATGTGTTCCTACGTCATATGTACCCGTTCGAGAGGTATATGGGAATTCTCAAGTCCTACGTACGGAATCGATCTCGACCGGAGGGCAGCATCATCGAAGGTTATGCAACCGAAGAGGTCATTGAGTTCTGCGTCGACTACATGGCTCAAGTGGAACCGATAGGTGTGCCTCTATCTCGTCATGAGGAAAATTTGGATGGTATCGGGACCATCGGAAGGAAATCAATCACTCCCGATCTGGATACGTGCGCTCAAGCCCATTTCACGGTCTTGCAACACATGACCCAACCGTCCCCGTACATCGAGCGAGCACAAAGACATGAGTACGCCAACGAATCGAGACCGGTCGGAGGTTTGGATCACGAGAGACACAACCGTCGGTTCAACGAATGGGTAAAGGTGCGAATCATGGCGGAGGTCATCAAGTGATGATCGCTGCTATGGTTGGCAAAGGGCCACAATTTACAATTGTCACATGGCAAGGATACGACATAAATGGGTACACATTTTATCGGCAGCTCGAGGATAGGAAGAGCACAGATCCGAATCTGCGGTGTCGCATAGATGCATTCGATGCCGATGGTGAGAGCTCGTACTATGGGCAAATAGAGGAGATATGGGAGCTCGACTACGTGCTTTTCAAGATCCCCTATTTCGGTGTCGTTGGGTCCATCTCCCACATGTGAAGGTCGACGACAAATGCGGCGTCACTACCGTGGACCTCGATCGTGTCGGATACAAAGACGAACCATTCGTACTGGCTAACCAAGTTGTTCAAGTCTTCTATGTAACCGACTCGGCAAATAAGAAGCGTCACGTAGTTCTTCATGGAAAAAGAAGGATTGTCGGAGTTGAGAATATAGTGGACGAGGAAGAATACAATCAATTTGACGAGTTGCCTCCTTTCGGAGACGGCATCAGGCTCGAGGAAGAACCCAATGAGGAAGCTAGCTATATGCGCGTCGATCATCATGAAGGACTATATTTTAATTAAGAAATTACTCCATTGTAATTAATTTATTCCATAACATCATGTGTTATGAACTTGTAATATGTCGTACGTATATTTTGATGTCAACGTGGAATTGTAATCGCTCATGTCCTTGTGGACCGTATATTTTGGTGCATTAAAAATTCATTTCATTTGGAAAATAGTCCATTGCACCACCTTTCTAGAAACCTAAAAACTAAAATTTTATGGCAAATAGTCTAACACCTTTGCAAAGAAAGCGGTATACTCATGCCTAATCCTGCGATGCGTCAGCTGCGAGAAGACGGCGTGGTCGTCCCACCCTTCCACACCGCGACCAATGCTCGTGCACGGTGGCCATCCTCGACAGCGCCCACACCCGCCCGATGGCGACCCTTCTTCCCCACGCCGCCGCTGGACCATGTCCGCGGCGAGCCTCTGCACCGCCGCCCTCCCGGTTGGTCTTGGCGTGTCTCGCACCGCCGCGGTCGGCTCGTCCTCGACACGGGCTGATGTAGTGCTTCCCAACGTCGCGCGCCTCGTCGGTGTGTAGAGAGGAGACCGAAACACGTGGCCGCGCCTTGTGGCCGCCATGGCCGCCGTTCAAGGAACATGAGGCGCGCCGCATGTCTTGGGCGCGAAGACAAGCCCGAGGCCGACGATGAAACAAGCCCGGGTTGCGGCGGCGGTGGTTGGCGACGGCGAGTAGCGCTCGTTGTCTGCCACTTCATCGCCTCCTCTCGCTCAGCGCCACGCGCCTCCCCGCGGCGCGTTCCTTGGACACCTTGTACAAGGCCTTACAACTATACGTACATACATTCAAGATGTTAGAATAAATAGTAGTATGTACGTGCGTATATTGTAGACATAAAGATGTACGTCGTTAATCGTAGGTTGCATAGGTCCTCCATGGGTGAGGAGAGCTCGTGGCCACCACGGCAAGCGATGTCGACGACGACATCGTGAAAAGAGCGGCGATCACCGACCTCCTCGCCTTGGTGCCGCTTTGGCCGCACTCTGCATGCTAATCTTGGCGATTGGCGTACTCAAACCGTGAGACGAAGAGCGATGGGAGAGTTTAATCTTCGGTGATTATTCCGTCTTATATCAAAATTACGAGTAATCGCACGTGAGGCGAAGAGGCGCATGTATCGTCGGCGTGCGAGGCGAAAGGACGGTTGTCGCGATGGTGAAGAGACACATCGCGCGGGGCGGATATCACGAGCGGCTCTATATGGGAACCGCTGCGTGATAATAATATCACCGACGGTTATTTAATAGAGCCGTCTCGTGATACTAGTATATTACGAGCGGTTCTCAAATTGAACCGTCGTGATATTTCCTGACGGTTTTATTTCCAAACCGCTCGTGATAAGCGTCCTCATCACGAGCGGTTCATATACCAGCCGTGCGTGATACTTCCTGACGGTTGGTAATATGAACGCTCGTGATATGTCCTCATCACGAGCGGGTCATATTACGAACCGCCGCATGAAGTATCACAACGGTTGGTAATAAGAACCGCTCGTGATGAGACATATCACAGACGCGGTTCGAGACGATTCCAAAGGGAATCGTCAGAGAAAGTTCAACACGAGCGGCTCCTTTGGGCAAATGCAGCGATGAGGTAATCTGCTATTGCCTGTTTTGTAGTAGTGCCAGGCTTGCTCTCAGCTGGAGACAAAGCTTATACAGATACTACATCCATGAACGATAGGAAAGTGCTATGCAAGATATTATGTATCAGGCAAAGCAACGGGTTATTACAGATCGGGCAAAGAACATTTGCATTGCACAAATTGTATCAGGCAAAGCAACGGATGATGAGATTACCTTCACCGGAGCTCGCCGGTGGTCCTGGGGAAACTGCGACGGCGAAGAAGTCGGGAAACGATGGCCTCTAGGGTTTCCGGTCGGCGGCGCACTCCGGGGCCTGCGCGCGGAGCAGTCCAGGACCAGTGGGGGGCCGGAGGTGCACACGGGGGACGGAGGCGGCGCACACGGGGGGCCGGAGGCGGCGGCAAAAATCGCTTGTTGCGCGCGAGACTGCGGGAGAAGATGAGGAGGCGAGGGGAAAGGGCGAAGGGGTACGGACTGCGGCGCGCGATGGGATTTTCCTGAGGGGTAGTTGGATGGCATTTGCGGGTAAATACTAGGAACTTCAAGGGGTATATTTGTTTTACAAGGTTGGATTCTCATGAGAAGCTGCGGGAAGGCTGCTTCTCCTTACTAGTTCATTTTCGAGACAACTCCTTGCGAGAATAATAATCAGTCGTTTTGAGAAGTTGGGTGTTTGGCACGGCTCCACGAGATTCGCTTGAGAAGCTGGGAGTAGGATATGTACCAAACAGGGCCTTATTTTTCCCTGCTTTTCGTTCCTTCCTGACCTCAATCAAAAAATTCGTGGAACCTTAGCCTCGATTGTCCCGATCGTCGATTGTAATAGGTTTCTGACCTTCTTGACGAGTTATGTTTGAAATATCATGGGATTTGGATATCGGAATCAAAAGTTATGTCATTTTGATATCACTTTGGGCTGTTGTCCCTGCAGCCGGTGGTCAGATCGGCCACCCGGCGGTCAGACCAACTGCCAAGTGGTCATACCTGCCAGCGAACAGCGGTCAAACCGGCTGAGAGGTTTTTCCTGGGGTTTTTCGGTTTCAACGCAAGACTTTCGTTGTGTTCTTGTTCCTCTGGTCTTTATAGTTTTCGTAGCTATTGGAGTGGAGAAGTTGAATATCGAGGTAGTGAGAAAGATAGGTACTCCTATTAAATTCTTTTAGTCGTCTTTTTGATTCAACAGTTTATAGTAATGCAAGAATAACGAAACAGTTCAGATCGATCACGAGTTTGTATACGTCTGTTCTCCCGTCGGAGGCAACGTCGTTCACCTTCCTGATGAGACTTCTATCAGTTTCGTAGCACGAGTGTGTGTGTGTGTGTTTTAAGACATGAATGTGTGTGTGGTGTTCTTGTCGTGTGTGTGGTCCTGGTGACCCGGTCGATTGTATCTTAAAAATCTTGTAATTGATTCTTTCTTCTTAATGTAATGTAAAGACACGCAAAGCTTTTACATCTCTCGAAAATAAGAATATAATGTAAAGACGCACAAAGCTTTCACGTGCTCTCAAAAATAAGAATTTAATGCAAAGACGCGCGAGGCTTTCACATGCTTGTGAAAGTGTGTACGACTATATGCCCGAGACACATGAGCTAGCTAATTAGCAGCGGCCACGACGACGACATGGATGTACCTGGTACACCTATCGATCGATCGGAGCAACTAACGCGCACTCATGCATGTCACGCATCGATCATGCATGCACATGGGTGCAGGCAATGCGAGACCGCGATGTACAGGTGGCAACGCGAGACCGTTGAAGCGGTCGTCCTTGGCGACTGGCGAGCCGCGCCGTTCATTAGCATGTCGTAATAATTTTGATTTGCTGTTGACCCTGCGAGGCTGCATGCTGCTGACGCTTAATTATTCCCGCGCGAGGGAGGGACGACGACCAAGCCGAGCCGCGCCGCGCCGCCGTATTCATCGCGCCGCACGAGGGAGGGACGACGACCACGCCGCGCGCGCGCGGATCCTCCGCGCCGCCGTATGCCGCGCGTGGGACCGACGACGCTTCGATGGCCTCCCGTCTCCTCCTGTCCATGCACCCACCCACTGTCGTGCGCGCAGAAAGTCTAGCGCGCCGACATGGATCGGGAGCATGCGCGCGCGCGGATCGACTGCCGACCCGACAGCGGGGCCCGGCCTCAACGAACGCCGCCATCAACCGGGTTCCTTTCTTTTGGACGCAGCCGGCTAGCAGAGGCGGCACGTTTGCTTTGAAATATCCATCTAACGGTGGGTAAGAACTTCCAACCATGGGTTATATAATTACAAAAGTTGGTTACGAGAGTCCATTTTCTGCAGAAACTGGAAGCTTCTTGATCACTGTAATGGCAGCTTTCACCTGGCCGGCTTTGTGGCTGACGAGGAATGATTTTGTGTCTGGAAATTTTCTTGTGTCCTCGCCTATGCAAGTCGCTTACAGAGCTTTATCATCTTTGCAACGGTGGAATCTCCTGCTACGACAGAAACATTTGAAGGGCGTGCAGAGTACGGTCGCACGCCTTCAGGAAAGGCTTCGCCGTAGGCATGGCAACAGGGCTATTCCCTCTAGGGATGTCCTTCATCTCCACTCCCTATGTAGCTATCGTGCGGTAGCTTTCCTTCCGTCCTTATCCTCACAAAGGATTTGGCGGGGAATAGTCTAAAATTGAATGGAATTGAGGTAATTTACATAAATTTATTGTATGTTTATGCAAAAAAAAATACGCAAATTTAGTATTACACGAGATGATAGAATAATATTAATGTTGGGCTTGCCCTTAGCATCCTTGGGCAGCCGAACACCGTAGTTGTTGGTGATGCGATCCACCAAGTAGCCTCCTTTTGTCTTCCCTTGGAAATGGCAATGTTGGTGCGGCCTTCATCGTCTTCTACATCGGCGGGCGTCGTAGGCCTCCTAGATGGCAGCTTGGCGGACTTCCACATTTGGTTCTACATGCCTCCCTTTCTTCGTGTGACAATGTAACATCCTGATCGTAGTAAATGAAGAACACTAACGTCGGGAGTGATACAATTGAATCATGGTAGCTAATCACAAGGTTTAGATGAAGAATAGAGATGACAACGAGAGAGACAAGGTGAGGAAATAACTGGAGTTCATTGATCATTCATGCCTCGCTAGATCGCTACAGGACAATGTTTTAAACCCAACATGCATTACAATGACGAGTGGGTCCCCTGGGCTCATGCACCCGGACCAGCCACTCCACAGCTGGGCGCAACCAGCTCATGACAGCGTTTCTCTCCACCCTGGCGCCTGACAGGCGGGCCCGGCTCCTTCTTCTTCTTCCTCTGATCGTCTTCAATGTCGATTGCCTTTTTCTTCCTCTGCTCGTTCTCATTAACATCAGTGTTCACCGCTATGGCTAGACTTGTGCTGGGTGGTGTGACACCCCCCCCCCCCCCGAGCAGCAATCAGAGCCCAAAGCAATGTTGATGGAAATAGGTTCTGAAGGACAGAGTAATCCTCCTAGGTCACGCACTCCATCGGAAGTGTTGACCATTTCACCAAAATTTGTTGCTTAGGTGAATTCCCTTTTTTTACTGGTTCAGGGGTTCCCATGGTCCAAGATTTCCACTGGTTCAGGGGTTCCCATGGTCAAATCTGATACTGGTGACAAATCTTTGAACACTAGAGAGCAATTAGGAGTAAACGGCTTTAACTGAGAAACGTGGAACATGAGATGAACTAAGCAATCATCCGGCAACTGGAGTTTGTATGCTACTGCCCCAATGCGCTGCAACACCAAAAATGGTCCAAAGTACTTGAAAGCCGGTTTCGAAAAAAAGTCGATTAATCACGGAATGTTGAGCATAAGGTTGAAGTTTCAGAAGAACCTGTTCCTCAACTTGAAATTGTCGATCTTATCGGTGTTTATCAGCTTGTATCTTCATATGGTTCTACACCTGAGCCAATTCTGTTCTCAACATCTCAGTATAGGATTGCCAATCTCGATCAATCTCCTCTGCTTCTGCTAAAATTTGTATGGATAAATTGGGCATCCCGCCGAAATTGGGTTCCACCCCATACAAAGCTTTGAACAGAGAACATGTAGTACTCCAGGATAGGAATCAGGGGAAAACCTAAAAGATTTAAGGAATCGGGTAATTGAAAATCGATTCAGGAGAAGGATCTTCTGGAAAATAATTGAATTAGTGGGAGGAGAAGGGGTTTTTTTTTGTGAAAACGCAGCAACCTGGGCCTGGGCTTCGGCCCATTAGGCCCTCTAGTGGCCGGCCAAGGGGGGGAAGCACCCCTTTTCTCCCCCACCAAACCGTAGCCGCCGCCCCCACCAAAACTCCCTTGCGCCCCCTCCCACTCCCCATGGCCGCCACCCCCTTTCCCCCCTTGTGCGCCTCCTCCTCCTAGGGCATCCCTCCTGGTCGTGGTGCCCTCCCCTTTGCATCCTCCTCGCTGCCGGTGAAGGAAGATCTTTCTCCACGCCCGCCGACGAGGAAGAAGGAGATCATTTGGAGGCGACCGGCTGTTGGAGGAAGAAGAAGGTGAGGGAAGGAGACCATCTTCTTGGGGGAGAGCTCGCTGGTGGGTGCTCGTCGTGCCCGGCAATCAATTCGTCAAGGGTAACCCCGGTTTCCCCCGAGTAGATGCATCTTTTGATTGTTGTAGCAATGTCGGTATTTCTGTCTCCTCAGGATAGATCGCGTTAGAAGGACGTTTTGATATAGTTAAGTGCGGATTCAGTCTCGGGTATCTCCTAGCAAGTTGTAGAGGACGTCAACAGCTTTCATTGAAGTGCTAGATCGTAATTTTTGGACCCCTGTAGCGAAAGTTATGAATTTATTAGTGCGACTGTCCTTCGAATCTGTCAGTGTTTTGACAGGCTTTAGTAATCTGACTTGTGCGATAAGTTAAAGAGGGAATTAGAGGATCTCAGTATAACGAAAGTTGTAGATAATTGTCGTAGATTTCAGGGAAGCACAAGAACGCGAAATTTGGATAAACGAGTTGAAAGTTATGATAGTTTTAGTGCTCTGTCCAGAAAGTCTGACGTGAAATTGATGTTTTGCTTATCAGCTTAAAAGTGATGGTAGATGGCCGAATCAGGGAGACTCACCAACTAGGTTTAGTTGGGAAATTTGATTGTCTTTCAATGAAGTCCTAGAACACCTAATTTGGACCACTGTGCGGAAAGATATGAATTTTACATCATGACTGTTCACAGAGGATACAGATCAGTAATTAGAAATTGGGAGTCGGGATGGCGTTGCAAGTTATGGCTAATGTGATTACTTGTATAATTCTTGTGGTTCATTACTATGGTCTTAGTTTATGTTCCTAATTGATTTCGGTGGGAGAGTGGTACCGGGGGCATCACCGTCTTCACGTCCTACGTTCTCTCGCGGTTAAGGCAAGTGCATTGTTTGATTCGTGGTTGTGATTGATTGGTTATGTTGTGTGCTTTTTCGATATGTGGTGGCATAGTGAGATTGTTGGCATGATGTTGGTTAAGATTGGTGGATGTTTCAATTATGTCCATGCTCTATTGTCGTATGATGCTATTGTCTTGTGGTAATTTGAGGATGATTAAATAATGAGCATATGCATATTGAGATCATATTGAGGCTTGGTCACGTGGTGACCAAGTATGTTTTCCTTTGAGATCCCCATCATGAATGCGACGGGCCCGAGATCCCCACACTCGTGGAGTGTGGGCAAGAGGTCCCCATTACTTGCGGAGTAATGGGCAATTGGTCCCTGTGCGTGCGCGCACAGGCATGGGTATACGGCGACGGTTGCATACTTTGCATTACCGGTGTAATGCACAAAGAAAGATAAAGAGAAAGGATCCTTAAGCATTGCATTTGCATGTGAGATGTCTTATTGATGCGTTTCTTGCTTTGGATACTGATGCTATAACTGTTGTTTTGTACTTGCTGAGTCTGTGGGCTCACTCTTGCTTTATTGTTGTTTTAGGTACCCGATCCAGGAACATCATGCATGGGAGGGAGTAGATTGATATTCACACACACCTCACCCTGAATCAAATAAAGTTGAATGAACTTCAGACCGCAATTTAATAATTGAGCAAGTCACTTAAAGGTTTTGTTATGTTATATCATGCGACATGTTAAGTGTAATAATGATGAGTAGTGGTACTTCATACCTCCTTGGTTTTGTCAGTTACTTAATATGCTATGAATACTTATTGATGTCTCAGGATGATGGTGTAGTTAATTAATACTTATCTGTGTGTTGGAACCTCCATGTAGTTAACTCTACAAGGGAGGTTCTGTCGAAATTGACTAAAATTACCTTGGTTAGGTTTGTCTAAGGTTAGTTTAGTAGCATTCCAGGCTCATGTCGGGCTGGGGTGTTACAGAACATCTCAATGAAGAGTGGAAGTTTGAATTGTACCAAAATTCTGCCATGGCTAGCCAAGATTTCCACTTCTTTGGACAATTGTGCACTGCGCAACGAAGATACATCTCCAAGCACTGGTTTACTCTCTCCATCAGCCCGTCTGTTTGAGGATGGTAAGTTGTGTTGTAATGTAACTTTGTATCAGCTGCTTGAAAGAACTCACGCCAGAAATTGCTAGTAAACACTTTATCCCGATTAGACATGATCAATCGCGGTACCCCATGAAGTTTCACCACATTGTCTATAAATGACTTAGCCACTTGTGTTGCTGTAAATAGATGTCGGAGTGGAAGAAAGTGAGCATATTTGGTCAGTCTATCAATGATCACTAGGATCACGTCATATGTTTCAGACCTGGGCAATCCTTCAATGAAATCCATGGTCAATCCTGCCAAGTACCCCAGGTATTGGCAATGGTTGTAAAGTACCGGATGAATGATTGTGATCATGTTTCGCTTGTTGACACACTTGGCATTGCTTAACAAAGTCTTCCACTCCACTTTTAATGACCAACCAGTAGAAAAGCTTCTTAATACGTTGATACGTTGCCAAGATACTCGAGTGCCCCCCAATTGCTGTCTCATGAAAGTTACTCACCAGTTTTGTGCGTAGGGCCAAATTAGCACCGATCCTTACTCAGCCGTGATATTTTATCAACCCATGCTCTATGTGTATCCTTCGCTGTTCTTGTAGCTGGTGTAAGTGACTGACGCGCGACAGTGCATCTGCAGCCCCGTTGTCAACTGCCCTTGTGTACTGAAATCTGAACTGTTTTGCCATTGGCTTACACTGTAGTTCAGTGCCCCATTGTTGCTCTTCCAGTGTGCACAAGCTTTTGTGGTCAGTGAGTATCAAGAATGACCCTCGCTGTAAATACGACCTCCACTTGTCCACGGCCATGATCACAGCTAAAAATTTCTTTTCATAGATGGATAATTTTTTATTTTGTGGACCCAAGTATTGGTGATATGCCCTAGAGCCAATCATAGAGAAAATTGTATCACGTCTATGTTTATGAGTTATTGAATAAATATTATTATGTTCCTTGAATTATTTATCAATTATAAAGATTAACAAGTATGTGATCTGTTAGTGAAGCTCTTTAACTTACACGATGTCATTCTAAATGTATCCCTGATCGGAACACTAGTGACTTATCGACCAGCACATGTATTGATTGATGACCATATTTCACTGGTCATGAATATAGGGATATTAAATCAATAATATGAACACATGTTAGAGAACATAGTGTTGGATTGACCCACCTTGAGACACTATTGAGATTGTTATGATTTTATGAGTCATCAGTTGGTCTCAAGTAATGATAATGTATAATCCTTAGATCTGATATCAGTATGGTTTCCTACATGTGTAATAGTACACTTAGGAGTTGTCAAACGCTACTCCGTAACTAGGTAGTTATAAAGGTAGCTTTCATGTATGCTATGAAACATGCGGAGGAATGTGATTGGTCGGATATAAGATTTTCCCCTCTTAACATAATAGGAGAGATATCTCTGGACCCCTCATGTGGTCGGATAAAGAAAGTGCATGGCCATGCCACTAGTGGTCGAAGAGTCGACCACATGAAGTTATCTGTCACTTGATCGAGAAAGTATTGAATTGTCCATGGATGACAATATATCTTACCAGGAGTTCAACCAGATATCATGAGGTAAAAGGAGAATACACAAGCAGGTCTTGAGTTCGACAAGATACAGACTGGTCGTATAGTGAAACGAGCTGATCGTAGTCTGGTCGAACATAATCACTAAGTGGTCGTAAACTAGTCGTAAAGAGTTACGAACTGGTCATGACTAGATATGAGCTGGTCGTAAGTGATAAGGAGCTGGTCGTAGATCATATTGCATTAAGGTTTGTCTGATACAATTTATGTGTATAAGGGAATCGTTATTTCCTGTTAGTGTGAGGACCCCGGTTTATTCGGCTTGTACTGTTTAACCATCCACTTGGTCCTAACAGTACAAATCAAATAAACCAAGCCTCGAGATATGTATACTTCCTGACTGCAGATACACACCCTGTTACAAAATCATGCATCAATTCCATTCATTCACATAGAGCCAAGCAAAAGCAACAATCGAAAGACATAGATAATATAAAGAGAGTTATTACAAAAAGAGGCCGACCGCCAAAAGTCATACAAATAAGTAAATACACAATGAAGCAAAATGGCCATAAGATGGCGATAAACAAAAGCCAATCGGTGTGCCTTTACCCACAAGGCAACCAACCGACCGCCAAGCTAATCGTCCCAGACGGCACCGCAACACAACTCACAAAAGTGAGGCCTGGGGCTCACCTTCTTCCTCTGCAACAATTAATATTAAGCAAAGCGGATGAGTACAAAACTTGTTTTGTACTGCAAGACCGACGTGTGAGATAACGTAACTATAATTAACTACATGCAAGCTTTATTTAAGTGGATGAGGCTCGACTTATTTTCAAAGATAAAGCAAGTTTTCATTTGCAAATAGGGTAATAGATTCAAAGCAAGTTTGCAATTAACTTTTATTGTTCAAATAAAAGAGAGACAATTATAACAATAGATAGATGACAACACCAACCTAGAAGTGACTAACCCATAGTCACCACAACAATAGCATGAAGTACCCCTTCATACCACCCATGTCGGTTTAAGTTTTTAAAAGGTTGTAGTCTAGTTCTTGCACGACCTTACCAAGCATGTCTATAACCTAGGACGAGGCTATTCGAATAGTTTTAACCTGCGCAGGGTGTACCAATGTACCCACACGATAGACCGCCTTTCCACCACCACGGTTAGCACACTTCCTTTGGTATGCGCATGGCTAAGTCTAACAAGACGCTTTCCAATGGACGATGCTAATTAAGAGCCGCAACCCACGGAGAAAGACACATTAGATGCCTAACCGTCCGCTAATGCTCCTCCAAAACACACACACAAGAACACACCCACCGACCAAATTCATAATTAACACCTCCCAAAGTACTCGAGTCAAGAGAGGTTCCATATCCCCTCGTGTGGTTAGCACGCAATAAGCGCTGGCTTAGTGACACAAGTAACTCGGTCCTTGGGGACTTAGGCACCATTCCACACACCCAATGATCACATCAACATACCATTGTGACCAAGTCAAGATATAGTTTTGTTTTCGCTTTTGATTTGTAAATCAATAAAACACAAGGGTTGGACATAATGGAGTAGTATAAGTAGTTGTGTGATCAAGATCATCGACTAAGTCGATGACCGCCCAATACTACCGATACTAGGCATGGCTAAGCAATATTTATTCGAAATCTACTAAGTGACAAGAGCTCATCCAACGAACTCTAATCACAACAAATAACCTAGGCTCTGTAGTAGAGGATAATCATTTACCTACAGATTATGCAACTAGAGGATTAACTAATCAATTTAACAACAAATTAGCAATGCATACATAGAAGTTAAACAAAATATTAGACTTTTAAAAGTAATGGGATTAATGGGAAATGATCAAACCGCTTGCACGCTTGTCGTTGCTCAATTTGTTATGAGGGTCGTTCTCGGGTTACCGCAAATGTCGAATCCTAAGCGAAAGAGCGAAAACAACCAATAAGACGAGCAACATTAAAACGAAAGAGCAAGCAAAAATTATCCAAATGCGACGAAATTTATACACAAGGTAAAATACGAATATACCTAGACATAGAAACTGGAAAACCTAATTTGGATTTGTGGTGCAAAGATATTCTCTAAAAACCTATTTTCTACCATAATTAGCAATCAGAGCAAAAATATTTTCTAGAAAGATTTTGAAGCTGAAACTTTTATGGTAGCTACCTACTGGTATAGTTATAATCTATATAAATTTTCAGGTCATTTGAAGTTACAACGAATTAGTTATGATTTTTCTAAGTTCTAAAACTAGGACATCCTTTATATCGTGAGCAAAGACCACTAGCAAACCGGTCCTTCACTAAAGTTCATCCCTAATGGAAATTAACAAAATTTAGCTCGCTCTATTTGGACTTACAGAGAACAAGTTATAGATTTTCTAAGTTTTTATAGTATTTTGGAATATTTAATAGAGGTGAAAAGGCTAAAATCGATTCACAACATTTCGGTTCTTAACAGGCCTGAAACATTTTTAGATTAACCTCTAGCCTAAAAGAAAATTAACACTATCAAATCACCCAAAAAGGATCCAGAATGAAAAAGATATGAATTTCTAAAGTTTTAACAACATTTTCGTGGAAAGATAAAGCTAATGAGGAAATTATATCCCTTAACCGAAAGAAAAGACGTGGTTGATTATGGACCGTCGATCCCGGATCGAACGGCCCACGCGCACGCGCCAAGCACAAAGACATCCGCACAAAGACCACGGAGGCTCACCGTTGGATCAAGATCCAACACCCGATCGAGATGGCAATCGGATCGAAGGATGCCCGCCCATCCTGGGCCGTCGATCAAGCGATGAAGGGCTGGGATTGAGGGAGCCTTCGGACAGTCCAATTGCTCCCACGATCCCGGCCACAGATCCAAGATCAAACGGCTGAGGTTGATTGGGCCGTTTACGATTTGAACAGGGACTACTGACAATAGGGGCCCACTGGTCAGTGACGCTAAGTCACATGCCGGGTTTAAACACACGCGCACTGGGGGGGTTTGAAGATGGAGGGCCCACAGGTCAGTGACCGTGGGCCACGCACACGTGGGTTAGCGCACGGGAGGATTAAAAAGTGCGGGCCCACATGCAAGTGACTAAGGAGGTGGGTTTAGGACAGCTAATGATTACTAACCCATGATTAACAATGATTAGCATTAATGAACGTCGTTACTGTGTCCGAGCGACATTACGGCACTGCCGTTTTCGTCCGACAACAAAACCGAGGGCACCCCGGCTTGTCGCCGGCGACCCAAGGCACGGCGGCGGGAGCTAAATGCCAAAATGGAACCGCAATAGCATAACGCACACACCGGGACCATCCACACCGTCGGTGGTGTCCCAGAACGGCGGCTAGCCGACGATGAGCGGCGGCGACCAAAACGGCCGAAATGCATAATGACCAAAAGCTCCGCAACGAACCATTTCAGCGAGTGCCAAAGCTTCTAGGGGCTACTAGAAGGATACCTGAGGGTAGGGGAGGTCTAGGGATGGATGGAGTTGCTCCGGCGACGAAGAAGGTTGGCGGACTTGGAGAAGACAACTCGGGGAAGGCGCTCTGAGCAAAGATAACACGACCGCGTCATCGGGTTAGCTCCAACCAAGCTCAAAGAAGCCCCCAGAGTAAAGAATTGAAGAATAGAGCTTCTTCCTGATGAGGAAGAAGGGGTGCTCACTACTAAAAGAACACTTCCCAAAATTGAGCCGCTCTGTGAAAAGCAACTACAATTAAGTTAGGGTTTTGTTCCAGAGGTGAGAGGCACACACCAAACGAAAGAGAGGAAGAAACGCCATCGAGCACGGTTGCGCGAGGAGCTCCTACCAACAATGGCGGTTTAGGTGCTTTTGGTGTTTTGAGCTCACAAAGCACCAAGGATGCTTGGCAAGACTACTGGGTTTTGAAAGGGAACCGAGGAGAGCCAGGGAGCTACTTATAGCTCAAGGAGCTCAAGCTAGGTTAAGCCCAAGCTCTCGGGTGGATCGGTTCATGCCTCGCCATGGGCATCGTGAGGGACGGGAGCGGTAGGAGACGACTTTGGGAGGAGGAGGCGGTGTGCATTTAATGCATGGCAAGATTTAGCCGCTTAAAGGGCTCAAGGAGGTGACAAGTCACCTCCTCTCTCGCCATGGCGCATGCGGCACACGCACGCGAGGAGGAAGATGACCAGCCACGCGTCGGGCCCACCGATCGTGGCGAGCGAAGCGGCTCGACTCAACAGCCAACGCGCCGAGCCCAACCCACTCGATGTCGACCGTCGATTAGAATCGACGGCCCGATCGATCGCTGATTTTAAAACGGCTAACGCGAAACGGTACCGTCCCGCGATGGTTGGATCAGGATCCAACGGCTGAGAATCAGATGGCAACCGGAGTTGTCCGAATGCTTACACGAATGAGAGCCGTTCGATGGAGATCCAACGGCTGACAGCGCGTGCGCGGTTGAACTGGCGCGGGGCGCGGTTAGTTGGCTCGTTCGAGTCAAGTGACTCGAGCCCGAGCCTGACTCGAGTCCAATGAACAGTGCAAACCAGTTAGGGTTTGATTTTTAAACCTGAAACTTTGGGGATTTAATTGAGGTATCAAACCAACTCCAAAATTTATGAAATTTTAACTGGAGCTTCCTGACTTAAGGATTAACCCTCCATAAAATTTTTAGAGATTTTTGTGCACTGAAATTTTCTCCAGAAATTCCAGAAGGTGATTTCAGAGGTTTGACCAAGGTTTGACTTGCGTCTAAAATATTTCAAATAATTTCCAAAAATTATGAAATAATTCAGAGGTGTTACCACAACCCTAGAACCCAGGAAAATTATTACCAAGGGTTTGACACAAGATTTCACCTAGAAGGTTTTGACTTGAGATAAATGAGGATTCTGATTTTGAATTTCCCAAAATTCCTTTACAAGAATTTCAGAAAAGTTTCAAGGGTAAAAGGATGAAGGAAAAGTTTTAATTTACCCTCATTTTATTACATTTGAAACACAAGCCAAAATAGGGATGTTACAAACCTCCCCCCCTTACAAAAATCTCATCCCGAGATTTGGTTCACTCGGAAAAGAAAGAGGGGTAGTCTCCACGAAGACGATCTTCTCGCTCCCAAGTAGCCTCATCCTCGGAATGGTTTGACCACTGAACTTTAAGGAACTTGATGGTCTTATTCCTTGTTCTTCGCTTAGCCTCCTCGAGTATGCGAACAGGGTGCTCGCGATAGGTCAAATCCTCCTGAACATCAAGAGTTTCCAACGGAGCTTCCTCTGTTGGAACACGGAGGCACTTCTTAAGCTGGGACACATGGAACACATCATGTACCCCCGCAAGTGCAGCAGGCAACTCCAACTTGTAGGCGACAGCTCCCTTCTTTTCGATGACACGGTATGGACCGACATATCGAGGAGCTAACTTGCCCTTGACACCAAAACGCTGGTGACCCTTTAGAGGAGAAACCTTGAGGTAAACGAAGTCATTGGGCTCAAAGCTCAACTCACGATGACGACGATCCGCATAGCTCTTCTGCCTGGATTGAGCTGTGCGTAAGCAATCACGAATGAGCTGGACTTGACCCTCGGCCTCATTAATCGAGTCCGGGCCAAAGAAAGGTCTCTCACCGGTCTCAGACCAGTTCAACGGGGTTCTACACTTTCTCCCGTATAAGGCCTCGAATGGTGCCATGCCGAGACGGCTTGGAAGTCGTTGTTATAAGAAAACTCGGCGAATGGCAAGCACTTCTCCCAATGCTTCCCATAGGAAAGGACACAAGCTCGCAACATGTCCTCCAAAACTTGGTTGACCTCTCGCCCGACCATATGTTTGGGGTGAAATGTCGAAATAAAGAAAGCGAGTTCCCATAGCCTCTTGCGAGCTATGCCAAAATCGCTGAAGTGAACAATAACCACGATCCGACACAATCGCCTTCTGCACACCATGCAAACTCACGATGCGGGCTATGTAGAGATCCGCCGAAGACCCACTCGAAGGTCGGTCTTGACAGAAGGAAATGAGCCACCTTAGTCAATCGATCGATGACGACCGGATGGCATCATTCTTCTTTGGAGACCGGGTAGACCGGTGATAAAGTCCATCCCGACCAAATCCCACTTCCACTCCGAATTGGTAAGGGTGACGCATCCCGCCGGACGATGCTCGGCCTTGACACGACGACACACGCCGCACTCGGCAACGAACCTTGCGATCTCCTCTTCATTCGGTCCACCAAAATCTCTCGCGAAGATCCCGGTACATCTTCGTGGCCCCGGATGAATAGATAACGGAGAATCGTGGGCTTCGCGAGGATCAAATCCGCAACTCCATGTCCTTTGGAACCACGAGGCGTTGCCCGAACCTCAAGACACCAAGCTCATCTACGGAGAAGCACTTGGTTGTTCCATTCTTGACATTTTCCTTGATGCGGTTTACTCCAACATCTGACTGCTGAGCAGACTTGATCCGATCCACCAAGGTTGGTTGTACAACTAGGGCAGCGAGAGAACCATGCTCAACCAAACCCAAGTTAAGACGCTGAAATTCCTCCAAAAGAGGGGGCTGAGGGCCTTGGAGCAACAATGCATTGCAATGCGCTTTGCGACTAAGCTCATCCGCAACGACATTGGCCTTGCCCGGATGGTAGTGAATACCCATGTCATAGTCCTTGATCAACTCCAACCATCTCCTTTGCCTGAGGTTCAGATCGGGTTGGGTAAACAAATACTTCAAGCTTTTGTGATCCGAATACACTTCACAACGACACCGATTAGGTAATGTCGCCAAATCTTAAGTGCATGGATCACACCCGCTAACTCCAAGTCATGGGTACGATAGTTGAGTTCATGAGGTCTCAATTGCCTTGATGCATAGGCCACTACCTTGCCTTCTTGCATAAGGACACAACCGAGGCCTCGACGAAGCGCCACAAAAGATATCAAGCTTCGACGGACATCGGGAGAACAAGAACGGAGCGGTGGTCAATCGCTTCTTAAGTTCTTGAAACTTTCCTCGCACTCGCAGACCGAGAACTTCTTGTCCTTCTTGAGCAACTCCGTCATCGGCCGCTATCTTGGAGAAGTTCTCGATAAAGCGACGATAATATCCCGCTAAACCAAGAAAACTCCGAACTTCGGCCAACCGGCGGGTGACTCAGAAAGCACGTCGATCTTGCTAGGATCCACGCCACGCCTCCGCCGAAAGAATATGGCCTAAGAAGGCTACTTCCTTCAACTAGAACGCGCACTTGCTGAACTTCGCATACACCGGTGCTCACGGCTTGCCCAACACAAGCCTCAAATGCTCGGTGTGTTCCTCATCGCTCCCGGAGTAGATAAGGATATCATCGATGAAGACCACAACGAACCTGTCCAAATACTCCATGAACACCGAATTCATGAGGTTCATGAACAAGGCCGAGCATTGGTTAAGCCGAAGACATGACGGTATACTCGCAAGCCATAACGAGTAGAAAGCCGCCTTTGGAATATCCTCGTGTCGAATCCGAACTCGGTGATATCCCACTCTCGAATCAATCTTGAGAAAACTCGAGCTCCGCTTAATTGATCAAGAGATCGCCGATACGGGCAAAGGGTACTTGTTCTTTACCGTTACTTCATTAAGTGGACGGTAATCAACGCACATGCGCAGCGTCTTGTCCTTTTTCGACAAAGATTGCCGAGCATCCCCAAGGAGATGAGCTAGGCGGATGAAACCCTTCTCTTGAAGCTCACCCACCGCTTCTTCAACTCCACCAACTCAATTGGATCCATTCGGTAAGGCCTCTTCGAGATCGGGCGATGCACGGAACCAACTCAATGACAAACTCGAGGTCTCGAATCGTGGCATCCCCGAAGGTCGTCGGGAAGACATCAACAAAGTCACATACCACCGGACTTCACTAATATCTAGAGTCGGCTTCGCTTCAAGCGCGAAGAGATGCATATCCCGCAGCCGGTGAGAAGCGAACCCGCCGCCGTAAGGATCGTAAGGTAGATGAGCCTCCTAGCGCAATCAATTTGTCCCATGTGCCGAGACAACCAATCCATGCCTAGGATTACATCTAAGCTCGCCGATCGAAGGAGGATAAGGTTTGCCAAGAATCCTACCCTTCTATCTCAACAGGACATCCCTACACTCGGACTCGGCTCTCAATTCCAACCGGAGAGCGAATGAGCAATGGGACCAACAATGGAGTAAAGAAGACCTCCTACAAGAAAGAAAAAGACTGAAACAAACGAATGAGATGCGCTGAATCAAACAAAATCAGAGCAGGGAAAGAGTTAACCGAAAGGGTACCCAACACGACGTCGGGTGCCTCCTCCGCAGAGATAAGGTTGACGCGGCCACTACCCACGCCTTGGGTAGCGGGGACAACCTTCTGATCCTGGGGAGGACCACCTCCCTGCCCGCTTCCTCCATTAGGACGAGGCCGCTCATCTGTTAGGGCAACTATTGGCATAATGCCCTTCGTTGCATGAAAAGCAAGTGACCCCAGCGGTTGCGGGGGCACTGGCTGGTTCGCAGCGCACGTGGATCGGGGCACGGCTGCGGAGGGCGAGGAGCCGGTGCCGGCGGCCTCGGTGGTAGTGAAGCCACGAGCGGGCCCTCGGGCGGCCCGACACGGACGGAGAGGCCGGCTGTGCATGCACCGGGCCTCCCACTTGCGCTTGCGAACTCGCCATGCCTTGGCCTTGTGCTCGCAACAATGGCCTTGTCCACCAAAGCTCGAAAGTCAAGAAAGTCCACAATGGAGAGCTTGTCTTGCGCTCCTCGCACAAACCCTCCATGAACTTCTCCCGCTTGGCCTCATCGGTGGCCACCTCGGATGGAGCATAACGAGCTAAGTGGTTGAACTCGCATGCAGTACTCCATCACCGACTTACGCCTTGCTTGAGCGCGAAAACTCCTTCTTCTTTAGCTTCATCAAACCGGCAGGATGTGAGCTCGACTAACGCCGTCCGAACTCATCCCAAGAGACAGCAGGGCGGCGGGCTGCATGGCCAAGAAGTTCTCCCACCAGAGAGTCTGCCCCAAGCCGATGGGAGGCAAAGAGTGCCTGTCCCGGTCCAGCACCGAGCAACGCCGAGCTTACGCCAACTCGACGCAGCCGGTCATCTGCGTCCAAAGGGTCCTCGATCTGGAGAACGTGGGGTTGAGTGCGAAGAAACTCACCAAACCCCACGAGATCGATGTCCACCCGCCGCCTGCACTCGAGGCACCGGCAAGGGCGGAGGTGTTGCGCGCAATAACATCCAGCAGGACCCTCCTGTCCTCTGAACGGTTGCGCTCGATCTGAAGAAGGACCTCAGCCATGGTTGGAGGAGGCGGGAGCTCCTTATCCAAACCAGGCTGCTGACCACGGCCACTACGAGTACCTCCAGCCATCCTGATTCAAGAAATTTAGGTTAGAAACCAAAGCACTAATACTAGAAGTTGATGAAAGCGAAAAGCTAACGATTAGGGGAATGAGATACCACCCTAACCGAAAGCCAAAAACAGCAAGTAAACAAACTTTAAATGTTTCCAAAGAAGCTCCAAAACAGCAAAGAAACTCCAAACCAAGCTCAACTTCTCAATGTCATTAACCCGTATTGAAAGAACGAGCAATGGTTTGAGAAGATAAAAATTTTAACACACTACAACAAGTCTAACACTACTCGAGAGCAAGGTTAAATCAACGAAATAGGTGTTAGATACTTAGCTAACTAGTATCACATCTTACCCTTTTATCCCCACAAGTTTTAATTGATTAACCTCTCATTTTCTACCCTATTTAGAACCTTTGAGTCTGCTGTCCAGAAATTGAATGCTCGCTGTCCAGATTTCGCATCCAAGCCTCCTAGCCGAAATCTTCAACTTCGGAAGCTTCAAAATCTTGTAGAGGGCGGCTAACACTTCAATTTGCCAAACTCATTGGTTCCCAAAACCCCATTTAAACGATAATGACTATCTTTTGAGAGAAGGAAAGGAGGACAACTTTTAAAACTCAAATTAGAGCAAGATGAGATAGAAAGCTAAGATAGGTAAGGAATAAAATCTGAGAACCTACTTAAGCTTTCATAAATCATTTGATACTTTGAAATTAAGTTTTCCAAAATATCCTAAAGACGACCAAGCTTGGTTACTACGGTCGGAATGTCTCGATACCAACTTTGTGAGGACCCCTGTTTATTCGGCTTGTACTGCTTAACCATCCACTTGGTCCTAACAAGACAAATCAAATAAACTAAGCCTCGAGATATGTATACTTCCTGCACTGCGTGATACACACCTGTTACAAAATCATGCATCAATTCCATTCATTCACATAGAGCCAAGCAAAAAGCAACAATGAAAGACATAGATAATATAAAGAGAGTTATTACAAAAGAGAGGCCGACCGCCAAAAGTCATACAAATAAGTAAATACACAATGAAGCAAAATGGTCATAAGATGGCGATAAACAAAAGCCAATCGTTGTGCCTTTACCCACAAGGCAACCAACCGACCGCCAAGCTAATCGCCCCAGACAGCGCCGCAACACAACTCACAAAAGTGAGGCCCAGGGCTCACCTTCTTCCTCTGCAACAATTAATATTAAGCAAGCGGATGAGTACAAAACTTGTTTTTGTACTGCAAGACCGACGTGTGAGATAACAGAACTATAATTAACTACATGCAAGCTTTATTTAAGTGGATGAGGCTCGACTTATTTTCAAAGATAAAGCAAGTTTTCATTTGCAAATAGGGTAATAGATTCAAAGCAAGTTTGCAATTAACTTTTATTGTTCAAATAAAGAGAGACAATTATAACAATAGATAGATGACAACACCAACCTAGAAGTGACTAACCCATAGTCACCACAACAATAGCATGAAGTACCCTTCATACCACCCATGTCGGTTTAAGTTTTTAAAAGGTTGTAGTCTAGTTCTTGCACGACCTACCAAGCATGTCTATAACCTAGGACGAGGCTATTCGAATAGTTTTAACCTCGCAGGGTGTACCAATGTACCCACACGATAGACCGCCTTCCACCACCCACTGTTAGCACACTTCCTTTGGTATGCAGGCATGGCTAAGTCTAACAAGACGCTTTCCAATGGACGATGCTAATTAAGAGCCGCAACCCACGGAGAAAGACACATTAGACACCCTAACCGGTCGCTAATGCTCCCCTCCAAAACACACACACAAGAACACACCCACCGACCACTCATAATTAACACCTCCCAAAGTATCGGGTCAAGAGAGGTTCCATATCCCCTCGTGTGGTTAGCACGCAATAGCGCTTGGCTTAGTGACACAAGTAACTCGGTCCTTGGGGACTTAGGCACCATTCCACACACCCAACAGATCACATCAACATACCATTGTGCCCAAGTCAAGATATAGTTTTGTTTTCGCTTTTGATTTGTAAATCAATAAAACACAAGGGTTGGACATAATGGAGTAGTATAAGTAGTTGTGTGATCAAGATCATCGACTAAGTCGATGATCGCCCAATACTACCGATACTAGGCATGGCTAAGCAATATTTATTCGAAATCTACTAAGTGACAAGAGCTCATCCAACGAACTCTAATCACAAAGAAATAACCTAGGCTCGGTAGTAGAGGATAATCATTTACCTACAGATTATGCAACTAGAGGATTAACTAATCAATTTAACAACAAATTAGCAATGCATATATAGAAGTTAAACAAAATATTAGACTTTTAAAAGTAATGGGATTAATGGAAATGATCAAACCGCTTGCACGCTTGTCGTTGCTCAATTTGTTGCGGAGGGTCGTTTCTGGTTACCGCAAATGTCGAATCCTAAGCGAAAGAGCGAAAACAACCAATAAGACGAGCAACATTAAAACGAAAGAGCAAGCAAAAATTATCCAAATGCGATTTAAATTTATACACAAGGTAAAATACGAATATACCTAGACATAAAACTGGAAAACCTAATTTGGATTTGTGGTGCAAAAGATATTCTCTAAAAACCTATTTTCTACCATAATTAGCAATCGTAGCAAAAATATTTTCTAGAAAGATTTTGAAGCTGAAACTTTTATGGTAGCTACCTAATGGTATAGTTATAATCCATATAAATTTTCAGGTCATTTGAAGTTACAACGAATTAGTTATGATTTTTCTAAGTTCTAAAACTAGGACATCCTTTATATCAAGAGCAAAGACCACTAGCAAACCGGTCCTTCACTAAAGTTCATCCCTAATGGAAATTAACAAAATTTAGCTCGCTCTATTTGGACTTACAGAGAACAAGTTATAGATTTTCTAAGTTTTTATAGCATTTTGGAATATTTAATAGAGGTGAAAAGGCTAAAATCGATTCACAACATTTACGGTTCTTAACGGCCTGAAACATTTTTAGATTAACCTCTAGCCTAAAAGAAAATTAACACTACTGAAATCACCCAAAAGGATCTCAGAATGAAAAGATATGAATTTCTAAAGTTTTAACAACATTTTCGTGGAAAGATAAAGCTACCGAGGAAATTATATCCCTTAACCGAAAGAAAAGACGTGGTTGATTATGGACCGTCGATCCCGGATCGAACGGCCCACACGCACGCCAAGCACAAAGACATCCGCACAAAGACCCACGAGGCTCACCGTTGGATCAAGATCCAACACCCGGATCGAGATGGCAATCTGACCGAAGCGGATGCCCGCCCATCCCGGGCCGTCGATCAAGCGATGAAGGGTCGGGATTGAGGAGCCTTCTGACACCCAATTGCTCCCACGATCCCGCCACGATCCAAGATCAAACTACCGAGGTTGATTGGGCCGCTTCACGATTTGAACAGGACTCATCGACAATAGGGGCCCACCGGTCGCTGACGCTAAGTCACATGCCGGGTTAAACACACGCGCGACCGGGGTTTGAAGATGGCGGGCCCACGTGTCGCTGATCGTGGCCACGCACACGCGGGTTAGCGCACGGAGGATTAAAAGTGCGCCCACATGCAAGTGACTAAGGAGGTGGGTTTAGGACAGCTAATGATTACTAACCCATGATTAACAATGATTAGCATTAATGAACGCCGTTATCGTGTCCGAAGCGACATTACGACCGCCGCTGGTCCGACAACAAAACCGAGGGCACCGCTTGTCGCCGCGACCCAAGGCACGCAAGCGGAGCTAAATGCCAAAATGGAACCGCAATAGCATAACGCACACACCGGACCATCCACACCGCTCGGTGGTGTCCCGAAGCGGCGCTAGCCGACGATGAGCGCGCGACCAAAACGGCGAAATGCATAATGACCAAAGCTCGCGAACGAACCATTTCAATGAGTGCCAAAGCTTCTAGGGGCTACTAGAAGGATACCCGAGGGTAGGGAGGTCCAGGATGGATGGAGTTGCTCCTGGCGACGAAGAAGGTTGCTTGACTTGGAGAAGACAACTCGGGAAGGCGCTCGAGCAAAGATAACACGACCAGCGTCATCGGTTAGCTCCAACCAAGCTCAAAGAAGCCCCAGAGTAAAAATTGAAGAATAGAGCTTCTACCTGGTGATGAGGAAGAAGGGGTGCTCACTACCAAAAGAACAATTCCCAAAATTGAGTCGCTCCTGTGAAAAGCAACTACAATTAAGTTAGGGGTTTTGTTCCAGGAGGTGAGAGGCACACACTGAAACGAAAAGAGAGGAAGAAACGCCACTGGAGCACGGTTGCGCCGAGGAGCTCCCAGCTCAACAATGGCGGTTTTAGGTGCTTTTGGTGTTTTGAGCTCACAAAGCACCAAGGATGCTTGGCAAAACTACTGGGTTTTGAAAGGGAACTGAGGGAGAGCCAGGGAGCTACTTATAGCTCAAGGAGCTCAAGCTAGGGTTAAGCCCAAGCTCTCGGGTGGACTGGGTTCATGCCCCTGCCATGGGCATCGTGAGGGACGGGAGCGGTAGGAGACGACTTTGGGAGGAGGAGGCGGTGTGCATTTAATGCATGGCAAGATTTAGCCGCTAAGGGCTCAAGGAGGTGACAAGTCACCTCCTCTCTCGCCATGGCGTCATGCGGCACACGCACGCGAGGAGGAAGATGACCGCGCACGTCCGGGCCCACCATCGTGGCGAAGCGAGAACGAGCGGCTCGGACTCAACAGCTAACGCGGTCGAGCCCAACCCACTCGATGCTGACCGTCGGATTAGAATCAGACTGCCCCGATGCGATCGCTGATTTTAAAACGGCTAACGCGAAACGGTACCGTCCCGCGATGGTTGGATCAGGATCCAACGGCTGAGAATCAGATGGCAACCGGAGTTGTCCGAATGCTTACACGAATGAGAGCCGTTCGATGGAGATCCAACGGCTGACAGCGCGTGCGCGGTTGAACTGGCGCGGGGCGCGGTTAGTTGGCTCATTCGAGTCAAGTGACTCGAGCCCGAGCCTGACTCGAGTCCAATGAACAGGGCAAACCAGTTAGGGTTTGATTTTTAAACCTGAAACTTTGGGGATTTAATTGAGGTATCAAACCAACTCCAAAATTTATGAAATTTTAACTGGAGCTTCCTGACTTAAGGATTAACCCTCCATAAAATTTTTAGAGATTTTGTGCACTGAAATTTTCTCCAGAAATTCCAGAAGGTGATTTCAGAGGTTTGACCAAGGTTTGACTTATGTCTAAAATATTTCAAATAATTTCCAAAAATTATGAAATAATTCAGAGGTGTTACTACAACCCTAGAACCCAGGAAAAATTATTACCAAGGGTTTGACACAAGATTTCACCCAGAAGGTTTTGACTTGAGATAAATGAGGATTCTGATTTTGAATTTCCCAAAATTCCTTTACAAGAATTTCAGAAAAGTTTCAAGGGTAAAAGGATGAAGGAAAAGTTTTAATTTAACCTCATTTTATTACATTTGAAACACAATCCAAAATGGGGATGTTACAGTTAGGAACCGCTAACGACTCGTGGTCAAAAAAGAGTTTCCGAGTCACAATCGAATACGTACAAACCTACAGGGTCACACACTTAACGGGTTGGAATAAACGAGTTCGGATAGGATCCGTCATGGGTTCTTTATAAGGGGATGTATGAGATTGTTGGGTCAAGAGACACAAAGAAGACGTGAGTTGCTCCACCAAAACCCTAGCCACTATCTTCTCGGAGAGCCCTGTCATGCAATTTGGTGCTAGCACACCGGTGTCTGGTATTCCATCCCTAGACATGTGGATATTATTGGTGATATGCTCTAGAGACAATCATAGAGATGATTGTATCACGTTTATGTTTATGAGTTCTTGAATAAATGTTATTATGTTCCTTTAATGAATCGTTAGTTCTGAAGATCAACGAGTATGTGACTTGTTGGTGAAACTCTTCGACTTGTATGATGTCTTTCTAAAAGTATCTCTGGTCGAATGTCACTAATCGGAACACCAGTGACTCTACGACCAGCGCATATATTGATTGATGACTATGTTTCACCGGTCATGGATATAGGGATATCGAATCAATAATGTGAACACATGTTAGAGAACATGGGGTTGGATTGACCAACCTTGAGACACTATTGAGATTATTATGATTCTATGTGTCATTAGTTGGTCTCAAGCAATGATGATGTATAATCCTTAGACCTAAGATCAGCATGGTTCCTTATATGTGTAATAGCACTCTTAGGGGTTGCCAAACGCTACATGTAACTGGGTAGTTATAAAGGTAGCTTTTGGGTATGCTATGAAACATGCGGAGGGATATGACTGGTCGGATATGAGATTTGCCCCTCCTAACATAACGGGAGAGATGTCTCTGGGGCCCTCGAAGTGGTCGGATAAAGAAAGTGCATGGCCATACCACTAGTGGTCGAAGTGTTCGACCACATAAGGTTATCCGACAACTCGATCGAGAAAGTATTGAACAGTCCATGGATGACATATTATCTCACCTAGAGTTCAAACCAGATATCGTGAGGCAAAGGGAGAATACTAGAGTAAGTCACTTAGTTCGATCAGATCCAGACAAGTCGTATGGTGATACGAGCAAGTCGTAGACTGATCGAACGAAATCACAGAGTGGTCAAAACCTGGTCGTAAGGAGTTACGAACTGGTCGTGATCGAGTGCGAACTGGTTGTATAGAGATAGGACCTGGTCGTAAGTGATGAGGATCTAGTCGTGGATCATATTGCATTAAGGTTTGTCCGATATAATTTGTGTGTATTCGGGAATCGTTATGTTCTACTAGGGACCGCTACGACTCGTGGTCGGAAAGAGTTTCTGAGCCACAACCGATTACACATAAACCTAATGGGTCACACACTTAATGGGATGGAACAAACCAGTACGAATACGATTCGTCAAACGTGTTCGGATAGGATCCGACACGAGGCACTATATAAGGAGATGCTTGAGAGGGTGAGAAAAATGTGAGTTGTTTCCACCGAAACCCTAGCCGCCATCTTCTTGAGAGAGCCTTCTCGTGCGACTTGGTGCTAGCACACCGGCATACGTTTGTTCCTTCTCTGGACGTGTGGATACCGTAGAGACACTACTGCGGTCGCTGTTGCGCTAAGGACGATCCACAATCTTCACAAGGAACTGCAAAGATTGCTGGAGGAAACGATCGACTACGAGGACGTTGGACGATCATCTACGACCACTACATCGACGCATTCTTCGTCGGACTAGGTCCGCCCGACTTACTTCACCAGCCTCATGCATCCGTGGTAATGATCTGTGATCATTTAACTTGTTTGGCATCCTGGTTTACGTGGTAGAAATTTTGAATTGTTGCTAGCGTAGCCTACCCGTATCCCAACAGATACTGTAGAGGCGTTGATGTGATTGCTGCTGTGCTGGATGATGATGATCCACAATTTTCACAAGGAACGTCAAATATAGTTGGAGGAGAAGATCGGCGCCAAGGACGCTGAACGATCGATTACGACCACTACATCGACGCACTCAACATTAGATCAGGCTACTCCAACTCTTCTTCCGTTGCACGGTGTGTCTAGTGGTAACGATCTATGGTCTCTTGCTTACATGGCTTCCTGGTTTACATGGTAGAATTTTTGAATTGCTAGCTAGCGTAGCCTGCCCGTATCCCTTCAGTGGTATTAGAGCCATCCTGCGTAGTTTTTGATCTGGATCGGTCGCATATACTTGATATGTGGCAGTAGTAGATTGGATTTATTACTGGTCGGGTCTGGTAACCTAGATCGGTTCATATCGATGGAATGGTCTACGCACTGGTCGATGGAATGGTTCAAAAAGGCGTACAATATGTCTTCAGGTGTCACCTCCTCGAAATCGCCAATTTGAATTGTGAGCAATTGAATAGGCTTTTTACATGTATGTTCCTTACTGTACTTGTCTCCACACTTAAAATACATGCCATTTGTGTCGATAGTCCCTTAGTTGGCGCTCGCGCCAGAACTCATCGCCCCCTGTTTTTTGAATTCGCCACGTGTTGTCCCATTTGTCAGAGATGGTACTGTAGTTGGTAAGGCCACTGTCGCTTTTGGAAGAATTGCGGTACGATGGCGAGGGCAACTAGCTTCCATTTCTTCCTCTTGAATCTGCGATAGTACTGCCGCTCGTGTGACATTAGTTGGGGCTTGTATACGAACAGCACCCGGATCTCATCTTTCAACCCGAGCAAGAACTTTGTGACAAAAAAATTTGTTGTTGAGCGTAGCATCTAGCGATAGAAGATGATACATGCTTGCCTCGAAGGCAACCCGATGCTCAGCAACTGTGCCCGTCTATTTGAGCTGCAACAATTTGTTCATCTTAGCACCATACTCGTCAAACCCGAATTCATCCTCCACTACTTGACAGAACAAGTCCCAGCCAGGAACTACGTGTTGTCTTTTGTATGTCTGCAGCCAGAGTGCGGCATGTCCATCCATGTACAACGTTGTCGTAGCCACCCACTGCATGACGAGCACACTATACATTTCGAAGTAGGTGCGGCAGCAATCCAACCACAAATGGGGGTTCTCACCGAAGAACTTGGGAAAATCCAGCTTCAGTGGTGACAACTCCATATGATGCAGGTAACCCATGTGGATTCGTGAGCAAAGGTGGGTCGTGGTTCATGAGTGCAGCAAGAGGGATCACGATGGTTACTTGAGCAAACTCGTGGGGAACTTCAACACCGGCGGCTGTGGCGGTGGAGGTGGTGGTGGGGGAGGGGGCTGATGCAAGATTTCCACCTGCGTCCACTTCACTTCATCTAGACTCTCTTGCTGTATTTCCACTTGTTGTCTAAGGTTCTTTACTTCCAACGACAATAGATCGAGTTTCTTCGCCTGAGCACCGAAGTGGGAGAGAATCTCTCCCAATGCGGACTGGATCAGTCCCGTGTTCTCCTTAATTGTCATGATCGCTTTGGCGAGATTGCAACAAAGGCTTCTGAGGAGCCGTGGTGACTCCTTCCTACCGATTCAACCTGAGATTGGAATTACGGGATCAATGTGTTCACCAAGCTCTCCAAGGAATTTCATAGATCGGACTAAGGAGACGGATTTGAGGCTTTGATACCAAATTGTACCATCCCGATCGTAGTAAATGAAGAACACTAACGTCGGGAGCGATACAATTGGATCATGGTAGCTAATAACAAGGTTTAGAGGAAGAATTGAGATGAGAACAAGAGAGAAAGATGAGGAAATAACTGGAGTTCATTGATCATTCATGCCTTGCTAGATTGCTACAGGATAACGTTTTAAACCCAACGTGCATTACAATGACGAGTGATCCCCTGGGCTCATGCACCCGGACTAGCCACTCGACAGCTGGGCGCAACCAGCTCATGACAGCATTTCTCTCCACCCTGTCGCCTGACAGGCGGGCCTGGCTCCTTCTTCTTCCTCTGATCGTCTTCAGCGCCGACTGCCTTCTTCTTCCTCTGCTCGTTCTCATTGACATCACTGTTCAGCGCCATGGCTAGACTTGTGGTTAGTTGTGTGACAGACAAGGAGCTGGATGTTAAAGGATGCCTTGGTCGCGGATGAACCCCATCAGTGAGGAGAAATCACCGGCGATGAGATATATAACATGTTCAGGTCCGGCGGCGGTTGGTGTAGATCGCCTTACCAACGGTGCGCTGAACATCCGCTCGTGGACATAGGGGCCTCCTCAGCTCCTCTGCTTCCCATTTGAAACGAACTTTGATGTAAATCACATGAAAACATGGGTGATTCGCTACTAGAGATGCGGGAAACCGACTTTTCCTACATCATGCTGACCAGAGGACACGTTAACACTGTTGATTCAAGCGGTCAATTCTCCTAGGCAAACGGATGGGTAGGTGGTGGGAGTAGTACTTCTGAATGCCATCATTTCTGTCGACCCCTAAAGAAAGTGCCAGATATACACAATTGTTCATAGAACTTACGCGCAGCTTGCTTAATTATAAAATTGAAAGATGGAGATGGAGTTGACTGACCGATCCGCCCGTCCGCCAATCCCCCCTGGCTCCACGGAACAATCCACCCATCCCCGATCCGCCCGCTTTTATTTCCTCCCCGACCCCCTCCCTAGACCCTTCCCGCTTCCCCTACCCCGTGGGGCTGGGCCCCACCTGCCGCATTCCCACCAAACCCCTCTCCTCTTTTTCCTTCCTCCCTTCTCCGACCTCTGCATAGTCAAACTTCCCTTCTACTTCCTCCTCCTCCTCCTCTCCTCCTCTCCAAGAACGCGTCAGATACAAGAAACGCATGCACTTGGGTACAGGTTGTTGGGTTCCGCGAGGCTAGGCTCTAGCTGTCCATCGTCGCGAGGTGGTCCTTGGAGGAGGAGGGGCTTAGCGTGTGTACTGCGTGGAGGGATGGAGGTGGGGGAGGAGGTGGCGCAGGCGCTGGGGGCGGGGTTCGACCTCACGTTGGACTTCCGGCTGCGGTTCGCCAAGCTGCGGCAGAGGCTCGTGGAGCTCGACGAGGCCGGGGCCAGGGACGTCCTCGTGCCAGGCGGCGGCGGCGCGGCGCTGCGGGGGGTGCCGCGCGACGTCGGCGTCGACAAGGGCGACCGCATCCGCTTCCGCTCCGACGTCCTCGAGTTCAACCAGGTACGCGTGAAGCTTTGCTCGGTCCCAGCTTGCAGCTGTCGTGCTGTGGTTGAGTCGGGAGTTTTGGAGATCTACGGAACGCATGCCGGCATCTCCTCGTGCTCTTGGTTCGTCGGGTGTTCTTGTGTGATTGAAACACTTCGAGCCAGATGCTTGGGAAGATGGGAGGTTGGCAGCCTGTACTAATCGTGCAGAACTCAATTACTAGTTGATCGTGCGGGTTGAATTGGGATTGGGATTTCAAGCATGCTCGTTGTTCTTGGTTACTTGAAATCTACCATTTCTGTTTTAAAAACATCTTTTTTGGGGGGAAACTCCCATGGATGGGTGGTGCCGTGGTGGAGCATGGGAGCGGTTTGGTGGAAGGATTCCGCTCCGTCGATGCTTTGTCGACTCATTTCTCCCGTTTGCAAATTTACTTGCTCTGCTACTTTTGTTCTACTGCTTAATCTGTTAAATTCGCAGTTTAAGAAATCGCGCAATTTCAATTCATTTCGGCACATTTTACCACCCGATTTGTGCCCCACCCACCAGCTTAACTTTCCTACCTAGCAGGAGTACTTTTCGTCATTAACGTCCGAGAATGGATTTAGCCTCTTGGAATCCTTTTAGTTGCATTGGAATCCTTTTAGTTGCATGCCTGATGCCTACAGCCTACCGGTGTTTTGTCCACTTGGATCAGCGGAAGAGGTTGCCTTAAACATGGCTCTTTGGCAGCAATTGAATTTGCACATATCGGTCGACCATTTACGTATGTTGCATCATGCTGACATGCTTAGGATGGTTCTACCATTCCAAACGTTTTATTGATGGTTCTTGGGTGAACTTCAGCACAGGTCGGGACTCGGTATCATCAAATTCCTGTCCTATCTGTAGGGTCACGGAATGACAAAGTATTGGTAAAATTTTGGGTGAAAATTGCAATCTAAAGACAGTCCCACGAAAAGGAAAAAGAATGGCCATGTTTGCAGTTTGTGATTCTTGCTTTTGTGTCGAAGTTGATTCTAGAATTGCTAGCCGTAGAGGAACAACTTTTTTTTGCAATTTTCATCTGATGGTCATTCTTAAAACATTTTGTTGTAATGCCATCAAGTATTACCATTTCCAAACAAGAAATAGCTGCCTCTACACACGTACATTTACCTTTGAAGTTTTATTTAGCACAGAAGAATAAACAGTGCTTTAGACCTTAGTTGTTTCTCACTGAAGTTTAGCAAGATAGCAGAACATGTGTAACCCCGTGGCACAAGGAAAGCTAGTCCCTGTCATGGAAGCTGGTACTATATTGATACTGACAAAAAATTATGAACCTTTTGGATGTGGCTTCAGGCGACACTAGTTATGATGTCTTTCTATTGCACGATCACAACATCCTATTGGACCACGTGGCCTCTTAAACGTGTAGAACCTTCTTGCTTTTGAAGATAAAAAGCAGCTTTAGTTGATGGCTGGATTTAAGTACAATTCACATGGTAGACTAGGGACATTTCCTTCAAGACCATGAATAAAATTAGTTTTTTTTTTTGTTTTCATCTCTCTGTTTAAGGACTTAACACATAGAATTTTAAATACAAAATTTAGTTTATGTATGATGGTCATATTAATTCAACAATGTAATCCTTCTATGCTAATTTGATGTTACTTTTTTTTTCTGACGAGAAAATTTTGAAATTTTTAGCTCTCCAACAAATTTTGTTCTCTTTGTTCACTGATAAGCTTATCTCTTGTTTGGTCAAAAGCTATGATTTTCTTTGATTCTCTATGGGAGTGTTCATTAATATTTCGGTTGAATGTAGGTTGATAATGTTATGAATAGTGCTTGTATTCATATGAGGCCAATGGGCCAGTATATATACACAAGGTACAGGTGGTCAATATGCAAAGAACCCCTCATAACAATGGGGAATAACAACTATACATATATCTCTAACACCCCCTCAAACTCATGGTGGATCAACAACACCGAGTTTGGAGAGGTAGAAGCATCGTTGCAGCTCAGTCCGGGCCTTCGTGAAGAAATCCGCTATCCAAGCTCAAAGGCACATACGAAGAGTAATCACCGATCATGCACACAAGTCCTCGTGAAAGAAGCATCAACACCAATATGCTTGGTGAGCTCATGCTTCACAGATCACGAGCAATACCGATAGCACTGCATCGTCGACAAGAGAGGGTTGGTGTAGTGACAGTAAACACCAAAATCCTCAAGCAACCACCGTAGCTGTAATCTCCATTGCCAAGAGAGCCATAGCTCGCAACTCGCCTCTGCGACTCAACGGACATCGCAAATCGCTTTCTTCGCCTTCCGTGCAATAAGAGAACCACCAAGAAAAACACAGAAGCAGAGATAGACCGCGATCGAGGATCGCCGCCCAAGTAGCATCCGAATAAGCCCGGTCGTAACGAAATGGAACGTGGAAAGAAGAGACGGCGAGAGATAGTCCCGCCAAGGTATCGCAGAACTCGAAGAAGGTGGTCGAGCGGACCCGAGCGGAGTCAAACAAACCGACTCGAGACATGAACCTGATAAGTAATATCCTGGACGAGTAATGACAAGGTAGACAAGACTCCCAACAAGATGACGAGAAGTAGCCGGATCGTAAAGAGGCTCGCCATCGAGAGTTTGAGGTGAACATTGAGCTCCATGGGAGTCTCAACAAGACTGATCAATGAGAGAGGCGCGATCAAGAAGATCTCGAATATATTTCTCTTGGGACATAAAGAAACCATCCGGAGTGGAAGTAACTTCAATCCCAAGGAAATACCAAGAGGACCAAGATCCGACATAAGGAATCGCCACTAAGACGAGCCTTAACAAAGGCAATGTACTCTGTAATCATCTCCCGTAATGATCATATCATCAACATACAGAGAAGAAGAGTCCGACCACGAGACGGTGTGGACAAAGAGCGCAGATCATGATCACTAGTCAAAACCAGCAGCAGTGACCACAGAGAGAAGCGCCAAACCAAGCACGAGGGCTTGCTTAAGGCCATAGAGAGCGACGGCGGCATGCATCATGCCCTCGTGAATGAATACCCAGCGGCGGATGCATGTAGACCTCCTCACGCAACTCGCCATTAAGAAAGGCATTCTTGACATCAAGCCGAGAAATGCACTCAGCCGCAATGCACGCCACCGAAAGAAGAGCGAACAGTGGTCATGTGGGCCACAGGAGCAAAAGTCTCGTCAGAGTCAACACCATGCTCTGCCTGAAGCCACGAGCAACAAGGCGCGCTTTATAGCGCCAAGAGAGCCATCGAGCGAGTCTTAATCTTATAGACCCACTTACAGTGATGGGATGAGAATGAGATGGAAAAGGAACAAGATCCCAAGTACCAAGACGCTCGAGGGCGCAATCTCCTCGCCATGGCAAGCGCCACTGTGATGAGTAACAAAGATCCCTGGCAGGAGACAAAGCTCACGAGTAGTCGCGCAAAGAAAGGCAAACGGGCGAGGCCGACCGATCGGGCGATCGCGAAGAGCGTGCGAGGAGAAGATGACCCATCGTAGAAGATGGAGCATCGAAGAAGATGGACCATCGTGAGAAGATGGCTCATCCGGAAGATCCTCAACACGTGGTCGGCATTTGTGTAGAAGATAAGGGGAGAAGGTATCAGAGCGGAGGAGCTCATGAGTCGTGAGAAGACGACACAGCGCGCGATAACGCGAGAGGCCATGGGGAATATGTGGAGACTCAGCTGGACAAAGTGACAAGGACAAGGGCAAAACAGATATAGGTGTATCCGAAAGGTCAAGAAAGACGAGACTCACAGAGGAAGCCGAATAAGAGGCGGGACGGGGTAGAATGGACGAGACTCGCCGAAAGTCACATCCCGAGAAACCCGCATCCGACGACCAACAGATCCCAAAGACCGATAGCCCTTGTGCTCGCATCAGATCCCGTAAAGACACACTCAACAGATCGAGCGGCCGCTTGCGCGCTTCTCGAGGCGAGAGAACGAGCAAACGCAACCAAACATGAAGGGTAGAGTAGTCGGAAGAAGACCACGAGACGCCAACGCGATCGCTCCCAAGAGCGTAAGAGGTCGATGTTGACGAGATAGGTGCAAGGGAAACAAATTTCTACCCAAAAGTGAGGTGGAATAGAGGCGCGATCATCGAGTACGAGCCGCCTCAAGGAGGTGACGATGCTTGCGCCACGACACCATTCGGAGCATGAGCACCGTGACAAGAGAATCGAAGCGAGAGTTCCTCGCGCCAAGGAAGGAAGCCGCAGTAACGAGAGAGGTACTCGCCACAGAATCCAAGACGAAGACACGAATAGGAGTGGAGAACTGTGTGAATCATAGTGGCAAATTTTTTATAGATAGACAAGACCTCACTACGAGAAGACATGAAATATATCCAAGTATGGCGAGAAAATCATCTATCGATGCGCAAAATAATGAATACGGTTATAGAGCTATCTGCAAATGATATTATTTTATATTGATCACATTTTGATTTTCGTGACAGATGTCGGAATTACTTAATCAGAAATCTTCAGTCCAAGGGAAAGTGCCCTCAGGCTATTTTAACGCGCTTTTTGATTTAAGTGGAGCTTGGCTGACAGATGCAAAAGAGACTAAGCATCTAGCATTTGATGGATATTTCATTTCATTGTACAACTTGCACCTGAAAGCTTCTCCATTGGTTCTTCGAGATGAAGTAAAAAAGGCTGTTCCATCCAAGTGGGATCCTGTTGCATTATCTTGGTAAAACACTCTGAGAACTCTTTTCTGGAGAAGCTCATTTTATCAATTATCTACAGTTTGAGGGTTTTTGGTGTTTGATGTCCTTTTCTATCAGCCAGATATATTTATCTTACAATAAATTTTCTAAAACGCATAAGTTCATCCAACAACAAAGTTATATATATGTGTGTGCGCGTGTGTGTATGTGAATAAAACCAACTAGATCTTGTGTATTTTCAGGTTTATCAAAACTTATGGGACACACATAATTGTTGAAATGGCAGTTGGAGGTCAGGATGTCATATGTGTTAAGCAAAGTCTTTCTTCAACCATTTCATCTGCCGACGTAAAGCTACACCTGGAGGATATTGGTGATTTTCTATTTTCTGATGGGAAGGGCCTCTCTCCCATACATCGTAAGACCAAGGATGGCAAGAGCAAGGTATAAATATTTCTATCCTCAGCCCATGTCCCCATATATTGGAATAAAATTTAGCTGACCAGATTTATTTAAATTTAGGTGCCTGATGTTTTCGTCAGGATAGTGCAGCAGACTAATAACCTACATCTTTCTAGCTACTCAGAATCATCAACCAAAGATGTAAGTATTTTCTTACCTTACTGTGCCAATTGGCTGATTTGGCTCTCTAGTTCTCTACATACCGAAACATAACTGCTTTTCCAAACAGGGAATCACAATTACATGCTCGAAAAGGGGTGGAGATGTACATATACCCAGTCACTCCAAATGGCTACAAACAGTTCCAAAGAAACCTGATGCTATTATGTTTAAATTTGTTCCTATTACCTCTCTTCTTACCGGTATTCCTGGCAGCGGTTACCTCAGCCATGCCATTAATTTATATCTTCGCTGTAAGTCCTGAAGACAAATTCTTCCTATAATTGTTTGTTTCAGATTGACTGCATTATTATAACTTTAATGGAAGATCCAGCTCATGCTATACGCTTAAGTAAATTCTTATAAAGTTTGTTCTCTCAGATAAACCTGATCTTGACGACTTACAACATTTCTTGGAGTTTCAAGTGCCTCTACAATGGGCACCTTTGTTTAACGAGCTTGTCCTTGGGCCTCAAAAGAGAAAAGGTTCCTACCCTTCATTGCAGTTCAGATTTCTTGGCCCCAAACTTCAAGTTAGCACTTCTCAGGTACCAGGTTATTAAATTGTGTTGTAGTTTTTTGAAGGAATAGGTCTATTTTATCCCCTGAATTTTCGGGGTGCGTCTAATATACCCCTGAACTACAAAACCGTCTACCTAGCCCTCTAAACTATGCAAAACCAGCTAAATAACTCTCTAAGGTGTTTCTTGAGGTGGTTTTGCCACCGTGGGGTTGACGTGGCCGAGAATGTGGTAGATGCCGTGGCTAACAATGTAGCAATGATCTTCAGCCACATCATTCGCCAAGGAGGCAAAACCATCTCCACCGCAGTGGCAAAACCACCATTGAAATCGCTCCAGGGGGTTATTTAGACGGTTATGTAGTTCAAGGGGTAAATTAGACTTATTCCTTTTTTGAAAGGCTTCAGTTTGTTCATCCATTTACCTTAAATTTATGTTGACAAACAATAAATTTAGTCTTTGAGGACCTATGTATGTCATATCTTGCATAATTGCTCTACTAACATGATTAATGCTAAATATAGTGTGTATTTCTTTTAGCAGAACTGTTTTTAGGTCTGTAGTTCTGTTAGGATAGGGTTTGCTAAAATACATGTTTGAATGAGACAAGAAGTTTTTGATTATTTTGAAAAAGGGTCAAAACTTGCTTTCTTGAGTTTTATGAAAACTTAGTATAGCTTGTTTTCATTTTAGCTACAATGATAAAACCAATATTCTAATGATAAGAGTTCAAGCCCAACATAAAAAGAAACATAGTTGCCCTAAAACTCAGAAGACATTACAAGGAAGATAACAAGTTTGAACCTGGAATTCATGCTAGAAACTGCACCCACATACTCTTTATTCGAGCTGCATTTTGCTTTAGAGCAATTACGGGTGGTTTATACTGTGTGTGTGTATATATATATATATATATATATATATATATATATACGAAACAGAAGCCCAAAAGTAAATTGAAAGAAGCTAAGACATTTAATAGAACACAATGAGGTTGAGACTATCTTGCAGGGGTGCTTCTTACTGATGTTTTTTTTGGAATAAGTCCATTTTACACCCTTGAACTTTGGCGAGAGTCCAAAAAACACCTTGAACTACAAAACCGTTCAATTTACACCCTCGAACTGTCAATACCAGATCAAGTTACACTCTACGCTAGTTTCATTGGTGATTTTGGATGACGTGGCAGCCATGTCACTGGTTTGGATGATGTGGCGTCCACGTGTACCTATTTGGTTGATGTGGCGTCCACGTGTCCTCTCTCCACTCCATTTCTTTCCCCGTCGCCGTGGCATACGGGTCCGTAGCCTGCCTCGACGCCCTCCTCTCGCCGCCCCACCTCGCCGACCCCAATCGCACCTCCGCGTCCTCCCTCTCCACCCTGCTCCACCTCGCTGCCGCCGGCGAAGCCCCCTACGCGCCCACCGCCATATCCCGCCTCCTTGCTGCCGGCGCCGACCCCACCCTCCTCAACCACCTCCACCGCCGGCCGTCCGACCTCGTCGCGCTCCCACCCAACTCCCTTCCACTCAAGAACCACCTCCTCTCCCTCGGTGCCCGCAAGGAATGGCCACCGGACCGCTCCCTCCACTCCTCCATTTCTTTCCCCGGCATCTGAATCAGCAACAGATAAAGGATGTCATCGTCGTCATTGTCATGCACGACAAGCAACAGCCGAGGCCGTCGGCCGCCTGGCGCCACCACACTCGCATGTGGGGAGCTCAATGCGGCGGCAACCCTAGGGTGGTGCTCGCAGTTCAGAGCGGCGCTCGGAGGTCAGGGCGAACAATGGGGCGAGCCATGCATGGAGTAAAGAGGGAGCCCGAGGGAGGAGGGGCGCGTTGAGGCCAAGGCGGCGCAGGCGGCGGCGGGCTGGCGGCAGGGAGCCAACGACGATGGTGGCAAGGCAACGCCATGAGGGGAGACCGACCGGAGGGAGGAGGTCGAGGGAGCAAGCAACGGGGAGAGAAGAAGAACAATGAGGAAGACACACTCTCTCTTTCTCATTTGTGTCTGACCAGTATGGACCATCCGATCTAAAATGAACGGCCCGATCGTGTTTGCTAAGCCCGCTCACCCGCGCGCTATCTCCTCAAACATTTTGGTCGTTGGATCAAAACTGGACGGTCCGATCGAATTGCGCGTTTGGGTGGTCCGAACGTCCCAACGAGTTTGGACCGTCCGATCGAGATTGGACGGCCCGATCAAGCTTACGCGTTCGGAGCGGTCCGAACGTTCCCGTCGGTGTGGACCGTCCTATTTAAATCGAACGGCCCGAACACCACCCGTTACTTTCCTGTTTCGTTTTTTCGCTGCCGAGTGGGGCCGCTCAAGCCACGACACCTCCTCCTTCCTCCTGTCATCTTCTTCCCCCGCGGTGCCGCCATTGCTGAGTGAGCCAAGCTCATAAATACCGGTCGTTACTTCCTTTTTCTCTTGTTTTCAAAGCAAAATGAAACCCCCTCGTGCCACCGCACTCACTCGGACCATTTCCTCTCTTTTATTCGCATTAAAAACGCAATTGCACCGCCGTCCTCTCCGGTGTGTAACCGCTGCCCCACGATCTCCTCCTCCCGGCACCGTCTCCCGGCCGCCCCACGATCTCCTCTCCGGCACCGTCTCCCGGCCGATCGGGTGGACTCGGGCTTGAACCCGTGCGAATCGCCGGAGGCATCATGCTCTAGCCGTACTTCGGAGGGACGTCGTGTACGATGCTGGCCGCGGCCTCGGCCTCCGCATGTACAGGCCCACGACGGCCGGACGGGAGGAGGAGGGCAAGAAGCTCCCCATGCTCATCTACTTCCACAGCGGCGGCTTCTGCATCGGCTCCTGCACCTGGCCGAGCTTCCACGCCAGCTACCGCCGCCGAGCTCCCCGCCGTCGTGCTCTCCTTCGACTACTGCCTCGCGCCGGAGCACCATCTCCCGGTCGCCCATGAGGACGCCGCCGCGGCCCTCTAGCTCCGCGACCCATGGCTCGCCGACGGGGCCGACTCAAGCCAGGTGTTCGTCTCCAGCCAACGTGGACGTTGACGCGGCAAAACCGCCCAACGTGATGCCAGCGTAGCCCAAAACCACATGTTTTCGGTCCGAGGGGGTGGATTCACATGGTATTATGAGTTCAAGGGTGCAAATCAAACGGTTTTGGAGTTCAGGGGGTATTTTGGACTCGACGCAAAGTTCAGGGGTGTAAAATGGATTTTTTTCCTTTTTTTTTTTTGAGTTTACACAAGTTTGAGCTGTAAATAGAGCTTTTGTTAGAGATACATTGTTGGAATGACAAATTGGCATTTCAACAATTTGAGCCTTGCTGGAGTCTTACTTCTCATTTATCTGTCGAAAAAGAATTGAAGGACTACTACTTTTCAGTAAAGTCGAGCTTTCATCTATTCACATGTTTTTTTATTGTTCCAGGTATCTAGTTCCCAAAAGCCTGTAGTTGGCCTACGGTTATATCTGGAGGGTAGGAAGTGCAATCGGTTGGCCATCCATGTTCAGCACCTCTCTAGTGTCCCAAGCATGTTTGGAGACTCGATTGCATCTTCGATGTCAGAGTGGCGTGAGTCCGAAGACACTGACCCAGGGTACATTGAAGCTGTCCAGTGGAAGAGTTACTCGTGTGTATGTACATCCGTTGTCAACTACAACCCCAAGTGGCATAAGAAAGTTTCTGGTGGCGTTTTCATCGTCACCGGTGCCCAGCTCATCACAAAGGGAACCTGGGCAAGGAAGGTGCTCCATCTTCGGCTCCTCTACACACACATCCCAAACTGCACTATACAGAGAACCGAGTGGACACGAGCACCAGCAGCATCTCAAAAGGGCAGCTTCCTGACGACAATAAGCACAACTTTGAGCTCCCCATTCATGCAGCGTGACACGCATCCTGCCCAGAAGCATGAGCCGGCACAGCTGAACTCAGGTGTTTACCCTGACGGCCCTCCTGTCCCGCTTCAGTCGAGGAAGCTCCTGAAGTTCGTCGACATGTCAGAGGTGGTGAAGGGGCCGCATGATGTTCCCGGGCACTGGCTGGTGACTGCTGCGAAGCTTGTCAAGGAAGGGGGGAAAATCGGGTTGCATGTGAAGTTTGCCCTGCTCAACTATGATACGCAGCCAATGGATGAGAGTATCATCAGCTGATCATTGTAGATACCGCAGCTTGGTGATCTTTATAGATTTCCGGATTTTGGAAGCAGCATTAGGATAAGAATTTGTTATTGATTTTTTTTAATCTATAGAAAGTGTATAGACAGACAATAAACCAACGAGCACCGCATTGACCATGCTCCATTCATTTTCTTGCCGTGTAACTAGTCTCTGCTTGTAAATGATGAGATGACTTCTTTTCTGCTGAGTGTGGGCATAAACTAAGGCTTAATCTAGATCTAAACGACATTATCCCTAGCTCAAGAACACCTAGGCTAAACCTTTAGAGCGGAAGCGTAATTGCGTACCCAAACTTGAAGACGCCATCAAGACTAGTAGATGCGGTCGATGCAGAGTTGTCGGTGGTTGCAAAGGTGGCGTCAGCATCGACAGCGGTGGCGCGGTGACGGCGGAGGCCTTTGGTCTTCGCCTACTTCAGCGCTTGTGAAGATCGGATCTGTTTGGGGTTTAACGTAGCCTAGAACCACACAGCACAAGGCTTGCCGAACCCCTGTTTATTTAGCACTTGGCGAACGGGACCGAAACCAAGTGGCATTGGTTGCGCCCCCGATTAGGGCGCGAGTGGGGCGTGACCCCATGAATCTCAGAGGTGGTTAGCCGAGATCAACCCAACATTCTCCCTTTGATCGTAAGGCTAACATCATATGCCCATTCTCAATAAAACAGCATACCAAGGTAATACGTCGTATGGCCAATGAAGTGCTATATAACCCCAGTACCTATAGTGTACTATCCTATCTCGAAATGGATATTCGTTATACTTAATGGGAATTGGTTTACCTTAAGGTCCTTTTATCCATAATCAGAGGCTTTCCAATAAACCTATGTCGACAACATGATCACGAAAGATATTGGATGGTAAGCCTTTAGTAAGCGGATCTGCACGCATTAACTTAGTACTAATATACTTAATACTAACGGTTTGATTCTGGATTCTATCTTTCACAACATTGTACTTAATGTCAATGTGTTTGGCAACACCACTTGACTTGTTGTTACTCGCATAAAAGATTGTGGGTTCGTTATCGCAGTATAAGGTGAGTGGTTTAGAGATACTGTATACCACTCTAAGTCCCGGGATAAAGTTCTTAAGCTATACAGCCTGCCCGGTAGCCTCATAACATGCCACAAACTCAGCTTACATCGTTGAAGATGTTGTAAGGGTTTGTTTGGAGCTTTTCCACGAGATAGCTCCTTCAGCGAGTGTGAAGATATAACCTGACGTGGATTTCTTAGTATCAACACATCTCGCAAAATCTGAATCTGAATAACCAACAACTTCAAGGTTATCAGAATTCTTATATGTGAGCATGAAATGCTTAGTAGCTTGCATATAGCGCAAAACTTTCTTAACGACCTTCCAGTGGCCCGATCCTGGATTTGACTGATATCTACCAAGCATCCTGGTTACAAAAGCTAAATCAGGGCGCGTGCATACTTGAGCATACATAATGCTTCCGATAGCTGAAGCATAAGGAACCGACTTCATCTGATCAGTTTTATATTGGTTCCTTAGACATTGAAATGTCCCAAACTTATCGCCCTTAACAATAGGAGCAGGCGAGCTAGAGCACTTATGCATATTATATCTCTTTAGTACTCTGTCAATGTATACCTTCTGAGATAAACCTAACACTCCTTTGGACCTATCTCGGTGAATCTCAATGCCAAGAACGTAAGAGGCATCACCAAGATCCTTCATATCAAAATTAAATGAAAGAAATCTCTTGGTCTCAAATAGCATATCCTTATCACTGCTAGCTAATAAGATGTCATCCACATAAAGCATCAAAATAGTGAATTTACTCCCCTTGAACTTAACATATATGCATTTATCAACTTCATTTTTTTAAATCCAAAATTTCTTATGATTTTATCGAATTTGAGGCACCATTGCCTCGACGCTCGCTTTAAGCCATAAATCGATTTCTTAAGTCGACATCCCATATGCTCCTTGCCTTCCACGACAAAACCTTCTGGTTGAGCCATGTGAACGTTTTTCTGCAAGAAGCCATTAAGGAATACCGTCTTAACATCCATCTGATGTAGTTCTAAATCATAATGAGCTACTCGTACCATAACGATTCTGAATGAATCTTTAGTTGAGATAGGAGAAAAAGTGTCATTATAATCAATCCCCTCTCTTTGTGAGAAGCCTTTTGCTACAAACCTTGCTTTGAACCTTTCGATATTTTCCTTAGAGTCATATTTAGTTTTATAGACCCATTTACAGCCTACTATTTTGACTCTGTCAGGAATTTCTACTAAGTCCCATACACTATTAGTGTTCATAGACTTTAGTTCATCCTTCATGACATCAAGCCACTTAGGAGAATGTTCACTCATCATGGCCTCCTTATTAGAGGTGGGATCATCTACCTTCTCTATATCATTAATATCCTCATTTATATAAACAACATAATCATTTGTAATGACAGATCTTCTCTCCCGTTGTGATCTTCTAATAGGTTCATCAGCTATTGTAGAAGACTGCTGAGGCTCATCATTAGGTGCAACATTAGGGATTTCAGAGACCTCAACAGTGGGTGTAACAACAGTATTTTGTACTAGAAGTGCAACCACCTGAGGTACAGGAATAAAGGTCTCTAGGATAAGCGGTGAAGGAACATAAACCCGCTTCTCCTCAAGATCTATTTTCCTGGGCTCCAGATCCTCGCCAGTCTCTAAGAACACAACATGGCTTGTTTCTACAAACTTAGTTATCCTATCAGGACAGTAAAAACGATACCATTTGGATCTCTCAAGGTACCCAATAAAATGGCAACTTACTATCTTAGGATCTAATTTCTCAATATATGGATTAAATATCTTAGCTTCAGCACGACAACCCCACACTCATAAATATTTCAAACTCGATTTTCTCCCTGTCCATAATTCATAAGGTGTCTTAGGCACTGATTTACTGGGAACTCGATTAAGAATATGTGCGACTCTCTTTAGTGCTTCCATCCACAAACCAATTGGTAAACTAAAATAGCTAAGCATGCTCTGTACCATATCCATAAGTGTACGATTGCATCTCTCAGTTAGCCCATTCTATTGAGGTTCACCTGGTGTAGAATACTGGGCAACAATGCCATTTTCTTGAAGGAACTTAGCGAAAGGACCAGGAATTTGCCCATAAGAGGCATGTCTTCCATAATATTCTCCCCCACGGTCCGATCTTACCACTTTAATTCTTAGGGTGTGCTGATTTTCAACTTCAGCCTTAAATATCTTGAATTTGTTAAGTGACTCAGATCAGTCTTTAATGGAAAAGATATAATCATAACAGGAGAAATCATCAGCGAATGTGATAAAGGAATCAAAACCATCCACTGATGTCACAGGAAAAGGACCTCAAATATCAGTATGAATTAATTCTAAGAGTCCTGTGCTGCGAGTGACTCCCTTCTTTATTTGCTTTACATATTTTTTCTTTAATGCAATCAATGCAGTGGTCTGAGTCAAAGAAATCTAATGGGTGAAGAATCTCTTCCTTAATGAGACGCTCCATTCTTTCCTTCGAAATGTGGCCTAAACGACAGTGCCACAGTTTCAAAGAAGTCTCATCATTCTTTTTATGCTTAGCATCATACACATTCAAAGATACAGGAGATTCATTAAGGGAAAGCATATAGAGCTTGTCTTGTCTAAAAGCAAGACCAACATCATTTGAATTAAACATAATAATGCATTTATTGTCACCAAAATTACATCTAAAACCATCATCGCCCAATAAAGAAACCGAAATCAAATTCCTCCTAATGGAAGGAACATAGCTACATTATTAAGACAAAGCATGAAGCCGTTATCTAAAACTAATGAAATAGATCCAACTGATTCTACCTCGGCTTCTTTTCCATCCGCGACTCTTAAGACTTCGCTCCCCCTTTCTTAGTGTTCTCGCGGTAAGGAATCCCTGTAAAGAGTTGGTAACGTGCACAGTTTCACCTGAGTTAATCCACCAAGAATTAAGGGAGAAATTAGCATAAAGAGTTGTATCGATGAACGTTATTGTATCATTGCCCTTTTTTGCGAGCCACTTTAGAAAACCGACACAATCCTTTTGGAAATGCCCTAGCTCCTTGCAGAAGTGACATTCACCCCCATTAAGTGCTCCAGTGGGAGCAACATGGAGCTTAGGTGCATTGTGCACATAGGCCCCGACTTATCTGAATTAGGGGAGAATTGCAGCTTTTTCTTGGATTTGAAGTCCCCTTGGAACTTCCTTTTGTTAGAGCCGCCAACTTGAAGCGCAAGATCTTTCTTTTCGGTCCTTATTCTCTCTTCCTCCTGGACACACATGGTGATTAAATCGCTCATGCCCCATTTTTCTTTCTGAGTATTGTAATTTATTTTAAATGCAGTGTACTCAGAAGGAAGAGAAGTCATAATAAAGTGGACTAGGAAACCATTGGATATCTCCATGTCCATGCCCTTGAGCTTTCCAGCCATATTGGTTATCATCATAATATGCTCTCTTATGCCGCTGGACCTGTCATACTTAGTGGATAAAACCCTCTGGATTAAAGTTCTGCATAAACTTTAGTGGAGCCTTTGAATTTCTCCTCAACTGAAGCCAAATACTCCTTAGCATTTTCGGAATCAGGGATTGCTTCCCTGATCCCAACTGAGATAGAGGTCTTCATGATTATTAGTGATAGGCGGTTGAACCGCTCCCATTTTTCAGCATTAGCATCATAAGTTTTCTTTTTCTTATCATAATTATCCCCACCGTCGGTGGGGGGAACAGGAGCGGTCACCCTTAACACATAGTCAAGGTCCAAAACTCCAAGGACAGCACGAATTCTTTCTTTCCAAGTGGGAAAATTACTTCCCGTAAGCTGCTCAATATTATCAATTGTGGTGGTAACATTCGAAGCATTTATTGCTAAATATCAAAATACAGGGCAAAATTAGAAATTAACATAAAGATGTATTGCATGCAATTAACCCTATGTTGGTCTGATTAACAATATGCAAAACTACAGTTCTAATCCATATCACTGTTGGGCAAAAAATTAAAAAGAACTTAACAATTAATATGGCGACACACGACTACAAACAACGTTGGTCAGAATGTAATCATGTGCATACATAATGCCAAAATAAAACATGAAATCTCTAATCAAAATATCTCGTCGGTTCAATTTTAATCAGAGATAAAACATAATAATGTGGTCATAATACATTGTTATCGTGCAACAAAACATTAATTAAAATATTGCATAAAATAAATAGTCTTAAACATAAGAAAATGCACTGAAAAAATAAAAGAGCTCACTATTGCAGGCCTCAAAAAACTATTCGGCCCAAAAACTCTCGGTCGGCCCAAAACTCTTGCGCGGCCCAACAGCCGGATGGAGCCCAAAACTCGCAGTCGGCCCAAACGCGCGGATGACCCAGCTGGTCGAAAACGACGTGCGCTGTTGGATTTGATCGGACAGCCGAGGGCTATTGCGAGTCTTGGCTGGTCCGAACCCCAAAAAGCAACAGCCGTTAGATCTGAATCAGACGGCCGAGAGCTATCGTGAGTCTCGGGCGGTCCGAAAACCCCAAAATGCGACAGCCGTTAGATCTGAATCGGACGGCCGAGAGCTATCACAAGCGACATAAAAACCTCAACGGCTAACCCTAGCGCCATTCCTCCCTTCTCCTCTCGAAAAAGTTAGAGCGACAGCAGCGACGCGTGCGGAGGGGAATGCGCGATGCGGCGTCGGCAATGGCGTGCGCGGGGGGAGCAGCAATGACTCTGCCAGCGACGATGCGGGGAAGAGTAGATCTGAGCGCGGAGTGGCGGCTTGAGGCGGCGCCCCCGTAGCCCTACTCGCCGGCGCGCGCGTGCGATCGAGGTCGCGCGCGCAGCCATCGGGTGGAGCTACGTTGGCGCCCGTGACCGAAGCGACTCCGAAGGTCTCCAAAATCGTAAGTTTTCACCGCACCTTTTAGGGTTCCGATTTGGGTTTGAAGGGCTCGGATTTCTTTAGGGTTTCACAAAATTTTTAAGTCATTTCCTTCTAAAATGCTAAAACCAAGCCTCTAATCATTAGATCCGGACACTAGACATTAGATCCGATTGGGGTTCAAAATGAGTCTAGGGTGGCTCTGATACCAAATGTAGGCATAAACTAAGGCTTAATCTAGATCTAAACAACATTATCCCTAGCTCAAGAAGAACACCTAGGCTAAACCTTTAGAGCGAAAGCGTGATTGCGTACCCGAACTTGAAGACGCCATCAAGACTAGTAGATGCAGTCAATGCAGAGTCGTCGGTGGTTGCAGAGGTGGCGTTGACGGCGATGGCGGCGGAGGCCTTCGGTCTTCGCCCACCTTAGCGCTCATGAAGATCGGATCTGTTTGGGGTTTAACGTAACCTAGAACCACACGGCACAAGGCCTGCCGAACCCCTGTTTATTTAGCGCTTGGCGAATGGGACCGAAACCAAGTGGCGTTAGTTGCGCCCCCAATCAGAGCACGTGTGGTGCGTGACCCCATGAATCTCGGAGGTGGTTAGCCGAGACCAACCCAACACTGAGTTATATAGGTTATTGATCTAATAAATTGACTAAGAAATAAGGTGAGGTTAGTCCAAACGGGTTGCAAGGAATTCTTGTGCATTCACAAAAAATTAAGGGCATGTTTATATGAAGATGAAACTTGGCTGAACAGACAGGAAGTTGATTTTCCACAATAAGCTTCAGCCTTCTATCCACTAGAAGCATCAAAATATGCTGCGGCTACTTGAATCTAATTCCCCCCTACAGCATCTAATAATATATTAGGATCCTAAGAGCACGAACTATTTTCTTGTGAAATTCATATATTCCAAATGGGGCCTACACGAGTGACACATCATAAGAACCTATATAAGAAAGAATCTATATAAGAAATAGAATTGTCTCGTGTAGCGTTACGTCAACCAAAACAGCTATCCCATTGCCCCGCGAGAAATAGGAATTTCATATGAAACACTTCAATTTCTGTACTCACACCACACGGGACCTAAATGAGTGACACATCATCAAGAACCTATCTAGGAAACGGAATTGTAACCTCTGTGCCATTATACCAACCCAAACAAGCAATGGATGAGATTTAGACCTGAATGGTTAGGATTGAGGCGGAAGAGAAATCCCATTGTCCGGCGATAAATTGGAATTTCACATGAAACAGTTTAATTCTTGCAGAATCCAGAAAAAATTCCCTACTTCCAAACATGGCCTAATCCTAAGCGTTGAATACTAGATGTGATACTAGATGTGAGGACTATTGTGGCATATGCTCCAATGAAAAACACCTTCTTATGAGTACTCAATGTCCTACAACTCTCTCCGCAACGTGGCAAAGAAAATTGCTTGTTATGCCCATAAAGAGCATTTCACCTTTAAGCATTAGAGTGCCTATTAGCCTGAGGATGGCCTGAGAACAGGCCCATCAATGCAAGGCGAGGTGACTACGCTATTGGGACTAGTGGGTAGATTCCGGCACACTGCCTAGGCAATAGCAATGTCCGGCCTGATGGATTTACCGTATTGTTTTTTTCTCTTCTTATGAATTTTGCATTTGAGAAATGCTTTCGCGCGCGCGTACTACGAACCGCGCCGCGCCCGGCCACCCCCTCCTCCTCCGACTCAGGCTGCCCTGTGCGCCTCCAACTCGCCGGCCGCCCCAAGCACCCTTCCTCCTACTCCGGCCGCCCCGATCGCTCGCCCACGTTGTTTCCCTCCTCCGCCCCCGAGTGCCTGCGGCTGCCACATACGTCATACCGTGTACAACGATTTTACCGTCGTGTGTATAGCAGGTCTTTTAGAATGTTTTAAAGACTAGAAAAAATTGTAAAAAATGGACATAAATAACTAACCCAACCCGTGTTCGGTGGGAATCAAACTATTGCCATGTGGGGATCCGAAAATACATCTCAGGAACCCTCTGTGTATTCTGAACTAGTCCCAGATCAGTAGCTAGCTCACACAAGAAAATAGTGATGAAATACCATCCATTTATTCAATTTAACTAAAAAGATCTCAAAGTAACAAATACTTATAATAACTGGACCTTATGATCAACGTTTACTTAACTTGCCACGCAGGGCTAAAGAAACAAATGAACTCTTGCAGCGGAACGAAACTCTTCAAATGGTCAATCAACATGCCCACAGGCAATCGAGTGGAGAAACACATCCTAATCCGCAAAACCTTCATGGTCCTCCTGGGTGAAGAACTCTTGAGCAGCTTAATATTCTTCAACTGAGCAATACAGGGCAAAAGCCATGAGTAATTTGAATGTACTCAGCAAGCCGTGGGGAAATTTATGCAAATAATATTCATGCAGGGCTTGAACAAAGATTAGCTGTATGGCTCTTTTGCATAAAACAGCATTTACGATAAATACAATAAATAGATTGAAATGTGTAATTGAAAACAATAATAAGTAAATAAACAGTTTCTTTGAAACAACCAGTGAACTACCCCATTCACTCCCAACCAAACCAAAGATAAGTGAATTCCCCATTCACCAATCGACACAAACCACCAAGTGAATGACCTATTCACCAAACGAACATTATATTCATCAAGTGAACTTCCCATTCACACTCCGACATATTTTTGAAGAAACTCTATCTCCCGTGTGAAATCCCCAGGCACGTCCATAACCGCGGACACGGCTATTCGAATAGTTTTACACTCTGCAGAGGTTGTACAGCTTGACCCACAAGAGATAGATCAACTTATAATGTCAGGCATTTCACGCTTCCGTAGGCGTGCGACTAAGTGATCATCACAAGGCTTTTACAAAGCTCTTTCTTAACCCAGTTCTGCCCGCTAAGGTTTCAACACTGAATGTCTTTCCGACCAGACAGGGCCCCCCTCTTGCGCCACCGTGAGAATACGTTTTCCACGACTCACACTTCACATGACAGAACCGAAATTAAGATATTGCTAATTAATCAGCCAGGTCCGTCCCATACCAGACATGTGGTTGTACGGTTAAGGCCCAGTTCAATGGCGCACAAGATTAAGTCCTTGACAAGTTACTCAGGCGAGACTACCACAAACCCACAACATGTTCAATCCACATCCCCACTATCCACCAACCACTCGCCCAAGCGAAAACCATTTTGTTTAACCAACACCCATGACAACCCGTCATGGTACACAATTTTTAACAAGAATGGCTCACCACCACGATTCCATAAATCATTAGGTCAAAATTTATTTATTAAGACACATGTGATGACAAACCCATCGTAACTAAGCAAGACTAAGCATATGTACGATACCCATGTTGGCAATACGAATATGTCCAACTAAAATTACCCATGCTAAGGTGACAAAGGATTCATGACATTCAATTATTCAATGGAGGCATAAAGACAACAGGTAATAACTAATCCCAAAGCAATTTATATAAAGATAGCATGCAATTGTATAAAACAATATACTTTTGAAATCATAAGTTCAATATGATCAAAGGACCACGACTTTCCTTGGAATAAATCCAGTGATTGATCCTGATCTTGGTATGCTACTCCTTGCTCAAAGCTTCCCGAAGTATCGACGTCTACTCGCAAAACAAGCAAATAAACCAAATAAATAAATAACAGAGAGAAAACTAACTCCAAAAATTAAATAAAAATCTCAGATAAATAGATCTCAAATTTAGATAAATTTAGGAATTTGAATGGACTCAATCGGAGTTCGGATGCAAAAGATATGAGCTTTGGAAGATTGAAACCCTAAAGAAATATCCTAAATTTGAATTTCTGGAATTTCGAGATTTACTTTTCTACTTGAAAATCGACTTATGACGCCAGCATGACGTCAGCGACAGATTTCGGTCGGAACAAACATAGATCTGACAGGTGGGCCCCACTGGTCAGTGAAAGGGTGCACCGTGGACTAGGTTCTTGGGCTTTGGTCTCGGGTGGAGCTTTGGATGTGCCACATGGCGATGACTTGCTCTCGATCGATGCCACATGGATCAAAAGGATGATGTGGCGCAGATGTGGATGATGAAGTGGCTTGCCACATCAGCAAGGAGAGAAAACGAAGATGGAGCAGGGACAACCATGGCCGGCGACAATGGGGTGAGGTCGACGAACCACGAGAGAGAGCGCCGGTGCGGCAAACGAGAACCCAACGACGATGTGAAGCCTTGGGTGGCTATGACTCGGCAACTCCGGCGACGAGACGACGGCGGCGGCGACATTGGCGGCGGCGAGCCTCACGGCCACGGCGACAACAGAGAAGGAGTGGCGCCTGAAGCAAACGAAGGCAAGCACCGGAGCGGCAAGGTGACGAGGATCACTGAGAGCATCTCAGGATGACCGGAGGAGGACCAGGGCGACGGCGCGACAGTGGTGACCGGAGTTGAAGAAAGCGGCCGGCGGCGACGATGTGGTGGCGAAGAGAACAAAACGAAGGTGGAGATTAGATTAGAATAAGGTTGGGCACACGATGACGCGGAAGAACAGGCAAGGGCTCACCTGAGAGAGTAGATCGGTCAAGGGCGGCGGCGGTCGGTTGTCGGACGAAACCGAAAACGGAGAAGCGGTGGTCTTCGAGAGGAGATGATGAGAGCACCGTGAAGCTTGCGTCGATGCGAAACCAACGGCGGCGACGACGCAGGCTGAGGAGGTCCGACAGCGAAGATCCCCGAGGAAGAAGCTTGCGGCGGCGTCTCTGTGCTTCGGCGAAATTCGATGCAACGAGGTCAAAATTGATGGGGAGGGTTTAGGGTTTTGGAGGAGATGGATGATGCGCACGTTTTGACGCAGGTGCGGCTCTTTAAATAGCACCGGAGGGGAGGAGAGTCCAAGGTGGGCATGGCGCGGCTTCGGGATGAACATGGACACGGCAGGAGTCCAGGTTGAAGACGAGGTGAGGTGGCACTAGCGGCGGGCCCACGGTCAGTGAGACGCAAAGGCAAAAGAGGCGGCTGGGCTGCGCGAAGAAAGAGGCCAAGCGGGCTGGGCCGGAGGGAGAAGGAGATGGGCCGGGGCTAAGAGATTGAGCCCGAAACGATTTTTTGAGATTTATATTAGTTTTTCTTTTTAGAAAAATAGCAGAAAAGGCAAATGGCAAATAGAAAATAGCAAATGCACTTGGAAAAATTCTAGAAAATACATCCAAGCACATATAACCAAAATAAAATAATTTTGATAATAGTTTATGTTGGCATTAATCATATTAAATTATTTTTTGAACTCTAAAAATTCATATTAAGCTTTTTTAACTTTACCAGAAAAATCCAAATGATTCTTTTTCTTTTAAAACTTTAAAACAGACCAAATTTTGGGATGTTACAAACCTACCCCCCTTAAAAGGGAATCTCGTCCCCGAGATTCGGGCTGACTAAAGAATAGGTTCTGACGTAGGTCTAACATGAAGACTTACCAGAGGCGACGTTCTGAACTGCTTGTGCTTCTTTTGCAGTGACATGGTTCAGTCTTCCTCTTGAGGCAGTTGATGGAGTCCTGGTAGCTTGATTCGAGTCCGAGGCACTCCTCTTCCCGCTCCCGCAAAGAAGTCCTAGCCGTGTAGGTCCCAAATTGAAAGGAATTGGTGTCGCCCTGCTTCGCGACACTTGTTAGCATAATGACCTGTCTGACGGTAGTTGAAACAAGTAACTCCCGTGCCATGGTTGGGGTTCCCCTGAGATTGACTATTGTTGCTGTTGTTGACATTGGGTATCCCTGTGTTTCCTGCATGAGACACTGGTACTGGGGTTCTGAATCCAACAGATGAATTATTGGGGCGAAAAGGTCTGCGAGCATTGGTTCCGCTCGAGCCGATTCGATGAACTCCGTGTTGTTTCATCTTCCTTTGCGAGATTCGCCTAACTCACGACGAGAATTTTCTATGAGTACGACTTTATCAACCATGTGCTAAAATCCACATAATCATTTCCAACAACTTGCACTTTCAAACGGGGTTGAGTCCACGCTGAATCGCTTCGACGTCGTTATCTCGTAGCAACATCTTACGGAGCATAGCGAGAAAGTTGAGTGAACTTGTTGAGATATTCACCCAAAGACATGTTTCCTTCTGGAGTTCACGAAATTCATTCTTCTTCATTTCCACTATACCATCGTGACATGAGCTTGACGAAAAGTCGTTGAAAATTCCTCCCAAGTGATAGCGTGAGAATTCCCATGAGTCGGTGTAGTTCTCCCACCATTCTGCTGTACCTTCCAACCGATGTGAAGCATAAAGAACTTTCTCACGATCATTGCATTGAGCAATGATGAGCTTTTTCTCCACTGAACGAAGCCAATCTTCTGCGTCCAAAGGTTCTGACGAATGAGAAAACGTAGGTGGACGAGTCCTCATAAACTCTGATAGCTTGAAATGATGATGAATCAAGCGCGGAACAATGCCGCTTGATTATTCGACCATTCTCGATCGCTTTGGTTCAACAAGTTGACTATTGCAGCGGAGGTCTAACTTTGCTGTGTCATCATGGCGTTCATGTTCTACATCATTGCACTCATGAATTGCGTCTGAGCTGCTAGAAGTTGTGCCATGTTGGGCTCTGCGGCTCCAGGGGTTGGTGACTGGTCACTTGCATTGACATTGGCATTGGCATTGGTATTGGCATCCTCTGACTGAGTACGGCTCGAAGTATTGCGAGTATCAACCATCTGCGATAATCCTCCACAGGTTTAATAGGTAAGATAGAAAAGCGATGTAGACGAGGGGGAATAGCACAGTAGATGAGATAGACAAGATGGAGTAGATGGAAACAACCTAATTAGGGGAACAGATTATACCCAAAGGCAAGGACAAGAAGACATAGCTGAAACGCTATGAAAGCACAAATAAACTCTTCAGATTAAAGCCTTAGTGTGACTGCAACATAATGCTTGACAGCAAAACTGCAGCTCCCACTTACACACAACCCAAATAAAGACCTATTGCACAACGATCTAAAAGCGCTACAAAACTCTAATAGGACAGCTTCAAATCTAAACTAGAGAACGAAGATCCTTCAAAACATCTTGAACGAAGCAACGAAGATACTCTTGACAACTGCTATTCTTCGGGACGAGAGAAATTTATGGGGCGAGAAAGTCAATTTAAGATTATAAAACAACATTCAGCAAAGGCAAGAGACAAGATCTCTGGCACAAGATGAGTAGAATAGAATATGATAAGAATAGAATAGACCGAGATGAGAATAGAACCAGAAGAGATGAGAAAAGAACAACTACTCAAGTCAAATTCAGTTGATTTGAATTAGAAAATAACTTTTGAAGCTTTTAGTTAAAACGACCATGCTAACTAAGGTTGCGTTCTACAGTCGATATGGCTTTGATACCACCTCTGTGGGGACCCGAAAATACATCTCAGGAACCCTCTGTGTATTTTGAACTAGTCCCAGATCAGTAGCTAGCTCACACAGGAAAACAGTGATGAAATACCATCCATTTATTCAATTTAACTAAAAAGATATCAAAGTAACAAATACTTATAATAACTGGACCTTATGGTCAACATTTACTTAACTTGCCACGCAGGGCTAAAGAAACAAATGAACTCTTGCAGCGGAACGAAACTCTTCAAATGGCCAATCAACATGCCCACAGGCAATCGAGTGGAGAAATGCATCCTAATCCGCAAAACATTCATGGTCCTCCTGGGCGAAGAACTCTTGAGCAGCTTGATATTCTTCAACTGAGCAATACAGGGCAAAAGCCATGAGTAATTTGAATGTACTCAAGAAGCGTGGGAAATGTATGCAAATAATATTCATGCAGGGCTTGAACAAAGATTAGCTGTATGGCTCTTTTGCATAAAACAGCATTTACGATAAATACAATAAATAGATTGAAATGCGTAATTGAAAACAATAATAAGTAAATAAACAGTTTCTTTGAAACAACCAGTGAACTACCCCATTCACTCCCAACCAAACCAAAGATAAGTGAATTCCCCATTCACCAATCGACACAAACCACCAAGTGAATGACCTATTCACCAAACGAACATTATATTCATCAAGTGAACTTCCCATCCACACTCCGACACATTTTTGAAGAAACTCTATCTCCCGTGTGAAATCCCCAGGCACGTCCATAACCGCGGACACGGCTATTCGAATAGTTTTACACTCTGCAGAGGTTGTACAGCTTGACCCACAAGAGATAGATCAACTTATAATGTCAGGCATTTCACGCTTCCGTAGGCGTGTGACTAAGTGATCATCACAAGGCTTTTACAAAGCTCCTTCTTAACCCAGTTCTGCCCGCTAAGGTTTCAACACTGAATGTCTTTCCGACTGCACGGGGCCCCCTCTTGCGCCACCGTGAGAATACGTTTTCCACGACTCACACTTCACATGACAGAACCAAAATTAAGATATTGCTAATTAATCACCAGTCCGTCCCATACCGCACATGTGGTTGTACGGTTAAGGCCAGTTCAATGGCGCACAAGATTAAGTCCTTGACAAGTTACTCAAAGTAGACTACCACAAACCCACAACATGTTCAATCCACATCCCCACTATCCACCAACCACTGCCAAGCGAAAACCATTTTGTTTAACCAACACCCATGACACCCCGTCATGGTACATAATTTTTAACAAGAATGGCTCACCACCACGATTCCATAAATCATTAGGTCAAAATTTATTTATTAACACACATGTGATGACAAACCCATCGTAACTAAGCAAGACTAAGCATATGTACGATACCCATGTTGGCAATACGAATATGTCCAACTAAAATTACCCATGCTAAGGTGACAAAGGATTCATGGCATTCAATTATTCAATGGAGGCATAAAGTCAACAGGTAATAACTAATCCCAAAGCAATTTATATAAAGATAGCATGCAATTGTATAAAACAATATACTTTTGAAATCATAAGTTCAATATGATCAAAGGACCACGACTTGCCTTGGAATAAATTCAGTGATTGATCCTGATCTTGGTGTGCTACTCCTTGCTCAAAGCTTACCGAAGTATCGATGTCTACTCGCAAAATAAGCAAATAAACCAAATAAATAAATAACAGAGAGAAAACTAACTCCAAAAATTAAATAAAAATCTTAGATAAATAGATCTCGAATTTAGATAAATTAGGAATTTGAATGGACTCAATCGGAGTTCGGATGCAAAAGATATGAGCTTTGGAAGATTGAAACCCTAAAGAAATATCCTAAATTTGAATTTCTGGAATTTCGAGATTTACTTTTCTACTGGAAAATCGACTTATGACGCCAAAGATGACATCACGTCGATGATTTCGGTCGGAACAAACATAGATCTGACAGGTGGGCCCCACTTGTCAGTGAAAGGGTGCACCGTGGACTAGGTTCTTGGGCTTTGGTCTCGGGTGGAGCTTTGGATATGCCACATGGCGATGACTTGGCTACTGACTGGATGCCACATGGATCAAAAGGATGATGTGGCGCAGATGTGGATGATGAAGTGGCTTGCCACATCAGCAAGGAGAGAAAACGAAGAGGGAGCAGGGACAGCCATGGCCGGCGACAATGGGGGTGAGGTCGACGGCGAACCACAGAGAGAGAGCGGCCGGAAAGTGGCAAAACGGGAACCCAACGACGATGTGAAGCCTTGGGTGGCTATGACTCGGCAACTCCGGCGACGAGACGACGGCGGCGGCGACATTGGCGGCGGCGAGCCTCACGGCCACGGCGACAACAGAGAAGGAGTGGCGCCTGAAGCAAACGAAGGCAAGCACCGGAGCGGCAAGGTGACGAGGATCACTGAGAGCATCTCAGGATGACCGGAGGAGGACCAGGGCGACGGCGCGACAGTGGTGACCGGAGTTGAAGAAAGCGGCCGGCGGCGACGATGTGGTGGCGAAGAGAACAAAACGAAGGTGGAGATTAGATTAGAATAAGGTTGGGCACACGATGACGCGGAAGAACAGGCAAGGGCTCACCTGAGAGAGTAGATCGGTCAAGGGCGGCGGCGGTCGGTTGTCGGACGAAACCGAAACGAGAAGCGGTGGTCTTCGAGAGGAGATGATGAGAGCACCGTGAAGCTTGCGCCGATCGAAACCAACGGCGGCGACGCAAGCAGCCGAGGAGGTCCGGCAACAAGATCCCGAGGAAGAAGCTTGCGGCGCGTCTCGTGCCGCGAAATTCGATGCAACGAGGTCAAAATTGATGGGAGGGTTTAGGGTTTTGGAGGAGATGGATGATGCGCGACGCTTTGACGCAGTGCGCTCTTTAAATAGCACCGAGGGGAGGAGAGTCCAAGGTGGGCATGGCGCGGCTTCGGGATGAACACGGACACGGCAGGAGTCCAGGTTGAAGACGAGGTGAGGTGGCACTAGCGGCGGGCCCACGGTCAGTGAGACGCAAAGGCAAAAGAGGCGGCTGGGCTGCGCGAAGAAAGAGGCCAAGCGGGCTGGGCCGGAGGGAGAAGGAGATGGGCCGGGGCTAAGAGATTGAGCCCGAAACAATTTTCTGAGATTTATATTAGTTTTTCTTTTTAGAAAAATAGCAGAAAAGGCAAATGGCAAATAGAAAATAGCAAATGCACTTGGAAAAATTCTAGAAAATTCTAGAAAATACATCCAAGCACATAGAACCCAAATAAAATAATTTTGATAATAGTTTATGTTGGCATTAATCATATTAAATTATTTTTTGAACTCTAAAAATTCATATTAAGCTTTTTTAACTTTACTAGAAAAATCCAAATGGTTCTTTTTCTTTTAAAACTTTAAAACAGACCAAATTTTGGGATGTTACATGCCATTAGCTAAAGAGAAAACTTCCCACATTGCGATACTATAGTACGTTTTGACGAGCAATGTAGATTTTGTAGTGGGACTAACATTGAGAAACTCCTACACTTCGTTACAATTCTGGCTCAGCAATTCTTTGCTTTTCTCAACACCAATCGAATTTCAAACGCTTAAAGGAAACTTGATGCCCAAACCAAAGATGACCTTATAATTAACTTTTGTGCGAACGTTTTATATTTTTTTGTGCCAGAAACAAAATGGTTTCTGTGATGGCATCTAACTACCTACTGATTTGCACTAAATAGTATACATATGGTTCTCCAAAACCAGAAGCTGATACACAGATTAGAAGAGAATGAACAGTGCCAATGTCATACGTCGCACGATCGAAGTCACCGACAACACACGCACTAGTCAGATTGCATATTTGCACATCAAGTAAACGGAAAGCTTGCTTACCTCAAGCGTTGCTTACTTGGCCTAAGCCCCCCGGGCCAACTACTATTTAGGCCTTGCTTGATTGGATCCAAATCTCTGTTCACCCACATGAATAGATCAGGATTTTAATTCAAATTTCCAGCACATCCATATAGATCTGGGACCCTTAAAGCCGCACCTGAAGCTGCAGAAATTCCTGCAGGATCTTCTACGGCGAGCTATCATTGTGGACGCCTCCACCCGCCACCAGCCGATCGACCAGCGTGAGCTCGTTGCTTGTCTATCGCTCCTTGGGTCGTACCAGTGCATCAACCAACTCGCCGCCGCCGCCGACGCAGACCTTCGCCGAATCGGCCCCCAAGTCGGCCGCGCACCGCCGCCGCTCGACGCCAGCGGCGTGGCCACCACGTCGCGTCCGCCGCCCACCGCTCGGGTTCGCCGGCTCGTGAGCTTGTCACGGCCCGGCCGCTAGCGCAAACGCCTCTCGACCAGCTCAACGTAGCTCAGCAGGGTGGCGGCGCTAGGCTTGCCGTAACTTGCTAGCTTGTTCCACGAGGCCTCGACGATACAGGTCGCGTTAGCGTGGCGAGGATGGTGGCCGACGCGAGGCGGACATGGCTGTCGTGGGCCATGCCACGGCGCCCATCGCGCCGACGTGCTCCGCTGTTGCGTGGCGTGGGGCGGCGGATAGGAGTGTTGAATCATGGGAAGGCTACATAAGCACAAATTCAAAAATCTATCGTGTAAATAAGGAACCTCCGCTCATAATAGATCATGGGATTACCACTAGACGCGCAGACTCGTAGCGGAAGTAGAGTCGATGTAGCGTGTTGGTGCGGTGGTAGTCGTACTAGCCGCACGTCTCCTCCTCCAGCTCCTTGTGATCGTCACGAGTTGCGAATCGTTCCAGTGCTGATGCTTCCATTACTACAGAAAAGGTCCTTCACAGATGGTTCAAAAACGTCATCACAGACGGTTTCATGACCCGTCTGAGTTTATGGGTCAGTGGTGACATGAGGTCATCACAGACGGTTATTAACTCAGAACCGTCTGTGATAGTTGTATATCATAGACGGTTTGTAGATAAAACCATCTGTGATGGCTGATGTATCACAGACGGTTTGTAGATAAATCGCTTATTCTCTATAAAGTCTAAGCGTTAGTCTATTAAAACCGACTTCATATATATATATATATATATATATATATATATATATATATATATATATATATATATATATATATATATATATATATATATATATATATATATATATATTCCATAGTACCCTAGCCATTTTCGGGGGATCGTGAGGAGGATGAGATAGCAGCCACAGGAACTTCATTATTCCTGCAAGTTCAAGAAACATGGCTAACAGGAGAGCGTGTGGACATACAATTATCTAGATGTCGTCGATAGGTAATTGGACTTGACATCAAGGAATGGTTGGTTGTTGATACATGAAGCCACTTCCCAGTCGGAGTACCTGCGCATCCACGCCACTTTCTGAACATAGCGTGGAAGTGCAGGTACTCCAACTGGGAGGTAGTTCATGTATTAGCAACCAACCATTCCTTGATGTTAAATCCAATTACCTATCGATGACATCCAGGTAATTGGATGTCCACGCGCTCTCCTGGCAACCATACTTCTTGAACTTGCAAGCTTGATGAGATTGCCCGTGGCTACTGTCTCATCCTCCTCACGACCCCCCGAAAGTGGCTGGGGACTATGAACAATATATATATAATGTATATATATGAAGCCAATTTTAAAGGCACAAGTAGCCACTGCTTTTGGAGACTTTATAGAGAAGAGATCATGAATGGAATGATAGAGCGTACCTGGGACGCAAGGGAGGAGAACTTGACCGCATGAACACGATTACACAGAATACCATATAGGAACATACCATAAGATTAGATACATGTACAAAAATTTGTATGTGTGCGACACAATACCAACGGCAACACCTCCACCGTGCATTAACCCACCTCCATTTTATTTACCATACTTAATCAATAAATCAACCCACATCAATAAATAATCAACTCACATCAGTAAACCAAAACAAGCTCAAGTATGAAACTAAAATAACAGAAAGAGCAATTCATTAGAGCTCAAATATGAATTAACTAATTATTGATTCAATTTCAGCATAAGACTATTAACACCATTGAGCAGTTCAACAGAGCATACAAATACCAATTTGCAATACCTCTCAGTGCTAGGCACAAACAAATCACACAAAGCATACAAACATTTCTATCCACAACTAGCAGCAATACCAGCTAGCTAGCAGTCACAACACAACCCCATCCCGATCCCAACCTCTAGATCCATCCATCCATACAGCCAGCCAGCAGTCACAGATCAGGGCAAGACAGCAAGACAGTAAGTCTAAGGGTGTCCAAACCGACTATCAACCCACATTGCTACTTGGTTCACATGAATATACCAACAACACAAACTAATAGGTGATAGATCTGTCGTACCTCGACATTGTTGGTGTTGGTGGTGAGGCAGTCGAGACCGAGGTCGGTGGAGAGGTAGCCAGGGGAGGTTGGTGGAGTGGTAGCTGGGGTCGCGCACGCCGTGGGGAGGAGGAAGAGGGTAAGGCAGCGCCACCGTAGTTGTGGCACGATAGTGACACTGCACAAGACATTCTTATCGTACAAGTGTCTTGTGCAGTGAACCGTGGTGTCATAACCGGCGGCGACGCGAAGAAGCTAGGGCGGTGTCGGCGACGGGGTCAAGCGGCGGCATCGAGGTGGGGGGCACTCGGGTGGGGAGGGGAGAACGGGCGAGAGTAAAGGCGCTGGGGAGTGACGAGTTAGGGTGCAAACCCTAGCGGGCTCCTACTAATAAAGAGTGATACTTATCATTGACGGTTCCATAATAGAATCGTCCGTGATATGGGCATATCACGGACGGTTCTATTATGGAACCATCTGTGATATGAGACCATATCACGGACGGTTCTATTATGGAACCGTCTGTAATATGGCTGTTCTCAACTTCTATGTTTTGAGCATATTTTCATGTATACATTTACTTGACATGAAAGAATTACATGTTTACATGTCAATTTTGTCATGTAAATACTGCTAAAAATTTGCTTTAACTAGGATACATATCACAGATGAATATTTGTTCCACTAAACCGTCTATACATATATAGTTCAACATATAAATATACCTCAAAACTAGATTTTTAAAAAATTTAGAATTTACATATGACCAAACAGTGTGGCCAGTCGCTTCTTACAAAGATTAAAAAAGTAGAAACCTAAATAAACAAAGTTTTTCTAGTGGCGGAGGTAGGCTGCTATCTCCGTCTTCAAAACTTCGTGGGCGTGAGCGCCAAGATCGGACGATCGTGATCATCGTGACGAAGCCCGAAATGCGTCCACTCGCTGACGCGCTCATTTGAGTGTCTCCCAAAGACCCTCAGACTGTTGAATCAAGAAGAATTGAGCCCATAGACTCTCTTCTCTTGCTTGAGGGGTCTCAGCATTGTGAGGACACCCGGTTATTGGAAATGTACTTAATTAAAATTATACTGTAGCACAATTCTTAATTAAGGAACAGTCTTTCGCCCTTTATTAAAGATCATGCTAAAGGTATAAATTTAACAAGTGACAAATCCAATAAACAGGATTCCTGATATATATATTTCACAATGGTTCCTGTGATCAACGACCATTGCATATATATCCTTCAACAACATTGCATCAAATACATACAAGTCATACATTGACATAATTAAACATAAGTTTACAACTTGCGGTTTTAATACTACATTATGGAGTGACTTGGTCACTACAACAAGTTCAACAATGAAGCAAAACAAAATAGCATCATCCACCAATGGCCCCATCCACCGAGCGATTGCGTGGAGGAAAGAAGTAGCTTTACTCGTTAGCGCCACCCCGATCGGCGCTAACGGTACTTCATAAAGGTAACCATCCTCACCGCAACAATAGGTTATAGCACCTTGAGTACGGAAGGTACTCAAAGAAGTCTTACACAAACTAATAAAAGAAAGTGTTTATTAGAACCTATTCAAAGGAGTAGAATTATAAAGCTCTGCTAGCTGTTTGCCACTGAAGAGGGTTTTGACTGGAATAAAATGAGCCACCTTTGTCAAACGGTCGATGATTACCCAAATGGCATCGGATCCATTGGAAGTCTTGGGAAGACCAGTAACAAAATCCATATCGATCTCTTCCCACTTCCACTGTGGAGTAGGCAAAGGTTGAAGAGTACCACCGGCTTTAGATGTTCACTTTAACCCTTTGGCAAATATCGCATTCAAAGAACATATCGAGCAATTTGCCTCTTCATTTGGCTCCACCAAAGGGTTTTCTTCAAATCTCGATACATCTTGGTACTTCCAGGATGTAAAGAAAACTTGAATTATGAGCTTCTCTGAAAATTATACTCCTTAGTTGAGGATCCGCAGTACCACCAAACGGTTGCGATATCGAATCATACCGCGATCATCTTCGAAAATTCGTTGGCTTTGCCCGCCTTCAAGTTTTCCTTAATTTCGCCATCATGGCATCAGTTTTCGGGCCTCAAGAATCTGAGCTTCCAATGTAGGCTCCACTTGTAATGCAAATGAGAAAACCTTTTCCCACCAATTCAAGATTTAGGCGCTGAAAATCACAGACAAGTCTTTGGCAGTAGGAGAACATGCACAGACCGTGATTTTCTCGCTAAAGCATCACCACAACATTGGCCTTACTGGGTGATAATGAATACCCATGTCGTAGTCCTTGATCAATTCAAGCCATCTTCTTTGTCTCATATTCAAATCGATTGAGTGAATATGTACTTCGTGCTTTTATGATCGGTATAGATCTCACAACGACACGAGGAGGTAATGTCGCCAAATCTTCAATGCATGGACTACGCAACAATTCCAAATCATGAGTGGATAATTGACTTCATGAGGTCGCGAATCGCCGAGATGCATATGCCACAACTCGGCCTTCTTGCATAAGTACACACCAAGTCCATGGCGAGATGCATCGCAAAGAAATGTCAAGCTCTTAAGAACATCCTAAGAGTAAGAACTGAGCTTTAGTCAAGAGAGTTCTCAAAAGCCGAAAACTCTCCTCACACTTAGCTGACCATTCAAATTTCTTCTCTTTCTGTAAAAGTTGAGTTAAAGGTCTAGCAATTTTGGAGAAGTTTTCAATGAACCTACGGTAATAACCCGCAAGTCCAAGAAAACTTCGAATGTCAGTAACATTCTTGGGCTGTTTCCAATCCAATACATCTTGTACCTTGCTTGGATCGACAGCGATACCTCTTTCGGATAACACATGTCCCAAAAATGCAACTTGCCTGAGCCAGAAAGCACACTTGCTAAACTTAGCATATAGTCGATGCCGACGAAGTGTTTCCAACGCAAGCCTCAAATGTTGTTCATGGTCCTTATCAGACTTGGAGTAAATAAGAATGTCGTCAATGAACACGACCACAGACTTATCCAAGAAATCCATGAACACCGAATTCATAAGATTCATGAAATAAGCTGGAGCATTGGTGAGACCAAAGGACATGACAGTATACTCGTACAAACCGTAACGAGTAGAGAAAGCTGTTTTGGGAATGTCCTCACTCTAACCTTGATTTGATGATAGCCCGACCGCAAATCAATCTTTGAAAAGACTCTGCACCAACCAACCGATCAAAAGATCATCAATGCGAGGCAAAGGATACTTGTTCTTGATAGTGACCTCATTTAACTGACGGTAGTCCACACACATCCGCAAAGTATTGTCTTTCTTCTTGACAAATAAAGCCGGGCATCCCAAGGTGAGGAACTCGGTCGAATAAATCCTTTGTCACAATTCTCCGAGTTGTGTCTTTAATTCAACCAACTCGCTGATGTGCATTCGATAAGGACTCCTGGATATAGGAGCAGCTCCAGAACGAAGTTCAATTATTTAACTCCACCTCCCGGCCCGTGGCAATCCGAAGGTCTTCAGAAAGACATCAACATATTCACACACAATTGGTACTGACTCCAAAGAAGGAGTGGTATCAACTTGGTGAGCACAAAGATGAGAACCCATTGTCCTGGATTGAAAAACGACTGAAGTGCCGCTTTCATTAGTTAAAGAAATGGATTTGTGAGCACAATTAATTTGCCCAAGGTTCTTGGATAACCAATCCATTCCCAAGATAACATCCAACCCTTTAGAATCTATCACAATCAAATCAGCCCAAAAGTCTACCCTTCAATATTTATATTGACACTACTACGCACTTGATCACCATAAAGGCTAATCCAGTGAATGGATGATATGGGGTGGATGAAGATGATGCACAATTAAATGATGTTGAGTAGCAACCGCTTACTAACAAATGAATGGGATGCTCCGAATCAAATAAAACAAAGAAGAATGCTGAAATTAACTAGGAGCATACCAAGAACAACTTCAGAGTGACAGCTTGCTTCCTCAAGCAGAATCGATTCACGCGACCTCGAACCGAACAGTCGTCGCTTGACCACTGGTCGGGAAGGTGGTGCGTAACGCACAATAGCCGGGAAGGTGAAATAGGTGGTATCCCTTGCGCTTTGGCATAGCACCGACAGGCGAAATGCCCCGGCGCCCACAATGGTAGCATATAACTCCCTACCGACAAGAATAACAGATGGTGGCCGTTTCACTAGGTCTTGCTGATTAGTGGAAGAGGATGGACGAGGCAAACACCGCCGGCCTTGGTGCAATGGAGCTGGTGCTCGCGGTGGTCTAGGCAACCACATGCGAGGCCTCGCGAATCGCCACTAGGAACAAACCGAGAAGTCCTCTGCCGCTATGCGACTCCTCCAAAGCCTTACTCTTACTTTCGCCACTATAGCTTTGTTGACCAAATGGGAGAAATTCTCAAGTCGCAAAGCTACACCATTTGCAACTCCTCGCATGGCCCATTCAAGAACCGGTTTCGACGACGGCGGTCAATAAACATCATCGTGGGCGCACTGCAAGAAAGTTGAACTCGTGCGATACTCGGTCACAGCATTTTCGCCTTGCTTGAGAGCGAGGAATTCTCGTTGCTTGATCATCATGACCCTTCAGAATATGAGCTTCACGAAAGACCTCCATGAACTCATCCCAAGTAGGGACGTGTCCAAAGCAGTTGAACGGCCGTAAGATTGTCCCACCGCATACTAGTCGCCCCATCCGGCTGATAATCGCGAAGAGAACCTTTTCCTCTCGGAACACCGAGCAATTAGTAGCTTCTTCTCAATGGTCCGCCAATCCTCGCCTTCCATGGGATCTTGAGAGCTAGAGAACATCGGCGGGTTAGTCCGCCAAAGTCGCAAGACCGCTCGCACATGGTGACCTCCTCGCTCGACGGCCGGCAAAGCAGGGAAGAAGTGTTGCGCGCACCGCCCAAGATGCGCTTGGTCCATTCGATTGCGCCGATTTGCATGAGCACATCGGCCATAGAAGGTGGTGGAGGAAGCTCCTCTTCCGGGACCACCTTGCGACTCGAGAGCTGGAAGGTTCAATGGCCCTCCCGAGAATGGGGCACGGAGTCGACATGCCCTTCCCTTGTTGCGCTTGCGCACGAGTAGTAGGTCCTGCCATCCTGTTACCACACCATGGTTAACAACATAACAAGGATATACTCGGCAAACACAAACAAGATTGAAATTAGGAAAGAAACAAACACTATACATATGATGCGTCATGTTATGCCATGCATTCAAATCAACACCAAAACCAAAAACTTTATATAACAAAGAAAAGAGATTCTGCTTGCACCCATATAAGAGTCGGCTATAAAGATCATATTACAACCCCAAAAGTCAAACTTACATATTCTATACAAAATACTACTGCCTCTATTACATGCATTTTATTTAAGGGCAACTACTAGACTGTAAGACACCTATCCACGAGGATTCATCGTCAAGTACTAGCATAAAGATCCCTAAAGTTCACTGTAAACTCATTCAAAAGATGAGCTCTGTGGAACTCGTGTCAACAGGATCCAAAGGACTAATAAGACGCCTGAGATCCTAGAAGTGGTGTGACCTCCAGAGGTGTAGTCCGCAGAGTGCGAGGGAAACTCGCAGTCATCCGAACAGGCGCACTTGTCCATAAACAGCACGCACCCGCCACTTCCTAAGCTCAGAAGAGATGGTGCAAAGAAATAGCTGGGAGGTCTCGTTGTCACCATAAAGCACGCTGCAGGAACGCGGTTCATGTTGACTCCAAGAAGCGTGATATCGGGCCTCATTAAGACGATGCCGAAGTTTCCCACAGCCCTCACAAGACAATGATGGATTTGGTCCATGATGCGGACCATCCTCGCCAATTGTCGCACTTTGAGGGTCTTCTCCAAATCAGATCTCATCGAACATGCTCACTTCGAGGTAGGACCTTGATTCGGGAAGTGGTCATAGGGTGGTTGATACAATTCCACAAATCATGACGAAGAAGGCTCATCATCCTACTAGCGCCTTCCCGAATGTACCATAGCCTCGGAGGTGGCAAGTGCTTGGACACAAGAGGGAACACTACCGGCTACATGCCTAGCGATGACGTTGATGAAGGCACGGTACTCCTCCATCCCTGGGCCTCGGCCTCGTCGATAGATGGCATACTCCTACTGATAGGTAAAATTGATCGCCACATCATGTCCCGCAAAGAAAGCCGAAACCCATCAACATCCTCGGCTGGTCTCCTTGACCAAGTACCACCCACTCATCTATAGACAAAAAGACAAGATAAGAAACAATTCACTTTTAGAAAAACCAACAGAAAGTTGGGGCAAGAATTGATATTAAGAAAGGTAAGAAATAAAAGATGTCATACTTAAACTTTCGAAATCATATTACTGCTTGAAAATAATTTTATCGAAGACTCTCTAATTGTTTCACCAGCTACTTCTAACCTACAGTAACGATGCTCGATACTCAACGCTGTGAGGACACCCGTTATTGAAATGTACTTAATTAAAATTATATCAGAGCACAATTTTTAATTAAGGAACAAAGGTCGCCCCTTTATTAAAGATCATGCTAAAGGTATAAATTTAACAAGTGACAAATCCAATAAACAGATTCTGATATATATATTTCACAATGGTTCCTGTGATCAACCCACCATTGCATATATATCCTTCAACAACATTGCATCAAATACATACAAGTCATACATTGACATAATTAAACATAAGTTTACAACTTGCGTTTTAATACTACATTATGGAGTGACTTGGTCACTACAACAAGTTCAACAAATGGAAGCAAAACAAAATGGCATCATCCACCAATGGCCCCATCCACTCATGAGCGATTGCGTGGAGGAAAGAAGTAGTTTTACTCGTTAGCGCCACCGATCGCGCTAACGGTACTTCATAAAGGTAACCATCCTCACCGCAACAATAGGTTATAGCACCTTGAGTACGGAAGGTACTCAAAGAAGTCTTACACAAACTAATAAAAGAAAGTGTTTATTAGAACCTATTCAAAGGAGTAGAATTTGTACATGCATAAGTTTACAACAGAAGGTATAAAGGTTCAAATTTGCATAAAGCAATACATCTTAACCTTCAAATGCTAAGTTTTGATAAAGCAATTTCAGAATCAAAGTTGGACTAGAACAGTAAGTAAAGGCATTAATTGTAACAAAGACAAGGCATGAATCCTCATGCTAAACTAAAAACCGAAACCAGATTTGAAAATCAAAACTTCTATACAGTGACATCAATTCAAGTTATCGCCCATGACTGTGGACACGCTATTCGAATGCTTTATACCCTGCAGGGTGTACATCTTTACCCACATGACTTAGTCACCGTTGCCTTCGGATGCCTCCGCATGATGACACACTTCCTTTGGTATGCCGAACGGGAAACTAAGATTTGGTATTTTTCAACAAGCTAACACTATTGAGTTGGAACCCCATGTGTGAACCGATCTCGCTAAACAACGATCGATAGCATTTGCTTAACCGGCACACATGTTGCGCCAAGAATGCCGATCCAAACAATTTAATGTGATGGGCTCACTACCCATATTAGGATGCAATCGGCATCTTTAAGGCACGATATGCGACGAGCACATATACGCCTCACCCTTCTAAGAACATCCGACATGGACATACAAGCTCACATGGCATACAACGCAGTCATAAGACCTAAGCATCTATGCCATACAAGGTCAATACACATATTCTTACTTTCTGCTTCCAACCCAATAGTCTTAACATCTTACTTAACCAAACAAATACCATACATCGCATGTGGAAGTACGTGGGGACTTGAATTGAATAGTCGAGTTCGGTCCTTAATTGGTCCGCATAAGTCCACCACAATTCCCAATCTCGTGCACAAAAGCACCATCACTAGCTTCATCTTGTCCAGATCAATTTAAATTTAAAATTCATTTCGGACATAAGTAAACTGACAAAGAGTTTAAAATAACAGAAGCCATTTGTGATTCCTATGTTTGACAAGACATGCTTGTCAAACTCTAAAGTTTCTAGACGCATGTCTAAGCCAAATCAAAATATATTATAGTATACAAAGATTACGCTAAGGTTGAGTGTATGGTGACAATTGAGGTAATCCATCATGTTAGGTCATAACTAACTACTAATGATCACAATTTGTATTTTCGTAAACGTAGCATGCATGTATGTCACCGGATTTAGAAAACCTATTGTATAAAACTTGGGATCAACATGGTGCAAAGAGGATGCTTGCCTTGATAATAATAAACTTCAGTTGCAGGCTCAGGATGCTCAGATATAGATTCAAATGCTTCAACAGAACCAGATTCTAAAAGAAGCAATAAAATACAATAAATACCAAAATCGACAATAAGTGCATTGAAAGGAACATGTATGATCAATATGGAAATGCATGTTTAACAGATGCTTAAGTTATATATACCCTAATAAAGACATTAAACCATATTACCACCTACCGATTTCAAAAGGCGTAAACTAGGGTTTAGTTCAAAGTTTCATTTGAGTTTTAAAAGAGCGTAAACAGATGCATTGCAGATTTGGGAAAAGGAAAATAGATCAAGCAAAGGTTCTAAAATGAAGCTTAACTCGACCTATCAGGGTAGTTAATACCCTAAACTAACCTTAACCTAACCCTAATTGGTTAGATTACAAAAGCTAAAGAAAAACCTATATTGTCGGTTAAGTCGACAAAAAGAGACAGAGACAGAACTCTGCTATAAAGCTAAATAGATGATGACAAAAATTAAAAGAACAACTTGTTATGCTGCTAGGGTTTAGTTGAAACCTAACTAGGATGATAAGTTGACAGGGGAAACCCTAGATCTTGAAAAAGATATGAAAGACCGAAAAGTTAGAATAACAACTTTTCAGTTTGAAGCAAGTTGAAGCTATGGATATTCAAAAGAATGATTCATCTGAGCTCCTAAGGTCCTTAAGGTGCTCAAGATGTCAAAACTAAGGTTTTTAACTTACCAGGATAGGAAAGACACCAAAGATTCTAAAAACCCGATGTTGATCGACAGAGAAATAAACTCTGATTTAACCTACAAAAGGTGTTAAAACCTCAGTGCAAGGTAAAACTAGTGCTTAGAATGGATGGACAATTCGGAGGGGCAAGAAACTCCACCGACAAAGAATGGCGTAAGAATAGCATCGTTGGTCAACAATGGCAGAAGCTCAAAAGTTAGGGTTATATATAGATGTTGAGCTACAGGGCAAAGTAGAAAAGTCTAGAGTTGATGAGGTGTCCATTTAGGTCTAAACATCCAAAAATTAGTTGCATAATCTTTGGATAAATCCTCTCCTCTGCTCACCGAAATGGCGACGCACAGAGGCAAGGAAGGAGATAAGAAACTGCTAACATGTGGGTCCCGTGTCAGCCATAGTCCTTGCGCGCCTTCTAAAGCTCAAAAGAATCTCAACCGTCCGATTGAATTTCTACTACGAGATTGACAGGATCCGCTCGTCCGAATGCACACAATGCAGTTCCCTTCGATTGGAATCCAACGGTCCATTGAATTTGGGCTTTAAAGCCCACGGCCAAAAAGGAGCACCGTAGGATCTAGATCTAAGGGCTCAAGATAGTCGCGCGCTTTAATTTCAAAGCGAAAAGGGCGCTGGTAGGATCGGGAGTGAACGCGCAGATTGAAAGGGATCCGAGTTGTCCGACAGATACACCGACCGACCCTACGATTAAAATCCAACGCCCAAAGAAACGCAGCCTTAACAAAGACGCGGTAAAGGGGTGTGCCGGGATTTGAATATGACGGCCCGATAAAGCGCGCCTTTAAGTTTTAAAGAAAAGGCGGCGACGCCGGATCGGGAATGAACGGTGGAGATCAAAGGGACTCGGAGTCGTCCGAATGCATACACCACTCCCGACCGCCCGATTAAGATCCAACGGTGGAGGTTAGGCGCGCACGCCGACAACTCGCGTGGCGTCGTAGCCTCGCCTGCTCGACAAAGATTGACGGCCACATCACTTATGGATTCGGCTCGCGCCGAGCGTGACAGAGCCGCACTGGCCAGACCGGTTGGACTCAACCACATGGGATCGAAGTCGCTACAAGACTAGGTCTTGAGTTCCGACCAGATTAGTTGACCAAATTTTATTCAAATGCTCAAAGGGTTGACTGGCTTTCAAAATAGCAAATAAATTTGTAAAATCATGAAATTTTTATCGAGGCTACTGGGATGATATATTTCCCAAATAAATTTTAAAACTTATATTATCACTTTGTAAATTACAAAACTAATTATCTTAGCCCGAAAATGTTTATTTAAAAGCAAACATTTTTCTCCAAGCCAAAATAATTTCTAAAAATTCAACAAAAATTATTTTTGGTCAAAATAATTTATTTAGACTTTAATGAAAACACTTTCCAGTCATAATACAAGGTTTATCTTGTATTTCCTTAGATTTCAAATGAGCTTTTGGATTTTGGCTAAAAGGAAAGTTTTAGTTGGTAACAAGAATTCCAAACTGTTAATTATGAACAGTAATGTCATGAACAGTGTCCCATTACTGTTTATAAAATTGGGGCTGTTACAAGCATGGTCGATTTAGTCGCCCGTCGCCTCGATTAAGCAGTCCAAGCATTGTGGAGGACCATGTCGATGACGCAGTACACCCGTCAGAAGTGGGAGATCACCTGGAAGACGCGGCGGAGGAGGATGTCAATACGGTGGAAGGTGGTTGTCACCGCTGGCAAATCCTCAGGCAGAGGAGTGAGGACACTATTGAAACAGTGTCCTTCTGCAGCATCCGTCAACGTAAGGCCGTAGAGGTGCTCGTACAGTATAGCCAGGAAGACCATCAATGTCGGCGACAAGCAAACAGAGGGAGCCATTAATTTCTGCTTTAGAAGTATATATTGTAGAGTTTATGTGTGGGGGTGATCATCTTCCATGGCAGATGATTCTTTTTATAAAACAAGTAATAAATTCGACGCGAGAGACGAAGAGACGCATCGAGGAGCTAAAGTGGTATTGATGCGACGAACAGACGCATCGACAACGAACAAACTCACTAGGAACTGTAGCGACATTATCACAGACGGTTATAATTAAAAACCATCTGTGAAGTCTACAATTATCACAGATTATTCGTGTTAAGAACCATATGTGAAATATCACAGACGGTTGTTTGTTGAAAATCGTTTGTGATATTTCTAGATATCACAGACAGTTATTGTTAAGAACCGTCTGTGATACTTCATAGACAATTTTAATAATGAACCATCTGTGATATTACGTCTTCACAAATGGTTTTTAGTTCAACCAGTAACACAGATGGTCTCTAAACCAAAATCGTTTGTGATTTCATGTAATACAGACGATTTTGGTCAACCGCTTGTGATGATACATCTAGTATTAGCCTTTTTGTAGTAGTGTTCGCATCAACACCTCCAAGCTATGCACACGTACGGGGCAGGGACACCACGCGCTGGAGTGCTAGCGCCGACTGCGTGGTATTACATGAGGAAGGTGTGGCCACTAGGGTTTCGGGAATTCCAAATTCAATCGAAACCCTATGCCACTGCCCCTCTATGTATAGGCATCCATGATGGGTTTCGAACTTTGAGGCCCATTAGGAACTCGTGGCCCACAATAATTTGGATCACCATCTAAATTAAATCCTAGCCCTTTAAACGTGTCACCTTATAGGTTCACGTACACTTGAACATGGCCTGAGTACTCCTACTCGTCCACTAATTGGTAGCAGCCCTAGCAAGACATGCCAACTCCTAAGTATACGTAAAGATCATATCAGACGAATCTCAACAAAACTTATATGCATTTCCTTTTGCCTCACAATATCGGTCAAGCTCAAGGCGAGTACGTGCCATCCTTGTTGGTTAGCTTGACCACTCTTTCTCGATCACGTGACTCAAATTCCCCGACTACGATTAACTCTTTAACCGCGAGTAGCATGGCCATGCATTTCTGGAATCCAATCACTCAAGAGGCCTAGAGATATATCTCCTGTTGCATGGAGGGGCAAATCATATCTTGATCGAGCATGTCTCGTTGCATGATCATGACAAAACTCGAAAGCTACCTTTATAACTACCCAGTTACGGAATAGCGTTTGGCAACCCCTAAGTCGCATCTCGAGTACAAGTGATGACCTCAAGTCTAAGGACATAGCATACGTACTGTAAATGAGACCAACTGATGACATGTAAGAATGCAACGTTCTCGCAGTGTCTCATGGTGGGTCGTTCCAACCCCATGTTCGCTAACATATGTCCATATTATTGGTTTGATATCTTCATATCTATGACCCGTAAAATATGGTCATCAACCAAAACATATGCTAGTCTATTCATATGTGTCCTCATATGTTTTCGACTAGGGAACGCTCAAGAATAATCATCGCAGAAATATAGAGTTTCACAAACAAGTCACATACTTGATAATAAGTATTAATGATATTATTCTAAGAACAAGATAACATATTATCCAATAAATTCTGAACATAACGAAATATAATCATCTCTATGATTGCCTCTAGGGCATATCTCCAACAAGGAGGAGGAAGATGACAAGGGTGGACATGGGGATGATTAGGAGTCGGTTGCTTCTTGCTGCCATTGTTGGCCTGTGTTCGAATGGATGGATGCGCTGTTGTTTATAATCTTGTTGCATGTGTCTTTGTGATATGTTGTGCTTAGTTTGTGTTAGCATTAGCACTTGCATGGTGCTGTTAACATGTTGTTTCCTTCTCCTAAATAAGTTGCATGCAGTCTATTGTTAGTAGTGCACTTTGGGTGCAGTGTGGCATGAAAAATGGATCAGGATACTGCTCTCTGTTAGTTAGTGAATTTTTTTAAAATAATATTATTTTAAAAGATAATTACAAAATTAAACAGTCAATTTTTTTTTACAAAACTAGGTCTCTGTTGCCATTTGAAATGGCGACATGCTCCTATCACCATTTCAATTATCGACAGGACCCTGACCCCAAAGGGAATAGTGGGGGTTTCCTGTCGCTAGTTCAATTGGCGACAGGATTCATGTCGTTATTTGAATTGGCGATAGGTTTCTAGGAATTTTTAAATATAGAAAATGAGTTAAAAACATTAAGATTTTTTGTGGAGCCTCCAACACAGCGTAATTGCTTGTGTAATTTTTAAATAATTTTATACATTCTGAATTGTTCTCCAAAATTCATTTAAGTATACTATTTACAAGAATTTTGGAGCACAATTTAGAACGTATAAAATTATGAACAAATTACACAAGCAAGTAAACTATGTGAGGAGGTTCCACAAAAAAAATTCGTAATTTTTTGAGCTTATGTGCTATATTTAAAAATTCCTAAAAACCTATTGCCAATTGAAATGGCAGTAGGTTCCACAAAAAAATTCGTACTTTTTTTAGCTTATGTGCTATATTTAAAAATTCCTATAAACCTATTGCCAATTTAAATGGCAGTAGGAATCCTGTCGCCAATTGAACTGGTGACAGAAATGTCTCCCACTGTTCCCTTGGGCGACAGGGTCCCTATCACTAATTGAAATGGCGACAGGAGCCTGTCGCCATTTCAAATGGCGAAAGGGACCTACTTTTGTATTTTTTGACTATTTAATTTTGTAATTATCTTTTAAAATAATATTATTTTAAAAAACTCGTTAGTTAGTTATCGGCATTATTGTTTTGAGTCAGATAATAGACAACACAGAAAAGACGTGAGCACTTTGCAACGTCGAGAAAATCTCTTCCTCCTCGCGCGCTCGTGTGTGTGCATCCATAAGGAAAATCGACTTTGATTAAACATGCGCTGCGTGGCATGCCATTGCACACACATACACCACGCGTGAGTGTTGGACAAAGCATCACTCTATAGTGGCGGACGCAACACTGGTGCGTGCAGGGGCGTGCGCACTAGCTCTAGCCGCCACACCCCTAGAAACCCCCTGCTATCATCTCTTCCTCCAGGTCCCATCCGTGGACACAGCACCGGTGGCGCGCAAGCAAGAACCAAGAAGGAAGGAAGGAGCAATACCCATGAAGGAAAGCACCGAAGTTTCGAAGAAGGAACTCAGGAAGCAGGAACTCTGGAAGCAATGATATTTGGGCCATATTCTTTCCATAATCTAATGTCATAGGGCCCATTTTTGCATTACATGCATCAACTCATCAACTCAATGTCTCAATCCCGAACTCCCCATTCCCCACACCCCAAATCCCTAATTCCATCCCCCATTCGGCCATTCACAGCACAACTCACCTGGGCAAGTGCGGCTGACGGCGACAGCGGGGCCGAGGCGGCGAGCAGCCTGTGGCTCGGCACGTGGTTGGGGCCGCCTGCCGAGGGGCAAGCGTGAGAGCCGAGGGGTGAGCCACAGAGCTAGCCTCGGCATGCCTAGCCACCTAGGCAGTTGGGCCGCCGCAGCCAGGAGCGAGCGCGTGGGGCAAGCTGCCTGCGGTCGAGCTGCGTCCGGTGAAGGCGCGGGAGGTGCGGGCGCGCGCGGGCACGTGAGGCTAGTGAACCGGCAGAGGTGTGGGCGCGACATGCGCGAGGCAGTGAGGCAGTCAGGCACTCTGGCGGCTTGAGGAGCTTTAAGGAAGAGGAACGAGGACTAAGGAGATAAGGATTAAGGAGCTGAGCTAGTGAGCTGCTGGCTGCTGAGGTAAAGTACTAAAGTTGACACTTGATAGTGGTTTGGCTCACTCATTTAAATACTTAGAAACTTAGAAACCTAAAAATTGGAATGTTGAGATGGTGTTGTCTATTTGTTTATTCTAGTTACATGTACTTAGTACTCATGGATTATATACAATTTGTGATAGATTTATAAAAGATGGACAAACAAACTTTGCATAGTTATTTCTCCAATAATCCAAATACAAGTACTCCTCGAACCAATGAGAGCACAACTCAACCAAAGAAGCTTTGGATTGATTTTAATCTGGATGACACCACTGTCAATCCAGCATGTCGCATACCAATTGAAGATTATCCCAATGAAATTAGAGATCAAGTGAGGAGGGCATATTTGTTGAAGGGTCCAACTCGACCAATCGGCCATATTTTTCCAAAGAAAATGATGGATTGTTGGAGATCCTTTCAAGAAACATGGTTCAACAAATTTGATTGGTTGAAATATAGTGTCAAAGGATGCCACCATTTGTTTCTATTGCTTTCTTTTCAAGAGTCCGTCATATTCCCATTATTTTAGCAATGATGCATTCACAAAAGTTGAGTTTGTTAATTGGAGGAAGGCTTTGAAAAGTTTGAATGACCATGTTGGTGGACCTAGTAGTACCCATAGCTTTTATAGGCAAGCATGTGAGGATTTCAATAATCAAATATTAAGTGTGTCACGTAAATTAGATGCTCGTGGTAAGGCGAATGAAATTGCATATAAAATTCGTCTAACTGCTTCTCTAGATTGTGCAAGATTTCTCCTAATGCAAGGTGAAGCTTTCCGTGGACACGATGAATCTGCTACTTCCATCAATACGAGAAATTTTAAGGAGTTGGTGGAGTGGTATAATGATAAGAAGGAAGAAGTGAAGAAGACAGTTGATGTAGCTCTTAAGCATTGTACCATGACTTCTCCATGGATTCAAAAAGACCTTGCAAAAGCTTGTACAGAAGAGGTCACTCAGGTGATTATTGGTGAGATTGGAGATAAGAATTTTTTAGTGCTTATTGATGAATCCCGAGATGTATCAATAAAGGAGCAAATGGTTATGATTGTGAGGTTAATAGTTGGTTTTATATTTTTAATCATACCATTTATGCATTGTGTGTCCTAACTTGCATATCTTGTGACATGCAGATTTGTTAAAAACCAAGGGAAGGTCATGGAAAGCTTTCTTAAACTTGTACATGTCAAAGAGTGTACTTCTGCTTCATTGAAGGGTGCATTGTTTGGTGTGCTTGCAGGACATGATTTATCTCTTTCGAGGCTTCGCGTGCAAGGATATGATGGAGCTTTAAATATGAGAGGAGAATTTAATGGCTTCCAAAAACATATTTGAGATGAAAATCCGTATGTTTTCTATGTCCATTGCTTTGCCCATCAGTTGCAATTAGCAGTTGTCACCGTCTCAAGTAGTGTCAAAGCTATTGCTGATTTCTTCAATTATGTTTCCCTAATAGTGAACATTGTTAGTTCATCTTGCAAGAGGATGGATGCTTTGATTGAAAAGCACCATGAAGTCTTATTGCAGAAAGTGGAGAATGACTTGATTCTCACTGGAACGGGGTTGCATTGGAAAACTGGCCTAGCTAGACTTGGAGATACTAGATGGGGCTCACATCACAAAATCTTGCTCCGTTGTTTGAAATGTGGGGGAACAAAGGAGGCGCTAGAAATTGTAATTGATGATAGTCGTCAAACATCTAATTTTGGTGGAGCATATGGCTTGATAAGAAAAATGGAAAGTTTTGAATTTGTGTTCATATTGCATTTGGTGTTGGATTTGTTGGGCATTACAAATGAATTATCACATGAATTCCAAAGGAAGGATCTAGACATCGTTCATGCCATGGGTTTGATTAAGAGACACTACTACACAAAGGGTCATCACAGACGGTTTCTGAACCGCCTGAATTTATGTGTCTGTAATAACAGGCGGTTATCACAGACAGTTTGTGAGCCGTCTGTGATAAGTCACAACATAGACGATTTTTAGGTCGAAGCCATCTTGATAGTAGGCCATCAAGATGGCTTCTACCAACAACCATCTGTGATACGTCGGCCATCACAGACGGTTAGTACGTATAACCGTCTATGATGGGAGACATATCACAGATGGCTAGAAAAAAATAACCATCTGTGATATCCGATATATCACAGACGGTTGTTAGTGGTAGCCATTTGTGATAGTATGCTTGAAGGGATACGGGTAGGCTACAGTAGCGACAATTCAAAAATTCTATCATTCAAATCAGGAAGCTATGCAAGTAATAGATCATAGATTGTTACCACGAGACGCGTAATGCAGCGAAAGAAGAGTTGGAGTAGCCTGATCCAACGTCGAGCACGTCAATGTAGTGGTCATAGTTGATCGTCCAACGTCCTCGATGCCAGTCGTCACCTTCAGCAGTCACCTTCAGCAACCAATCGTGTTCCTAGTTGAAAATCGTGGATCGTCCTCGTTCAATACAGCAGCAATCGCAGTGGCACCTCTACGGTATCCACATGTCCAGGGATGGAACACCATATGCCAGTGTGCTAGCACCAACTCACACGGTAGGGTCTTCGAGGAGATGGAGGCTAGGGTTTTGGTGGAGCGACTCACGTTCTATGTGTGTCTATTTTCCCAATAGCCTCATGCATTCCCTTATAAATAGCCCATGACGGATCATATCCGAACTCGTTTGTTCCAACCCGGTAAGTGCGTGACCCTGTAGGTTCATGCGTAATCAGTTGTGACTCAAAAACTCATTTCCGATCACGAGTTGTTAGCGGTTCCTAGCAGGACATAACGATTCCTGAATACACATAAATTATATCGAATGAACCTTAATGAAATATGATATATGACTAGGTCCTTATCACTTACGACCAGCTCGTATCTCTATACGACCAGTCTATATTTAGTCATGACCAGTTCATAACTCCTTATAACCAGTTTATGACTACTTAGTGATTATATTCGATCAGTCTACGACTAGCTCATATCTCTATACAACTAGTCCGTATCTGGTCGAACCGAATGAGCTGCTTGTGTATTCTTCCTTTGCCTCACGATATTTAGTTGAACTCTAGGTGAGATAATTTATCATCCATGAATAGTTCAATATTTTCTCGATCAAGTGACGGATAATTTCATGTGATCAAATCTTCGACCACTAGCGGCATGGCCATGCACTTTCTTTATCTAACCACATCAAGGGGCCTAGAGATATCTCTTTTGTTATGTTAGGAGGGGCAAATCCCACATCCGACCAGTCACATTTCTCCGTATGTTTCATAGCATATTCTAAAGCTACCTTTATAACTACCTAGTTACGGTGTAGTATTTGGCAACCCCTAAGTGTACTATTACACATATAGGAAACTATGCTGATCTCAGGTCTAAGAATTATACATCATCATTGCTTGAGACCAACTGATGACACATTAAATCATAACGATATCAACAGTGTCTCAAGGTGGGTCAATCCAATAGCATGTTCTCTAGTATGCGTTCACATTATTGATTCAATATCTCTATATCCATGACCGGTGAAACATAGTCATCAATCAATACATGTGTTGGTCAATAGTCACTAGTGTTCCGACCAGTGACATCCGAACAGGGATACAATTAGAATGACATCATATAAGTTAAAGAGCTTCGCCAACAAGTCGCATACTTGTTAATCTATATAACTGATAATTCATTCAAGGAACATAATAACATTTATTCAGTAACTCATAAACATAGACGTGATACAATCATCTCTATGATTGCATATAGGGCATATCACTAACAGTTTTTCACTTGCACTAGAGTTAATCATACATGTATCTAATACACATAGCTCTTGTGTGCACCTCATGCTTAGGTTGCGGGAGAGGTTTTGTCGATGGATCAGCAATATTCAAATCCCTGTGTACTTTGCATATCTTCATATCACCTCTTTCAACAATCTCACGAATAATGTGATATCGTCGAAGTATGTGTTTGGACTTTTGATGCGATCTAGGCTTCTTAGCTTGTGCAATAGCTCCATTATTATCACAATAGAGATCCATTAGATTGGAAGCACCAGAGACCACACCTAGTTCATTAATGAACTTTCTAATCCATACGACTTCTTTTGCAGCTTCGGAAGCCACAATGTACTCAGTCTCTGTTGTAGAATTAGCAACTGTTCCTTACTTGAAACTTTTTCAGCTCACTGCTCCTCCATTAAGACAAAACACAAACCCAGACTGTGATCTAAAATCATCCTTGTCGGTTTGGAAGCTAGCATCGGTGTAACCATGCTAGACCCCAAATTTGGAAGTTGGGACCTACTGTGTATATTTTTGTCATTCCCAGGAACAGTAAGATAGTACACTCAATTACATTGTTGGTTCAAATACATATCACGAAAGTGTAAAACTATTGCATAATATTAAACAAAGCGTAAATATACCTTACGGCTTTTGACATGCAAAATGGTCGTGTAGGCAAATACTTTTCAGAAATCAGCAGCAAAAGCAGATTCAGAGTATAATACGTGGAACCCTCTCGATATACCCACCGACAATCGACTGTAGGCTCGCGACCTAGCTCTTGGCCTTCTTGATCTTCAATCTTGATCAACATTCATAATTGTCTTTGGAGTCTTCTTTTATGTGCTTACTGACTAAAAGAATGTAAATAGCGAGTATGAGTACACAACCGTATTCGCGAGCCAATACACAATGCAATTATTATAGATGCAAGGCTAAACAAAGGGAGGTTTAAGGTTCTTTTATTTTGCACAAAGCCATTTGTTGGAATAAGGTAAGTAGTAGCAAAACCTAAGACTTAGCATTTTAACCAACACAGGTTTTCATAAATTGAATTTTGTTGTAAAGTATTAGCAGAGATTTCATCTCCTATACCATTGAGTGAGTTCATCCACTCAATGCTCAGGCTATCCCGTATTTACCACTGGTCCCCGACCAAGCTTTCACAACACTCTGGGTTCCCAACCCAACATTTCCAACTGCTGGGGTGCAACCCACCCCTTTTCATTCCACACACAACTGGTTTTATAAAAATAAAAACTATATCAAGCAAGTTCTCAGCACCGCTCTTGACCGTGAGCACGGTTATCTAGATAGTTTTCTTACTCTGCAGAGTTTGTACACTTTATCCACAAGAGATAAATCAACTTTTACTACCCTGACACACTTCCGTAGGTGTGTGGCTAATGTTGATTATCACAAGGCTTTTACAATATCCCACCTCTTTGCAACTTTGCACCGCTAGGTATCACCTCCTTCGTGCTCTCCCTGGTAACCCGGAGGTCTCCCTTTAGCGCCATGTGATTCTCATGGCTTCGTTCTCCCCCGACTATCCACCCTCATCCGCCAACGTCGAAGCCACGCCGAGGTGAAACAAATTAGTTAGCCATGTCGTATATGTTACCGACTTGTGGTTGCAGTATTTTACATAAGAGGTCATTACCAGATTCGGTCTTTAATTGACTCAGACGGTACATCCACATTCTAACATCCTCTCATGCCCCCGGCACCCACCACTCTTTCCAGTCACCCGAGTCTAAATTTGTTTTTTAGGTTTTATTTTGTTTTCAAAATAACCATTCGTCTAACATACCAGCCAGACTCCCAGCCTCGACTGCCCAATTTCATTTTCAAAGTGTTTGATTGATGTCGGGAAATTTAATGCCCGAATGATAATGTATCTAAGCAAGACTAAGCATGACACTTAGATGCAGACTTTCAACTAGTATATAAACCATTAATTCTAGGGTGACAAGGATAATGTCCAAATTCAAGGATTGGAAGTTTATACATATTTATTATTAAGGCATTAACTATGAGCTAGACCAATATAGTTATATAAAACATAGCAATGCAATTTCATAAGTTAAAACAATATAATTGCAAAATTAGGTGCAATATGATCAAAGTATTGACTCGCCTTGCTCAATATTCTGATAACCTAGGTCATAATCTTGACCGATGTTCTGATGATAATCACGCTCAATATGCTGATAATCATCCTGTTCAATGTTCTGATAATCTTGATCCCAGCCTCGATCTTGTTGGGATTGTTGTCCCATTACAGCTTCAGAGTCTAATTACGCAGAATACGACTACATCCAAGAGTGTCTGAAAATAACCAAATGAAATCCAAATACATTCAAATAGATGAAAACACTTCAAATAGAACTAAGCATACTAACTAGTATTTCAAAAATAGGGAGTACTTCAGATGAGACATAAATATATACTCATCTGGAGTTGATGAAGGAAATACTGTAGATGGATTATCCACATGAGCTGATGAAGGAAATATTGCAGACGAAATAGATAAATCTAACAGGGAGAGAATGTCCGCAGGAACATTCCTCACTTGACACATAGATGGGAGAGATTACCTGGTTAGGTAATACTCTCATATTTGTTTTCGGATCATGAAGGGTTTTGCTAATAAGAACGGATGACGACGGACGATACCTAGAGTTCAAGTTATGTTATTTTCCTTAACAGGCCACCTAGTACTCACAAGCACTCTCTCCATGTATTCTATGTATACACCCACGATGATCATACAGTCAAAAATCAATCCTCTTATATGCTCTCGTGATTATTTTAATTATTACTTCCTATTTGCCGAGGAAGTTCCATAATGGTCAGGTGAGACCTATGCATATGTGTGGGTTCGCATAGGGTAGACATACGTCTCACCGACACATGGGACCTAGCGCATTAAATAGTTTATTTTATCATTTTATATTTATCAAGGAAATTCCAAGCGTTGGCTGGACATTAGCCCTACACTGGATCAGGGGTGTCTATAGATTAGATTCGGGTTTCATCTTTTGAAGTAATCTTGATTAGCTTTATTACTTGTGTGGCTTAACATGCACTAAGGTAAACTTTTCGCATTAGGATGACCTAGGATTCAACGGCTACTTAAACATTCTATTCAAACATTAAAATTAGAGTTGGTATGAACCCTAATTGACAGGGTCTATTGATTATTAACCACCGGGTATTATTTGTTAATTTCTTTATATGCTATGATCACTAGTTGTAATTACTGCAGCTGTAATTTGCTAGTGACACATCCATTCACCAAGGTTAACCGACTAATTAACCTACTAATACTCTCAATATAATGTCATTAGGACCTGGCATGCAGCCTTACGCAAACCCATCCCTTGGTTATATCTACATTCTGGCTTTGCTTCGGGTAACCAACTGATATTTGTGGTTTAATTTAGTCATCCTAGAGCACTCTCCAACTATCTTATTATGAGTGTAATGGCTTAGCACCTATGGTCAGGCAGACAATTCTACTCCTAGTTAAACTTGCCCTTATATGACAACAGCTCCCTATTCATTTCTAATTCCCCTCCACAAGTCTAAGCTAATCATTAATTAACCCCAAATCACTAATGGAGGAAACCTGGATGTTGCATATTGCTGGGTGGAGAAAACTATTTCGAGCTAACAGATTGTGCCGTTGGGGTGTTAGGAGAAGTCCTAAGATCCAGTTGATTAAGGAGCTTAAGCTATAGAAGTCCTCTACGACTGAACTTTCTGAAAATGTCTACTCTGACTAAAGAAAAATCACCTCAAATGGAAAACTCAGGAAATCTTGAATTTCAAACTTCTGGATGAATTGAAAATACCACATAATGAGAATGATGTGTCATCTAAAACTACTCATGGTAACCTATCCTTTGTAGTTTGGTTTGTGAAGAAGCTTTTGCAGTTTGATAAAAGCCATAGGCCAGCATACTACAGCACGTTCCATTTGATGTCATGTCTGATTACATAGATTATTCTATTTCAATTTTGCTTGTATTTTGGGCTATATAAAATTTGTTATTCGAGAAGATGAAACACTTGAGTTCAACTGCTATTTCCTAATCATCCTTTGTTACCTACTTATCATCTTAACTATTTACTAATTATCTTACTGGGATGGACCTACTTGGCATTGAGTTGATTATAGATTGTCAGCGTTCCTTGCTCTGTGACCTTAGTTGACTCTGACATGACAAAACTAACTGGCCAGTTCTAGTTAATCTTTATTTGCATATATTACCTACAGTTTGACTTAGCATATGTCTAATTTCGCCTATATCACCTTAGCCTTTAACCATCTTAGTTGATTGCTATTGCTAATATACATTATATTGAAAGCACATAAGAGGGTTAATATCCTATGACCCATTATCATTTAACACTGTTATCTGTCTCCTTAGTCATCCACAGGTGGGCCACTACTTCAGTTGTAATTTGCTAATGGTTTGAATGTACTCAAATCATCCACTCTATTGATTCACTAGATGAGTTTAGTTAAAAGCACATATGGTAACTGAAACCTGCTTCATCAATCTACTAACCTAACTACTGATCACTTAGCTAATATGAACTTGTTAGTGGGTGATGTTATTAACTGATTGTTACCTAGCTTCTTAATAACCATTGGGTTTGAATTGGTCTACTGACAGTCATACACTAATGAAGCACAAGCTTATGCTTTTTAGCCTATTGTTCACTGATAATTGACTCTCATGCTCCTGCTAATCTGCTTACTTATCCCCTATGCTACTACTTCATCACTTCATCACATCAGACAGAGAGAGAGATGAGAGGCCCACCTGAAATTATCTACTGAAAATTATGAATGTCACTTGATTTGTCTGTTAACAATTCTACCATTTAACTATCCTTTTAATTGAACCTTATTCACTTATTTTCAAGGATTTGGATTACTGAATGTTGCTTTCTGACAATGATGTTTCCTGACAATTGAACATCTAATAGCTAAGTAATCTACTAACAACTTTTAAATATCTAACTAATCTATGTCGGCTCCATTTGTGGGAAGATGAATACGCTGCAATGGATGATTGTATTGAGACTCGATGGTGGTTTATATAGAGTACAAGATTTGAAGGGCAAGGAGTCTCTCCTAGAGATAAGGCAAGTATCACGGGATTACAAATCCTAAACTACTAAATATAGAGATATTCCAATATACTCTAACATCACCCCGCAGTCGTAGCGGTAGCGTCGCGGATGGTCAGACTGGAGAGGAAGCCGAAGGTGAGGAACCATCGGACTGACATCCCCCCGCAATCGCAGTGGGAGCGTCGGGGACTACTGTAGCGTCGCGGACACAATGACTGTAGAGGGAACCGACGAGTTTGCTCAAGATAATGATAGCCCTTTGTTGCCGAGGTAGCCGAGAGTGAGGTGACCATGGTCGTAGACGTGGAGGAAAGAGCCATGTCGAGGTAGCTGGTGTCGAGGTCGTCGCTGTGATCGGGGTAGTGGAGTTGATGCAAAGGAGGTCGTGGCCGAGGTCGGTGAAGAGGTTGCCGACGTCGTCCGGCCATGGACGAAGATGAAGCAGAGGGGGTGGTCGGATCCGGTGAGAAGGAAGCCGTATCTAGGTGAGGCATCACCAGATCCGACGCGGATGAGGCTAGATCCGGGAGCGGTGGCACTGGAGAAGGCTGGGGAGCCCGGATCTGGGGTCGTGGAGACGAGCGACGGAGAGAGCTAGCTCTAGATCCGGGCGGAGAGAAGCCCGTCGGCGCATCCGATGAGGAGGAGGTTGGATCCGAGCGAGGCACCGCCGATCTGGCGCGAGAAGGCCGAATCTAGGAGCGGCGGCACCGGAGAAGGACCTGATCAGCGTTGATGAAGACGGTGGCGTCGACGATGGCATTGGTGACCACAGGCAGCGACACTGCAGCCCGAAGGGGTGATGCAGCGGCAGCCCATGCATGTCGATGGCATGATCACAAGTGCAGTTCCCGGTGGTACGATGGCTCGTACTCGCGGACGACAGGTCGGCAATGATGATTCGGCGTGATGACGATGGTAGATGGGACGCTCGGAAGGCCGTGGAGGGAGGGCAGTGTTGACGAGCGCGCCACATCACGTCACGACGTCATCGGAGGAGAGGAGGCGCCGGAGAGGTTGAAGCCGAGGCGGTGAAGTCCGGAGCCGAGGAATGTCGACGGGTCGGCAAGGCGACGTAAAGTGATCTATGATCAGAAAAAAATAGAGAAAACCCGATCTGATGACCGGTGAAAACTCTAATTGGTAGTCGATCAGATGATTGGCGACACGACTTAAACTATAGGTTGCGTAGCCCCTGGGAGAGATCATGGAGACGGATTATCTCCGGGGACGGGCGACGGAAGCTGTGGAGGCGGCGGCTCAGGAGCGACACCGCTCTGATACAATGTGGGAAGATGAATATACTGCAATAGATGATTGTATTGAGACTCGAGGGTGGTTTATATAGAGTACAAGGTTTGGAGGGTAAGAAACCTTTTCTAGAGATAAGTAAAGTATCACGGGATTACAAATCCTAAACTACCAAATATAGAGATATTCCAATATACTCTAACACCATTGTCATTTTCATCTAACTCCTAAGTACATAATTGACTTCATCTATCACATACAGAGGGAGACACATTCCATCACATACAGAGACACAAAGAGTTAAAGTGGAGGAAAAACAGAGGGTGACCAAAGGCAGCTCAGGCAGGGCTCACCGCCGGCGGAGGTAGCGGTGGCGGCGGCTTTTGGGGAAATGGAACCAGGTGGCCGAGGCGACACCAGTGGGGTGGAGGCACAGCAAGAGGTGGCCGGTGGCAGGCTGGGGGTGGCTTGCGGCGGCCGGCCATGGGGGAGAAAAGGGGCGCTGGCACTGGAGGGGTAGAGGGAATAAAATGGCGCGCATGAGCTTAGGGGTGATAAGGGGAGCTCACCGGGGCTGGTCGTGAGGGCAGAGAGAGGCCGAGGCGGCTTGGCAGTGTGACAGGGCCACCATGGGGGGATGCTCCGGTGGGGGAGGCTCCGAGCGAGGTGGCGGTAGCTTGGGGAAGGCCACGAGAAACTCCCTCCGCGAGGAATTGCAGTGGGGCTGTAATATACCGTTTAAACATAAAATAAATAAGTGATTAATACTAAAATTAAATAGAATTAGAGAAGGAAATTGAAGTTTTAGAGGGGCATTTTTGCTTTTATTGGAGAACCTGAGTCGTGGGCTTTCGGCCCACGTTGTTTGGCCCAAGGGGAAGCTGATTCAAGAAGGGGTACCAAAACCCTAAACATATTTTACTGTAGCATGGTTACTGTAGCACCACCACACTATAGCACGTAGCACTGTAGCACCCCCTTCCCTGCTGCTATGCCAAGAGTAGGAGAAAGGAAGGAGAGGAAGGAAGAAGAAGGGAGAGGAAGAAGAGGGAGGTGGGGGGTGACCTCCACGAGGGGAATTCAGCAAAGTTCAGCGGGATTTTATGGGTATACTTGCATTCTCTATTGGATTAATTAGTTATTTCATATGTGATTCATATTCAATAGCCGTTCTGGGAATGCCGCAGTAGATTGGTTTAATCTGTGTTCTGTTGCTCGTCTGTTTTCATGTGTTTAGAGTTCGAATTATAGTATCTCATTTCCTAGAGTTATGTGTGATTCGTTCTTAGCGTTGGTAGACTCAAAGATCACTCAATTCCGAGTTACGGTTTAAAAGTTATGATGAATTCTTTTCTGCTATCCCGAAAGTGTGACGATAATTAACAATCGATGTGTTTATTAAAATATGATTAGGTTAGGAGCTGATTCAGAAGTGCTACCCAAAACAATTTTTGTAGATAACCTCATTAGCTTTCAGGATTAGTAAAGAACACCCTTTTTGGATTTGTAAAACAAAAGTTATGTACGTTCAATTTGACTGTCCAGAGTGTATGTCGATTTCTGTTATTAGTTTTGGCCCGTGTGCCACTTTTTGTTAAAGGCAAAATGTGAGTGTCATGCCAACTAGGATTTTGAAGGTTGTGTTTGTAGCTTTCCATAATGATAAGCATCTTGGACTTTGGTTAATCCAATCAAAAGTTATGAGTATTTCTTTACTATTGTGTAGTTCTCCTAGACAGATTGTATATTAGACTTTCACCTGAATGTTAGCCTAAGTTTTTGGCTGAATTGGAAGTTTTCGCCAACTAGACTAATGAGGAGCTTTTTGATACCTTTTCATAGGATCTGAGATCACTCCGTTTCAAGTCTCAGAGCAAAAGATATGATGTGTTTAGTACCGATGTCCAGATTATCGTCCTGTTAGACAGTCGGTTTTAATGTATAGAATAATTATATGAACCTTGGGTTTAGGAATATGAGATTAGGCATTGCGGGTAGCGTATTATTCACATTGTTTCTTATTCAATCAATTAAATTGTGTAGGAGGAGGGAATTCGAGATTGGAGGTTTCATCCTTATCTCCTAACGCATCGTAGTTCGAAAGGCAAGTACAATTGAATTGTCTTGATTGTTGTTTGTTTCACCTGATGGGTGAATATGCAATGGTTAATACTAGTATTTCCGGTTTCCTTCATAATTGATATACCATGATTCTTCAATTATATATTTACGTCCAACATATTCATTCGTTCTTCCATTCATGCTTCACCCACGGGAGTGGGTAGTGAAGTCCCATCATTCCAACATGGGCAAGTACATTGTGTATGTATTGCTTTTGTTAGTTCATAGTGCTTGATGTTCATGCCATGACTGAATACTATGGTTTATGAGTAGTTCTCGATGATTTCTAATTCGTTCTATATATGTGAATCCGTGCTTCTTGAGATTTCGTCTTCCATATTCATGCATTCATTCATTGTTCATGATTCACCCACTCGAGTGGGATGTAAAGACTCATCAATTCCAGTATGGGCATGTAAGACCCACCATTCCAATATAGGCAAATTGGATCCCCGTTATGAAACATTCTTCATACGGGCTTTGGATCCCCGTATTTTGTGAAATGTGGCCTGAGTGAACACCGACGGGTGTTCACTGGCTATACCGGTATAAGCAGAAGTGGTGATCATACATTTTATTCATTCATATGGTTTCTTCCATTCTACATTCATATTTTGTTATATGATGATAAGTCCTTAATCATCCACTCCACATTCGAATTCTATTCTATGATGCTATGTTCTTATTAAGTTGTTCTACATTCATATTCTAATCTGTGATTGTTATTCTTATTCAGTATTGTTCATATTGTTCTGTTGTACTTGCTGAGTCGTGGATTCATTCTTGCTGTGTTTATTTGTTTTAGGTAAACACTGAAGACGACATGCATGGGAGGGATTAGTCACATGAATCACTTCTTTCACTTCACATTCGTCACCCTTTTAAACAGTTGAACTCTTTATTATCTTTCATTCGATAAGTTGGATTGTAATAAATGGAAATCTGATGATTTAGACTTTCATTCATTATGACTTGGCTGAACTAGTGAATCTTTAATTATCTTCGTATAGACCTATGATAGTCTTATCATATTTGATTTAATATGACTGGATGATGGAGTTTGACATGTTGTTATGTTCTGATTCAATTCTTATACTCATCCTTTTATATGTAGATCCCTTTATGCCATTAGTTGAAATATTGTTGAAATTATTTCATATTATTGCGTAGTGTTGGATTTTAGGTAATATCTTGGCTTCTGCATAGCCAGGGTGTTACAGTTGGTATCAGAGCGGGTTTTAGGTCCATGGTAGATAAAATATTAAAATAACACACTATGCACAGTAGGTGGGGTTTGGGTAATCCATTGCATCCGCATTTCTAGTCGTATGTTTCATTATGCTATATTGTATTGAATTGTTTCTGCACTATCATTCTTATTGTTAGTCTATGATATGTTACAATATTCTATATATATGGAATCATTCTATGATTGTTATGAGTTGATCTTGTACATTCATAATTGGTTATGTTGGTTATGCGTGTTGATGACGAATGTTGAGAAGTAGAGGTTGTGGTCGTTGCCCTGGGATTCACTAGGTTGCAACATCATTCGCAGTATGTGGATAGGAGGGTAGTTACCCCGAGTACCATAGTTATAGGTGTTGAGCGTGAGTCGCTTTAGAAAGTTGTTCTCTTCCTTGATTTTTGAATTTGACCAAATCTTGTCCTGTGGTGGTTGATGAATTTCTCTTGGGTTCGTGGTTCATCGTAGTTGATGGGTTTCAACAGGTCTCTAATCGTTCTCTGAAATAATTATTGTCTTTCGACTGTTGAGTTACTTTTACTGCTTGTGATTGTTGTCTTTTGGCAAGATTGATATTTCCATGGCTTTTCTTTCTTTCTTATTGGAAAAGAATGACCTATTTATTCGTTTGATATTCTGGGTACTGAGAGTTTTATGTTGCAAGTTCGTTAACATGAGAAAGCTTTGACTCCATGTATTTCTTTTGGATCATTCCAATTGTTGAAGTTTTAAAGCATCTCTTTTCTGAACGAAAGTGTTAAAATCCTTTTGTGATGCCCTGTCGTTGTTAAGTCGAAGATGGTAATCGAGTAAAATGGTTGGGTACGGGTTTCCATTGGTCGCTATTTGCTTTTCAGAACAACTATTGTCGTTCCGACTGTTGAGTGTCTTTGCTACTTGTGAACGTTGTTATTGACAAGATTGTTCTCTTTCATGTTAGTCCTATCTTTCTTATTGATAAAGGTGACCTGGTTATCCATTTAGTATTTTGGATAATGGGAATTAGCTTTTACAAACTTCATTGAAGAAAGTTTTGACTCCACTCGTTTCTTTTAGAGTAGTTGGAGTGTTGGAGTTTAGAACCTTGTTCTTTGAAAAAGGGGGTGTCAAAACCCTTTGTAAAGTTTTGCGGTATTAAAATTAGAAGTTGTAAGAAAAGAAGTTAAATGATAATCTATGACGTCAAGTTAGGCTATTGTTTGTGGTAGCTGAAATTATTTTAAATAAAATGATGTATTGTATTGTCCTATTGCTTCTTAATAGATTCGTGTGATTTAATCTTAAAGGCTCTTTGGTCTGAGTAGGCAATATGGGGGTAGCAATCAAAGAAAAATTATGTTGATTCCTTTAAGAGGAGAATAATCTGCTTGTTTTTCGTGAAATCCCGTAAATGAAAATGTTTTGAGTTTTGTGGCTGAGATCTTTTGGATCTCATGTTTCATGTGTAGTCGAACTGTTCTGAGCAAATATGATGTGTTGAAGAATTTTATTGGTTCTTAATTAGTTCTTGCGGTTTAGACTAAAGAACTTATTTTGTTCGTTGTGGCAAGGTGTTGTTATATTCAAAGGGCTAAATTCAGTGTTAGAGGAAAGAGTGCATTGGGAGCATTTTGAGAATTGGAGTCAAGTTTTGTAACTTGTGGTTTTTGAATCGAGCCTAAACTTTCTACTCTTTCCGCACAATAGTTGTCGAGTTTCAATCGCAATGTCATTTTCTTATTGGTTGTCATTTGCTATTCCTTTTTTGAGAGATGTGTGCCCTCAATTGTGAACTCAACTTTCGTTTTCCAATATCATCGTTATCAGATTGTTTCTTTTGGTTCGTGCTCGCTGTGAGGAGCAACGTTTTGCTTTGTGACAAAACTTGTCCTTATTCGCCTCTTTCTTTCAAGAAAGGGACAACAGTTTTGTGTTGCAAAGTTTTACAAAGCGTAAATTGGCAACTATTTGGTGGTGGTTAAGTAATGGTGGTGGTGAGGTTTTGCTACCAATCTATTGGAGGAGTAGTAGAAGATGAATTGGTTTTGACCTGTACCTCTTGGAGAAAATTTGATTCAAATGGAATGTATAGTTTCGAAGTAAAATTGAATGGTGTTACGACTAAGTAGAATCTATGTTACGACTAAGTAGAATCTATGGTATAGTGTAATTCCCAAACCTTAGTTCATGTTAAAATGTTGGGGATTATCAAAGATATGGAAACCTTGATCAATTTTACAGAGTAACGCAATTGGATAGTACTGTGAGATTGTGTGGGTGATTTCTGAAGATGACAATGAGTGAGCACATCAGAATTGTGGGGGATGTTAGGGATTTAATCTGATGATTCCTCTATCTGTTATAAGATATGATCGTTGTAGAAGTCTTAGAAATTAATTTTGGGCTTTGTATTTTTATTCTAGACCTTTGGTCGCTCAATGATTGTGTATAGAGAAAGTAGAATATGGTGTTTCCTGAGCAGTTGATTAACCATTGATATCACCCTTCTGATGTAGTACTTGAGCGTGTGTACTGAGTATTCTGAGTTGTTATTCTTGAAAGTTAGAGGTGAAGGGATTGTGTGTGATCTTTTTTTGAGGTGCTTTGGGCGCCTTCTGTCAAATTAATTTTGTCAGTAGAAGGAGTTGTCTACAGTGTTCGGTGGGATCGATAGAGCCTCTCCACAAAGGTGTGGATGATGTATTTCAGTTTGAGCATAATTTGAGGGTGTTAAATTAAGTGGTTTGAGCTTGTGTGGCATGCGATGAATTCGAATTCCAAGGTTCAAGAGAAATTTTATTCCTAAAAGAGACACTGAGAAAAAGGATGTTTCCTCGTAGTGCAGCATTTTCTCAATTCTCGTTTGAGCTTTGTGTTGTTGATTGATGTCTTTCGCAATTTGAGTTGTCACTGTGTTAGCATGTGCGATTCTTTCCAGTTTAGACAGAATAAAAGAATTATTTGATTTGGGCATTCGAGTGATTTCTTGTTTGGCTTTCGTGGTTTTTCATTCGAAAACTACCTAATTAGAAAGTTGAATGGTTTTCGTGAGGAATGTTCGATTTTGGATTTGACCCTTTTGGTGGGGATTTGGCATTGCGTGGTTACGATGAGAATTCTTTATTTTTAGATGGGATCTGTTTATAAAAGATTTTGTTTAAAGCAAGTTCTTTTGTGTGTTCCGGGTTAAAGGAGGTGCTCCTTGTTAAGCGGAAGAGTTCTACTGAGAGATGGAATAAGAGTTATGTGTGTTGTGCATGTTGTGTGGTTTGGTACCAAAAGGAAGGTTATCTTAAGGTACTTTGGTTTGTTTCTAGAGGTTGCACGGTACACAACGTTTTGTATGTTATGGTGCTGAGTGGATACTTTTGAGATCTGGAGGGTTAGGTTTCATTCAAGCCGTTAGCCAACGATTAAAACCTTACCTTCGAGTTCCGTCCATTGAGTGTACATGAAAAGTTCAAGACGAGTGTTGAGACGTAAGACGTTAGTTTACATCAATCCGAGAGAGAGACGACTTCGGAGGGGGAGTCTCGCATGCGCAAGCGATATCTAGTGTTGTTCATGTCAGATACGTGTTAGTTGTCCTGTAATCTTAGTTTGGTATTCTTTCGAGTAGAATTTGGGGTCGAATTCTATTTAAGGGGGTAGAATGTAATATCCTGTTAAAACATAAAATAAATAAGTGATTAATACTAAAATTAAATAGAATTAGAGAAGAAAATTGAAGTTTTAGAGGGTGTTTTTGCTTTTATTGGAGAACCTGGGTCGTGGGCTTTCGGCCCATGTTGTTTGGCCTAAGGAGAAGCTGATTTAAGAAGGGGTACCAAAACCCTAAACACCTTTTACTGTAGCGTGGTTACTGTAGTGCCACCGCACTATAGCGTATGGTACTGTAGCACCACCGCACTATAGCACGTGGCACTATAGCGCCACCACACTACAACGGGATTTTATGGGTATACTCGCATTCTCCATTGGATTAATTAGTTATTTCATATGCGATTCATATTCAGTAGCTGTTCTGAGAATGCCGTAGTAGATCGGTTTAATTTGTGTTCTGTTGCTCGTCTGTTTTCATGTGTTTAGAGTTCGAATTAGAGTATCTCATTTAATAGATTTATGTGGGATTCATTCTTAGCTTTCGGTATACTCAAATATTACTCAATTCCGAATTACGGTTTAAAAGTTATGATGAATTCTTTTTTGATGTCCCGAAAGTCTGACAAGAATTAACAGTCACTGTGTTTATTAAAATATGATTATGTTAGGAGCTGATTCAAAAGTGCTGCCCAAAATGATTTTTGTAGATAATCTCATTAGCTTTTAGTATTGGTGAAGAACACTCTTTTTGGATTTGTAGAACAAAAGTTATGTACGTTTCAATTTGACTATCCAAAGTGTATATCGGTTTCTGTCAATAGTTTTGACCCATGTGCTACTTTTTGTTAAAGGCAAAATATGAGTGTCATGCCAACTAGAATTTTGAAGGTTGTGTTCGTCGCTTTCTAGAATGATAAGAATCTTAGATTTTAGTTAATCCAATCAAAAGTTATGAGTATTTCTTTACTACTATGTAGTTCTGCTAGACAGATTATATATTAGACTTTCACTTGAATGTTTGCCTGGGTTTTTGGCCGAATTGGAAGTTTCCTCCAGCTAGACTAATAAGGAGGTTTTCGATACCTTTTCATAGGATCTGAGATCACTCCGTTTCAAATCCTAGAGCAAAAGATATGATATTTTTAGTACCGTTGTCCAGATTATCGTCCTGCAAGACTGTCGGTTTTAATGTATAGAACAATTATATGAACCTTGGGTTTAGGAATGTGAGATTAGACGTTGCGGGTAGCGTCTTATTCACATTCTTTCTTATTCAAGCAATTAAATTGTGTAGGAGGGAATTCAAGATTAGAGGCTTTATCCTTACCTCCTAACGCATTGTAGTTTGAAAGGTAGGTACAATTGAATTGTCTTGATTGTTGTTTGTTTCACCTGATGGGTAAAAATGCAATGGGTAATTCTGGTATTTCCTGTTTCCCTTCATAATTGATATACCATGATTCTTCGATTATATATTTATGTCCAACATATTCATTCGTTCTTCCATTCATGCTTCACCCATGGGAGTGGGTAGTGAAGTCCCATCATTCCAACATGGGCAAGTACATTGTGTATGTATTGTTGTTGTTAGTTCATAGTGCTTGATGTTCATGCCATGACTGAATACTATGGTTTATGATTAGTTCTTGATGATTTCTGATTCGTTCCATATATATAAAACCATGCTTCTGGAGATTTAATCTTCATTATTTATTCATTCATTCATTGTTCATGATTCACCCACGGAGTGGGATGTAAATACACATCAATTTTAGTATGGGCATGTAAGACCCACCATTCCAATGTGGGCAAATTGGATCCTTGTTATGAAATTTTCTTCATACGGGCCTTGGATCCCCATATTTTGTGAAATGATGGCCTGAGTGAACACCGACAGGTGTTCACTGGCTATACCGATATAAGCAGAAGTGGAGATCGTGTATTTCATTCATTCATATGGTTTCTGCTATTGTACATTCATATTCTATTCTATGATGATAAGTCCTTAATCATCCATTCCACATTCGAATTCTATTCTATGATGTTTTGTTCTTATTCAATCGTTCTACATTCATATTCTAATATGTGATTGTTATTCTTATTCAGTATTGTTCATATTGTTCTGTTGTACTTGCTGAGTTGTGGACTTATTCTTGTCGTGTTTATTTGTTTTAGGTAAACACTGAAGACGATATGCATGGGAGGGATTAGTCACATGAATCAGTTTTTTCACTTCACATTTGTCACCCTTTTAAACAGTTGAACTCGTTATTATCTTTCATTTGATAAGTTGGATTGTAATAAATGGAGTTCTGATGATTTAGACTTTCATTCATTATGACTTGGTTGAACTAGTGAATCCTTAATGATCTTCATATAGACCTATGATAGCCTTATCATATTTGATTCAATATGACTGGATGATGGAGTTCGACATGCTGTTATGTTCTGATTCAATTCTTATACTCATCCTTTTAGATGTTGACCCCTTTATGCCATTAGTTGAAATATTATTGAAAATTTTTCATATTATTGCGTAGTGTTGGATTTCAGGTAATATCTTGGCTTACGCATAGCCAGGATGTTACAGGGGCTCGCCGAGGGCTTGCATTGTGACGTTGGCAGCGGCGGCGGTTCTCGGCTAGTTTGAAGAAAGTGACGGTGGTGCGAGCTCCGATGGGTGGGTACCGAAATCAATTGAGGGGTTTCTCTCCTGAAGTTGCGGGACACGATATGATGCGGAGGGGAGTAGATGGAGCTCACGAGATCGGCTGGGATAGCTGAGGGCGATGAGGCGACCGGGACAACCGAGGGCGACCCGGCGGCCGGGAGTGGCGCGTGCACTCGGGCTCCTTGAGCTTGGCGGAGAAGGAAGAAATGGCAGGAATGGGGAAAGGAGGTTGGGGCTTAAGTAGATGATGCAACACTCGGTGATGCGCTCGGCGAGCTGTGGAATGAGCGCCCACGGGCAGTGGCGAGTTGGCGCGCATGCAGGGCGATGGTGGCACTGGTGCTGTCGGTGGGGAGAGAGGAAAGAAGTTGAAGGTTTGTGCTTGTGGTTTGGCTGCAACCTGGTGGCTCCACTAACTTGGCCAGTTGAACAGTAAGAAAGGGAAGGAAAAGATCAGAGAGAAGGCAATAGAAAACATGGTGACCGCTAATTTTCTTGATTTTTGCTAAGAGAATTCTTGTCGGCTATTGATCAACTCTGATACTTGCTATACAATTCTAATTGGGCTTTTGATTTTAGGGTTTATATTTCATGTAACATTTCAAAGGTAGTACTTTGTTACGATGATCTACTTGTATATGATTATTTTTCTTTTGACAGTTCTGATATATTAGGGTTTTGTTTCTAGGGTTCATGTTTTAGTGTTTTGGGTTGACACCACTTGTGTATTTAGGGTTTTCATTTCTAGATTCCCTTATTTAGGGTTTATGCTCCTAGGGTTTTTATGTCTTACACTACCTATGCTGATAGAAGAGAGAATGCCACTCAAATAATTCTTAAAAATGCAGGCCAGCAAAACGACAACAGACAATTATACAAAAAGTTTTTAAAAATCTCGTATTTTTGCATTTAGGCATTTTTGGGACATTATGAACCATTTGCGACCAGCTCTTCTTCACGACATAAACAAGGAATGCATCCATACTGTTTCTTAAGTACTTTAGGATATTCTTGACTGCTATCCAGTGACCTTCATCTGGATCTAACTGATATCTGCTCGTAACACTTAGAGCATACAACACATCTAGTCGTGTACAAAGTATGGCATATGATAGATCCAATAGTCGAAACATATGAAATTCTACTCATTTTGTCTCGCTCATCAGTGGTCAAAGGATACTAACTCTTGCTAAGATTGATTCCATGTGACATGGGCAAGAAATCTTTCTTGGAATCTTGCATGTTGAACCGCTTCAACACCTTGTCAATGTACATATCATACCTTAATCAAATTTGCCTTTTAGATCTATCCCTATAGATCCTTATGCCTAGAATATATGTTGCATCTCCTAAATCTTCCATAGAGAAAGTATTTCTTATTGAAGTTTTAACAGATTCAAGCATAGGAATATCATTTCCAACCTATAGTATGTCATCCTCATATAAGATCAGAAAAACAAGTTTGCTCCCACTAACCTTCTTGTAAACACAAGGTTCTTCTTCACTCTTGATGAGGTCAAACCCTTTGACCACTTCATTAAAACGAATGTTCCAACTCCGAGATGCTTGCTTTAATCCATAGATAGATTTCTTAAGCTTGCATACTTTTTTAGCTTTCTGTGGATCGACAAAACCCTCAGGTTTTGTCATATACACATCCTCACTTAGGTTTCCATTTAGGAAAGCTATTTTGACATCTATTTTCCATATCTCATAATCGAAATATGCATCAATAGCTAGAATGATCCAGATAAACTTAAGCACGACGACGGGTGAGAATGTTTCATCATAATCAACACCTTAATTTTTTTTTGAAACCCTTTGCCACCAGTTGTGCCTTATGAATGTGAACATTTTCATTAATATCTATCTTTTTCTTAAAAACCCATTTGGACTCAATGATTTTAACACTATTAGGTGGATCAACCAAATTCCAAACTTGATTGTCATACATGGATTTTATCTCAGATCTCATGGCTTCAAGCCATGACTCAGATTATGGGTCCACCATCGCTTCTTCATAAGTCTTAGGCGCATCATTATTCATAATAAAACGTCATGCCCATACCTTATAGACAATTGACGTGGCCTTTTAGATCTACGTTGGGCTAATGCCTCATCTACAGGTTCTATAACATTTTGTTCATCCCGTAGAAGATCACTAGGACTAGGAGTTGAAACATTTTCAGATGTTTTCCGAATTTCTTCAAGTTGCACCTTGCTCCCACTGACTCCTTTGGAAAGAAACTTTTTTTCTAAAAGACACCATTTCGGGCAACAAATATGTTGTCATCATCTCGCTTATAAAAGTAATACCCTTTAGTTTCCTTAGGATACCCCACAAATAAGCATTTATCCGACTTGGGTGTGAGTTTGTCAGACGTCAACTATTTTACATAAACCTCACAATCCCATATCTTAAGAAAAGACAATCCAGGATACTTCCCAGTCAATATCTCATATCGTGTCTTCTCTACCATTTTTTATGGAACCCTATTTAAAGTAAAAGCCGTTGTTTCTAGAGTGTACCCCTAGAAATACAATGGAAGATTAGATTGGCTCATCATTGATCAAATCATGTCTAATAATGTTCGATTCCGTCGTTCGGACACCCTATTCCATTGAGCCGTTCCTGGCGGAGTAAGTTTTGGAACAATTCTACACTACTTTAGATGATCACCAAATACATCACTCAAATATTCACCTCCACGATTTGATCGTAGATATTTAATTATCTTGCCAAGTTGATTCTATACCCCGGTCTGAGATTCCTTGAACTTTTCAAAGGATTCAGACTTATGCCTCATTAAGTAGATGTAACCATATCTACTAAAGTCATTGGTAAAAGTTATGAAGTACTGAAAACCACCTCTGGCTGAAATGTTCATTGGTCCATATACATCCATATGTACTACGACCAATAAGTCGCTCACCCTCTCACCTCTGGTCATGAAAGGCGTTCTTGTCATTTAGCCAAGTAAACAAGATTCACATGTTTCAAATGATTCAAAATCAAATGAGTTTAGAAGACCATCTTCATGAAAATTCATCATGCACTTCTCATTTATATGATCTACAACAATGCAAAATAAAAGTGGGATTCAAATAATTAGGTCGAAGTCTCTTAGCATTAATGTTATAGACGGGCATATTCTCAAAATTCAAAATATATAATCTATTCACCAATGGAGCATGGCCATAATGTATATCTTCAAAATAAATTGAACAATAATTGTTCTTTATTCTGAACTCATAACCTTCTACTCCTAAACATGAAGCAGAAATCATGTTTTTGCTTAAGGCAGGAACATAATAACAATTATTTAATTCCATAACTAATCCTGAGGGTAAAACTAATGGTAAAGTGCTAATAGCTAATGCAGCAACTCTTGCTCGATTGCCCACGTGAAGATCAACTACGCCTCTTGCCAAACTTCTACTCCTTATCAGTCCCTACATCGAATTGCAAATATGAGCAATCGATCCGGTATTAAATACCTGTCGACGATCATGACGTCGATCTTACGAAAAAGAAAAGGAGAAAGTGACGTGGAAAATCTAGGGTAATAATGGGACTGCTCTTTTATTAGTATGAACTGGGTTTTACAGAGGATGCCTCCTGACTAGATGATGAACTACCCCTATATACACTCAGAACACTGCTTGTTCCTTTACAATATCAGACTTACAATACGAATCTAAGACTTGTGCTTTAGTCCGATGGCTCTATCTCTGTCTGTCTTTGTTTGAGTCTCCCTCTTCTTCTCCGTCCATGCTTCATCTTTAAATAGCCCTTGAAGAGGTGGCAGTTACTTCTGGAGAAGACGTCTAATGTGAAGTGTTACGACTGGTCGGAGTCAAGTGACGGTTGATAAGGAATCAACCGTTCGGTGGTTATATGTCTATGAGACATATAACCACATGGTGGTTGTTCATCAGTGCTTCTGGATAAGAAACGTCGTATGGTATGGAACATGCACGTGCTACATTCATCACACGGTAGAGAATATACTTGGAATTAGTTCCAAGTATCAGTTCATACCTTTTACGAGCAGTTCTCCTTGTCGGAAGCTTGGCTTAGGCCTTCGTCCGACCAGGGTACCCAATATGTAACCTCTGGAATCTCTACGACCAGTGAGGTCGTGCACCTCAGGGGTTACGACCATGAAGACGTATGGCCTGTTATGTATTAAAAATAATACATAGAGGTTTTAATCCTCGTCAGCTAGCCCCCGAATTTTAAATGAATAGGTCGTGTGAACACTTTTCTTCCGATGAAGTTGTATCGGGCTGACGCTCATTAAATGCAAAGGCATTTGAAGCGGTTTGTATTCACTTTAAAGTTGAGAACTTGCTTTGGGAATCGAAGAGTTTTTGTGTCCGTTGGACAAAAAGATATATGTCCGTTGGACTTTTTTGGGTAACTCCTTATTGCAGTTAGAAATTCTGAAGCTTATAAAAACCCCTTTGTAGACTTAGGGTTCTTTCACTTCCTACTTTCCTTCTTCATCTCCCGAGTAAAATCTGCCTCCGACCTCCTTTTCTTTCCTCACCCGGAAGAAGTCTGACCATGTCGGACCAAATCACCAACTAGTCGGTTTCCGACTTGAGTGAGAAGAAGCTAGAGAGCTTGAAGAAGATCGGAATGCTTCCCAGCAAGGATCTAATTTCTTGGAGATCCGCGGCTGGAAAACATTCCCTGAGTAATGAAGATGGGGAAATCCCAGTTTTTCTTGCATATGTTGAATGCGGATTTAGGCTACCAATTCACTCCTTCCTTCCTAAAGTTTTGGAGTATTATGGAGTTGAATTGGTGAATCTTGCTCCCAATGCTATCGCCAATCTTAGCATCTTTATTTATCTCTGCGAAGCGTACTTGGAGATTCCAGCAAATCTGGATCTATTCAAGTACTACTACAGGATGTCGAAGTCTGGGAAGACGATTGGGACGCCTAGAGAGTGCACCTTGCGCCTCCATGACGGAAAAGCTGATGAGTACATTTTTATGTACTCAAAATCTTCGTGGTCGTCGTGGAAAAAGAGCTGGTTCTATATGAAGATCACGAAGAAAGATAGCCTTTATTATTCTGGTAAGAAGGCGGTCGAGAATCCGAATTGGCGCTCCTCCACTGAGAAGGAGGGAAAGATAAAGAAATGGGCCGAAGCTATCAAGCTTCTTAGTGTCAAGGGTCTAACATCCTGACACGTAGTGAAGGATTTTTCCACGCGCCGAGTTAGTCCTTTGAAGGCCCGAGCACACCGGATGCTCTGGTATATTGGTCGTGATGATACGACCAAAGATTCCAAAAGAGGGTAAGCCATGAATGATTCCGACCAGTTTACCTATATTAGTTGATTATTTCTGTACCCTAAAATCTTTTATTTTACCTTTACAGCTTTATCTTTTGATGAGATTAGAAGCCGGATCAAAATGATCTGTGCCGGAGAGCCTGGCGATAAGGCTAGTTTCCCCCGAATCTTAGCGGTCGTTTCCGCTAAAGAGAGGATTGAGAGACTTAAGGTAAGAATATCAACCGTTTGTTTTTGTTGTCGTACATATTATTTCTGATCGGTATACCATAAATTCTCTTTGATGTGTAGTCGGTCGAGTTGAGGATCAATGAGGCCACTGAAAGATGTGAGCCGATTGATGATCGACCACCCCTTAGACCATACAGGATGTCAGCCTTTCAGAGGTAGGTGACCGAACATAAATAATATTTTTGCACAAATGATGTTCATCGCCTAACTATCTTTGATGATGTATTTAGGCGGTTGTCATACCTTCCAACAAGGTCGTTGTGGACCCATCAGTGCCTACTGAGGCTACTGTTTTGGAGGTCAACGAATCCACACCTACTGATCCTACGATCAGGAATCCTATCCTTGACCAACTGGTCGTGGATATTGCTTCTGATTTTCGATCAGTAGATGCGCAGGATCTAGTCAACCCTGCCGGTTCAGAACCGGTGAATTTGGTTGAGAAGAAAAGGAAAGCTAGCGCAGCGGATTTTACTCCGATGCGCTATAAGGTCAAAGTCAAGAAATCAACCGGGTATTTTTAAATGAAGGAATCATGTACATACCTTGGATATTTCGATATGTTGGAACCTCGATCCTCCTTACTTTTCTTCTTTTGTAGATCTTCTGGTGTTCCAGTCGTGTCCGACCAGAGCACCCCTCAGGAAAAGGTTCCTGGAGAAGAGGTGGTCGTGGAGGTTCCTGATCAGGGTACTCCTAAAGCTAAGACTGTCGAGGATGAAGTGGTTAAAGAAGCCCCCGAGCAGGCTTCAGTTCCAACATCTGCTCAGGATCCTCTCGTAATCCTTACTCCTTCTCCGGAGGTAGTCATCTCCAAAGATCCTCAACAGGTTCCACCTCCTCCTGGAAATACCTCTCAGGTTAACAAGTTTCCTTTTTCCCCCCGATTTATCGAGGATAAGGAACTTGATGAGGCATGGGGGAAGATATTGGACCGTCAAGCTGAGATTGGTCCAGATACATTTTTTGCCGAATATAATGACATGGCAATTCGGGTAAGTGTTCTACGATCATCCTTACAACTCTTTCCTTTGAAGCCTCTTTGAAAACTTATCAAAAGAAAGGAACTTTATCTTTGTAGCATATGGTCGAGAAATATGTTGTGGTCGGAGGACTGACCCAACGAATAAAAACTTTGGAGCAGAAGCATTCCGATCTGAGAAGTAAGAACATTTTTCTTTTAGCTTGACTTCCTAAATTTCACTATCTTGTTTCTATTTTCATAACTCAATCCTCTCTTTCTATTATATTTGATAGATTTAGAGAAAATTAAAGAAGAGGTCGTGGCTAAGGAAGCCATAATAATAAAACTTAGGGAAGAAAATCAAGGTAAAGACCAGTCGATCGAACATGCGATGACTAGGCAAAAGGAGGTTTTCGACTCTTGTGAGAAGAAAATCAAAGGTAACTGGTCGTAGACTTAACCAGTATTCCATAACTCCAATTTTTAAAGTGTGTGTTAATTTTTATCCACTCGTGCAGAAAAAACTCAAGTACTTGAACGAGCAGAAAAGACTCTTGAGTTTGAGCGTGGCCAAGGGGCTGAATTTGAGCGTGGCCAAGATGCTCTTCGACCTGGGGTCGGGAGCGCAACTGCCCATTCTAAGAGATCCTGCGGAGAGAATCAATTTTCTCGACCATCAATTCGAAGATCTCAAGGAAGTGATAACACTCTTTCGAGAGAACCATGCTAAGACAATGAAGGAAGCTATAGCGAATGGAGTTAGTGTTGCCTTAGCAAAACTGAAGGCTTCCGACCCCTCTGTTAGTCTTAGAGCTGTTGAGGAAGACTTCGACTGCTCCGAAGATGAAGCAACAAAACTTCTCGAAGAAGTAAGACCTCTTGGAGAGAAAGTTGCTGAGGAAATGGAAGTCGGATCTCCATCTCGCAACGACCAAGCTGGTGGTTCTAACAAGTGGATGAATGTAAAATTTATAATTTTGTAAATGAAACTTACCTTTTATCAACAATGAATATCTTGCTTTGTCTTATCAATGTTATTAAATACTCATATATCTCCTAACCCCCGACTGCTTATATTAGTAGATGAACTTTACTAAAAAAAGCAGTAGACCAAGAAATTGGGTAATAACAATGACCGTGGTAGAAGTGCTAATAATGTTTATGACAGGGATCTAGTGAACACTAGGAAATCATGTGATCGGAACCAGCTGATGATTTCGACTAGTCTAGATCTTGTCCATTATCGAATCACCATGAGATTACTTGTAGTCAAAAGATATAACAAAGACTGGCTTTGATGATAAGAAGATATGCATTAGGAATGTATGCAAAAAAGAAGGAAGAGATAAGTACCTTTGTTTATGAATTATTCGAATCTGGTCATAACGAATCCCAAGAATTGAAGATTTGTAAAATATCTCGTGAAACGTGTTCATGCTCAAATCCGACTGGCAGCGATGATCGTAGGAAAAAGGACCATCACTAGGATGCTCCTTCCAGTGGGCAGGACCACGTGCAGAGAGGAGAGACTTCGACTAGGAGGCTTTCCGTGTCCCGACCAGTAGCCAAATTCGAGTAGAACAGAATGTTGAAATAAAATAGTAATCTTTGAATTCGAGAGATAACGAAACCATATAAATTGTTTGAGTTTGTACTCCTTATACTTGTGTTCTTCTTTAAGAAAAGAGTATTTGGTTGTGCGTGTGTATCATTGAAGCAATGATCACGACTAAAACCGGTGTGGTATCTGACATTTAAGTCAGCACCCATGAGTAATGGAGATCCCTTCGAAAGGAATATCGGAGAGAATGAGTGTCTTCTCCGACCAACCAGCAACAACAAAAGCATATGACCATATGCGACGAATAATAAGTATAAACAACCATACTTATCGTTGAAAAAGGAAATGCATCTTCATTGAAAATATGAAATGAAATTAATACAGGAAATTAGACAAAGAACTTACGCAATTGATCAATATTCCAAGAATTAGACAAAACTTGCCCATCCGACATAGCTAATCGTACCGATCCTGGTCGGGTAACTTCGACCACCGTGTATGGACCTTCCCATTTGGGCGAAAGTTTGTTGCGACCCGCTTGGTTCTGAATTTTTCTAAGAACCGGATCACCTACTGACTAGGTCAGCGAGGTTGCACCTTACGACTGTGGTACCGACGCATGGCTTGCTGGTAGATTGCTGATCGTAGCAAAGCTTGATTTCGTCGCTCTTCAAGGAAATTGATATCATCAAGTCGTCATTCACACTGATCACTTTCAGAAAAGCAATCTGTGCGAGCAGAACCAATTTTGAGTTCTGGAGGAAGCATGGCTTCAGCCCCGTAAACCATAAAGAATGGTGTTTCACCGGTCGCACGACTAGTTGTAGTACGAACAGCCCATAATACAGAAGGAAGTTCTTGAACCCAAGCTCCTGACCGCGTGATTAACTGGTCGAAAACCCATCGTTTGATTCCTTGCATTATGATACCATTGGATCGCTCAACTGCTCCATTGCTCTGCGGATGAGCAACAGAAGCGAAATGTATCTTGATACCTAGATCTTCACAGAATTCCTGAAAATTGCTGCTCGAGAACTAGGTACCGTTATCAGTGATTATACGACTGGGTACTCCAAATCGTGTGATCACGCTTTTTGTGAGAAACATCTTGGCGGCTTCAGTTGTAATTTTCACAACCGACTCGGCTTCAATCCATTTGGTGAACGTGTCAATCATGACGAAAAGGAACTCAAAGCCCCCGGGTGCTCTTAGGAAAGGTCCCAGAATGTCTAGTCCCCAGGTTGCAAAAGGCCAAGAAAGAGGAATTGTTTGCAAAGCTTGGGACGGCTGATGTACTTGTCGGCTATGAAACTGACATTGTACGCACTTCGTCACAAGCTCTTTTGCGTCATGAAGGACAGTTGGCCAGTAGTATCCTTGCCTAAAGGCTTTACCAACCAACGTTCTGTAGGAATGATGAGCTCCACAGACTCCTCCATGAATTTCGGTAAGCAATTTAATGTCATCCGAGCGAGATATGCATCTCATCAACACTCCGTGAGATCCTCGTTTGTACAAGGTACGTTCAATTAGAGTGTATGATTTGGCCTTTCGTGCTATACGATCGGCCTCTACATCATCCTCTGGAATTAGGTCATGCTGAAGATAATTGTAGATCGATGTCATCCAATCTCTACCGTGATCGTTATGGCACCAACCATCATCGACCTGTGGAGCATCCATGTTTGCAGAATCAAGGTGGTCAACCTCCTTGCGAACATCTATGTCCTCGGAAGGCTCGACTACCGAGGGCGAATCGAGTTTCTCGAGAAAAACTCCGGGCGGGACGGATGTCCTTGTGGAAGCCATCCGGGCCAACTGGTCTGCCAGAAAGTTTTCCTTTCTAGGAATGTGTTGGATCTGAAAACCGAAGAAATGCTTTTCGAGTTTCCGCATTCACGGATATGATGACATCTTGGTACTAGAGCATTGATACTCTTTCCCGACTTGGTTCGCCACTAGTTGAGAATTGCCTTTCACTAGCAATCTGCGAATCCCGAGCGAACGAGCTGCTCGAAGTCCTGCCAGCAGACCTTTGTATTCTACCACATTGTTAGTAGCAGGAAAGTTTAACTAAATAGCGTACTTTATTTGTTCGCCAGTAGGGGAAATCAAGACGACCCTAGCCCCGAGCCTTGTAGCATCAAGGAACCATCGTAGTACATTGTCCACTCATCGTGGTGCTCGTACTCGGGTCCTTGGGTGGGTTCAGGGTTTGTCTATTCGGCAATGAATTCTGCTATTGTCTGGGACTTGATTGCTGTTCGTGGGATAAAATGGAGATCGAACGCCCCAAGCTCAACCGCCCATTTTGCTATTCATCCTGATAACTCCCTGTTTCCAAGGACTTGACCAAGAGGATATCCAGTAGGTATGACCACTTTGTGGGCCTGAAAATAATGCCTTAGTTTCCTTGTGTGGATATCATGGGGATATGCTCATGATCTTAGGATGATGTGACAATTGGCAATGACGTTGAAGGTTTGCGGAAACACGAAGTTTTCGGCAAAGTTCGGTTCTGTCGGTCTCAGCGGTCGACCGGCCTTGGTGGCGGTCGACCGCCCATGCCTCGTGAATTATCTTGGCGATCCGACCGCCAGCCGGGCGGTCCGACCGATTTGGTAGCGATCGGACGGCGTCCGATGAGCGGTCGAACCGGCAAGTTGAGTGACACCGAGTTTGAAGTCGGGACAAAAATAGAGGTGTAGGCAAGTGAGGAGGTTCTACTGCACTTGGTCCCATAATTTTGGAGCCTCCATCAAAAGTTCTATTCGCTTTAAATTTCCGGAGAGGTTGCGGATTTCAGTGTTGAAATTTTGGCTAAGTCCTTTGGTGGCGGTCAAACCGCCTTCATTGGCGATCGAGGCGCCAAGGGTGGCGGTCTGACCGGTTTTCACTTATGTCGTCAGCCCGTGTGGCGGCGATGGTTGCTTGTTAGGTCAAGTTCATGGGTTTCATGTCATATGTGTTGCATGATGCATGTTTTGACTAACGTGGGTCAAGTTGTGAAGAATTTGTTCCCGAATTCGATTTGCTTGTCTATTGTTGTGCAGGTTGCTTGGTGGTCAACGGCGAGGATGATCGGGACTAGGCTTGGATAGCTGAGGTTCAAAACGATCGACGATGCCGGGTGAAGTTATTGGACTTAAGTATGGTGCAAGATGGACAAAGGTGACCGAACGGCGATTCGGTCGATCGTTGAATCAAGCGGCGCGGGGGTCGGTGCAAGTGCCATAGTGATTTCGGTGGGAGTTGGATGGGAGAGACTTGCCGACATGATGAGAGCCGTTGGATCAACCTACACGTGGCGAGTAGCGAGTGCTTCGCACAATATGAACACGGCGCTTTAAAATGCGTGCGTGTGTCACCCGCTTGTTTTGGGCCTTAACGGAGCCCATTAGGGAGACTCTTTAGAAACCCTAGGCCTCCACTATAAATAGAGGAGGAGGTGGCTGCCTCCTTCCCCGGCTTTTCGAATTTTCATTGTTTTTGAAACCCTAATTTGCTTAGGAGAGGAGGAGTGGAGGTTAGGGTTCTAGAGAGTTGGATTTGATTTCGTGCTCATGTATTGAGTCTTTGTCATCCATTGATGGAGTGGTCTGTAAACCAATATCATATCAAATCAATCCAAAGAAAGTTTCTTCAAGATGAGTTCTTTCGCTGTTCTCTCTATTTGATGATTTGAGTCTTTGTTTGATCCGCGAGTTTTTGCGTGGTTTCGCCGTGATCTAGCTTGTCGTGACGTGTGGGAATACATCTAGGATCATCAAGATCATCAATCACCCACGAGCAAGTCTCAAGATCATATTTTCGTTTGACTCGGTTGTTGACCTAACTTCGCCAAACGGAAAAGTTATGAACCTTGGCAAGGATCATCACGATCGTTGCTTGAATAGGTTCCGACATCCTTAGGAAGGTTTGTGTCAAGTTTCACGAAGTTTGGGCGCACGAATCAAAAGTTAGATCAATTTGCGTTTGGTTTTTCTGACCGATTTCATCGTTCATCGAACGAGCGGTCAGCCGCCGAGAGAGAGGTCGACCGATTTCAGTGGTCGATCGCTAGGCCAACCGGTCCGACCGCCCGTGAGAGGTCGACCGCCTGAGTCTTCGTGTTTTGGTTTTGTGTTGATTTTACTGGGTTTTGAGTTGATTCAATACAAGTCTTCCGCAGTGCATGATTGATTGATCTTCATAGCTTTCATAGCTATTGGAGTGAGATTCGTATTGAATTGAATTTGGGAGAAAAAAGATCGTGCTCCTATTCACCCCTCTAGTCGCCTTTTCGGTCCAACAGTGGTATCGAGCCGGTTAGTTCAATCTTGATCTTAACCGGCCACCGAACTTGGCGATGGATAAATACTCTTCCAAACCGCATATCTTCGATGGGCACGACTATGCCTTTTGGAAAAACCGCATGCGTGTCTTTCTTGAGAGCGAACCACGAGGTATTTGGGAGGCATTCGAGGTCCGCTTATCTTGCCCGAGGTTGCTACGCCGCTTCAAGCCCTCTTGGCTAATGACCGTAAGACAAAGAATTTTCTCAGTATGGTGGGCTTGGTAGACAGAATATGATAGGATTTGCAATCTCGAGATCGCACATGAGATTTGGAAGACTCTCAAACCTATCATGAGGGTTCTTCCCAAATCAAACAAGTGCGTCCACAGTCTATAAAAGAGAATATAACAAATTCGAGATGCGTCCCGGTGAGAGCATCGATGACATTTTCGATCGCTTCAACACGTTGATAAATCGATGAAGTCTCATGGTATTGAATTTACACACCAAAATGTCATCCATCTCCGGCTGCAATCAACACCGTGGAGTGGGAGATAAAGGCTACCGCCATTTAGGAAAATGTCAACTTCTCTGATCGACTTTGGAGCTGCTCTATAGCAAGCTCAAGACTCATGAGATCCGTAAAGTCGACCATTCTAAGAAGGGTAACATGGCTTTGTAGCGCACCCGCCAAGAGAGCCTCGATGGGTCGTTTGAGTCCTCTTCGGTTTTTCACTTGCTTCTTTATCGCAATTCAAGAAGAGAATCTTGAGAGTATTCCCAGTCCGAGATGGCGCTTTGATTAAGAAGTTCACACGGGCCTACAACAATATGAGAAACAAAAGAGAGGCGGCCCAGTGACTTGTTATGAGTGTGGAGAGCTTAATCACATCCGGCAAATTGCCCCAAGTCAAAGGTAAGAGCAACCACAAGGATGAAAAGCCACTTGGAAGAAGCCTCGGGGCGCAAGTCCAGTTTGATGATGCCAAGCTCAGAAGGGCGCCACCGGGTTCTTGCAGCTCTTGGAGATCGATCCTTGAGTGATGTGGACTCCGAGAGCGAGGAGGACAAGGAGGAGGAGCTCCCTCAAGACAAGAAGGGAAAGGCCAAAGACTTTACAGGCATATGCTTCATGGCTGACTCCGACGACATTGATGACAACAATGAGGTGTCTCCTTCATATGATGTTCTCTTTGCTAGATGTGAAACTGTCTATGAGCAAATGCTAGGTCAGGATAAAGCTTTAAAGTTCATCATGACTAGGAATGAGGATTTAGAGTCACAAGTAAAGAAACTCACATTAGAACTTGTGAATGCTAAAAGTCTTGAATCTGATGAATGTTCATCCTGCTATGCTTTACATTCTGAATTTGCTAAACTGTAATCTGCTCATAATATTGCTTTGCAACAACTTGAAAATGCTAGAACCGAGCTAATTGAAGTTAAATCTGCTTCAAGAAAAATGCTTAAAGTCTAGCAAATTGGTTGTTTCGACATGGTTGATTCTAGCTCTTGCTCGCTCGCTTAGAACGTGAACGTGAAGTACATGATGTTGTAGAAGCAAATAGAGCTAAATATGACAAGCTTAAGGACGATTAATTCGCTACTTGTGCTTCATGTGAAGCTCTTAAGCTTGAAGTTGCTCTTTATAAGAAGAAGTTTAACGCTAAAACTTGTGATTCATGTGTTAACCTTAGAAAGAAACTCGCTATCGAATGACACATTAGAAAGATTTTCTAAAGGTAAGAAACATTAAACATGATTCTTGACAAGTCAAAACTCCTTATAAGAAGCAAGGGTTAGGATACGACTTTGCCCAGGATAAATCTAATGGTATTCAAATTTTGAAAATGGCTTAGTTGAATTTGATACCCAACCCGCAAAGATCACTTTCAAATCTGCAGGTTTTGCCCAACCATCTGCTCACCAAAAGGTGCTTCTCCCAAGAGTACCAAGTACCATTGCACTTATTGCAAGAAGGATGGGCATTTGGTTGAGTTCTCACATGAGGTTGAAAAATGCTAAGAAAATCTTGCTAGAATGTCATCTAATCAACCTAGAGTTTTTGTGAGACATGGTAATTTAGAAAGGAAGAAACCTGGTCTAGGATTTATTTCACATGCGAATCATGCTCATGCTCTTAGACAGATAACTCTCATGTTAGAGTAACCATTGCTCACAATGTTCCAAATAGAATCAAGGATAGCACTACGCTTTGCATACTACTCGTAGACATGTGTCTCGATCGGGTTCCCAAGTCATGTTTAACTAACCCCATATTGAGACACATCGCTCTTCCTGCACCTTGATTTTCGTGATCGCCGCGGAAGGAAGGACACGTGGTTCGCCGACTCACTGCTCACGCCACATGACCGGAGACTCAAAATGGTTCACCTCCTTCACGCGGCCGATAGGTGATGTCCTCATCACCTTTGGAGACAATACTCAAGGGCGGATTGAAGGAACAGAACAATCGTGGTGAATGACAATTTCATCCTAAAGGACATCGCCTTGTGGACAAGCTTAGGTTTAACTTACTCTGCCTCACGCCTTCTTGATGATGGCTATGAGACTATATTTAAGAAAAATGCTTGTCGGGTGCTTGATTCTCGTGAGCCTGCTTTTGGGATTTATAGAGTTGCTAGGATCTTTGGAGCTGATTTTTCCAATCTCTGTTGGTTCTCTTAAATGTTTATTTACACCTTCTTCCGAAGTTCGACTTTGGCACCGACGCTTGGGGCACATTGGTTTTGATCATCCGACGCGAGTTAGCAACCTTGATCTCATGAGAGGTTTGCCCAAACTCAAAGCCGCCAAGGATGTCAGATGTGCGCTCGTAGGCATGGCAAGCAAGTTGCCGCCACACCCTTCGATGACTTTGGTCATGACCGACTGACCGACGCTTGCTTCATATGGATACCGTTGGTCCCGCTAGGGTTCGGTCAATTGGTGGCAAGTGGTACATTCTTGTCATAGTTGATGATTTTTCGAGATACACTTGGGTTTTCTTTCTTGCTTCAAGGATGAAGCTTTTGGTTTTATCGTGATCTTGTTCTTCGCTTGGCTTCGAACTTTCGGTGCTTTAAGAGCGATCCGCAGCGGCAATGGCACGGAGTTCAAGAATGCCTCGCTTGCCTCTTTTGTGCCGAGCGCGAATTGAGCATCGCTTCTCTTCTCCACACGCCCTCAACGTAATGGCGTTGTGGAAAGGAAGAACAGAACCTTAGTCGAGATGGCTAGGACGATGCTAGTTGAGTATAGCACTCCGAGGAGGTTTTGGGCCGAAGCGATTTCTACAGCTTGCCATATGGCAAATCGTGTCTTCTTGAGACCTTCTTTGGGCAAGACTTCATATGAGCTTCGATTTGGTAGAAAACCCTCTGTTTCTCATTTTCGAGTTTTTGGAGCTAAGTGTTTCATTCTTAAGATAGGAAATCTAGATAAATTTGAATCAAGGTCTTTTGATGGTTTATTTCTGGGTTATCCTGCACATTCGAGGGGTTTTCGGGTTTTTAATGTTGAAACTAACATTGTCCAGAGAAATGCAATGTCACTTTTGATGAGACTAGCCCCGAGCTAGATCCGACATTTCTGTGATACACAGTGATGAAAGCATTTTGTGGAGGAAGATGATGACGGTCGATATTTGTCCTCCACTTGTCGCTGCCGAGGCTCCCGCCCAAGTTCCGTAACTCGCACGATCGCTTCACCTCCAATTGAGGCTCTCGCTGCATCTTCATCATCGCAGCACTCGCGATGTTGAGGAGATATTGTCTCCCAGCGCCCACTTCATATTCAGAGGCATCATCCTCCGGATCGATGATTGGTAATCTTAATGAGCGAGTCACCGCCTGTGTATCATGATCCAAGTCTCTACTCTCATTCTGCATTTGTCGCTTCTTTCAAACCCCGCGATATATCACATGCGTTATCTGATTCTAGCTGGGTCAATGCCATGCATGAGGAGTTAGAGAATTTTGAGAGGAATAAGGTCCGAATCTAGTAGAACCTCCTAGTGGTCATAATGTGATAGGAACCCGCTGGGTGTTCAAAAATAAACAAAATGAGGATGGTTCTGTGGTTAGAAACAAGGCTAGATTGGTAGCTCGGGGTTTTAGCCAAGTTGAGGGTTAGATTTTGATGAGACATTTGCTCTGTTGCTAGATTGGAAGCCATTCGCATTCTGCTTGCATTCGCCGCTTCTAAGGGCTTTAGATTATATCAGATGGATGTTAAGAGTGCCTTTTTGAATGGATTTATAGAGGAGGAAGTGTATGTTAGACAACCCCCAGGCTTTGAGAATCCCAAGTATCCACATCTTGTTTTCAAGCTATCCAAAGCCTTGTATGGTCTTAAGCAAGCCCCTAGAGCCTGGTATCATAGACTTAAGACCTTTTTGCTTAAGAATGATTTTGAGATGGGTAAGGTAGACAAGACCCTGTTCATTCTTAGGCGTGGCAATGACTTCCTGCTTGCTCAGATTTATGTAGATGATATTATCTTTGGTGGTTCTTCTCATGCTCTTGTTTCTAGTTTTTCCGAGACCATGTCCAAGGAATTTGAGATGAGTATGATGGCGTAACTCAATTATTTTCTCGGGGCTTCAAATCAAGCAATGCAAGGAAGGGATCGCATCCATCGACGGCACACCAAGGATCCGCTCAAGCGCCGAGATGGTGATCGCAGTTTCATCGCCACTCCCATGGCGACTTCGATCGCTTTGGATCCGATGAGGAAGGAGAAGCCGTGGATCAACGTGAGTACCGCAGCATGATTGGCTCCTTCATGCATATGACGCCTCAAGACCGGACATCCACTTCGCGGTTTGCCTCGCGGCGAGGTTTCAGCGCCTCCGAGACTTCCCATCGCCAAGCCGTTAAGCGCATCTTCAGTATTTACACTCTACCCTCCAGATGGCATTTGGTATTCCCGCCGTCTTCTTTGTCCATTCGGGGTTTTTCGATTCGATTTTGCGGTCGTCGGCTAGATAGGAAGAGTACCTCGTGCACTTGTCACTTCCTAGGCACTTCTCTTGTCTCTGGTCTTCTAAGAAGCGTCTTCATTGCACAATCCATCTGAAGCTGAATATGTAGCTGCGCTAGTTGTCAGTAGTCGATTTTGTGGATGGTGTCCACTCTAAAGATTTTGGGTTGGCATTTGATAGTGTTCCTCTTTTCTGTGATAACACTTCTGCGATTAACATTGCTAAAAACCCTGTGCAACACTCTAGGACCAAGCACATAGACATTCGCTATCACTTTCTTAGAGATCATGTCGAGAAGGGTGATATTGTGCTGCATTTCGTGGAGTCCGAAGCTCAGTTGGCTGATATCCTCACCAAGCCTTTAGATCAACTAGGTTTGCCACCTTGAGAAGTGAGTTAGGGGTAATTTATCCCTATGGGTTGGTTTGAGGGGGAGTTGGCTCTGTTCTGAACTTTCCTTGTTCATTTGAGCTTTTCTGATCTTTTCTGATACCTTCTTTTAGTGGTATTTTCTTTTAATCTTTTTGATCTTTTTAGGCTTTTTAAGTCTTTTTGTGCATCTCATTGTATCTTACTGCATTTATATGAAAACCAAAAGATGCATTGTAATATGCTTTTCTCGCTTGTCTTTTAAAATTGATGAAGCTTTGCTTATTACCCTTTTGAGCTTTAGTATTTCAATTCTCAATGCCATGTCTAGTTCTTTGACTTGCTAGAATTATCATGCTTTCACATGTGTAGCTAAGTCTTTGCCGAATGAGCCGTAACTTTAAGACAACTTAAACTAAAAACGCAATTTGTGGATGTTTTAGCTAGTTGCAATTAGTGCTCCTTTTGTGACATTGGCCCCGCTAAAATTGCGTGTTAGCTCTTGAATCTAGTATTGATCATTGCTTGAGCTTCTTGTTCTTTTAAAATCTAAATCGCTCTTGTGAAAATGAAAATCAAATTTAAAGATTGTCTTGTGCTTAAAATGTGTCAAACTATTCTCTCGAGACCGCATGTCATAGACATGAACTTGGAGATAGTTTGATGATCTAGACGATCTCATGGGGACCGCTTGTCACAATTGACATGAACCTCAAGATTTGTCGCCTGTAGAAGCTTAGGAAGAGTTTGTGGATGGCTCCTAGTCCAGATCTTCTTCACTAAGATATCCCTTTAATCAACTTCAATATTCATTGCAAATGAAAAACTGTTGAAAAATGGGCGTTTGAGACAATTTGAACAAAATGATTCAATTTAGGACCTGTTTGTCTCTTAATGTGGTCATTGTTAGCGTCTTGGTCTCACATTGACATTTTGACATGGCAGTATCATCTTAGGATCTCTGTTGATGGACTTGCTAGATTTGAAGCTTTGCTTAAAATGCTAAAATTTATTGCTTTATATTGAGCCTTCTTGCTTTAGCTTTGTTATATATGTTTTATCATGATCTTGCTAGCGCTTTCAGGCTGATATGTTGTTTGTGCAATTTTAGAAATGCTAGCTTGTTCTTTTGGGTAATCTCCAAAGCTTCTTGTAATCCAAAATTGAAAAATACAAAAATATGAAGCCACTCCATTGCATTTCATGCATGCTCCTTCTTATGCTTTTTCCTCATTCTGCATTTGTTATCTCTGGACGAAAGGAAGGCGTGATTCCTTGATGACTCCATTGTCAAAGGGGGAGAAGATATTTCAAGATGTGTAAAGGGGAGAAGTTTTAAAAATATTAAAAAGGGGGAGAAAATTGGAGAATTTGAAATTTTCTGAATTTTGAGGATCATAGTGAGGGGGAGTTTCTTATTTGCTTTCTTATGGTCTTATTGCTCTTTCTGAACTTGAATTGCAATTCTTGATCCTCACGATGATCAAAGGTCATTTCGAACAATTGTTCTTTCATATGGACCTTAAGTGAGAATTTTGACTCGTCTTTGGAAATTGAAGCTTTCTTGCTTTCTTTTGCCCTATCTCACTTGCCGATGCTATTTTGAAGCCAGCTTGGTCATTTTCATTGCTTTCTCTTGCATATGGACCAAGTTGTTCCTTTGCGCGAAAACGTTGAGTTTTTACTTTTCAAACCTCAAAACTTGCATTTGTGGGGAATTGCCAATGTGTTCATCAAGGGGGAGATTGTGGATATCATGGGGATATACTCATGATCTTAGGATGATGTGACAATTGGCAATGACGTTGAAGGTTTGCGAAATACGAGTTTTCAGCAAGTTCGGTCTCACAGTCACAAGCGATCCGACCGCCTTGGTGGCGATCGACGCCATGCCTTGGGTGAATTGTACCGACGGCCCGACCGTTTTCACTTATGTCGCCACCGTGTGGCGGCGATGGTTGCTTGTTAGGTCAAGTTCATGGGTTTCATGTCATATGTGTTGCATGATGCATGTTTTGACTAACGGGTCAAGTTGTGAAGAACTTGTTCTCGAATTCGATTTGCTTGTCTATTGTTGTGCGTGTTTCTTGGTGGTCAACGACGGTCAACGGCGAGGATGATCGGACTAGGCTTGGATAGCCGAGGTTCAAAACGATCGACGATGTCGGGTGAAGTCATTGACTCAAGTATGGTGCAAGATGGACAAAGGTGACCGAAGGCGCGTTCGGTGCGATCGTTGAACTGCGACGCGGGCCTGCAAGTGCCATGGTGATTTCGGTGGGGCCGGATGGGAGAGACTTGCCGACATGATGAGAGCCGTTGGATCAACCTACACGTGGCGAACAGCGAGTGCCAGCACAATATGAACACGCGCTTTAAAATGCGTGCGTGTGTCACCCGCTTGTTTTGGGCCTTAACGGAGCCCATTAGGAGACTCTTTTAGAAACCCTAGGCCTCCACTATAAATAGAGGAGGGAGGTGGCTGCCTCCTTCCCCGGCTTTTCGACCCTTTCATTGTTTTTGAAACACTAATTTGCTTAGGAGAGGAGGAGTGGAGGTTAGGGTTCTAGAGAGTTGGATTTGATTTCGTGCTCATGTATTGAGTCTTTGTCATCCATTGATGGAGTGGTCAGTAAACCAATATCATATCAAATCAATCCAAAGAAAGTTTCTTCAAGATGAGTTCTTTCGCTGCTTCTCTATTTGATGATTTGAGTCTTTGTTTGATCTGCGAGTTTTTGTGTGGTTTACGGTGTGATCTAGCTTCTTTGTGACGTGGGGAATACATCTAGGATCATCAAGATCATCAATCACCCACGAGCAAGTCTCAAGATCATATTTTCGCTTTGACTCGGCTTTGACCTAACTTCGCTCAACGGGAAAAGTTCTGAACCTTGGCAAGGATCATCACGAGCGTTGCTTGGAATAGGTTCCCACATCCTTAGGAAGGTTTGTGTCAAGTTTCACGAAGTTTGGACGCACGAATCAAAAGTTAGATCAATTTGCATTTCGGTTTTTCGGGCTGATTTCACTGTTCATCGAACGAGCGGTCCGACCGCCCGAGAGAGAGGTCTGACCGATTTGAGCGGTCTGACCGCTTAGGCCAACCGGTCGACCGCTAGCTAACCGTCCGACCGCCCCGTGAGAGGTCGACCGCCGAGTCTTCGTGTTTTGGTTTTGTGTTGATTTTACTTGGTTTTGAGTTGATTCAATACAAGTCTTCCATTGCATGATTGATTGATCTTCATAGCTTTCATAGCTATTGGAGTGAGATTCGTATTGAATTGAATTTGGGAGAAAAAGAGATCGTGCTCCTATTCACCCCCCCCCTCTTGTCGCCTTTTCGGTCCAATACCTTGAAGCCATAAGGAGACCATAGATTAGTTTTTGTACCTACGGATACCTTTCTTTTGGTCCGTGTAAGACTTCGCTTACGTAATATATCGGTCGTTGAACATGGTCTCGTTCTACGATCAGTATACCACTAACCATTTATGGCGTTGCAGCCACATAAATTAGCAATGTCTCTCCCAATCTCGGAGAAACTAAGATTGGGGGACTCGTAAGGTACCGTTTTAGTTCTTCGAAGGCGTTGCTTGCCTCTTTAGTCCATTCGAAACTTTCATATTTCCGGAGAAGCTTAAAGAAAGGTAGTCCTTTTTCGCCTAACCGTGCTATGAAAATACTTAGTGCTGCCATACAACCGGTTAGTTTCTGAACTTCCTTCTTTGTGGCCGGAGCGCGCATCTGGTCGATGGTGACGATTTTCGCTGGATTTGCTTCGATGCCCCTAGCCGAAACTCCGAACACACATTTCTCTGGATTTAACTTAAGGTTATGACGTCTTAAGTTATTGAAAGTCTCCTGTAGATCTAGAATATGATCGCGGCGTTGATACTCTTTACGACTGCATCATCGACGAGGCTTCAAGATTCCGACCTATCGTGGACTAAAGGTCTTTTGCATCAACCTTTGGAACGTTGCACCAGCATTTTTGAGACCAAATAGCATCTTTACATAATAGTAAGTACCATATGGAGTGATGAAGGAAGTTTTCTCTTCATCTACTTTACTCATATTGATATGGTGGTACCCTGAGTAAGCATCTAAAAACTTAACAACTCACACCCTAAGTAGAGTCTACAAGTTGATCGATGCGAGGAAGGGGAAAGTCATCCTTCTGACAAGCTTTATTAAGATCTCAGAAAGTCAATACACATTCGTCATTTCCCATTAGCTTTTCTAACCATTACAGATTGGCGAGTCACTCGGGTGGTCGACCTCACGAATGAACCCACTTTGAGAAGCTTGTCAATCTCCGATCGATTGCTTCTTCCGATCGATCGTAAACGTCGTAGCTTCGCTGACCGGTTTTTGGTTAGGTCAGAAGCTAGCCTATGCTCGATCACCTCCCTGGGGACTCCGGGCATATCGGACGCCTGCCAGGCGAATACGTCCTGGTTTGCTCAGAAGAAGGAGACGAGCGACTCTTCCTATTTAGGGTTGAGTCCTACTCCGACCAGTATCTTGGCACCATCTGGAGAAGTACTTTCATCGAGTTGTGCCTCCTTTATCTGGTCGGAAGGTTTTGGTGTCATCTTTGGTCTCGAGTGTTTGACCTGCATGTTAATGGTGTTAGTTCCCCGGTCGGAAGTTCATCGACTAATTCTAAACATTTCCGATCGCATGCGTAGGCTATTTTCTGATCACCTCGGACCGTGATTACACCCTTTGGTCCCGGCATTTTCAAACTCTGATTACCGTAATGCGTGGCTATCAGGAATTTTGCTAAAGCTGGACCACCAAGGATTGCATTATATGCGGTTTCGAAATTTACCACATCAAATGAAATTTTTTCTGTCCGGAAGTTGTCGGGTTTTCCGAACGTAACTAGTAGGGACAAGTGCCCTATTGGCTTGGCGGTAGATCCAGGAACTATGCCATGGAAGGCATATTTCACAGGTTTTACCTTGAATTTGGGAATCCGCATGTCTTCCAAAGCACTTGCAAATAAAATATTTAGAGAACTACCCCCATCTATCAAGACCCGATTAACCCTGCAGTTATTAATAGTAGGCTCAACGACAATTGGAAACCTACCTGGTCGAGTCGAAGGAATAGGGCAATCTTCTTTGCTGAAGGAGATTATTGTCTTCGACCACCTTGAAGGCTTAACGGCGATCGAAGGTTCGGTGAGGTTGACTTCTCGCTCCATGGCTTTCAGGTGACGTCTGGACTCGTACGAAGATGATCCACCGAAGATCACATCGACAAGCAGTCGAGGTTCTGGTACTCTATTTCTTCGTCACCATCTTTGTCCTTCTTGGAGCTTGTTTCCCCGAGCTCTTGTATCGACGGGAGTGGACCTTTACCTACATAATAATCTTCCAGCTTCTTTTGCCAAGCGCGACAATTGCGCAAGTCATGTCCTGCTTGCTGGTGAAGAGGACACCACTTTTTATTTTTCTTGTAATCATTGGTCGGGGCCTTGGCTTTACCATGACCAGAATAATCATTTCATCTCTTGGTAAATTTTTCAGGAACAAAGAAAACCTCCTTATCGTTGGTTCTGCCATGCTTCTTTTTCTTGAGAGTCTTCTTTTGCTTCTTTTCCGTCCCATCTAAGCCAGTTGGGAATTTTATCTTTCGACAATGGCCTCGCTCCACTCGACCGCTTCACCGGCCGTCGCAGCATTTGTCACCATGTCGAAGAGCTCGATGGTTGTTCGTGGGGATGTATAGCTAAATCCTTCAGAACCTTCGATTTCTTAATCCCGCTTGAAGGCTTGGATAACGTAAGATTCTCGCAACCTCCAGATTGAGTTACGAACTCAAGCAATCTTTTGATGCAATCGCCAAGAGTCTCGTTATATTTTTGCCGTATTCTATGGAGATCGCCTTCCTTTCCGAGCGATCATACGCACTCGCAATTCGCAATCAAAAGGTCGCAGAGTTACTCCGTGTATACACGACCCGACCAGGAAGGTTTAGCAACCACGATCGGCTGTTCCTTCTAATACCGTAGGAAGATAGTTTGCCATTACATTTTCATCACCACCAGTGACTCTAATAGCGGTGGTATATATCTGGAGAAATTCTAAAGGATTTTTGGTCCCATTGAATTTATCCAGATTGGCCAGTCGAAACCTATTTGGCCAACGCACAGCCTGGAGCCCTGCTGAGAAGGCTCGACGGCCTGTGATAGTTTCGTGGCGCCTTCTTTGAAAAGATGCCGGATTATAATCGGTTGGAGACCGATTTCTAGGGTCAGATGGTCGGTGCTCCAGTGTCCCGATTCGGTCGTGGACGCATTAGAACGCCCGACCGCTTCGGTTTAGGTGATGTCGAAGATCACCAGGTCCAAGCGATTGCTCCTCTTGATGAAGTGAGGGTGAGGATTCCTGGAACAGTCTCCTTCCCTCATGACTTGTTGGTTGGAATCGTCGAGGTGGTCGTAGTGTCAACTGATCCTCAACGCGACCATGCAGGCCCCTGCTTCGGGAAGAATGCTGAGACGAAGTCATGGTCTGACTTTGCGGGTGTCTTCGTTCCCGATATGCTTCTGTGCGCCGCATTGTCTGTTGGATAATCTCTAATACTTGACCTACAAGTTGGGCAAAACCTGAAGTCTCTGCCAAAGCAAGGTCAGAAGTATTTAACATATCTCTAACTCGCTGCAGGTTTTGTATTGTTACCGAAGGTCTTGAAGGGTTTCTGCCAGAAGAAGGTGTCTGATGGCTTGAATCCCCCGATCTCCTGGTCGGTCTTGCCTGGTCCCTTACATTGGTTGGGGCAGATCGGTAATTAACCGATGGACGCCCACCGCCTACGTTACCTCTGGCATTTGGTGCTTGACCGCCTGTACCATCTCCATTATTACGTGGTGGCGAGGCAACGTATGGAGGACCGCATACGGCATTTTGATCTCAGATCTCGGATCGCATTGACCTCGTGCTTCCAAAGCAGCGATCCTCCGATGAGCTTAGCCGTAATCGATGGAGAGCCTTCGTAGCTTCGCGAAGTTTCCACGACGGAGAGCGGTCGGTGATCAGCACTTCCTGATGTTTTTGAAAGGGTCTCAACCTGATCCGGCGAATTGCCGATCGAATGCTGAGCTTGATCATCCCCACTTGGTTTATGACCAATGGAGGTTTCATTGACACCGTTACCAGGTGTCGGTTGACTCCTGGAATTGCTAGAAGCCGTCGGTGAGTACCTATCAACCATGATCGCATCAAAGGTATATTGAACCTCGAGTTGCGATGTTGAATTTTTGTCACCTTTCTTGTCGGTCGAAATGCCCGGGCTTGCTGAGGCTTTAGGGTGTTCGAATCGCTCAAGCACTTCCTCAAACCGCCATCGATCGTAGCGGTGTATCCTCATCCATCCGGTTGACTTCGCCGATTTTCGCGATGGGCGAACCGGCGGAGGAGGATGATGAAGAGATTCTGTTTTCCTCCATGGCGCGTATGCATGCGTCCATGTCGAGGTTGGCGTAGTCCGCCAGGTCGACCCAGTTTTCTTCATCCCAACTTCCCGCCATAACCGCATCAGCGAGTACGAACGGGGAATGGACAAAGATTTGATGAGTAGAGTAATTCTTCCAAGATTCCACACCGCGATCCCCACGGACGGCGCCAGCTGTTGACGATCAAGACGTCAATCTTACAAAAAAGAAAAGGAGAAAGTGATGTGGAAAATCTAGGGTAATAATGGGACTGCTCTTTTATTAGTATAAACTGGGTTTTACAGGGGATGCCTCCTGACTAGATGATGAACTACCCCTATATACACTGAGAACACTTCTTGTTCCTTTACAATATCAGACTTACAACACGAATCTAAGACTTGTGCTTTAGTCCGATGGCTCTATCTCTGTCTGTCTTTGTCTGAGTCTCCCTCGTCTGCTCCGTCCGTGCTTCATCTTTAAATAGCCCTTGAAGAGGTGGCAGTTACTTCTGGAGAAGACGTCTAATGTGAAGCATTGCGACTGGTCGGAGTCAGGTGACGGTTGATAAGGAATCAACCGTTCGGTGGTTATATGTCTATGAGACATATAACCGTATGGTGGTTGTTCATCAGTGCTTCCGGATAAGAAATGTCGTATGGTATGGAACATGCACGTGCTCCATTCATCACACGGTAGAGAATATACTTGAAATTAGTTTCAAGTATCAGTTCATACCTTTTACGAGCAGTTCTCCTGGTCGGAAGCTTGGCTTAGGCCTTGTCCGACCAGGGTACTGTAACATCCCAATTTTCTGAGCTTAAAAATCTTTTAAATAGTTAGTAGGAGAAAATTCACCATTTGAATTTTATTTGAATTTAATTCAAAAGCTTAATATTGGACTTTGCAATCAAAAACATTTAATGTGAATAATCCCAAGTGGAACAATAGCCAAAACTATTTTATTTGGGTTCTATGTGCTCAGATATATTTTCTAGATTTTTCTAGAATTTTTCTGAGTTCATTTGCTATATTCTATTGCTTATTTGAATTTCTGGTAATTTACAAATTAGAAAAACTATTAAGAATCTCAGTTAAATCCTCGGCCAAATCCCACCCAAAGTGCATCTCCTCCGCGACCTACCGCCACGCTGCCGCTTCCGCCAACTGACATGCGAGCCCCGCATGTCAGTCTCTCCGCCATTCTCTTTCCTTCCGAGCGCCTCGATCGTTTTCCACCGCTCGATCGTAAATGGACGGTGGGATGCGAGTGGGTCGTTCGAGCGACTTCGAATGTCCCATTGATCGTGAGTCGCTCGATCTTTGATGGACGATCGATCTTCAAGTCGCTTTCGCACCGCACCGCTTCACATCGCCACCGCGTCCCAGCCGCAGCCGACAAGCGGGTCCCACCGAGGCATTGTTCATCGCCTCCGAAGCCTGGGACGATCGACTCCGCCGCCCGCTTTTCTCGCCGTCCGTGCCTAGACCTCCTTGAGCCGCCCTATAAAGGAGCTAGCCTCGGTCTCCGTGACTCCAACCCGCGCGCACCGCCAAAACCCTAACCCTAGCCGCCGCAAAGCTCTGAGAAGAAATCGGCGCCGCAACTCCGACGAGCTTGTTCTCCGCGTCCGTGCCGCCGCGCGCCTCTTCGTCGCACTCCACGGCATCGCACGGAGCCCTCTACCTCTGGTGGCCTTAGTTTCACGGAAGACCAACGGAGCCCCGATCCCGACGAGCCCGAGACTTCGCCGCTTCTACCTCACCGCCGCCACCTCGTTGTCCCGTGCACCTGTGAGCACACCCGTGATCCTCGTGTCACCTCTACCTCCTGTGCCATCCGCCGCCGCCGGCGAAGCCGCTCACCGGATCCTCGGTCCCCAGCCGCCTGCTCATCCGACGTGTCGCGCGCGTGGCGAGCCACCTCCGCCAGCTCCCCTTGCGCCACGTGTCGCTGGTCATCGGTCCACCTCACCACGTGCCACCTCGTGCCGCGGCGCGATCCAGATGGCTCGGTGCGACCTAGTCCACCGTGAGTTGTACACCGACATGTGGGCCCCACATGTCGAGATTTCTTTATTATTTCTTTTCCGAAATCTCGCTGACATCATCATTGCGCATTAATCCGAATTTTCTTTAGAGAAATAATTCGGGAAATCCAGAAAATCCAAATTAGGGTTTCTTTTTAGATTTAATCTTCCAAAGCTCATAACTTTTGGATCCTAACTCCGATTGAGCCCATTCAAATTTCTAAATTTGTCTAAATTCAAGATCTATTTATCTGAGATTTTTATTTAATTTTTGGAGCTTTTTTGCGTCTGTTATTTATTTGTTTTGTTTGTTTGTGTCTCGTTTTGAGTAGACGCGTCGATCGTCGGGAAATTTTGTGGAAGAATGAGCACCCCAAGATCAAGACCAGTACATAGACCTTTTCCAAGGCAAGTCATACCTTTGATCATCTTGAACCCAGTTTTCAAATTACTTTGTGTTAAATTATTGCATTCTACTTTAATTATTTATTTAAATGCCTTGGGCATAGTTATTATCCAAATTGTTATCACACCTTGGCCTTGTATGTCATAATTCCTTGTCACTATAGATTGGTTATTAGTTGGTAATATTATAGCACCAACGTGGGTTGGTTAGATGCGAGTACAATTGCTTAGCCATGCTACGAGTCTCACATCTCATGTAAGTTGCAAATATTAATTATGACTAAGTGGCTATGGAACTTTGTGTAAAACTGTGTGCTATGTGTTATTACTTTGTGATGGCATGTGTTGCACTAAAACCAATCGGGTGGTAAAGAATTTAGACTGAGGCAAGTGGTGGAGACTGTGTGACATGGTGGTCTATGTGATGGGAATGATAGTCTTTGTGACTTAGTTAGAAAATGGAAGTCTTGCCTTGGTCAATTAAGGACTTAACTTTGTGCGCCATTGAACTGAGCCTCATCAGACGACCACATGCCTAGTATGGGACGGGCCTAACTTAGTAAGTTATGGATTCTCGGCATTGATGTTCGTGTGGATAGGTTAGGTCGTGGTGACAGGTGGAGGTGTGACTACTTAGTGGTTGCATCGCGAACGATTCGCCTTCCCCGTCCAATGGTGTGTTATACCAATTCTATGTGAGTGGTATAGCGGTTTGTAAGCACACCGGGAACGCTAATGTTTGAGATGAAGTTTCCAACCGCTTTGTTACGATTGGTGCTTGCTACACTAGTTGTATCTTGTGGGTAAAGTGTACAACCTCTGCAGAGTGTTAAATCAATCTATTCGAATAGCGCGTCATGGCCATGGACATGCTCGGGATTTCACACGAGGGTAGTTTTCATAAAATGTGGGAATGGGAGTGTGTGACCTCAATCATATGGCTATGTGAAATAATCATTTAGTGTGTGTGTCTTTGTGAAAACAATCATAAATTAATATTGTCTATTTGTTTTGAATTATGCTTTCAATCTATTATTGTATTCAATTGCAAATGTTGCTTTTATGCAAAAACCACGTAAGCCTTTTATTTGGAATAAGCTCGCATCTATACATTGCATTACGTGGTATGATTTGCGAGTACGGTTGTGTACTCACGCTTGTTGTAAAACTTGCGCCCAAACCTACGTAAGAGGAGGAGTCTACGCCGCTTTTGAGGAGGAGTTCGTTGAAGGTCGATCGTTCGTTAAGGTCCGATCCCATCGGTTACTGTGGTGAATTGGTGGGATCTACGCTGAGTTTTCCGCTCCGCCGCTTTATTTCTGTTAGCCTGCGTGGCTTAATAAGTGTAAACTCGACCATAAGGTCAAAACCCTTATTTGTTATTCAAATTAATCGCTTACTTTATTTATCGCTTGTGTGGGTCGATATTTACCTATGTTAACCCCGTGTGCACTAGCGTGATCCCGACTAGTGCAAGATATACGCAGGGTTCCGTAATCGTAATTCGGGTCCCGGCGAGGTGGTATCGTGAGCCATACCGATCGTAGGTCTTGACCTTAGTTAGATTGGCGCTTTACAATGTCCAAACTATTTTCTAAAGGAAAAAATAACTTGCAAGGTTAATTAATTGCTTAACTCTCCTCATATCTCTCTCGCTTCAACTTTTGCTATGATCTTTTCTCTTCCCGCTGCTTTAAAGTTGCTCTACCGGTTGTCTGTCTTGACAGATGCCTCGCCTTCGTAGCTATGGTGAGCGACCGAGGGCATGCCACCGAGCTTTGGAAGTTGCTCGTGTTCTTTGAGGTTTTGATCATCCATCGACGCCGGCAACAACCGGATTGTGAATGGACGAAACTGTGGAGTTATTTGTCGCTGACGATCTACGCTAGAGGAACGACAAGGCGAGCCAACCTTCGCACGCCTCGTGAGGAAGATCACTTGGCCGAAGGTATCCGTGAGTCGCCGCGCTTGGCCATGCTGCGCGATTCGCAACATCTACGCACGGAGCTTCAAGATACCGCCTTCCATTACCACCCCAGTAGCCGCACTGTGGACTTGCCAAAGACGCTACCCGCCCACGTAAGGAGAGCAACGCTACGATCGTGCACCTCGCATACGCTTTGTGGCCGCCAGAGGAAGCCTTAGAGAGAACCATCACGAGTTGGATCATGTATATGAAGCCTTGCAGAGTCAAGAGAAGGTCTCCACTCTGCAAGAGATCCTCTACGACCAAGTTCCCAAGAAGAGGAAGACCCCGAGGAGGATTACAAGAAGATCCAGAGGAAGGCCCACTCGAGCGGAGGATAATGCAGAGCCAGAGGAGCAAGCCGAGCGGCTTGCACCGAACGCTGCTCCGGCCGCACGCCTGTGGCATCGAGATCGCTTGCCAAGATGCCGCCACTTCCGAGTCTCCACACCGGAGCGCGCGCGCGGTTGTGGAGGCTTTCTCGAGTAGTTGGTCCTAGTTCCAGCTTTGAGCTTAGCGCCAGATTTAGTGAGTCGCCCTTTAGCGGTAGTTTTGTGTGCTTAGGTCGTTGTTTCTTTTTGTGTGCGAGTATGAGCTGCAAAGGCCCTTAGGCATTTGTTGCGACCCATGCTAAGACCCTATTTAATAAAGGTATTTCATTGGAGTTTCTTGAGTCTGTGTTTTGTTGGGTTTAACCTACCCCCGCTAGTTCTCAACTTATCTTGTGCTTGCTACCTTATCTAACCTATGGAGCTTAGCTAGATGGTTCAAACTCGTCGATCATTGCTAGTGGTTCCTGCATCTCAAAGACCGAGAAGTAATGAGCAACCACCAGAGGAGCAGCTCCATACAAGCACCTCCAATTGACTTGCAGAACTTTGGAGCTTTCATGGCAGCACAGACTCAGCTGATGAATACCATGATGACTCAGATACAAGCTATGAACAACCGTGCCAACAACAACAACAACAACAATCAACAGTATGGAGCCCAGTGCTCCATGGTCACCATGGACCATCCAAACTTGCAGAATTTATGAGGACTCGCCCACCAACATTTTTCTGACACGCCTCTCCGGTGGAAGCGGATGATTGGCTCGAGTTATCGAAGGAAGCTACCGATCACCCAAAGGCAATGATCGTGAAAAGGTTCTATATGCCACTCACCGATGGAAGGCACCACCGCCGAATGGTGGGAGAACTCAGCCACCCATGAGACGCCACAGATATCACATGGGAGGATTTTCTCGGCATTCGCCAAGATCACGCACGTAAGGCATTATCGATCCAAGAAGGATGAGTTCCGCGCTCTCAAGCAAGGGGCTATGTCGATGTCCGACTATCTCAACAAGTTTTCTCCAGCTCGCCACGCAGCGTGAAGATGTAGCTACGGACAAGGCTCGCCGAGTCGTTTCTGAAGGCTAAACACCGGATCGCAAGTCGCTTTGATCGCCATACTTTTCCCGATTTCCAAGAGTGGTCAACAAAGCCTTTGTTCTAGAGGACAAACGCAAGGAACCGGAGGATAGTTGTAAACGCCGATGGCTCAAAGAAGGGAACCATCAATCACAAAGAGGGCAAGAACAAAGCAAAGACAGCCAACAAAGTTTCACCCTGCACTTCGCTCGAGCACTCGCACCAACTTCAAGACCCGCCTACCAAGCCAAAACTTTTGCAACCTGCACCCACAACCCCAATCCAGAAGCAACCAGAACGCACTAAAGGTCATTCGCTGTCGCCGCCACCGTGACATTTTGCCAACCATTGTCCGCAAAGGGGAACAATCACCCAAGACGCTTCAACCTTGGAGCTACGCCGCCCAAAACACCGCGCGTGCATCAATCAAGGAGCTTACAAGTTGCCTGGCCAAGCCGAGGAGCACCACAGCCGCGGATCGAGGCCGTGTCAACCACGCCACTCGAAGGAGCCCAGAATCACCGACGTCGATCGGGTAAGTTTCGTTAACTCGCACTGCATCGCTTTGTTTGATTCGAGCTTAGCGATTCGCTTGTTTTTGGAATGTTTGCAACCAAGAATAAATTGAAGTTATGCAACTTAAGCATACTCGTTAGTCCACTTCCGGAGCAGAGCTAAGTACTAGAGTGGGATGTTTAGGAGCTGTTACTCATAGTCGAGTTGAGTTTCTAGCCAACCTAATTGTCCTAGACACCCAAACCCTAGATGTCATTCTTGGCATGGATTGGTTATCCAAGCACAAAGCCGTGCTAGATTGTGGCCGAAGAGCCGTAACAGTCGAGGACGCCAAAGGAAACAAGGTAGAGTTTCTAGCCACCTCAGTTCGTGATGGACATTTGCTAGTAAACAGCTTGAAGACCCTTTCCTTGGAAGAAGTACCAGTGGTCAGTGAATATCCAGATGTGTTTCCAGAGGAGTTACCAGGAATGCCACCGGATCGTGACATTGAGTTTGTCATCGACCTAGTGCCGTGGACAAGACCGATTTCAAGAGACCTTATCGGATGCCAGCCGATGAATTGGTAGAGATGAAGAAGCAGATAGAAGAACTTCTTGAGAAAGGTTTCGTGAGACCTAGTTCGTCGCCATGGGGAGCGCCAGTGTTGTTTGTCAAGAAGAAAGATGGAAGTATGAGGATGTGTATTGATTACCGCTCCTCAACGGTTACCATCAAGAACAAGTACCGCTACCCTGATAGATGATCCGCTTGATCGATGAAAGGAGCCGGTGTTCTCGAAGATCGACCGCGATCGTTACCACCACTAAAGATTTGTCCTAAGGATATACCAAGACCGCTTTCTCAACGCGGTATGGACATTATGAGTTCTTAGTCATGTCCTTTGTCCGACTAATGCCCCCGCATACTTCATGAACATGATGAATAAAGTATTCATGGAATATTTGGACAAGTTTGTAGTCGTGTTCATTGATGATATTCTAGTGTACTCCAAGTCGAGGAAGAACACGCGAGCATTTAAGGATAATATTGGAAAACTCCAAGAGCATCGGTTGTATGCCAAGTTCGATAAGTGTGATTTTGGAAAAAGGAAGTGGATTTCTGGTCATGTGATGACACCAAGGAGTAGCATGGACCCCTGTAGTTAAAGCAGTGCTACATTGGAAGCGGCCCAAGACCGTGACTCAGTTCGCAGCTTGGGAATGGCGAGTTATTACCGCTGTTTCATCGAAGGATTCTCATCGATTGCTAAGCCTCTTACGCAATTGTTGAAGAAGGAGAAAAATTCACTTGGACTCACTGTGAGGAAAGTTTTCAAGAGTTGAAGAAGCGTTTGACTTCACCCAGATCTTGATTCTCGCGGATATTCGCAAGGATTTCGATATCTATTGTGATGTTCGCGCCAAGGATTAGGATGTGTCCCGATGCAAGAAGGAAGAGCCGCCGCTATGCGCCAAGACAATTGAGACCGCACGAGGAGAATTACCCTACTCATAACTGGAATTAGCGCCGATCGCATGCTTTAAAGATTTGGCGCCACTACCTCACCTGTGAATCGCCGTGAAGTCTATACGGATCATAAGAGTCTAAAGTATATCTTCACTCAATGATTTGAACATGAGACAGAGAAGATGGTTAGAATTGATCAAGGATTATAATCTTGAATCCACTACCATCCCTAAAAGCCAACGAGTTGCGCACGCCTAAGTCGTAAGAGTTATCGCAATGCTTTGGAAGTAAAGGAAAGTTGCCTAATCGTATGAAGAATTTCGGCTAAAGCTAGAAGTTGTGTCCGAGGGATTTGTAGCCAATTTGGAGGTACAGTCTACCCTAGAAAAGTAGATTCGCGAAGCACAACCAAAGGATTCCGTGTTGTCAGAAATCAAGATCAAAATGGCAGAAGGGAAATTCAAGGATTTTACCAAGGATGATCAAGACATACTCGGATTAATGGTCGATCTCGTACTAGATATCGATGGTCCGAGGCGCTTAATCTTAAAGGAAGCCCATAACTCAAAGTATTCGATCCACCCCGGAAGTACCAAGATGTACCAGATGTTAAGAATAAATTTTGTGGCCAAATTTGAAACGAAGTTGCAGAGTTCGTTGCCTTGTGCGACACCGCCGTAAAGTAAAGGCAGAACACCGCAGGCCAGCAGGTTTGTTGCAACCGCCAAGATTCCAATGGAAGTGGGAAGAGATCGGTGTGGATTTATTATCGGTTTACCCAAGACTCAATCGGGTTACGATTCGATCCGGTAATAGTTGATCGCTTGACCAAGGTCGCCATTTTCTGCGGCCAAAACCACGCATCGTGGAGACCGCCATGCGAGTTGTACATGGCCGTAATTGTCGGTTTGCACAAGTGCCCAAGAAGATAGTGTCGATCGAGGATCCCGCCACCTCTCGCTTTTAGCGAGCTTGCATGAAGCATTGGGTACCCATCCGAATTTCAGCATCGCGTATCATCCATGCATGATGGATGATCGAAAGAGTTAATCGATATTGAGGATATGCCGAGCTTGTGCTCTAGCTAATGCCACCCGATGGGATAAAAGTTTACCGTATGCGAATTTTCGCACAACAATAGTTATCAAGCCACCGCAAATGTCATCATTTGAAGCTTTGTATGGTCGTGCTCGCCAACCCGTTGAATTGGTCGAAACCGAACGATCGATTCGCCCGGACATCATTCAAGAAGCGTAAGAGCAAGTGGCCATGATCGAGAAATATCAAGATAGCCCACCGTGCGTAAGAGCTATGCCGATAATCGCCGCCGTGATCTCGCTTTTGAACCCGAGGATTTCGTTTATCTTCGAGTGACCCCGCCGAGGTGTCAAAAGGTTTCATGCCAAAGGAAGCTTGCCCCTAGTATGTTGGTCCGCTCAAGATTTTGGAACGTCGTGGAGAAGTTGCTTACGCTTGGAGCTACCGCAGTCGTTAGCAGGAGTGCATGATGTCTTTCATGTCTCGCAGTTGAAGAAGTGTCTTCGTGTGCCGGAAGAGCAAGCCCCGTTGGAATCAATTGACTTGAAGGAGGATCTTACCTACAAGGAGCAACAAATAAGATTTTGATGTCGCAGCGCCTCACTAGAAGCAAGACGGTTCGCTTTTGCAAGGTCCAATGGAGCAACCACTGTAAGGAGAAGCAACGTGGGAACGTGAAGAAGAGCTGAAAGCCGAGTTTCCTAGCCTTTTCTCTAGCTAGCCTGAATCTCGGGGTCGAGATTCCTTTAAGGGGGGAGGTTTGTAACATCCCAATTTTCTGAGCTTAAAAATCTTTTAAATAGTTAGTAGGAGAAAATTCACCATTTGAATTTTATTTGAATTTAATTCAAAAGCTTAATATTAGACTTTGCAATCAAAAAAATTAAATGACAATAATCCCAAGTGGAACAATAGCCAAAACTATTTTATTTGGGCTCTATGTGCTCAGATATATTTTCTAGATTTTTCTAGAATTTTTCTGAGTTCATTTGCTATATTCTATTGCTTATTTGAATTTCCGTAATTTACAAATTAGAAAAACTATTAAGAATCTCGCAAACTTCGCCAAATCCCACCTTCAAAGCCCATCTCCTCCTCCGCCTGCCCAGCTTCGCCACTGCCGCTTTAATCGACATGCGGGCCCGCATGTCGCCTCCGCCTTCTCTTTCCTTCCGAGCGCCGATCGTTTTCCACCGCTCGATCGTAAATGGACGGTGGGATGCGAGCGGGTCGTTTCGCGACTCAATGTCCCATTGATCGTGAGCCGCTCGATCTTTGATGGACGATCGATCTTCAAGTCGCTTCGCACCGCACCATTTTCACACGCTGGCCGCCCTAGCCGCACTGCCGACAAGCGGTCCCACCGAGGCATCGCTCATCGTCTCCAAGTCGGGACGACCGACTCGCCGCCGCCCCTCTTTCTCGCCGTCCGTGCCTAGACCTCCTTGAGCCGCCCCTATATAAAGGGAGCTAGCCCTCGGTCTCCGCGCTCCAACCCGCGCAGCCGCCAAAACCCTAACCCTAGCCGCGCAAAGCTCTGAGAAGCACCGCGCCGCCGCAACTCCGACGTGCTTGTTCTCCACCGTCGGTGCCGCCCGCGCTTCTTCGTCGCACTTCTGCATCGCACGGAGCTCCTCTACCTCCCGGTGGCCTTGGTTTCACGGAAGACCACGAGCCCCGATCCCGACGAGCCCGAGACTTCGCCGCCGCTTCTACCTCACCGCCGCCACCTCGTTGTCCTCGGCACCAGCGAGCACACCCGCATGATCCTCGTGGTCACCTCTACCTCCCGCGCCATCCGCCGCCGCCGCGAGCCGCCGTCACGGATCCTCGGGTCCCCGAGCGCCGCCGTCGCTCATCCGACGTGTCCGCGCGGCGTGGCCGCCCACCTCGCCCGCCACCCCTTGCGCCACGTGTCGCCCGGTCACTGGTCCACCTCAGCCCGCGTGCCACCTCAGGCCGCGCGCCGATCCAGATGGCTCGGTGGACCTAGTCCACCGTGAGCCGTGCCACTGATATGTGGGCCCCACATGTCAGAGATTTCTTTATTATTTATTTTCCTAAATCTCGCGACATCATCATTGCGCATTAATCCGAATTTTCTTTAGAGAAATAATTCGGGAAATCCAGAAAATCCAAATTAGGGTTTCTTTTTAGATTTAATCTTCCAAAGCTCATAACTTTTGCATCCTAACTCCGATTGAGCCCATTCAAATTTCTAAATTTGTCTAAATTCAAGATCTATTTATCTGAGATTTTTATTTAATTTTTGGAGCTTGTTTTGCCTCTGTTATTTATTTGTTTTGTTTGTTTGTGTCTCATTTGCGAGTAGACGTCGATTCGTCGGGAAATTTTGTGGAAGAAGGAGCACCCCAAGATCAAGACCAGTACATAGACCTTTTTCAAGGCAAGTCATACCTTTGATCATCTTGAACCCAGTTTTCAAATTACTTTGTGTTAAATTATTGCATTCTACTTTAATTATTTATTTAAATGCCTTGGGCATAGTTATTATCCAAATTGTTATCACACCTTGGCCTTGTATGTCATAATTCCTTGTCACCCTAGATTGGTTATTAGTTGGTAATATTATAACACCAACGTGGGTTGGTTAGATGCGAGTACAATTGCTTAGCCATGCTACGAGTCTCACATCTCATGTAAGTTGCAAATATTAATTATGACTAAGTGGCTATGGAACTTTGTGTAAAACTGTGTGCTATGTGTTATTACTGTGTGATGGCATGTGTTGCACTAAAACCAACTGGGTGGTAAAGAATTTAGACTGAGGCAAGTGGTGGAGACTGTGTGACATGGTGGTCTATGTGATGGGAATGATGGTCTTTGTGACTTAGTTAGAAAATGGAAGTCTTGCCTTGGTCAATTAAGGACTTAACTTTGTGCGCCATTGAACTGGCCTTCATCAGCGACCACATGCCCGTATGGGACGGCCTAACTTAGTAAGTTATGGATTCTCGGCATTGATGTTCGTGGATAGGTTAGGTCAGGTGACAGGTGGAGGTGTGACTACTTAGTGGTTGCATCGCGACGATTCGCCTTCCCCGCCCAATGGTGTGTGTTATACCAATTCTATGTGAGTCGGTATAGCGCTTGTAAGCACACCGGGAACGCCAATGTTTGAGATGAAGTTTCGAACCGCTTTGTTACGATTGGTGCTTGCTACACTAGTTGTATCTTGTGGGTAAAGTGTACAACCTCTCGCAGAGTGTTAAATCAATCTATTCGAATAGCGCGCCCATGGCCATGGACATGCTCGGGATTTCACACGAGGGGTAGTTTTCACAAAATGTGGGAATGGGAGTGTGACCTCAATCATATGGCTATGTGAAATAACTGCTTAGCAGTGTGTGTCTTTGTGAAAACAATCATAAATTAATATTGTCTATTTGTTTTGAATTATGCTTTTAATCTATTATTGTATTCAATTGCAAATGTTGCTTTTATGCAAAGGAACCACAGAAGTCTTTTCTTTGGAATAAGTCTGCATCTATACATTGCATTCTGTGGTATGATTTGTGAGTACGGTTGTGTACTCACGCTTGTTGTGAAACTTGCGCCAAACCTACTGTAAGAGGAGGAGTCTACGCCGCTTTTGAGGAGGAGTTCGCTGAAGGCCGATCATTCGTTAAGGTCCGATCCCGCCTGCTGTTGCTGTGTTGAATTGGTGGGATCTACGCTGGAGTTTTCCATTCCGCTGCTGCTTTATTTCATGTTAGCCCTGCGTGGCTTAATAAGTGTAAACTCGACCATAAGGTCAAAACCCTTATTTGTTATTCAAATTAATCGTTTACTTTATTTATCGCTTGTGGGTCGATATTTACCTATGTTAACCTGTGTGCACTAGCGTGATCCTCGACTAGTGCAAGATATACGAGGGTTCCAGAATCGTAATTCTGGGTCCCGACAGGTACCCATTATGTAACCTCTGGAATCTCTACGACCAGTGAGGTCGTGCACCTCAGGGGTTACGACCATGAAGACGTATGGTCTGTTATGTATTAAAAATAATACATAGAGGTTTTAATTCTCGTAAATACCCAAGAACATGTAGGAGAAGTGGCAAGATTAATTTCTATAACATTTATATCTGAAGTGGCAAGATTAATTTCTATAACATTTATATCTGAACTGGAAGTCTTACTTCCTTTGTTCTTTTTCATCTCTGCCAAGTAGTTCTTACAATTTCTCTTTCAATGCCCAGTCTCATGATAATGGTAGTATTATGTACCAGGATTAGGACCTAGCTTGAACTTCTTAAGCTTAGCCTTGAGACTCTCGATCTCATCTTTAGTCTTTCCTTTGCCTTTTCCCTTTCTCCAAGACTTACCCTTCTCAGCCAATTTCTCCTATTCAGTTTTGTGTTTGCTCCCATTGGATTCTTCTTCCTCATCCTCCTCATCATCATTTTTTATGCATGTGTATTTTGTGAAAATGATCATAGACTGGACCCATCTTCTTGCCTATTATACCCCCTTCTGCTTCAAATTTGATTTCATACCTCATCGAGTTAATAAAAGTTTTCACATAACAATTGATGTTAGCAGGATCCCTGCTAAGGACTTTAACCCTAACAGTGTCCACCCTTATCAAGCTGATTTTATCGACCTCCAATGGATCACCCACTGTGCTAGCTATTTCTTTCACAATCTCAACTGTCTTTGTAGGGAGAGGAATACCAGAAACTTTGATCCAAGCTGTAGTGAGAACAAAAGATGCCTCAGGATCCAAAGTAGATTGATCTATTTTAGCTTTAGTGGAATGGAGAGCCAATTCAACACCCCTTGCTTTAGACCAAGTATCCAGCATCTCTTTAGAGGGAAAACCACTGTATTTCAGACTCTAAAAATTTCCTAACTTTCCAGTCCCAATTAACTTGAATTAAGTGTTTCATTTTAGCTTCAATCTTGTGCACAGAGGCTGTCCCCTTCCTAATACTCAACACACTTGTGGCAGCTAGCTGCTCTATTAACTGCAATCCAGCAACTTGGAGACTATAAAATCCCTGCCTTGTAATCCCAAATCCACATAACTTCAATCCCTAGTTTTTCGTTTCCTCAAGGCATCCAGAGGTCATGTGACTGTTTTTTTTTTTTTTTTGCACATGTAGCACACCGGCGGGTTAGAGCATCTAGCTTGATGGTGCCCAGATTGCGCAAGCAACGAAAACAAGTCCCACGATCCTCAGTTCGAAGCACCCCCGTATTTGGCCCAATATCACCCCAACCCTTTTTCATCTCCTCCCCTTTACCAGCAACCACAGAAGGATCCCAACTAGCCGCGGATCTAGGTTTCTCAACCCTGAGATTGTCTCCTCGTCCTCCATATCCACCCCTAAACTCTCCTCACGGAGGTTCCTCCTGACGCAACACCCCTTCTCTACTCAAGTTTTCTCTATGAGGAACATTTTGTGAACCCTTGCCTTGAAAAAAGTTTCTCTACCTACTCCCCAATCTTTCCCTCTTTGGTAATTGTTGATAACCATCATAATTGCAAATAATTGAATATTAAGTCATATGAGTATACATGAATTACACAAGTCTTATATAGTGGTGAAAACGGATCGGAAACGGACGGATAATGACTTTGTCATATTTGTTTTCATATTTTTTCCCGGATACGAATACGAATACCCCGGATATGAATACGAATACGAATAGTATCGAATATGAATACTGAGCTAATACTTAATCGAAACGAATACGGTCACGTATATTTTTCTAACATGAAAACCCCTTAAATTGTATGCGAAATTAACGAAAACATATAACTAATTTATTTGATGTAAACATTCATGAATTATTCATATTTTCAGCAACCACACATAATATTGGCACTAGCAAATTACATTAACTAGTTCATCACAAATATAACACTTAGTTTACCATATTTAGCTCATAAGTCTTAACTCATAAAGTCATCACTCATTCACACTTAGTTCATCATATACATAAAATTTAGTTCACACTAACATTGATTAAACTGGATGGTTAATCTATACACAAATGACTGTAACATCCCAAAGTATGTTACCAAAAATAAAATTAATAAAGTTATTATTTTATTGGATTTTCTGAGATTTAAAAGAGTTTTCCTGGTTAAAAAGGAAAAAATAATAAAATAAAGTCAATTATTTAGTTTCCTAGTTTTTAATGTAAAAAATAAAATTTATTGAGTTTTCTGGGATTTATTGGATTTAAAGTGAAAAGAAAATTTTAATTAATTTATTGAAATTTCTGGATTTTAAAAAGGTTTTTCCTATTTTAAAAAATTTAAAATAATTTATATACAAAAATAAAAACCAACTTTAAGACGAAATTAATTTTATTAAGTTAAAAATAATTCAATGAATTTCTGTGATTTTTTCTAGGATTTTTTAACTCTATTTGCTATTTTATAAAAGACTATTTGATTTGTTGCATTTTCTGAAATTCAAAAATCAATTAAAATCCCCTTTTCTCTTTTGGGCTGAAATCCGGATATCCGGATAATCTGTATTCATTTCCGTATCCGCTGGATAGGTGCCTACCGTATTCGCTTCGCTTTACAAAAAAAATCCAATTCGCTTTCCGATCCGAGAAAATCCGATCCGAGACATTCGAACTGCTTTTGTTCTGGACGGCCAAAACTATCCGATCCGTTTTCACCCCTAGTATTATATACTCATTTGATATGTTTCAAGTAAAGATCGTCAATTTATGTGGAAAAAGAAATATGAATCAATACTAATGAAACCACAAAACATAGAGTGAACTCCCCCTAAATGTGTGCATACACGAATGTATAATGCTACCATATGCACATATCAAGTTAGACTTTTTGATGGAGTTTAACCTATATTTTGGATACGAGGAATGCAACAAGATATAAAAATATGATATCGAATACATACATCCATGATTTTCACCCTTTTATCTAACTGAGACTAAACAATGGGTATAACAATAGAAGTGTTAGTCTAACAAATAGATTTATCATTAATAACCAAAATACTCCATTAACTCATAATAGCGGGTCTAGATTCTTCACCAGGGAGTCTAGGCACACCTTCAAGAAATACCCTATGAGAAATGCACAGGACGAAGAAGACATCATTAGTCCGGACGTCGCCGCGGAGACCTCATCCAACCGTCCCACTCGAGGCGGTTCATATAGCGGACGTTGATGTCGCGGCCATAGGAAATATTCATCCTGTTGAAATATGTTGTGGCCAATGCTTTGTAATATCACTTTGATTTGTCAAAGAACTAGGTGATGACGTTGTGGTGAATAGTTCGTAATGTCAGTGTGATTTGTTGACAAAATATGTGACGACGTTGCGCCGAATGTCCTGTAATCTTAGTGTGATTTGTCGACAAAAGATGTTATGACGTTGCGCTGAATGTTCTATAATATCATTGTGATTTGTCAACAAAATATGTGCTCAAAATAGTTAGTAAAAAAACAATACAGAGAGGTCCCTATCGCCAATTGAAATGGTGACAAGGCCTGTCGCCACTCCAAATGGCGACATAACCCTGTCGCCATTTCAACTGGCTACAGGGACCTCTCTGTACTATTCAAGCCTATGTCGCAACTGTCTAGGCTAGTCTGTCGTCATTCCAAATAGCGACAGTAGTCTAGTTTTGTAAAACAAAAGTCAATTTATTTTTGTATTTTTAAAAATAATATTATTTCAAAAAAATTCAGAAGGTGACGGGATCCTGGTGTAAGTTGGCGTGACACGGGGCGAAGCGGTGCGCGGCAAGGCGATTGGCGGCACGATGCTCGGTGGGAAGAACAGGAGAAGGCACATGTGAAAAAGATGCCTTTAGGCTTGTGAAAACGGAAAGGCAAAAATGAAAAGCGGAAATACGAAGAACTTTTTGAATTTGGCAAAAACTTGAATTCGAACCAAACTTCAATTTCTTTTTTTTGAAATTTTGGGTTATTTCAGTCCATGCACTCGAGGTGGGGGTAGGGGAAGACTGCGGTGGTCATCGGACTTGTGGGTGGAATTGGTCGATGGGGGATTTACGAGCTGCAAATCTGAGATATGGAAGGTTAAGAGGTTTGGTTCATGGGAAAGGGACGTGCTTGGCGATGATTACTATTTTGCCTCTCGTAACATGATACTACCATGTACTCGGTGGAGTGTATAACAAATCGGTGAAGTGTAGAACAAAATCCTACCCAATCTAATCCATTAGATTAAAATGGATATTGACCTGTGGGTACCTAAAAGAGCTCCTTTTTGTGTGTATATATATATATATATATATATATATATATATATATATATATATATATATATATATATATATATATATATATATATATATATATATATAGAACGATCTAGTCCTAATGGCTATTTCAAGCTAACATGGTAACGTTCTTTGTGGGCCATCTGATCTCGCTCGTGTGGCTTGGATGGAGGGGTGGAATGCCCCAAATCACTTAAACTTTTCAAAAACCCCCTGCGGTTCCTATTCTTCTTGCGAAATCCCCACACTAAATCTTCAAAAACCCCGCTGGCTAATCCCCTTCTCCACCCCGCCCGGCTAATCCTCGCCTTCCTCCAGCGCCACTGCATTGCTGCACCACCTCCCCTCCCGGCTATGACGCGCCACCTCCTCCTCCCGGCCGCGGTGCCTCCTCCCCACTCCCGCCACGGCGCCACCCCGCCTCTCTGGGCCGCAGCACCTCCTCCCACTCCCGCCATGCGCCACCTGCTCCCTCTCCGCGGCGCCCTCCTCCCCCCTCCCGGCTGCGGCGCCACCAAGCCAACCTGACACACTCTCGGGCCCTCGGCCGGCGGTTGCCACTCGTCGAGCGGCCACAGGACCACCTTTGCGCGCACAAGCACCACCTCGCTCCCTCCCACCGCGAGTGAACCGTCGAGTGCCAGATTGAGGATTGCGTTGTTTTTTTTTCAAATTTTGTAATACAGCATTTGAGGAATTTGGTAGTAAGTGTTTGAGGATTTTTTTTCTTCTTATAAGCGAATTGTGTAAATGTGGTTTGTGAATTGAAGCATCAAATTGTCTCAGATTGATGAAATTGAAATGACTATGTTGATTTTAACTCCAGAGTGAACCCTTTTGGTTCAATTCGAAATCCTTGTGGCTACTTAGCATTTGGTAACTGTGAATGCATTGTGTATGTATTTCAGAGAGGACTTCAGGGGCTTTGGCACTAGGCGAGCTCCTCCGACAAATTTGTGAAATTGAGTGAAATTGGGTGTGAGGTGGTGTGACTGTGAATGCATTGTGTAAATAAGAATGTGTATTGATTCTGGAAGTAGCAGCAGCTAGATACTGTGAATGCATTGTGTAAATGAGAATGAATTGTGCCACATTATCTGGTTCTAGAAATAGCAGCAGCTAGATACTGTGGATTCATTGTGTAAATGAGAATGTATTGTGTAAATGAGAATGTGTATGATAATGCTATGTAAGTGTTTGGCAATTTCAGAATTCATGGCAATGTAATCATCGTATTGCTGCTGGTCATGGAAAATGTGTGAATGCTATGTAAATGGGCATGGACTGTTATAGCGTTCATCATATTGTTGCTGGTCATGGAAAATCTGAGACAGAGAGCAAAATTTTGAATCCTTCTTCTGAACAAGAGCAACATACCCACTGACATAAAAATAAATCATCAGTAAGATGCACACCTTATGCATAGCACAATGTTTGCTTTAATGAATATACAGGTATAAACTTAGAAAAGGCCTACAGAATCCAAAAACACTTCAAGACCAAGCGTAGGCAGTTTCATTCATAGCTTGTACCACAAACCTTGGTGGCATGCGCAACAACTAACACACTGGATAAGTATCATATTTCTGAGGTAGTGCATGAACTAGTAGCTATTGCAAACAGATATGATAACACCAAGAGAGAGAATTTCTACAGAGTACAAAAACAATTGCTTGTCCTCTCATCTTGTGAGCATATATGCAATAATTTCATTTGACATTTGAAGTAGCATCCTCGGTGTCAATTTCTTGGTTCTTTTTTTCTTTGGCATGCTACACCCTGATAATGAAGCGACAATGAAACGCCAATGCCACACTCTCATCGCCCACAGATTCCATATCTGCTACATTGTGCCGAACACACAAAGCGAGACTCATATCTTCAACTATTCGTCGTAAACTTAATATCGACAATGAATGAAATGTTAGAACCTACAGTATCCAAAACAAAAACAGACAGTAAACTGAAAACTGAAACAGACTGACTTCTGAATCGCCTTGTAATCGCCTTGTACATTGCGATCCAATTACAAACCTAAACAGAAAGTAAAACTAAGCTTTAAACAAAAAGTTAAGTCTAACATCAAACATGTCAGTACGGAACTACCATTCCAGTAAATCTTCTACCGCATTAGTTTAGCTTATGGTCTAATTCTTCTGACCTGACAGAGCCATTGCTCCAAGCATAACACACTTATAGTAATCTCTGAATTATGGTCTAATTCTTCCAAATTATTGCTGCGCAACTATGGTACGAGGCTACCAGCATTCATCACTGTGAGACTGCCTCCTAAATTATTGCTAGTTGGCTTTGCCGAGCTCTAGTTACAGCCAAGAAGGTAAAACCTAGGACGCAACACGCAATTTAGATTGGAAATACTAACCTCCTGACGCCCTCAGAGGGGGAGATGACGGCGCTGTGGATGGACGGCGGGTAGTCGCTGCCGGGGGTAGTAGCCAGAGGAGGTGGCCAACTTGATAGCCAGAGGAGGCGGTCGATTTGAAACGACCGTGCGCACGCAGAGGAGGGGAGGAGGTGGTGGTGATGGGGGAAAGGAGGAGGAGGCGGCGACAGCGTGGGGGGGAGGCGGATTGGAGGGGGCGGCCAATGGGCGGTGAGGAGGCCAGTGCGTGCGTGAGCCAGGAGGAGATCGAAGACGAGGAGGCCAATTTGTGCGCCAAGAGGAGATTGAACAGCAGGGGTGCCAAGGTGCTAGGGGTATTTCGCAAGAAGAATAGGAACCTTAGGGGGGGTTTTGAAAAAGTTTCAAGTGATTTGGGGGCATTCCACCCGCCTCCATCCGAGTCACACGAGCCAGATCCGACAGCCCACGATAATGTTAGCATATTAACACTGAAATAGCTATTAGCACTAGATACATTTATATATATATTACTAACATATAAGGCTGCTAGGATTGGAGCCTTCCCCGACGTGCTACGCCACCTCAAATTCCGGCCGTCGGATGGCGCCACGCCGCCATGCCAAGACGATCCAAAGAAAGGCGTCGAACGCGCCTGCGTCCACGCCGCGCCACGCCGCCTCGCGAAATAAGCCTTCTTCCCACCTTTCCCTTCTATCCCCTTCCATTGCTTCTTTCCCATTCTATTTCTCTGCAATCTCTTCGACCGAGGCCCCCGAGCCTCTCCTCGGCTTGGCCCGGTGCCTCGAGCGCGGCGCCTCCCGCCTCGCGCCTCCAGTGGCCCGCTTCTCGGCTGCTCCCCCGACTCTACCATGGCGCCGCTCCTTCTCCAGCTCCCGTGGTGCTCCTCCAACCGACCTCTCCCTCCGGTGCCTCCTCCCTCCTGCCGCCACCACCGGCCCTGCCGCCGCGGCTTGCCCCCGCCCGGCCCCTTGCCCGCTGCCACCAGCGCCGCTCCAGTCCGTTGTGGCTCACGCTCTCCGCTCCTCCATGTCCCTTACTCTGCCGCTCAATGACCTGTGGCTGGCCGGCCGGCCACGCGACGCTGCGCCGCCGCCGCTGCGCTTCACGTGCTGCTCGCCCCGGCACCTCCGCGCGCTCCTTCACTACGCCCGCTCGCTCCTGGGCCATCGCCCGCGCCTCTGCGCCGCTTGATCCGCCTCCGGTTCTCCCCTCGCTCGGCGCGGCTCAGTGTCAGCGGCGCGCCGGCTTGCGCCTCCTCGCGGCTCACCTGGTGACCCGACCCGTCCCGTCCCGTGGTCCTCCTCCTCTGCGCCCAGCTCCCTCTGGTGCTGCAGCCCGCGCCCCAGCTTGGTCCCAGCTCCATGCGCACCGCCACTCATCTGCCGCACTCCTGCACGCCTCCTCCTCGTTCCTCCGACCTGCGCACTTCCCTTCATTTTTTATTTGGTTTCAATGATATGCTTCGTTCCCTTCACTGATGCAGCTTAAGGTTGCTTATGCATGAATAATGGATGGCTTTGGGGTTGTGCTGCTACTTCTAGCGTTGTTGCCTTTGCACTAAGGTACTACTCCCCTCAATCCCTCTCTCTCCCCCCTATTGCTCTGTGAAGTTCCCTATGCTTCGTTATTAACACTGCTTCAGGTGAACACTTCTTCGATCCTTATCGGAAAGTTGGCAGTGTAATGCCTCTACATACCTTTCCAGAGGAAATCAAAGTGCATGACCATATACTGTTTACCATAGCATCGTCGATGCAGATTTCTTTTCCATTTCATGGCTCTGCCATTTACTGTGACATCTGTGTTTTTCATACCTAAGGCGTTGTTTTATTACCCATCAACAACTACGTTTGTTATGGTTTAGCGAAAAGTTATGCGTATGTAGTATAATCAGGTTATCAAAAACACAAATTTATTTTGATTTGAAGTAGAGCTACGGAGAGGCTGAATTCGAAAAAAATGCCAATGCATATTTGTATTCCTTATTGTGTAGGATTTTCCCATTTAGTTGTCATTCTTTTAGTTATAGTAACGAAATAGTTAAGATCATTTGTTTGAGGGCTTAAGACTTGAACTTGCTAAAGACCAAAGACTACCTTTGTTATTTTAGGTTTTCCGAATTATAGCTGTTGTGAGTTGTGACTGCATTCGGTTTTTAATATGAAGAAAGCTTGACTCTTTAATCAAAATATGGAATATATTATGCTTTTTGTATTGACTGCTTTGTGGTTTGCTAACATTTACAGTTGTATTCAGGTGTGCTTCTCTGATCACAGTCTTGAATCTTTAACCAAAATATGGAATATATGATGCTTTTTGTATGAATGCTTTGTGGTTTGCTAAGATTTACAGCTATCTACGATTTGCAGTTGGATTCAAGTGTGCTTCTCTGATGACCATGCCATGTCATGGAAGATGGATCGAATGCATATATTCCATGAAGGTCCAATTGTTACAAATACTGATTTGTGCCCTTTGTGTTTTTTTAGGAAGCCAATAGGAAATTGGAAATTTTATTTTAGGTTTAAGAAGTTACTTTTTCATGAATATTATCTGCTGATTGCAATTTTTACGAAGGCACTGAGCGATCAAGGTTAGATTTCCACTGGCTGGTAGTTATTACTTGCATTTCATCTTTGTAGAGTAGAACTAATATTGGGTTCTTTTCATTGCCGTCTCCATGAGCTTGCGAATATAGGCTAAAGCACCGTGCGAGTAACATCTGGTGGCTATGTGTTAGCATGATGGCTTTAAAAGCAAAATTTTCAACTGTATGCTTATTTTAATCTTTATTTTATGTCTTTCCTGACTTCATTGATGTTCCCTTTTTCCTTTTAAAGTGTTTATGGTGGATGTGTAGCACCAGCAGAAATAAGGTTTTGTTATTATTATCTTCTGACAATACATTTATGTTCCAGGAATTGTCTTTGTAAGAGGACCTGCTGTTGCTGTGTCTATTCTTTTGGAGTCTAAAGTGTTGGAGATATGCCCTAGAGGCAATCATATTGATGATGATATTTCATTGTATCCATGATTTAATAAATGTTCCTTGAATATTGCCTTTGTGTTGATTAACAAGTATGTGACTTGTTTGTGAAACTCTTTACTTGTATGGTTATTCTAAAGTTGTCCCTAGTCGGAGTTCATGTGAGGACACACGTGAATGATGAATTAGCACATGTATCGGTTGATGACCATGTTTCACAGGTCATAGACATGGAGATGTCAAACCAATAATGTGGACACATGTTTAGAACATGGGGTTGGACCGACCCAACATGAGACATAGTAATTATTCTTATGGTTCTCTCTACACAATGTGTACGCCTTGTCCTTAGACTCTAGATTGTCGTATGTACTTGAGATGTGAATCGACCTACTTAGGGGCTATCAAACGCTACTCGTGAATCGGGTAGTTATAAAGGTAGCTTTGGGTTTGTCATGAAGCATGTCGCGAGGCATGGTCGATCGAGATGGGATTTGCCCTCTCACCGAGAGATATCTCTGGCCCTCGAGTGATCGGATCCGTAAATGCATGGCCATGCTACTTAAGGTTAAGAGTTAACCTAGTAAGGGATTCCTGATCACAGGATCGAGAAAGAGTGGTCGACTTGGAGCTCGATCAATATCGTGAGGCAAAGGGATTGGCATGTACATAACGTTGTGATGGTTCGTCCGATATGATCTTTACGTATGTTTAGGAGTTGGCACGCCTTGCTAGAGGTCGCTACCAACTATTGACCAAGTATGTGTACTGCGTCATGTCTAAACATATGTGAACCATAGGTCACACACTTATGGGCCAAGCCTAATTCGGATTGGATCTAAATTAGATCGGGCATTGAGTCCTAATGGGCCTCTATTCGTAGAAGCCCATTATAAGGACGCCTATAAAAGGAGGGCAGGGCGCTACCGTTGAGGGTTGAGTTTTTCGTGACATCCTCAAACCCCGCCGCCACCCTCCCACGCCCTAGTCGCCGCGCGATCTAGTAGTCCGCGCGCGTCGCTTCCTCCGCACGTGTGGATACCTTTGAGGCGCCGTGATCTGTGGCGTTGGGACGAACCGCAAGAAAGGAGCCGCACGTGGGACACCGCGACGAGGACGAGGAAGTAGTACGACTACTCGCCTGACGCATCGCATCAATCGAGTACGACTACACCGCCTGACGTCTTTGCATCAACTTCCGCACTGCGGCGTCTAGTGGTAAGACCGTGATCTATAAATCAGAGTGATCTTGGTTTACGGGTAGAATTTTTAATTTGCGCTAGTGTAGCCTACTGCTTTCTCAACAAAGGGTATCGAGCGGTTCTGCCGCCATGTTATAGGTTCGGTGATTTGCATATGGCGATATGTAATCGGTATGATCGATGTGATCGATTGTATAGTTCTCGTAATGGATTGATCCGGTTTCGTGATCATGTCGCTAAGGTCGTGAAACACATACCCCTACCGGTCGGATTCGCCATCGGGTAGACGGTGACACGTAAAACCGATTCGAATGCGAAGATCAATATGATTGATCGAATCGAACCTAGATTAATAATCGATGTACCGTGATCATGCCGCTAAGGTCGTGAAACAACATACCTCTACCGGCCGGATTCGCCATCGGGGTAGACAAAGTGACACGTAAACCGTTGCGGCATGCGAAGATCGCACAAATTGGTCGAATCGGAGCAAAGAGTCGATTTGTGGTAAATATGATTTGCCGATCAAAATCCTATGTAAAAATTGCATAGATTGGACTGCTTTTTTACGAATGTCCGGACGCCTGAGATACTGATGGGCGCCGCCGCTCTTCGAACCCGAGGGGAAACCCCCACCCCTATCCGTGATTGCGATTCTATGCATAAACTTGTTTTTGCGGGATGTATGTGACCAAGATGGCCTAATGTGTATGTGATGCATGTTTGTAATATTTGCATGACTCGTGTCGTGGGTGCGGCAACACTACCGAGCCATTGTGTTGTCAAAGTATTGTATTAACGGCTGCGTGCCGACTTGTGATGATTCCTAGTATCCATGTATTTTATTACTAGTCAGTTATGAGTAATAGCTTATAGTAGTACTCGGAGGACACATCACTTGGAGGGATGGCACACATGAACCATGGAGATGGAGATCATCATGGTGGACAGATTCTATGGCGATGGAGATCACCATGAGAAAATGGGCCATACCGAGTCACAACTGTGTGAATGCTATTCCTATTGTTTTACTCCTATGCATGTTTGAATGGTAGAAGTATAGCGATCCCTCACAAAATGTTAAGTTAAACATATGCCCTCCCAATTAAACTTTGCACCATCCCATGTCTTGTAAATTGATGGTGGGTCTATAAAATTAGGCACCATCAACTTTCCTTGACTAGATGGGTTTTGTATCTGATACTTACATGCATAAGGATTGGTGAACTTAACAAGGTTATCATAAAGGTTATGGGCCTTGGGGCATAAAGGTTGGGCGCCGGGCATAGAGATGTCACCCAACAACAAGAGTCATATAGAGATATGATTAGCAAGGTGTTGCTTATCAAGTACCTTGTCTCCTAGCGGTGATGCAAAAGCTCACTAGTAGACTCGTTAATTGCGGATCTTGAATCGCTAAGAATCAACAGAGGGATGTTGATTTTAGTGGGAGTACATTCTATTAAATTTGTTTAATACGCTTTACTCTATCATGGTTTTATTTGTCTTAGTATTTTGCATTTCCTATTGTAGATCAATGGCATCTAGCAACCACGCACACCCTTTTGCTTTATGATCGATTCTTGAGAAAGAGAAATTAAATGGAACAAACTATTCTGATCGGTCCAGAACTCGAGAATTGTTCTCGGGCGGATAAAAGGAAAACGTTCGACACCCCAATCCGTAAGAACTCGCAAATAATGCGTCTCACATTGTTAAAAATGCCTACAAGAAAGCATGTGATGACTCTCTTGAGATTAGTTGCCTTATGCTTGCATGCATGGAACCCGACCTTCAAAAGCGCTTTGAGGATCGAGCGTATGATATGATCATAGCACTTAGGACATGTTCGCACACGTGCCGGACTGAACGGTTCAATGTCTCTAAGGCTTTTCGAATGCAAGTTAATGTAAGGTGCACCCGTAGGCCCACATGTGATCAAAATGGTTGGTTACAATCGGACTTTGGATAAACTTGGTTTTCCAATTGGCCAAGAGTTGGCAATCGATTTCATTTAGCGTCTCTTCCACCTAGCTATGGGCATTTCATTTGAACTACCATATGCATGGGGCGGATAAGGGCCTTAATGAGCTTTGTGGGATGCTCAAAACAAGAGAGAATGACATTAAGAAGTGTGCGTGGCCTAGCCATGTGATGGCCATCTGAGAACAAGTCTAGCTTCAAGAAAAGGGTAAGAAGCCATGGCCAAAGAATAAGGGTAAGGTTAAAGATATGATCTCAAGCCAACGCCTAAGCCTAATGCCGGACTCGAGCCGAGACAAGATGCTTCTATTGTAAAGAAACGCCACCGGAAGAGAAACGCAAGAAGTACATGGATTCCGATGAATGCAAGAAGAAGGTCGAAGTAAGACTTCCACCCATGGTACACTTGTCATAAATGTTTTAGACATTTTTCTTGCGATTCTCCTATTAACTCTTGGGTATTTGATACGGATCGCTTGCTCACATTTGCAACTCGATGCAGGCTAATAAGAAGTAGAGGAGTCGCAAGAGGTGAAGTTGATTTTCGCGTCGGAATAAAGCAAGGGTTGTGCGTTGACCGCTTCGCACCATGCAACTTCGCTTCCTTCAAGATTTATTATGGAATTGAATAATTGTTATTATGTTCCTAGTATGAGTCGAAACATTTTATCCCCTCATGTTTGATGAGAGATGGTTATTCATTTGCAAGTAAAGACAATGGTTGTTTGATCTCTAAAAATGGAATGTTTATGGCTTTGCGCCATTGTGAATGGGTTATTTATTTTAAATCTTGATGATGCGCCTATCTTTAACATAAATGCTAAAAGACTTCGACCTAATGATTTGAATCTCACCTACGTTTGGCATTGTCGTTTGGGTCACATAAGTGAAAAGCGCATGAAGAAGCTCCATGTCGATGGTCTTCTAACTTCGCTTGATTTTGAATCATACGAGACATGTGAAGCTTGTTTGCTTGGTAAGATGACCAAATCACCTTTCAAAGGTTCTTTTGAGAGGCGTCGGACTTGTTGGAAATCATACATACCGATGTATGTGGACCAATGAGCACGATCGCTAGAGGTGGATTTCATTACTTCATAACTTTCATCGATGATTTTAGTAGATATGGCTATGTCTACTTAATGAAGCATAAGTCCAAACTTTTGAAAAGTTCAAAGAGTTCCGAATGAGGTTGAAAATCAACGTGCAAGAAAATTAAGGCTCTGCGATCGATCGTGGTGGCGAGTATTTGAGTCATGAATTTAGCAATCATCCAAGAGTTGCGGAATTGTTCCACACCTAACACCGCCGAACGCCTCAAAGAAACGGGGTATCCGAGCGGCGTGTCGGACCTTGTTGAACATGGTTCGATCGATGATGAGCCGATCGATTTACCATTATCCTTTGGGGTTACGCTCTAGAAACGGCATTTTCACACTTAATAGGTACCGTCTAAATCCGTAGTTAAGACACCATATGAGATATGGACCGGAAGAGTCACGCTTGTCTTTTCTAAAGATTTGGGGATGTGAGGCGTTTGTCGTTTACTACTGATGGACAAGCTCACACCCAAGTCTGATAAATGCATTTTCGTGGGATATCCAAGGAAACCTTTGGATATTACTTCTACAACCGACTAGAGGGCAAAGTGTTTGTCGCTCAAGTGGTGTTTTCCTAGAGAAAGAGTTTCTCAACAGGAGACAAGTGGAAGAACGGTGCGGCTTGAAGAAGTTCAAGATGAACCAATCGGGAAGACTCGACGAATGATGCCCATGTGGCGTAACAAGTTGAGGAACCCATGGCAAAGGAAGCACCACCACCACGAAGGTCGGAAGGCTCCGCAATGCGCGAGATATATTATTGTTAGACAATGATGAGCCTCACGACCTATGCGGAAGCAATGATGGACCAGACTACGAGAAATGGCATAGTGCCATGAGATCCGAGATAGCATCCATGGGAGACAATCAAGTTTGGAATTTGGTTGACCCACCGATGGTGTTAAAACCATAGAGTGCAAATGGATCTATAAAAGGAAGATTGATATGGATGGAAATGTTCATATCCATAAAGCTCGACTTGTCGCAAAGGTTTTCGCAAGTTCAAGGAGTTGACTACGATGAGACTTTCTCACCGTAGCGATGCTTAAATCAATACGGATCATTCTAGCCATTCTTGCATATTTCGACTATGAGATATGGCGAGATGGATGTCAAAACGGCTTTCCTTAATGGAAATTTAACCGAGGACGTGTATATGATACGACCGAGGGTTTTGTCGATCCAAACAATGCTAGAAAAGTATGCAAACTTCAAAAATCCATTTATGGATTGAAGCAAGCATCTCGGAGTTGGAACATTCGTTTTGATGAAGTGGTCAAAGGGTTTGACTTCATCAAAAACGAAGAAGAATCTTGTGTTTACAAGAAGACAAGTGGGAGCTCACTCGTATTTCTAATCTTATATGTAGATGACATATTACTGATTGGAAATGATATTCCTATGCTCGAGTCCGTTAAGACCTCACCAAAAATAGTTTCTCAATGAAGGACTTAGGGAAGCGGCATATATTTTGGGTATTAAGATCTATAGAGATAGATCAAAAGGCTAATAGGATTAAGCCGTAGTACTTACATTGACAAAGTGTTGAAACGGTTCAACATGGAGGAGGCAAAGAAAGGGTTCTTGCCCATGTCTCATGGCATAAATCTTGGCAAGACTCAGTGTCCTTCGACAACTGATGAGCGAGATCGCATGAGTAAGATTCCATATGCTTCGGCCATTGGATCTATCATGTATGCTATGATGTGTACTCGCCCAGATGTTTCCTATGCTCTAAGTGTTACTGAGCAGATACGGTGATCCAGTGAGAGTCATCGACAAAGATTAAAAACATCCTCAAGTATTTGAGAAGAACTAAGGATGTGTTCCTAGTCTCACAGAGGTGAGGAAGAGCTCGTTGTAAATGGTTACACCGATGCAAGCTTCCAAACCGACAAAGATGGTTACAAATCGCAATCGGGTTTTGTGTTCCTTTTGAACGGTGGTGCGGTAAGTTGGAAGAGTTCCAAGCGGAGACTCGGTCGACTCTACAACTGAGGTTTAGTACATTGCGGCTTCAAGCGGCAAAGGAAGGTGTTTGGATAAGGAAGTTCATAAGCCGAACTAGGTGTGGTTCCTAGTGCGTGCGATCCTCGGATCTTTATCGTGATAACAAATGGGGCCATTGCGCAAGCCAAGGAGCCGAGGAATCACCAAAAGAACAAACACATATCATGCGGTTTCATCTCATTCGAGAGATCCTTAATCGAGAGATTTAAAGATATGCAAAATACACACTGATTTGAATATTTGAGATCCTTTGACGAAGCCTCTCCCATGCCTAAGCATGAGGCGCACACAAGAGCTATGGGTATTAGATATCTTCTAGATTGACTCTAGTGCAAGTGGGAGATCTGTTGGAGATATGCCCTAGAGGCAATCATATTGATGATGATATTTCATTGTATCCATGATTTAATAAATGTTCCTTGAATATTGCCTTTGTGTTGATTAACAAGTATGTGACTTGTTTGTGAAACTCTTTACTTGTATGGTTATTCTAAAGTTGTCCCTAGTCGGAGTTCATGTGAGGACACACGTGAATGATGGATTAGCACATGTATCGGTTGATGACCATGTTTCACGAGTCATAGACATGGAGATGTCAAACCAATAATGTGGACACATGTTTAGAACATGGGGTTGGACCGACCCAACATGAGACATAGTAATTATTCTTATGGTTCTCTCTACACAATGTGTACGCCTTGTCCTTAGACCGAGATTGTCGTATGTACTTGAGATGTGAATCGACCTACTTAGGGCTATCAAACGTTACTCGTGAATCGGGTAGTTATAAAGGTAGCTTTGGGTTTGTCATGAAGCATGCCGCGAGGCATGGTCGGTTGAGATGGGATTTGCCCTCTCACCGAGAGAGATATCTCTGGCCCTCGAGTGATCGGATCCAAATGCATGGCCATGCTACTTAAGGTTAAGAGTTAACCTAGTAAGGGATTCCGGATCACGGATCGAGAAAGAGTGGTCGACTTGGAGCTCGATTGAATATCGTGAGGCAAAGGGATTGGCATGTACATAACGTTGTGATGGTTCGTCCGATATGATCTTTACGTATGTTTAGGAGTTGGCACGTCTTGCTAGAGGCCGCTACCAACTATTGACCAAGTATGTGTACTCGCGTCATGTCTAAACATATGTGAACCATAGGTCACACACTTAAGGGTGAAGCCTAATTCGGATTGGATCTAAATTAGATGGGCATTGAGTCCTAATGGGCCTCTATTCGTAGAAGCCCATTATAAGGACGCCTATAAAAGGAGGGCAGGGCGCCGTTGAGGTTGAATTTTTCGTGACATCCTCAAACCACGCCGCCACCCTCCCACGCCTAGTCGCCGCGCGGATCTAGTAGTCCGGCGTCGCGCCGCTTCCTCCCGCACGTGTGATACCTTTGAGGCGCCGCATTTGTGGCGTTGGGACGAACCGCAAGAAAGGAGCCAGACGGGGCGCCGCGACGAGGACGAGGAAGTAGTACGACTACTCGCCCGACGCATCGCATCAATCGAGTACGACTACACCGCCTCGACGTCTTGCATCAACTTCCGCACCTGCGCGTCTAGTGGTAAGACCGTGATCTATAACTGTAGTGATCTTGGTTTACGGGTAGAATTTTTTAATTTGCGCTAGTGTAGCCTACCTGTTTCTCAACATAAAGGGCACACTTATGTTGTTGTTACTGAACAGGTATATTACCATGGCATACAGTAGATGGTTTATATTCAGAGAGCAAAACCTTCTATAGTGTTGACCGTTCTGAAAATTCCAGGTTAGAGTTCCAGTTGGAAAATTTATATTGGAACTACCAGCCAGGATGCTAGATGATGAAAAAGTTTATTTTGTTGGCAATGCAGCCCTCGAGGTTAGTATCTTCTTTTTCCTTTATCTACAGAGTGTCTACTGAAGTTTACATGCTATTATAAGAAATTAGTCAGACACTCAGACTATCCCTGTTTTTAACTGGTTTGGTTCACAGGCCATAGTAGATTACTATTGCAGTCAGAAGTTCAGTACAATTTGAAAAATAGTAATTATTCAGTTATTGTATGTGGCGGTCTTTCGATAGCATTGCTTTAATAGATAACAGGTCGAAGAAGAAACTAGTATAGGGTTAAGTTTAGAGGACATGGTTTCTCTTACTGCACTACTGGATCCTACTACTGGGTGTAGAATGTTTTCATCACTGGTATCTGACCAGCATTTCCTTCAATTTACAAATCCATTTTGCATTTTAAAGTGATTATTATGATAGATGTGTAGCACTAGCAAAAGTAAGATTTTGTTAGTATTATCTTTTGACAATACATTTATGTTCCAGGAATTGTCTTTGCAAGAGGACCTGCTGTTGCTGTGTTTATTCTTTTTTAGTCTAAAGGCCACACTTATGTTGCAGTTACTAAACAAGTATATTACCATGGCATAGAGTAAATGGTTGCTTTTCAGAGTGCAAAACCTTCTATTGAGTATTGACAGTTAGGAAAATTCAAGGTTAGAGTTACAGTTATAAAATTTATATTCTAGCTACCAACCAGGATGCTAGATGATGAAAAAGGTTATTTTGTCGCCACCGCAGTCCGTGAGGTTAGTATCTTCTTTTTTGTTGTATCTACTTAGTGTCTACTGAAGTTTACATGCTATTGTAAGAAGTGAGTCAGACTAGCCCTGTTTTTAGCTGGTTTGGTTCACAAGCCATCATATATTACTATTGCATTCAGAAGTTCATCAGAATTCGTCAGATTGTAATTATTCGATTATTGCATGTGGCGATATTTCGGTAACATTGCTTCAATACCGATGTGTCGAAGAAGAAACGTTATAAGGTTAAATTTAGAGGACATGGTTGATATTATTGCCTTCTTTGATCCTCGCTCTTTGGATGTAGAATGTTTTCATCATCGTAACCGACCAAAGATTCCCTTGGTTTGCAAATCCATTTTCATTTTAAAGTGATTATTATGGTAGATGTGTAGCACTAGCGTATAAGTTTTTGTTAGTATTATCTTTTACAATACATTTATGTTCTAGGAATTGTCTTTGCGGGAGGACTCATTGTTCTTTGTGTTGATTCTTTTTAGTCTAAAGGGCACACTTATGTTGTTGTTCTGAACAAGTATATTACCATAGCATAGAGTAAAAGGTTGCTTTTCAGAGAGCAAAACCTTCTATTGAGTATTGACCGTTAGGAAAATTCAAGATTAGAGTTCCATTTAGAAAATTTATATTGTAACTACCAGTCGGGATGCTAGATGATGGAAAAGGTTATTTTGTTGCCACCACTGTCCATGAGGTTAGTATCTTTTTTTTGGCTGTATCTACGGATTGTCCACTGAAGTTTACATGCTATTGTATGAAATGAGTCAGACTAGCCCTGTTTTAACTGGTTTTGTTCACAGGCCATAATATATTACTATTGCAATCAGAAATTCATCAGAATTCGTAAAATAGTAATTATTCGATTATTGTATGTGACAATATTTCGGTAACATTACTTCAAAAGCTGACAGGTCGAAGAAGAAACTGGTACACATTTCAATTTAGAGGACATGGTGTAACTCAATCTGTCTTAGCGCATTAGGTAGCCCCTGATCATAATATTCTAGGTGGTTTGGTTCTCCCTGCCTGATCATGCCCTCTGTTTTTTTCCTCGAGTCAAGTTAAGATGGAAGATGATGAATTTCCACACAGATATGTATTACAATTTGTTACGTTCATCTTTTGTTTTGCACAATGATGTCTTATGCGCTATGATATGTCAAATCCTAATGTTCAAAAAGAAATATGTTCATTTATAATCTTTTCATCCGCGTACAGCAATCACAACCGCGCCATTTGGCGCGGGTTTCATTCTAGTATATATATATAGCCGAAAGGATATATAGCCGGTTTGGGGGAATTCCCCGCTAGTCTTGTTCCAGGAGAAATAGCCGAAAGGAACACGAAGGCAACGTACAGGCGAGCACAGAAGAGCAACTAGGGATGGAAACGGATCGAATACGAATCGAATAGTCCCGAATACGAATCCCTATTTTTAAAACGAATACGGATACGAATACGAATCCCTATTTTTTAAACGAATACGAATTCGAATATTCTCGAATACGAATCGAATGTCGTAATGAATACGAATTCGAATCGAATATGTACTCAATTCGGTCGAATGCGAATATCCTACAACTTTTGTGACAAATCTCGGTAGAACAAATAGTATTCGTATTCGTATTCGGGAAAAAACAGATAGTATTCGTATTCGTTTTTCCCGGATAGTATTTGTTTTTTCGGATACTATCTGGGTTTTTTCTCCGGATACGAATAACACCGAATACGGATACGAATACTATCCAATTTTTCCCGGATACGAATAACACCGAATACGGATGTGAATAACACCGGATACGGATATGAACAGTACCGAATGCAGGTTTTTACTTTCCACATTTGTGTTTTCTCGGATACGAATATCGGATAAAACGGATTATCCTTTACCATTTTCCACCCCTAATAGCAACGCCACACTCCATCCCCGTCCACTGCGGCCCGAATCTAGTCCGGTCCTCGCAGTTGCGGAGGGGCCTTCCCCTTTGCACCTGTGGCTCTCACGTCCAACTCCCTCCACCTGGACTTGCCGACGCAAAACTAATAATAAAAAAGCAGAAAAATCTAAATAGAAATCCCCGAACAAATAGGAATCATGGTTCTCATTAAAAACATATTTAAATTAAAAAAGCACATGCTTTATTCGCACCCATAAACATGCCACTTCTCCGTTCTATCTTGGAAGGGAAGTCCACTCCCCTCCCTCCTCACCGTCCAATCCATTCCCACCGCGTCCCTCCCCGCCATCGCCATGGCCGTCGCCGTGGCGGCCACCGCGTTCTCCTGCCGCTGCGCCCTGGGCCCCTCCGTCTCCCACCGCCACCCTCTCCTCCCCGTCCGCTTCTCCTCCCCTGCGCCGCAGCCGTACGCCTCCCCCGCGGCGCTCCTCTGGCGGCGGCCGCGTCGGGCGGCGCCCACCACCTTCTGCTCTGCGCCGTCGCTCGGCCGCGTCGGGTGGCCGCGCCGCGAGGGCAGCGCCTGGCTGCTCTCCTTCCGCGCCGACCCGTCGTCGCCGGCCGCGGCGGGGGCCGGCGACCCCTCGCACGCGCTGTCAGCACTGCTCCCGCTCGTCGTCGCCGCCACCGCCATCGCCGCGCTCGGCAACCCCGCCACCTTCTCATGGTTAGGCAGCCGAACCTCCTGGACGCTTCTTCAAGAATGTTCTTGCCTTGGAATCTTGGACATCTAACACATGGTCTTTGATTAATTTATAACTATTTGGTAGGGTCTCGAAGGAGTACTACGCGCCTGCACTCGGGGGCATCATGCTGTCCATTGGCATTAAGCTATCCATCGACGACTTCGAGCTGGCCTTCAAGAGGTTTTTTTTTGCCTTTTACTCCTTCGCCAAAGATGATAACATAGAGCAGAATTCCTAAAAAAAAAAGAAACCATATAGAAGAAAGGATGTATGAACTTAGCTCAAAGCTCAAACCTTTGTTTGTTCTTGTGTTGCATTGCTCAGGCCGGTGCCGCTGTCGATTGGTTATGTGGCGCAGTATGTGCTCAAGCCGCTTCTGGGTGTGCTGATCGCGAGGGTGTTCAGGATGCCGTCGGCGTTCTTTGCGGGTTTCGTGCTTACCTGCTGCGTCTCGGGTGCGCAGCTATCGAGCTATGCTAGCCTCCTGAGCAAAGGGGATGTTGCGTTGAGTATTTTGTTGACAAGCTGCTCGACGATATCTTCAGTGGTTGTGACGCCTGTTCTCACTGGATTGTTGATTGGTTCAGTGGTTCCTGTTGATGGGATTGCTATGGCAAAATCTATTTTGCAGGTAATGAAATGATTGGTGATCAAGCAATGCATTTTGCGGCATACATTCTTGTTGTATGAGTCTTTGTGTAATTATGTTACTTTGTAAATTTTCATTTGCCAGGTGGTCCTTGTTCCTGTGACACTAGGTCTTCTCCTGAATACCTATGCAAAGGCAGTGGTCAATGTCATACAACCAGTAATGCCATTTGTTGCTATGGTGTGCACATCTCTTTGTATTGGGAGCCCTCTTGCTATCAATAGGAGCAAGATCCTTTCATCAGAAGGACTCATGTTACTTCTCCCCATAGTGACTTTCCACATTGTTGCCTTTGCTGTGGGTTACTGGATTTCCAAGTTGCCTCTATTGAGGTAATTCTTAAATACTGGAATCCCATTTTTATTCATTCTTAATGTTTATCTTACATCACTGACTTTTGTCCTCGATCTTGATAACGCACAATGTAATCTTACCTGGAGTTTGTTTGAATTTTGATATATCTGAGTTGTTTATTTTCTGCAATGCTGCTATGTGTTACCTCTGCCCAAGTCATATGTACATAACCAATTTGCTCAAAAATGAGAAATGCAAATCTGCCTCTGGTGTGTCTGCCCCTACTTTTCAAAAAATAATTTCTAAACTTTTACTTCTGTTTTCAAATCCAACCCTTTGACCTAACTAAAGTACTGTTTTTTTGTTAAATCTGTCACGCATATCATAACTTCATATTCTCTTTTCATTTCAGTTTGAAGTCTTCTGGTCCAAGATTGTATTATTTGCCTAAATTGTTCCATCAACTGCTAAACTATTTTGAAAACAGAGCATCTTTTGTTTTTCCATAATGACAAAACCGAGCATCTTTTTCCTAAATGTTTAGTTCTGCCCATTATTTTCCTAAACTATGAAATCTAATTGAATTAATTCAATCCAGTCACCGTCCTAATAAATGACCAGTTATTTATATCATTGGGTAACTTCATCTTCTGTGTGGCAAACTGAACTAATGTCACATCATAACTAGGCTCTTCTATTACATTGCATTCTATAATTAGCAATCAAAATTCAGTTTTCTCGCAGACAAGTATACTTCTGAAGTGGCTTAACCCCCTTTTGCTAATTCTTTTGCATTGGTACGCAGGCAAGAAGAGCCTGTTTGTAGGACTATTTCAGTGTGTACTGGAATGCAGAGCTCCACCCTAGCCGGACTTCTTGCTACACAATTTCTTGGAAGCAGTCAGGCAGTTCCTGCAGCATGTTCTGTTGTTATCATGGCCATATTTGGTTTGACTCTTGCATCATATTGGGGAAATGGCTCGTGAATAAGAGATGTCGATGCGAGATTCTTTCCACAAGCTTCTGCATGTGTGAGCTCATGAGAGGTTGCAGGATGCAGCTTTGGAATTCTTTCATGGACTCCCGGGGCAACAGTTACAGACAATTCTTTGCTGTTGGAGGCAGGAGTTACACGGATGGCGTCCTGCAGCGCAAACCTGCATGAGGTATGCCATAGCTACAAAAGGAGAACTACAAACTGTAGATTTTCCAAGATAAGCAGCGACAGAACGACCTTACTACAAGAACCACCTGCATATGACGGAGGGATACTGAGATGGAAGTCATATATCATACCATATACTGTAGGTTTCATTAGTGGTGCCATGTAGATGCTAGATACTGGACACATTGAGGATTCTTATATATAGTCCTAAGCAAATGTATGTGCAATATCATTGGCTCCTCATTCTTCTCAAGATCAACCCCATGAATTGGTGTACCCTTTTGCAGTGCTTGTTTTTGTTTTTGTGTCCCTCGATCAATTCTAGTCTTTATTACTTCCAAGTCAGAAATGTGGTGTTGCCTAAAGAAAAACCCAGCAATGAAAAGGGTGTAAATGTAGAGGAAAACATAACAGCGCTGGAGTGGGGTATACTATAATTGGAAAGCATTAGGTTTAATGTATTATTTTAGTTCTGCAAAATAAACTTTGAAGCTTTCAGCATGTAACATGCCCCAACTAGCAAAGTACACTTCTGGCTAGACAAAAACAAAAATTGCACATACATATTTATTTTTTGGAAAAGAAAAAAAGTAAGTTTTGTATTTTTCCTGAAAATATCTGTGCTCATTAATATTTTGATATTTTTGTAACGAATAAGAGACATACAAGTGAACCATGAAGACTTTTCTTGCCCCTCTTATAGATTGCCTGTCCACAAGTCACTCTCTGTGGTGGTATCAGTTGGGAGTGTCACAGGTACAGAGAAATTAGATCCCAATTCTAATCTACATCGATGGAGATGTCACAGTTGTTTGATATGCATCTCTTCTCCGGTCAATTTCACTGTCGTTTTTAGTAGGCATGAGCAGTCCATTTTTCAGTTTGTCGCTGAATGTAGCTTGCGTGGGCGCCGACAGCAACAGCCGACAGGGAAGATACTATTTTCGCCAGTTTTTCGACCTTTTAGAGAAACAATGTAATTCCCATATGAATTCTGCAAAAATAAAAATCCTAAAATTTCTTGTTGATTTGGTGCCCTGAACTGACCGGGTTGCACCCTAGGCAAAAGGGAATTTGAACCCTCGAGAACATACTATAGACCTATAGTCTATCCCACCTCAGAATATTATCATGTGCAAAAATTGAGCAAAACTACGAGTTAGTCGACCACTATTATTACCATGTAAAAATGGCTTGTGGCTATATATAATAACCTTTCCAATAATTTGTCCTGTCAAATCCCTGATTTGGACGCTTGTACCTTGTGAATAAAAATGCTTGTTCTTTGCATCCTACGGAATTTTGATTGTTTTGCCTGTTTTATCACTGTTTTCATTGTGGAAAAACAGTATGCTCGATATTTTGTAATAGAGAAATCAATGTTGTCTTATTTTGAAGGTTTTTTATTAATTAATCATTTTTTTAATTTCATTTTAAAGTTAACTTATTGTGAACTTTATTTCCAATTCTGACCCCTTTGGTCACGCCACCACCCATGACGTGACAAAATAACATTGTTATGTCGTAGGATAAGTCCGGAAAATAGCATTTTTTGTCACGCCACTGGTAGTGGTATGATCAAACAATACTGCACGCCACTTGTGGCGTGATAACAGCTTGATCATTTTTGGGCTGGTGTGACAGTGTTGTTTTGTCGCGCTATTGATGGTGACGTGACCAAAGGGATCAGAATTGAAAATAAAATTCGCGAGGGGTTAACTTTAAAATAAAATTTAAAAGGGATTAAACAATAAAAAAATCTCTTATTTTCTTTTCAAATTGCATTGGACATAATCAACAACATTACGCATATCAAGATCTTTTTCTATTAAAAAAAAACAACATTTCGCGTATCTATTGCTACTATGGAATATGTAGTCCGCCTGTAAGACCCATAAGCACTCCGTTGCTGCATAAACGGATTCGTACTATTCATCGTAAAATTTATGTGTTCCAACTGGGTCTAAGTGGGGGGTAAGAGTAATAGTTCAAACTCTACTTTTTGGAACCCGGTTACAAGTTATGCGGGGGAACGTTTTTGACACAAGTTATGCGGGGGAACTTGTTTGTTCAAGTCAATTTCTCTTATACATTTTTTCAGTGTCATTTTATACGCTTTTGCCAATATGAGAAACTATCACCATTTTATGATAGCTTGCCGGGAATTCCCCGTGATTGAGTGTAAAGCGTAAACTACTCTAGTAACATTGAGTTTATTTTGTAACTACATCATATAATTAACCATGAATAAGTACTATAAACACGGGTTAACTATTGAGCTTATTCGGAAAAATAATATTAAAACTCTATAAAAAAAAACGAAGACATTTTATTGCTATGGAGATAATAAATGAATAAGAATACAATAAGGATGTTACATGATTGATCTAAATGATCATATCAAATTATTCACGTTACAAAATACGTTGGTTGCCAACTTTATAGCTATTGAAGGGGTAGCAGTTATTGCCACTAGAGGTGCCTTTAATCTTCACGCACGTACTTCATTAAAGTCTTGAACTGTCATGTCTTTTAGCCAATTATCATAAGTTGTCAGATGCACCAATAACCGTTTTCTCATTAGTCACATGGAAAACTATCATGTCTCCCGACCAGTTTGCTAGTCAGGGATTGCCCAAAATAGTGAAGCTTGTCGGACCAAGTCCACAATTGGTCGTCTCATAACTCAAACTGGTCATCGACTAGTTTGGCCGTAGTAAAGGGTATTAGACTTCCTTTATGTACCGGTTGTAGGGTGGATCATAACCGTTACAGAGGTAGCCTTTGACATGTAGGCCTATTTTGACAAAGATTCTGACTTTGATCGAAAAGGTTGACCTGGTCAAGAATCATCGTCACTACCCAACTTTATATTAAAGACTTAGTTGAACAAATCAATGTGTGTGTTGTACTTTTTTTATCTTCCTTGCCGGAGACTCTAGACCCTTGCCAATGATCATGGCTGCATGAAGTAGATCCTTAGTTGAACAAAATAATTTTCACTCAAGCGAGCGATTATGAAGTAAAGAGGGTACGGGTAGCACATTGTGGGTTGTGATAGACTCGTCCGAGTAAATTGTCAAAGACTTAATCTTGTGCGTCACTGAACTGGGTTATATCGTACAACCACTTGTCTAGTATGGAATGGACCTGGCTAACTAATTAGCAATGTCTCAATTTCTGTTATGTCTTGGAAGCATAAGTTACGGGGTAGACGTATACTCACAATGGTGTAAGAGGGAGGCCCTATCTGGTCAGAAAGACATTCGGTGTTGAAACCTTAGCGGGCAGAATTGGGTTAAGAAGGAGCTTTGTAAATGCCTTGTGATGATCACTTAGTCGCACACCTACGGAAGTGTGTCCAGACACTTTAAGTTGATTTATCTCTTATGGGTAAAGCTGTACAACCTTTGTAGAGTTAAAACTGTTTAAACATCCATGTCCTTAATTATGGATAACGCTCGGGGATTTCATATGAGTGGTAGAGTTTCTTTATAAAAATATGTTGGAGTGTGAATGGGAAGTTCACTTGGTGAATATGATGTTTGCTCGATGAATGGCGAATTCACTTGGTGGTTTGTGTTGAAAGGTGAATGAGGAGTTCACTTGGTGAATATAATGTCCACTTAGTGGATGAGATGTTCACTTGGTGGTTTGGTTGGGAAGTGAACGAGAAGTTCACTAGTTATTTCAAAGTAATTGTTTATTTATTATTATTGTTTTTAATTCTGTATTATAATATATTTATTGTATTTACTATCAATGTTGCTTTCTACAAAAGAACCATACAACTATTTTTTTGTTCAAACCTTACATGAATATTAATAGCATACTGTTCCCTATAATTTATTGAATACTCTATATACTCATAGCTTTAAACTTTGATGTTTAGTTGAAGAATATCAGGCTGCTCAAGAGTTCTACGAAGAGGAGTCATGTGAAGGTTTTGAGAATTAAGATGTGTTCTCTACTCGATTGTATGTGGGTATGTTGATTGGTCTTTCCAAGTTTTTCGTTCCGCTGAAAGAGTTTATTTGTTTCTTTAGCCCTGCGTGGCAAGTTAAGTAAACGTTGACCATAAGGTCCAGTTATTATTATTATTATTTGTTATTTTGAGATCTTTTTAGTTAAATTGATAAATGGATGATATTTCATTAATGTTTTTTATGTGAGCTAGCTACTGATCTAGGACTAGTTTAGAATACACAAAGGGTTTCAAATATGTAAATATGGGTCCTGAAAAAGAGGACACCAGTGCGGCAAGAAAACAGCGAGACGGGAGGAAGAAGACCCCGGGGAGAAGGAAAGACGCGTAGATCTATGGCGAGACACCCCCTCTCCACAAGAAACAAACGAAAAAACCAAATAAAGAGTAATGGAGAATCATCAGCAACAGCAGACGAAATAGAGAGGAAGAGAACTACAAGAAGAGAGGAAGCCAACGACCAATGGCGGCAATCGAAATGGAGAGGATAGTCGGCGGACGAGTAGAGGAAGTAAGTGAGAGAGACGATAGAAACGAGGAGGAAGAACCCAAGAGTCAGCGGTGGGGAAAAAACCAGGGCAGACTCAGGGGAAACGAGGCAGCAGGCACACGTGGCGAGCCAAATGGAGGGCGTAGGAACACAACGCTGGGTCAAATCCGATGGCGGCAACAACACAAGCAACATTCGATGGGCAAGAAAAAACATCGACGTGGCCACCCTATCAGCGCTCCCTGTGAGCCTCCTTTTACCCGCTAGGATTGTTCAACCTTGGTTGATGTGTTTACGACCAGGACCAGAAAAGCCTATCGTTGAATGGGTAGGACGAACGAGCCTAGACCGAAGCTCGAAAAGCCCGATTTTCATGTTTTTTTATTAGGGATTTTTTTTGGCAAAAACCTGCCCCACAAGTCAATCAGTTTGTAAAAAAAACACCTACTTGCGTGACATTCCAGCTTGGACCCGTTTATAACAGCACACCCTAATGGGTCATCTCAACCACCTCGACTCAAAGCGCCATTTCCTGCTCGACTTGACGACTCGTCGGCGACGTAGCTAGGGTTTGAGGTGATCTTCACCACATGCTTTAGGTCTAGATGGGGGGATGACTCATTAGGGTGTGTCGTTATAAAGGGGACTATGCCGGAATGCCATGCAAGAGCCACATTGGACAGTATGTTGGTCAACTGGCCCTCGGTAGGGATTTGAAATCACATATAACTTGCGGATATGTGACCGACGAAATTCGAGATACGGGTGGGTTTTTGACAAACTCCTCAACTTGTGGTGTGTTTTTTTGGAAAATCCCTTTTTATTACAAAATAAATTTACCTTTTTAAAAATAAATTATCATTTTAATTATTTCCCCAACAAATTATTATTATAAATGATCTGATTAAATTTTGCCATGCTTTTTTTGGCTTTAGGCCGGGCCAGTGGGAAAAAAAATAGTTATGGGCCTAGCCTGACGTCAGACCGCCATGATCCCATGAATAGGTCTAGACCTTGGGTATTAGTGTTACTCTACTTGCACTTCGAGAGTTGTGTGGGCTGGTTGGGCCTCGGGGCTAGAGGTGGTGGTTGGAGTTGTCCTGCGTGGGTCGGGACGAAATTTGTCAATGGAGCGAGGAAAAAGTCTAGTTGGCCCCTGAAGTTTGATGGTTGGTCTCTTTATTTTTATAACTATAAAACCAGGTATTCTACCCTTTGAACTTACAAGACCGAAGGAAATAACCCCAGAGATAGTTTCGGAGGTGATTTTGCCACCATGGTAGATGACATGACTGCCAATGTGGTGATGACTTAGCAAACCAAAATATATGAAAATCATTAACCAATGGGCCCACGTATCATCCAAACACCCTTCCACACAGACGCGAGGGTGGAGGTGTTGCTCTCATGCTCTGTGGCTAGATCGGAAAGGCAGCGGGCGCCGGCATGGTCCTACGGGCTGCGGACAGGGACAATGGCAGCGTTGCTTCGCATCCGCAGCTAGATTAGAAAGGGGGACGGCTGCGAAGTGCTCATGCGGGTGTCTTGGCTGGCTGGCTGGCTGCGACCAACCTCTACTTTTTTTGAAGAAACACCAACCTCTGCTGGATTTGAACAAATTCACGGTCTTTGTCTGACGGCAAAAAAGAATCCCTAGTTGAACAAACAAGCAAATTTGGCAAGCCTCAAATGGCAAATGTATGCACACACCGGATGCCGTCGACATCAACTGCGTCCGTCTTGTGTTGTCACACGCGTCCAACGGCTCAGTGGTGGAGCAGGCCCTATTTGCAGTATCCACGTGTGCGCCGCGTGAGAGCAAGAGTGAGGGACACAGATCAGGTGGAGTCAGGGTGTCAACAGATCGAATACGAATCGAACAATGGTTTTCTCGTATTCATATTTTCTAAATAAATATAAATACAAATTCGAATATTGCTGAAAATGGGTACGAATCGAATGTTGTAATAAATATAAATATGAATCGAATACCTATTCAATTTGGTCGGATTCAGATATTCTTGTAACTTACGTAATGATAAGATATTTATGATGTTTTATCCTTATACATAGCACACTTAATCATTCTAGTTTATCTATTTCATCTAAAAACATGAATTCACATTAAACTAAAAATGCTCATCCAACTAATTAGCCATATTGCAATAAAATATGTATATTGTTTTATCGAATTCGAATATGAATAGGTGAGAAATTGTTATTCGGATGTAAAACCTAAATCATATTCGTATCCTATCGAACACAGTAGTCGAATAAAACAGATAATTCATATCCGATTGACACCCCTATGTGCAGTCCCTATAGCGGCTGCAACTTTGGCAGTAGTAGCTGATCTAGCCGTCCAACAAGCAATCAACGTATAGGATTCACTGCCCCACCTTTTCCCAACCTTACCTTTTCTATTGATTTCTAACAGCTTCCCTTTGGAGGGGAAAAAACAAAGAAATGTGGCAGAAGTAGCGCCAATTTCCCTACCTTTTCTTTTTCTCAGCCTTCCAGTCCATCCAACATGCTTGATCCTCACTTCTTTTCCCTCCTAATCACAATACAGCAGTAAAATTTCAAAGGTCTACAACACTTAACTGCATACATTTGCTAACAATTAATTTGATTATGCTAGTATCTTCTTTTTTTCAGAGTTTTGATGATGTTCAAGATGGCCGTAATCATCATTCCTTCCAAGGGTTTGATAAATGGTAGTTTTGACAAAAACAAATGATGTAATTGAGCTCATGCTTTGTTGCCGCTCATATTTCTGGTGCCTTCTAAAGATTTTGGAAACAATTGATGAATCAACTTTTGGATAATGCAATCTGTTGTACATGGGACTGAGCTAGTAGGTACTTATTATATCCTCTTTTGTACTGCAATGGATGTAAAACATTCAGTTTAAGGGGAAGTTAGACCTCAACTAATTTTCTCATAACAATCGGTAATTTTGTACAGGGGGATTGGATCATATACCCTCAAATTCAGGATTTCAGGATTTACCCTCCCACCTCAATGACATGTGGGGTCAACATAGGTCAATGACATGTGGGCCAGGAGGGTAAATCCTGAATTTCCATCTAAGGGGAGGGTATATGATCAAATTTTCCTTTTGTACATGATTCATTTCGTTTTTAATTGTCTGTCAAAGGGAGAAGAATAACGAGTGCAGTGACAGTCCTTCAAGTTTTAAACAGCAGAGAAAAAGGAGGGAGCAGGAGGCCAGCTGATCCTAGACATGGTTCCTTTTTGAATGGCCAGATCAACTACTACTGCCAAAGTTGCAGTCCCTATAGCGACTGATCTGCGCCCAAGAGTGAGAGAGAGTGCTTTGGTGTTGCTCAGCTTGGCTGGATGATGGAGAGGGGGCCGGGGGAGGAGGATTGAGGAGGAAGAAGGGGTGTTTGGATGACACATCAGCCCTTTGGGATAATAATTTTTATTTTGTTGAGTCATTACCACATTAGCAACCATCTTAAGGGGGTTATTTGCTCTAGTTTTGTAAGTTCAGAGGTAGAATACCTGGTTTCATAGTTCATGAGGTAAAGTAGACGAAGGAAGATAGTTCAGGTGGTCAAATAGACTTTTAGCATGGAGGGACTGTGCCGTGCATGAGGGCAAGAAAACATGTGAGAACATGTGGGAGGAGTTAGCTTCGAGCCTTCGACTCTTCCGGCGACTTGAGCTTGGGTTGGGCTTGGTTTAGACATGGCCATATAACATAGTGATACAGATCAACATGTGGTTGGTACGTAATGTGGTCCAATCTTTCACGGTTTTTATATTTGAATCTTGATGGAGCAAAACCTCAGCTTTCTTCCTTGGTTTAGCAAAAAAGAAGAATAAGTGTATCTCCAAAGCAAGTAATTATACTTAATTGATGTTGAATCAATCCAAAGAGAGAAACAAAATCAAACCCAAAAACAACACCAAACCATGAGCAACCGAGGATGCTACGAATAGTGAGATGATCCACAAGAAATCATGGATTTTAGAAGAAAAGACGCTCTTCAATATCCAAAACCCTAGATGGGATTTTCCAAAACACATGTACTCATCATGCGCCATATAAACATGTGATTTTTTGTATTTTCTTTAACTCTAACTTGCTTACAATTGGGGGTCTACCTCTAAATATATAGACTCGGTGAACAGTATGTGTGGTGAATAGTAATTCAATTCGGTGAACAGCACCACATGAACAGCAATCCGAAATCAACTCCTATTGCAAACTCCTACTTTAATTCGAAATTTAACTACTCTAATTGCTAAAAATAATTTAAACTATCCTATTACAAGCAATTTCAAAATTAATTCCTCTTTTAAAGAAAGATCCGAATTGGAATGACTCTAATCCAAATCCATTTCGGATTCTCAGGCTAAAAATGGATTGATTTCGGAATTGAGTTTGAATTTGGCTCCTTTGTCTTTTCTCGACCGCCCATATGCGCTAGGGTTTTATCCCGAGAGCACATTCTCTCTCTTTGGTTGGCCTCCCAATCCACCCTCTCGGCTTTCACAACTTTTTGCTTTACCTTTTGTTGCAAAATAGCACCAATAGCACTAATTTGAGTTCTAACATTAGTTTGTAATTTAGGGATGCAAACCGATGCTTTGGTAGTATTTATGGCCGTATCACATAGCTTGCAAGCTTTACATTTTTCCCAAATAAAAACAAATGGTAAGTTATTTTTAGAAAATTAGGTACATACCACTGAAATAGGCCTAGTTTTGATATATATCGTAATAAAATCATGTTCACTTTAATACCACAAAATATGCAGTTTTGGGCAATATACCACTTCCATATCCCCTCCCATTACTACTCTCCGTTAGCCCTTCTATTTCTTCTTCTCCCTTTTGCCCCAAATTGACGCCCAAACTCCATTGTACGCCATGGGGAAGGTGCGGATGTGCGCGTCCGATTTCCACCTCAGCGACCAGACCATCACCGCCGTGTAGGAGAGCCAACTAGCCAAGAGCCCAAGACCACCCCATGACCTTGCGCACGCTTTGCCTCCCACTCCGATCTTTGTCCATGGCCGTGCGGCACCTCGGATCACCTGCCCCCAGATGGCTGCCCCCATTCATGCTCCTCCTCCTGGTCGTCCTCTTCTTGGCCTTGCTGTCGCCTCGTGTGCTCCGGTTTGACCTCGAGTCTAGCCACATCAAGTGCATATCTCTGATGAGATTAAGGCCGATTACATGACCGTCGGCAAGTACCACCTCGTTGGCCTTGACCCCAACTCCCAGCTCCCTGACATCCATCGCATCTCTTCTCCATGGCCTGCTTCTGGGCGCCCGACGACAAGCCACCCGTCAGCATCGGCTTTGAGTTTGACTAAAGGAGCGGCGTCACAGCCAAGGATTGGCCCAACCTCGTCAAGAAAGGCCAAGGTGATGTGAGTGCTTCGCTTGTCCCTCCGACGGCGACGGCAACAGAGATCGAGTCGAGAGAGAGAGAGAGAGAGAGAGAGAGAGAGAGTCAAAAGGAGTGGAGTCGGCAGGGAGTGTGTCTGGGCGAGCCAATTGATCGGGCAAAGGGGGTAAATTCACGCCAAGTAACCGGAGGGGAGACGGAAGTGGTCATTTCGGCAGTATTAAAGTGAACCAGATTTTGTTGTGGTATATATCAAAACTGAGCACATTTCGATAGTATATATCCAATTTTTTTCTTTTAAAAAATGATCGTTAGTTGCTTCAAAATCTGTGGGGACTTCCTTGAGGAGCACTCAACTCAAATTTGCCATACCACATGGTGTAGCCCAAGATTCAAAAGCCGGTCACGGAAAAAATACCATACCTTGGCCGATATTTAACCATTTTTTGTACCATATGATTTTAATTATCAAATGTAAAATCCAAATTTGAATTTGACTGGGTTTTGGCCGGTTACCGTTTGGTTTGACCGGTTCCCTGCCGATCAATTTCCATAATTACTACACATCAATTCAAATTTAAAATCTAAAATTTTTCGGACCAATATATTTTTATGGGGACCAGTAACTGCAATATTTTAATCCTTGGTGCAGCCTATAATACCTCTTGTTAAGACACTCAAAAGATCTTGTACGAGGCATTACAATCCGATGCTCGTGAAAGAAAAGCATGGCATTATAGCACCATGCTTTTGCACTTGCAAAACGATGGATTCTGAATTTTTTGACCCTTCCACCTTGTTATACCTCTGAAAAAAAGAGAGCCGTGAGCAAGGGTTTTCGCGGAAAAAGAAAAAGAGGAGGCGAGCAAGGACGAGGCAAGCACGACATCAGCATTGGCATGGGCTTTGGTGACAATCTGACAGGTGGGGACCAACATGCCGTTCAGAATGTGTCAAGTGTAAACGGCCGGGCCCACCACCCGCACGACTGAATCCATTCCGATCTGGACCGCGAAGCGACACACCTGTGGCTGTGACCGAGAGAGTCCTCTTCTCCCTTACCTGCCTGTCACATCCGCTGCTCCGATCTCTCCAATGGCGGATCACGGCGAGACCGCCACCCCCGCCGCCGTCTCCTCCTCGTGGGACGACCTCCCGGACGACTTCTTTCTCTCCGCCTCCATCTCCTCCCCTTCCCCTTCCCCTCCCCCGGCCCCGGCCCCGGCTCCCATCCCCTCCACCTCCCCCCGCGCGGCCGCGGCCGCCCTACGCTCCGCATCCCTCCCTCCCGCCTCTGCCTCCTTCGCCGACGCCCTCCACCACGACCCTCTCTCGCATCCCCTCCACCCCGCCACTCCCTCCCGGCCTTCTCCGCCGCCACCTCTCGCTCCGCGGCCGCCGACGTCTGGCCCCCGCCCCCGGGGCCGCATCATTCCAACTCCCTCCCGGAGTTCGCCGCCTCCGCATCCCGCGTACACCGCCCGCCCCCGCGCGCCGTGGTGCGCGCTGACCGCCCGCCGCCGCTTGAGCTGCGCCCGCGGCCGCCGAGGGAGTCGCAGGCTGGCACCGCCCTCCGCGCGCTCGCCTGCTGCGCTGCTCCCGGGAACGCCACTCACCTCTGGGCGGCGGGCGAGGCTGGCGTCAGGGTGTGGAACCTTGCGGACGCCTTCCGATCGCCCGAGTCCAGACAGCGATGGGGGGACGAGGCGAGCGCGCCGTTCCGGGAGTCGAGCAGGACGCCGCCGGCGCTCTGCCTCGCGGCGGACCCTGGCCACGGCTTGGTGTGGAGCGGCCACGCCAACGGGTGGATCATGGGGTGGAGCGCGGATCCAGGCCCGGAGGCCGGGCATTGCTTCGCGTGGGACGCGCACCATGGGGTGGTATTCGCATTGACAGTCTCTCCCTATGGTAATTCACTAATTCTCCTTATTCTATTTCGTGTCAATCGGTATGAACTTTTTCCACAATTCGGATTAAAAGTTGTACTATTTGTCGCGCCCATTGGAGAGTCATGAGCAGTGTTGCTTGCAAGTGGGATGGGTGTATTTCCTTCGACGAAGGAGAGCCAGCTTAATCATACCGTACTGTAGGAGAATGGAATGGAATGTAGAGGACGATCGGTTGGTCTATCGTAAGTCTAATAAATCAATCTATTGAAAACTCTTCCTTAGTGGAGGTGTTGAGCTAGTAACCACCAAGATATTACTGTAAACTTTCCTCTTTATACTATGGTCCACTAAAGGATCTCACTCCAATCCATTCTTGTATTTGTGCTTACTTGCATTTACAGCCACATTTTGTTTACTTTCTTGTTTGTAATTCCACATTTTGGAACATAATATGTTAACGACATTTTTACTTACTTTACCATCATCTATGGAAACAAGTGGCTAGATACATGTACTTTATCTAAATCTACGGTCTATGGAGCGTACTTGTACAAGATGGTTGAAACAACCAATGCCTACTTTCAGCAGAAATTTGTAATTGATCAACATAGAAGTGACCTTGAGTAGCTTAGTTTCTAGAATATAATGTTTATTATGGCGCTGATCATCGAAACAGTTAATTATAAAATATCGAACTGCTATCTAACTTATAACTGTCAGAGCAGTGCAATGGATCCTCTGAAATCAATTATCTATGCTAACTATCTGAGCATAAGGACGTTAGACTTCATGTAGTAAAAAAAGTAAGGTACTAAGGTGTCTACCTTTAATTGGTGATTTCTATGTGCAAAACTGCAATTGGAGTATATGTGCAGAGTCCAGACAGGCAGGCAGGCACTTTTACCCTACAAATGTTGACCATCTTCGACCTATATGCTTTCCATAAACTAGGGTATAAGACAAGAATTAGAGCTTTTTTTGTTCAAAACAACAGCTTATTAGCTCTTATGAACTTATAAACCTCTTGAGTTGTCATTCATGATGGGGAGTGCCCAGTGATGGCTCACGCGAATCTCGCTTTCGCTCCCCCTCCACCACCCGGCGCCTCCCGTCCTCCTCCGCTGACCGCTCGCCGCCGCTCCTCGGTCGGCGACCCTATACCCTTCCTCTCTTGCGCTGAGGAAGCGTGTCTCCACCGCTGCGCCACGGCGGGCGCGAAGGACTGCTGGCGGAGGATGTCTCTCACCTCTTCCGGCGACGACGAGACACCTCCTTCAAGGGCGTTCTCTGGGCGGCGTTGCTCGGCGACTCCTTGTGCCCTCGCCATCGATCTTTGCCTCCTGCTTTCCTCAAGCCGACGCGATCGTTCTTAGGCCACGTGGACCGCGGGTTCGCTGGTGGCGGTGTGCGACTCGATGGTGGGTAACCTCGGTCATCATCGCGCGCCGTGTGGCGTCGTCGGTGGAGCTCCTCTCGCGGCCGGTGCTGCGGCTCTCCGAGGTCGTTGCTTCAACTGCTTGTCTACAACTCACAAGGCCGAGGCCTGCCACTCTCGTCCACGGTGTTTTTCTTGCCGTGGTCTGGGACACCGGTCTCGTGCCTGCCCTTCCCGGTGTCCGCGGCCGTTCGACGCTGTCGACTGCTGGTCTGGCGACCAAAGGTCACGGCGTCGATGGTGTCATCAGCCTCGCAGACTCCGGTGGATGCTGGCGGCGGGACGGAGCACAGGCACAAGCGGCGGCGGCGTCGTAGGTCGCGTAAGTCGCACCCCCCGGCGGGTGCGGCTAGCGCGGATGACGGCTCTGGTGACGATGAGGAGCCTCGCCACTCCTCCCCTGATCCTAACGTCATGAGCTCGACAGCTGGCGCCATGGGACCTTTGGCTGCCCCAAGACGCATCCTGGTTCGTTCGGACCGCCTCTCTCGCCGTGAGGATGATTTGAGCTGTGCCGTTGTCATCTCCTTGATTGGAGGATCTTGGGATGGCACGGCGGAGTTCATCTGCCTGATGGCCCATAGGTTTGAAATCGATGAAGCGCGTCTAACCACCGCCACGAGGCGATCGAGCTTTCTCGATTTTGCCTAATCGGGAGCTTGCGGCATAGTCTTCAATGGTGGTCGCCCATCATCACTACCACGCTAAATGCATGTCATGCGTTGGACAAGGTTCCTTGGTCCTCTGCGGCGAGTCTACATTGCGATGAGGTGGAGCTCGGGCATTCTGCCCATGCACGGAGCTAGCTCTGCGGAGGTTCTCCTTGATGAGTTCTGGCTGGATTCTTTGGGGCGCGGCCAGCAACGTGAAGCCGTCGTGGCGTGTTCGGGGTGAAAGCTTGGTGCTCGATCCATGCCTTCTTCCTCTCGAGATGGTGCTGAGATCGTGGAGCCCGCACAGGCGATTGTCGGCGGTGCGGGCGTTAATCTATCCCATCACGGTCAAGGTTGCCACCCTCGATCAGCCTGAATTGAGTCATGATCTGCCACCCTCGCCGCCCCCGAATGGTGATGATCGGGACCCCCGCCGGCGGCGACGATCTCGTTCGTCACCTCCGTCTTCTTCCCGGCACAGGCGGCGGGGCCGGCTTTTGGTTCGTCTTCCGGTCTGGCTGGAAGGACTTCGGTCCTTGCTCGGCTGGGCCCACGCGTCCGTGAGGCGGCTGCTTGGGACCCTGCGCCGATCCCCCATGTTAATGATGCCTTGGCTCCTGCGCTCGACATTGATGTTCAGACGGCTGGGGTTACTGCTCTCTGGCCGCACGAGGAGGTTGTGCTTGGTTCCAAGGTGGGCTGCACGGGAACCAAAGAGTTCGTGGCGTAGGGCGTGTGGGGCGTCTTGTTTTCCGGGTTGTTGCAGGTTTCCACGCGATGTCTGAGAGTGTTTATGGCAAGAGTTGGCGCGGTTTTGGAGTTGGAAGACAAGGAAGATCCTGCTGTCGGGCGGATTGATGTTCTTGCTGGGCCTCAGATTGAGTACCCGTTGGAACTCTCTGTTGGGCCCCTGCCTTCAGCTGTTGATGGTAGAGGGGAGGTTGGTGCGAGTGGAACTCAGATTGAGGCCTCGTCGGATCTCCTTGGTGGGGCCTCTGGGCCATTTCCCTGCTCCTCTCCGTGTGGGCCTGTTGAGGCCCATGCCTCTGCCTCCACTATCGTCAACGCAACGGTGGAACACAGTTCATCTTCCTCGCCGTCGCGGAGACTTGGCTCTCCCATGGTTGCCACCCTCGCCTCCTGTGGCTGCGTTAGACCATCCTCTACGGAGGCTCGGTACCACCATCAAGCCTTCTCGTCGCCGTAGTAGAAAAGGTGGAAGGCGTCGGTTGCCATTCTTTGCTCTTGTTTCCCGCGCCTCTCGTACGCCGAGAATTTGTCAAGGCGCTGTCCAAAATCCCGGGGGGGCTCTTGCCGATTCCCCACATCAGCAAAAGAAGAAGGAAGAAGGGGTGGCACCAAGTGCGGAGCCACGCCGAAGTCGCCGGATTGCGGCTTCCTGCGGTGACCCTTGAGGTTTGCCCTCACATCGAAAAAGCGGGTCATGCGTGCGCTTGACATGAGCGTGGATGAGGATAGGAAGCAGCTTTGTCAACAGACTCTTGATGAATATGCACGACATTTGAATGATACCGCCATCCTCACATACTAAAGCCCTTGCGCCTCTTCGGATGGGCTTTCCGGAGGCTTTTGTAGGCTGCAGAGTGGTGGTCCGATTGCTCTCTTTTTCTTGGTCGATCTTCTTCCTCTCTCTATGGATCCTTCTCACATCCTAAATTGGAATGTAAGGGCTTGAACTTAGTAGCGAGGCAGGATGCGATCGAGCGATGGTTGATGCATCCAAAATTGATGTTGTCTCACTGCAAGAAACAAAAATGAATATTATTTCTAGGCGTTTGATCCTGTCCATGCTTGAGGAGTGATTTTGTGATAACTTTATTTTCTTACCGTCGGTGGGTGCGATGGTGGTATTGTGATCGCTTGGCGAACCTGTTTGGGTGCGGTTGGAGCTACGAGGGTGGATTCTTATAGTGTCTCGGTCCAGTTCTGCCTTTCAAATGGAAATGTGTGGTGGTTGACTCTGTGTTTATGGGCCCCAACTAAATCAAGACAAGATTCGGTTCTGCGAGGCGAGAGATGTTAGAGTTCATTGCTCTGGGCTGTTAGTCGCTGGACTCTTACTATTGGTGATAGCAAGATCCCTTACTCTCATGGAGAGGATGACACTTGGAGATGGGGCAATTTTTCTTGTATATTTCTCTTCACAATGCCATGCCAACTTTGAGGGTTGGGGATACATATTTATAGGGCTAAGCACCAAGCATATGCCAAGCATATCCGAGCATATGCCAAGCATATGCTAGTCTAGAATGCTCTGTCCTAGATGCTCTGTCCTCTATGTCCTCTAAGATGCTAAAGCAAAGATCTTTGTCCTAGATGCTAGTCAAAAGCTAGTCTAAGATGCTAAAGCAAAAGCAAAAAGAAGCCGACACACAAAAAGCCGACACGAGACTTATCCATCAATCTCCCTAAGTCTTGTGTGTCTCTTGCGAGAATCTGAGCCATCCCGATCTGGCGCGAAGATGACGGAGCCGACGCCTTGATTTCCACGCCGGGCGCCCCAAACTTGACGGAGCCTCGGACGCTAGAGTCAAGCTCGGCGAAGAACTCCGTCAACCGGTCATGTCGTTCTTGGAGCGCCGCCGGGAGGCGTGTGCTTTTGGCTCGTCAAGGTGGAGGAAACCGCTGCGGCCGTGCGTGCGAGGTAGTTCAATGCTCGCTGAGCAATGAACGAGCCGTGCTCCTCCTCCTCACTTTGTGCGGCGTGGGCTTTGGCGCGTCGTGGTGTCGACAATCCTCGCCCAATGACCAAGCTTGCGCGATTGTAGCAAGAGTCGTCTCGTCGCGGCTCTTGCTTGCCGGGCGCGCCTCGGCGCCTCCACGGTCATCACCTCGGACGTCCTCGTGCCCATACTGGCGTCTTTGCGCGGCTTGCCGCGCTTATCACGCATGCGGCCGCTGTCGTGGAAGAAGGCTCCTTCTTCCTGTCACCTGGCCGGCACCCGCTCTCCCGAGCGTGAGGAGCTTCCGCCAATGGTGGCGGGTCGAGAGAGCGTGGCTCATCATCGTTGACGACCTTGAGGCGACCTATCGCCTCCTCGATCGACATCGTGGAGGTCCAGCGAGACTGGATCGACGAGCCATCTGCTTGTACTTCTCGGGGGCGCGGCGAAAGAGCTTCTCGACGCCTCTCCTCGCCATTTGTAGGTGTCGTCGCCGAATCGTACCAACCGCGGCAGAGTGTTGAGGCGGAGAGCAAAGTCATCAACGTCCTCACCGCTTGAAAGCCGGGTCTCCCTCCGTCGCGGTGTGCTGCGTGGACTTGCGCGCGCGGTCGGCTGCCGTCGTGCGCGGCGATGGCGTCCCAAGCCTCCTTGGCGATCGCTTGTTGGAGGCGAAGCGCATCTCGGGCGGGATCGCGGCGATGAGGCATCCAGCGCCCGTCGATCCTGGTCGTGGTCGGCGTCGCCGTCTCGGGCGCTTCCCACATGTCGCGTGCACGAGCCTCGCCTTCATCGCCGCCCGCTCGGCGTAGTTGGCCTTGGTGAGTAGGCCCCGCCCGCCGGCGGCGTCCCGACAACGACACGAACCCGTGGTAACCACGGTGCCGTCCGGGAGAAAACCACGCCGCTGTGAAGGCGCGCTCTCTATCGACCGTCTGCCGCCGTTGTCGTCGCGCCTCTTCGAGGCGCCACCGCCGCGCGCGCCTCCAGAGCGCCACCGCCGTCGCGCGCCTCCTCCGAGCGCGCGCCGCCGCGTCGCGCCTCCTCAGAGCGCCATCGCCGTCGCGCCTCCTCGAACGCCACCGCCGGCGCGCCTCCTCCGGGCGCCATCAGCGCGACCGCGCTGCTCGGCGCCGCCAAGCTTCGTGGGCGTCGCGGCTACCATGCGCGCTTCGCCTCGCCGCCTCTCTCTCTCCGCTCAAGGTCCGCGTCGCGCTTCATCGCCGAGATGGGCTGCTGCTGCCGCGAGACCTTGACCTCTGCTGCGCCGCCTGCACGCGCATCTGCCGCCGCTTCGCTTCCGCCTCGCCGGCTGCTACCCGGCTCGCGCCATTGCCGGCCTCGCGCCACTGCGCGCTGCGCGGTCTCTGCCGCTGCCGCCTTCGCTGCTGCTTTGCCGCGGCGAAGCTTCGGCCGTCGGCGACGCCGCGTGCTCGGCGGCGATCAACGCCGAGATCGCTCTGCGGACATGGCGCGCTGCTGGGGGTGTTGCGTGGAGAGAGGGCGCCGACGAGCTGCTTTGTCGTCTCGGAGAGAGTGGCGTGGGCAATGGCCGGAGCCTGCTTTGCACGGGTGGGCCTGCGCGAGGCCGAGAAGGAGATGGCGAGAGATGCTCGGGCTACAGGATACACAAGCTCGATACCACTTGTTAGTCATTGGACTCTTACTATTGGTGATAGCAAGATCCCTTACTCTCATGGAGAGATGACACTTGGAGATGGGGCAATTTTTCTTGTATATTTCTCTTCACAATGCCATGCCAACTTTGAGGGTTGGGATACATATTATAGGGCTAAGATTAAGCATATGCCAAGCATATGCCGAGCATATGCCAAGCATATGCTAGTCTAGAATGCTCTGTCCTAGATGCTCTGTCCTCTATGTCCTCTAAGATGCTAAAGCAAAGATGCTGTCCTAGATGCTAGTCAAAAGCTAGTCTAAGATGCTAAAGCAAAAGCAAAAAGAAACCGACACACAAAAAGCCGACACAGAGACTTATCCATCATGGGCCTTGGTTAGTGGTTGGGGACTTCAACCTCATCTATAGGGCTGAAGATAAAAACAACTCCAATCTTAACAGAGCATTGATGGGAAGGTTTAGAAGGTGGATCAATGATATGGCGGTCTCTGAAATTCCTCTTCTTGGGCGTAAATATACATGGACTAGCTCTTTTTCCAGTGCTTCTCCTACGCTTGTTAGGCTGGACAGATTGTTTTGTTCTCTGGATTGGGAAGAGCAGTTCCCAGGCTGTCTTCTTCAGAGCGCCGCTTCTTTTGATTCGATCACGCCTAGTTCTTGGGCTGCGAGGACATCATCGTCGACAAGAAAAGATTCCATTTGAAGCTTTCGGCCATCCCTTGATAGTTTTCTGGATGGTGTGAGAAGCTTGGGATGAGGGCAGCCAGTCCTGCCCTCTTGAAACCTTAGCTTTGAAACTCAAGTCGACGAACGGAGGATTACAGAGTTGGAGTCGGACAAAGTTGGGGCACGTCAAATCTCGATTGTTCTTGACTAAAGAAGTTATCCACCAATTGAAATTGCACAAGAAAGCAGATCTCTACAGCCAAATGAATTATGGTTGCGTAATAATCTGAAGAAACACTCCTAGTTCTTGCTTCACTTTTGAGAACAATGGCGGACTTAGATCCAGGATTGGCTGGTTAAAAGAAGGGATGCCAACACCAGGCTATTTCATCAGCATGCTAGATATAGGAAGAAGAAGAATTTTATTGCCAATCTTCATGTTGGCGATCAGGTCATCACAAAGCATGAAGAAAAGGCATTGCTATTCGAATTTCTATGAAAATCTTATTGGGACTGTTTGTGCTAGGAGAGAACTATCAACTTAGATGCCCTCGATTGTCCATATTTTGAGTGGAATCTCTGGATAGGCCTTTCTCGGAAATCGAAGTTTGGAACACCATAAAGGAGATGCCTCGGATAAAGCGCCGGACCGGATGGGTTCAGTAGATTCTATAAAAGTTGCTAGTCGGTCATCAAGGTTGATGTGATGGCGGCTCCATTTTCTCGAGTACAATTTTAGAAATCTCTGGAAGTGAACTCGCCTACATCACGTTGATCCCAAAAAGCCTAATCTTTGAGCAAGTCAAGGACTTTAGGCCCATTAGTTTGGTACACAACCGCCAAGCGGTGACCAAAATCTGGCTAATAGACTTGCAGCCTACTGGATGAGATGGTGTCCCCAATCGAGTGCATTCATCAAGAAAAGGTTCATTCAGGATAATTTCATGATGGTCCAGTGACAGTCAAATATCGCATTCACCGAAGCAACCTAGAATTCTCCTCAATGGACATCACTAAAGCTTTCGACTCGGTGTCTTGGGCTTTCTTATTGGAGGTTCTCGGGAAGTTGGGGTTCGGTTCTCGATGGTGTAATCTTATTTGTGGTCTCTTATCATCTTCTTCCACTCAGTTCTCCTCAATGGCATCCTGGAGAAACTATAAAGCACGAAAGGGATTGAGACAGGTGACCCTCTTTCCCTATGTTATTTATCCCGGTCATGGATGTGCAAAATTTGATGTTCACAAGAGCCTCTTGTCTTTGGATCGCCCACCCCTTTCGGAAGACCAATCCAAAGACAGAATCTCTTTATATGCCGATGATGTGGCCCTTTTCCTCCACCTTACCGGTGATATTACTTTGTCACCGTCTGCTCCATCTTTTGGGAAAGCTTACGTCTTAAAACCAATGTTCATAAAAGCAATGTCTTTGCCTATCCATTGCTCGAGGAAAACTTGGTTACCATACTGAACATCCCGCCTTGTGAAGTGCAGAATTTCCGTGTAAATATTTGGGTTTGCCTTTGACCATCAAAAGATGACCAAGGAGCGAGTCCAACCCATCATTGATAAAGTTCTTGGCGACTTCACGGTGGAAGGCGGACACGATGACACGTCTTTGGAAGGGTAGTTCAAGTGCATTTGTTCTCACTGGAATCCTAATATATGTGGCCATGGCAACCGACATTCCACCTTGGGCTATCAAGGCAATAGATAAGATAAGAAGGGCATTTTTATGGAAGGGTCGAAAAGAGGTTAAAGGTGGTCACCGCCTCATCGCTGGCCTAGAGTGTGCCGCTCCCGGGAACTAGGTGGACTTGGGATAGCGATTTGAAATCCTGGTATTGCCTTAAAAGCTAGATGGCCCTGCTTATGCGGAGTGAGCCCAACAAACCTTGGGCAAATTTGCCTATCCAAGTCGGAATGAGGTGGCTAGCTTTGTTATCTATGGCGTAATGCGAAGTTGGAAACGGATCGATGCGTTTTTGGATGGACAAATGGTGGATGGTAAGGAATTCACGACATAGCACCCCGGTTTTGCTCGTATGCGAAAAGAAGAACAACCAAGCGCTATCAGTGTGTTGGAGGCCCTCACGGAGAAAAGTGGATAGAGGATATACAAGGCGAGATCGGTTCGGCACCGCGTTTGATACCTAAACCTTTGGGATATCTTGAATGGTGTGGAATTAAATGAGAATATACAGATAAATTCATTTGGAGGCTCTCTCTTGGGTAATTATCTTGCAAAGAGTGCCTATGATGCCTTATTCCAGGAGTCATGTCCTTTTCGATCCTTATGAGAGAATCTGGAAATCTTGGCGCCCCAAATGTAAATTTTTATGTGGTTAGTAGCTCACAATAGATCTTTGGGCGGCCAGATTGGCTAAGAGGGTCTCCTTATCCGGATCAGTGTCTCCTATGTGATCGCAAGAGGAAAATATTCAACATCTACTGGTGGGTGTGTATTCTCAAGAGACTTTTGGTTCTCCTCTGTCGCATTTTGGTTTGGCATCACTTGCTCGCAACCCATTGACCAATCCTTTGATGAATGGTGGAGGAAAATTGATTCTACTGTAACAGGAGATTTGAGGAAGGGTCTGAACTCTCTAGTCATTATGGGTGCCTGGAGTATCTGGCGGCACAGAAATGATTGTGTCTTCAATGGTGCATCGCCAAATGTTAATATGGCGCTGACTTTGGCAAGGGATGAGGCCTATATGTGGAGTCGGGCAGGAGCCAAGGGGATCTCCCTGCTCACTGTTGTAGGAGCAGCTTAAAGGTCTGCTGTTGTGGTTGGGTCCCCCCCTTTTTTCCTGTTAAGCCGGTGATTTAATCTCCCTTTTTTTAGTAGTGGGTGTGTGTGTTTGTGTGTGAGTCTGGGTCTCTTGTATGACTCTCTGGGTCTCTTGTATGACTCTCTTTTCTTCTATTAATATAATGATACGTAGCTCTCCTGCGTGTTCGAGAAAAAAAAAAAAACCTCTTGAGTTGCCCTCCACTATCTTGAACTTCTCTTCAAGGGAGTGATTTAAGTCTAAGAAAACAAGCCATGAAATTTGCAAATAATATGACCTAGCTTAGGCTTATTTTGACTACAACTGTAAGATTAACCTGGGAGTCTGGCCTTAATGGACTTGTACTGTGCTGACAGTTCTATTTTAGTTAAAAGGGATATTTCAGTTTTCGTGAAGACAGAAAGCAAAGGTTGCAACCACCAAAGAAAATAGTTTCGTACTGTGTTCAACAAACTGGCTTGCTAAGTGCTGAAAAGAAAAATTTTATTCGAAAAGAGCCTGGCAGCAGCAGGCAATTAAACTACTTTTGTGCACCAACTCCAAAAGCTCGACTCTCCAGTATCGGCATCTTTTGGATAATCTGTTGTGCAGAGATTTTGATTTTCTTGTCGATGAAGTATGAACACTTGTTAAGACATGGTTCCATTTTGCTTTCTCCAAACTGCTATAAGATCAACAAAGAGTGCTGATTTTATTTATTTTTAACTTACAATGCTGAGGAAACTGCCCCATCTATTTTAAAATATTCAAATATCAGTATAATACTAGCATTAAATCTACAAGATAGATATGTCGCGATTATTAAATCTGCAGCACGAGCTGCATAAAGCTGCAAAAGTGAATTGTTAGTCACTTATAATCTGATGGGCTAGGGAGACATCTTAGGTTACTTTTTCATGTCCAAAATGTGGACAGGAATGGATTTCTGTCAAATTGCAACTATCAGACATGAACTTTGTTGTTTAAGTAGCCTATATCTTTAAGGTGGTAACTTGCTGTTTGCATTTTCACAGATCTCCTTCATAGTTATAGTATTTTCAGCAGTTGAACTTACCTCTTTGAGTGAACTGTTTGCAGTTGGAGTCGTGCAACACTGATTTTTTTTTAATGCATTATAGGTGATTTGTGGTCTGGATCTGAGGGGGGAGTAATCAAAGTATGGTATGGAGAAGCAATTGAAAAGTCACATGCTTTACAAAAAGAAGAAAAGCGTAAGGCCTCCTTTTTAGTTGAAAGATCATTCATTGACCTTAGGGCCATGGTCAGTGATGGAGGGGCCTGTCCCTTGCCTGCCGTAGATGTAAAACTTCTATTGTCTGACAATTCTAGATCAAAAGTATGGAGTGCTGGTCACCTCTCATTTGCACTCTGGTACACTTCATGTGTCCATTTGTCTGTTATTGTTGCATTTGGCTGACATTTGTCCAGCTGTTTGTATATTCGTGTTATATTCTTGTCTACTTTGCCATATAGGGATTCTCACACTAAGGAGCTTCTGAAGGTGATAAATGTGGTTGGCCAAGTTGATACTCGTTTTGACAACTTATCTGCTCAGGATCCATATGGCTATGAAACAAAGCAAAACCTTTTCTCCTCTACAAGGAAAGAAAAAGCTCGTAGCCCTGTTAGTTTTTTCCAGAGATCACGTAATGCTTTGATGGGAGCAGCTGATGCCGTCCGGAGGGTTGCTGCTAAAGCAGGATTCGGAGATGATTCTCGAAGAATAGAAGCATTAGCGATGTCAATGGATGGGATGATCTGGACTGGATCTGCCAATGGCTCTCTTGCTCAATGGGATGGCAGTGGTAATCGTTTGCAAGAGTTCCAGCATCATTCATCTTCTATTCAAAGCATTTTCCACTTTGGAACAAGATTATGGGTGGGTTACATGGATGGCAGCATCCAGCTGTTGGACCTGGAAGGCAACTTGCTAGGAGGATGGATCGCACATAGTAGTCCAATTCTGAGTATGGCTGTTGGAGGTTCATATATCTTTACATTGGCTTGTCATGGGGGAGTCCGTGGATGGAATTTGTCATCCCCAGGGCCTATTGACAGCATCATGCGTTCTGAATTAGTTGAGAAAGAGGCATTATACAAAATTTTTGAATATATGAAAGTGTTAGTGGGTTCTTGGAATGTTGGGCAAGAAAAAGCATCTTATGAGTCACTAAGAGCTTGGCTAAAATTCCCAACACCAGGGATTGGGGTAGTAGTAATTGGATTGCAGGAGGTGGACATGGGTGCTGGTTTTCTTGCAATGTCTGCAGCTAAAGAAACGGTAAGAATGACAAGTTCAGATATTTTAGTTTTTTATTAGGCATTACATCATTGTTACTGCACTTAATTATCTGCTATCATGACATAGATCAAATCCTAGCAACTTGCACTGAACCAAAACACCGTGAAACATCTTGTAATTAACTGGTTATTTGAAGATTCGTTGTCATTATGCATAAGTTACCTCATTGTACAATCTTCTGAACTTGACTATAAATTTTACCCATAGTTTTTTATTTGATGGGCTGTTGTTCTATATTAATTTGACTTGCTTTTCAGTAGAGTTATGTAAATGCCCTTGCTGCAAGGCCATTGTGAAGAGGTAGTTTGTTTATTACCTGTTAAGAGTTCATTCCCTTGTTAATTTTTTCAAGAATATTAATCAACATAAACATAAAAAAAAATGCCATAGCATTTTTTTACTATTTGTAATCCTGATCAAGGATCAAAATCCCGCCGGTTACCGGAAATACCGGTGGGGACCGGGATTTAAAAAACCGGCCGTTTTTTTTTCCGGTTTAGCAAATTCAAATTTTAGTTTTCGAATTTCGGCCGGTTTTTAAGCAAATTCAAATTTCAGTTTTCGAATTTCGGCCAGTTTTTTTCCGGTTTTTCCGGTATCCGTTTTCGGCCCGCCGAGCGGTTTTTCCTTCGGTTCCGAGATTTTGATCCTTGATCCTGATATCATTTCCACTGGCGGCTTTTAGGTAGGGCTGGAGGGAAGCCCAAATGGAGAGTGGTGGTTGGATGTAATTGGGCAGTTCTTGAAGGAACACTCTTTTGAGCGTGTTGGATCAAGGCAGATGGCTGGATTACTTATCGCTGTATGGTAATCTGTTTAGGACTATTTTTACCCTGTAGCTTTATCCGCCTTCTGTTTTTTTGTAGAAATTATTTAGTTTCCTTTTTATCAGGGTCAGAACACATTTTAAGCAGTTCATTGGTGATATTGAGAATGCTGCTGTAGCATGTGGATTAGGGCGAGCAATCGGCAACAAGGTAATTTTTTAATAATATGTGTTTATGAGTTATGTCAAATGTCAACACAGATTTTATTTTCAGCCAACCATTTCAACCATCATATTCATCGGACATTTATTCTTCAGTAGTATTTGATTTTCTTTTTAATCTTCAGTAGTATTTGATTTAAGGAATAATCGATTATTTGCCACTGCAAAGATGTGGATTTAAGGATTTACCACTCCATGTGTGAATGATATTTGGGTCCCAGAACCACATGTTATAGACACATAAGCGGCAAATCCTGAATTTGCATATCTTTGACAGTAGCAAATAATCAAATCTCCCTTGATTTAATGGGGAAAAGATCTGCTGGTTGCTATATGCCCATACTCCTTTCTTGCGCAAGCGCAATACTTTATTCTAGGGGAAGGTACCAATGAGGATAAGAAACACCATGTAATAAGCAAACAAATCCTTATGCTGTATGTTGGGGAGAATGATTTGTGGTGTAACGGCAAGTTCTATTTGTGGTGCTGAATTTTGAAGTTTAAGAAGTAACATGCCCATAATAATCTCCTATCATGCATTGCCATGTTGAACATTGTTTATTTACTTGTTTCTTGGCCATTGTTTTCTGAACGAATATATGAAACTTTTGAAAGTTTGAATTATTCAGGATAAACTAAGCAAGACGATTGGTTTATATTCATTGCATTATCCTACATGGTAAAGAGCATCATGCTAATATGTTGCATTGGGTTGAGGACAACAGAATCCTTTGGTTGAGGCAAAGTTTAATCTTAGGGACACGATGACTCCTCTAAGTCTTAACAGTTTGTACTGTCATTAAGGCCTTGTAGCACCATTACATGTTCAATATGAGAATTTCTACTGTATCAGCCATCTCCATTGTGAGAGATGCTTAAACAGATGCTTTAGAAGTGAGAGAGTATGCCACACAGTAAGCACCTACTTAAGAACTCAACCCTCCAATGCAAGCACCTCTTCTTAAAGGTTGTTACATTCTCCACAAACTCACAAGCACCCATCAAGCATCAATGCTTAAGTAAGCTTCGATGTGTAAGTTTTGACACCTTCTCTTCCCAACATGGCAAGCAAACTACCTCTAAGCATCCGCCAACTTGGAGCATTAGAGGTGCCCTCTTATGTTTTTGTTACAATAAATGGTCCTAGTTTGACAAATCATGCAAGGTACCTGCTTCAATTTTCAAAAAAATTGATCAATGCAGGGTTATGTTTTTTTGGTGTTGTGGTTAATGTTGTAACAAGAATCAAACCCATTCAGGCTTTATGTCCGTGGGTATTTTTCAGATAATTTGCCAATTTCGAAAACATGTTTTTTTTGGGTGAAAAAGTATATTGGCATGATTTAGCAGTGTCTTAATATTTGTTGAAATCCATGTAAGGACTTACTTGACCAGTCAAAAGGAAGGGAAGGAGACATAACTATTGCAAACTGTCATGTGGGGCAACGTATATGGTAGACGTCATAAGGGGAAGGGGCAGCCGGCTATAGCAGCTGCTGATTGAGAGTCCATTGTATCCCAAATAGGAAGATTGCTATTAGGAAAGCTTATATTAGGAAGAGTCCAATTAGTATCAATCAGGAAAGCTTATATTACGAAGAGTCCAATTAGTATCAATCAGGAAAGCTTATATTAGTAAGAGTCCAATTAGTATCACGAAAGTTAATACCTTCTATCTATAGCTTGATTGTAATCCTATATAAAGGGATGAATGAAATAGAAAAGAGTAAGCAAGGATTAGGAATCAAGCCGCACCTCATCACGGCGCCCAAGCGCGACTCCCATCCTCCAGCTCTCATCCTTCCCTACCGCCTTCGCTCCCAACGCTCATCACCTATCTTGGTATCAGAGCCAGACGTTGCTACATCCACCATGTCAGGCAATGGTGGTAACGAGGATTTCCAACAGGTGATGCTCAAATTCGCCGAGGATACGGCAAAATCCCTCGCGAATATCAATGACCAATTCGCTCGGCATGCCGACTTGATTGAAACCAACATCAACCGGCTATACCAGCATGATCGGTGCCTGGCACGCATGGAGGGACATCCAACCAGCGAGGAGGACAGCGACGACGATGAGGCCGCCATACGACTGGCAGCCGACGGTGAATTGCCAAGCCAGTGCCGCTGCCAAGCCAGGGCTCGGCGTCGCCTCCGTGGCGCCCCCTCCTCGCTTGCCACCACCACACCTCCCTGCACCAGGAATAGGATACCAATGGAACCCGCCACATTACACCAAGCTCTCCTTTCCGACCTTTGACTGCCGGGAAGACCCGCTCCCATGGCTCAATTGCTGCGAACAGTTCTTCTGGGCTCAGCAAACGCTGACTGAGGACAAGGTATGGCTGGCCACATTTCATCTGACAGGGGCGGCACAGCTCTGGTACATGCGTCTTGAGCTCATGGAAGGCAAGCCGAACTGGCGACACTTCGCCGACTTGTCTCTCGGCGATTTGGATCACCAACCCACCACAATCCCCTAAGCGAGTTGACGCGCCGGCACGGACGGCACGCGGGCGAATTCACCAAGCGATTTACGATCTTGCTAGCGCGCGTTGGCGGTGGGCGGCGGCGGCGGTGCATCTTTGCTCATGGCGGGTTGGCGAAACACTTAAGACTCACGTAGAGCTCCAGAAGCCCGACGACTTGGAGGAGGCTATGGACCTGGCTCAGACTTACGAACGCTTGGCCACCTTACCGCGCGACGCAGGAGGGATGACCGCCGCGCCACGATCGGTCGCATTCAGACCAACGGCAGCACGGCCGTTCCTGCTGGCTAGCGGCGCAGCCTCTTCGGCTCCCTTCCTGCGGGGAGCGTTGCGTCGACCAGTGCGCTCAACCGTGACATTGACACGAGCATCAGGATTTGCGCGCCCATTCAAGCACCTGACGCCTGACGAGATGGAGGAATGCCGAAGCCAAGGACTTTGCTACAACTGTGACGAAAAATTCCATCTAGGGCATCAAAAACTTTGTAAGCACATTTTCTCGTTACAGGTGGAGCCTGACTCGGAGGAGGAACCTGAGGTGGCAGTAACCATCCCCCTCCTCGCCCTCACAGGCATCCGCAAGACCCAGACGATGCAGCTCGCTGTCACCATCAATGGTGTCCACCTGTTGGCCCTGGTGGACTCTAGGTCGACCCACAACTTCGTGGCGACTGAATTGGTCGCGCGCATTGGGTTGTCCCTCACACCACGCACGGGACTGTCAGTGGCAGTCGCAAACGGTGACCATGTGACAAGCGGCAGCATCTGCCGTGCAACTCCTATCTCCATCGACAACGAAGATTTCGTCCTCGACTTCCTCACGATTTCGTTTGGAAGCTTTGACGTCGTACTGGGTGTCCAGTGGCTGGGCTCAGTAGGACCCATCACTTGGGACTTCCAGCACAGGACGATGCGCTTCCAGCAACAAGGGCGGGAGATCGTGTGGCACGGCGCCAACCCACTAGGCGCCGGCCCACACCTCCACATGGCGACCTCGGAGGACCACATGGGCGATCTTTTGACGGAGTTCCAGGCCGTCTTCGCGGAACCACGGGACTTGCCCCTAGCGAGAGGCTGAGATCATCACATTTATCTCCTTCCTGGCTTGGGTCCTGTGGTGGTCTGGCCTTATAGGTACCTAGCCCTCCAAAAGGACGAGTTAGAGCGCCAATGCACCACCATGCTCGATCAAGGCATCATCCGGCGTAGCACCTCGGCATTTTCGGCGCCTGTCCTGCTGGTCAAAAAGCAGGATGGGATGTGGCATTTCTGCGTCGACTACCGGGCACTGAATGACAAGACAATCAAAGATAAGTACCCAATTCCGGTGGTCGAGGAGCTGCTTGACAAGCTCAAAGGGGTTCGGTTCTTCACTAAGCTGGATTTGCGCTCGGGGTACCATCAGGTCCGGATGCACCCCGAGGACATCGAGAAGACTCCGTTCGGGACGCATGAGGGCCTCTTCGAGTTCTTGGTCATGCCGTTTGGCCTGACAAACGCATCGGCCACCTTCTAGGCTCTTATGAATGAAGTTTTTTGGCCATACTTACGTTGCTGTGTCCTTGTATTTTCGATGATATTTTGATATACAGCTCCTCCTGGGTGGATCACCTGCAACATGTGCGAGCCGTTTTCCAACTTCTACATTGACATCAGCTTTTCCTGAAGAGGTCGAAGTGTCTCTTTGGGGCATCGTCGGTACATACCACATCATTCGTGCCGAAGGTGTCGACATGGATCCTTCCAAAGTGGAGGGTGTCCTGGACTGGTCGTAGCCCCAGTCGGTGCGTGCCCTCCGCGGCTTCCTCGTCTTGGTGGGCTACTACCGCTGCTTCATCAAGAACTATGGCGCCATGGCAACTCCTTTGGCTCGACTTCTCCGTAAAGAGGGGTTCACTTGGACGGAGGAGGCTTCCCAGGCCTTTGCGGCGGTCAAGACGGCACTCACTTCGGCATCAGTCCTCCAGCTACCGGATTTTTCATCTCCATTCATCGTGGAGTGTGATGCGTCTAGCACGGGATTTGGCGCCGTTCATCATGGCGCTGGGGCCATCGCATTCTTTAGCCGCCGCATTGCAGCGCGCCACACCAAGTTGGCGGCTTATGAACGCAATCTCATTGGTCTAGTATAGGTCGTGCGGCACTGGAGACCATATCTGTGGGGGCATCCTTTCACCATCCGGACGGATCATTATGCCCTCAAGTTCCTTTTGGATTAACGCTTGTCAACAATTCCTCAATATCAATGGGTGAGCAAATTATTTGGTTTTGATTTTGTAGTAGAATTCGAGCTATAGGCCGCTTGAATGTGGTCGCCGACGCCCTGTCTCGTCGGGATGCTGAACCAGGGATCACGTTAGCCATTACTGCGCCTCGGTTCTCTTTGTTCAAGACCTGTGCCAAGCCGCATGCACGGAGCCGACCTTGTCGAGCCTACGGGAGCACATCTCCTTCGGTGAGCTGGGCTCTCCATGGTCCTTGGTGGAGGGCATAGCGTGCTATGAGCAGCGTGCCCACGTTCCAACCGACTCCATGTTCCTGTCGGCTGTCCTATGGGCTGTTCATGATGGGCCGCATGAGGGGATCCAGAAGACACTCCATCATTTGAGGGCAAATTTCCATGTCCCACTGGACCAGGTAGTGGTTCAGGAGCGTCTGCGCCTGTGAGGTATGCCAGCGCAACAAGATAGAGCAACTCCACCCGGCTGGCTTGCTGCTTCCCCTAGCAGTCCCGTCCTTGGTGTGGTCCGATATCTCCATGGATTTTGTGGAGGGATTGCCGAAAGTGGGCGATAAATCTGTCATTTTAACAGTGGTCGTCAGGTTCTCCAAATACGCCCATTTCATTCCCTTGGCCCATCCATATTCGGCTTCTTCAATTGCACAAGCCTTCTTCTCGGAGATAGTCTAATGGCATCTGTACCTCCATTGTCTCGGATAGGGACCCGGTGTTCACTTCCAACTTTTGGAAGGACTTATTTTCACAGTGTGGCACCAACATTCATATGAGTACGGCCTTCCATCCCCAATCGGACGGGCAATTTGAGGTGGTCAATAAAATCATTACTATGTATCTCTGTTGTATGATGGGAGATCGTCATCGCCAGTGGGTTTGTTGGTTGCCGTGGGCGGAATTCATCTACAATACGTTGTACCACTCAGCGCTGCAAACTACCCCGTTTCGGGTCGTCTATGGGCGTGATCCGCCATCTTTTCGTGATTATGAGCCTAGGACGGCGCGCACTTCTGCAGTTGATCACGAGCTTCAGGACTATGACTTGTTTTTGTCCGATGTTCTATGACCGCAAGCATCGCAGCGTACACTTTGCGGTGGGTGATTTTGTGTGGCTCCATCTTCATCACAGGGTGGCCGCGACATTGCCGAGCACGCGACATGGGAAACTCGGGCCTAAGTATTATGGGCCGTATCGCATTCTCTCCAAGATCAATGAGGTTGCTTGCCAATTGGATTTGCCAAAATCAGCACGCTTACATGATTTTTTCCATGTGAATCTCCTTAAGAAGTATGATAGTCTTCCTCACGAAGCTCAGCCACCCTTGCCGTCTCTGCTACACGGTCGGGTCATCCCGACACTGGCCAAGGTGCTTCGTGTCCGACTCTCTCGGGACTAGTGGCAGATTCTTATACAATAGGAAGGACTCCAAGCTGCTGATGCCTTGTGGGAAGATGTTCTCGCTTTTCGAGAGTTTTATCCCTCTTTTCAGATCGAGGACGAGCTGTTTGTTAAGGGAGGGAGAGTTGTCATGTGGGGCAACGTATATGGTAGACGTCATAAGGGGAAGGGGCAGCCGGCTATAGCAGCTGCTGATTGAGAGTCCAATGTATCCCAAATAGGAAGATTGCTATTAGGAAAGCTTATATTAGGAAGAGTCCAATTAGTATCAATCAGGAAAGCTTATATTAGCAAGAGTCCAATTAGTATCAGGAAAGTTAATACCTTCTATCTATAGCTTGATTGTAATCCTATATAAAGGGATGAATGAAATAGAAAAGAGTAAGCAAGGATTAGGAATTAACCTAATCCCTTGCGCCTCCCCATTACCAGCTCCTCCTCTTGGCGGCTAGGGTTTCACCTAGCCGCACCTCATCACGGTGCCCAAGCATGACTCCCATCCTCTAGCTCTCATCCTTCCCTACTGCCTTCGCTACCAACGCTCATCACCTGACACAAACTCATATCTAGATTTAATCATGCAAACTTTTCATATCGATTGTTGGATGAGCAATGAATGGATCAGACTTGAAGGGACTTGAGGATTACATGATGAATAACTTTCTGAGTAGCCCCCTTACATATTGGAAAATTATTTACAAGGCTCCCACCTTCCCAAGTCCTCCCAAATCTGATCAATTCCTCCCTCATCCAATGGTCCATGTGCGAGTGTGCACTGGATATGTACCCTATTTTTCCTTGCTTGTACCTTCCCAGGAACTTCCAAATCTGATCTGTCCATCCCTCGTCCAACGGTCCATGTGTGAGTTTACATGATTGCACACCTAGATGTGAGTTTTCATTAGATATGTCCCCTAATTTATGGAACATGATGAGTCAATTATGTATGACACGTGTATTGTGCTCTGCCTTGTCTACTGGTTTATACTTTCAGGGAAAGTTTGCCCCCAGTGGATAAAATTGAAAAATGACAATGTAGTTTTTATTATCTAACAAAATCCTGAAAACAAAGCTTTGTTTGTTGGATAGACTCAGCATTCTCATGCATTAGCATGCATTTATGTTCATACTTATTTGATATCAGTTACGATGAAAATGCAATAAAATCATTGTTACCTTAGTATTATTATTTATTAAATGATGCCTGTAGGTTGTTGTGCATGTGATTAATGGATGGATTTTATTTCGGCTTAGTTTCCTATTTCGTTTATGTATTTCACTATGACAGGGAGCAGTGGGATTACGGATGAGAATACATGATAGAAGCATTTGCTTTGTAAATTGTCATTTTGCTGCACATATGGAAGCTGTGAGCCGACGGAATGAAGACTTTGAGCATGTCTTTAGAACAATGGGCTTTGTTGCCCCTTCAAGTGGATTATTGACAACATCAGGTATTTGTTCAATCTTTTCCCATTAACTTTTCTGGATTTGTTAATGGGCATTCAAATTTGCAAATGTTCTGCAAACTTGCTTATCCCAATCAGCAATCATCTCATGGAAATGCAAAACTTCTTAATCTTGATGTTACAGTTTCTGGCTCTGCTGGTCATCTTCGTGGAGCAAATGTATGCTGTCGACTCATCTTCATTTTTTTTACTGTATAGAGTTATTGCTAGATCCATATTCTGAGATTGTAAACATACCAAAATGTTCCTATGATAGGGATCAAGAATGCCTGAGTTGTCCGATACGGACATGATTGTCTTTCTTGGTGATTTTAATTACCGGCTTTATGATATTTCCTATGACGAGGCGATGGGCTTGGTTTCCCGGAGATGCTTTGACTGGTTGAAAGAGAATGACCAACTGCGAGCAGAAATGAGATCTGGGAGAACCTTCCAGGGATTACGTGAAGGAGATTTCAAGTTCCCTCCTACTTACAAATTTGAGAAATACACAGCTGGCTTATCAGGTATATGAACAAAATTTCTCTGTTTAATATCATAGTTACTCTGATGCATTTGTTACATTAGCGTAAACTAGCCTGCAATAAAAAAATTTATGGTGCCATTTTGATCTTAATATTACTGGACTCCTGAAACACTTGTTCGAAGGATCTTCACTCTTATTTGTCATGTAGGGTATGATTGTAGTGAGAAGAGGCGCATTCCTGCCTGGTGTGATAGAATTCTATATCGTGACAGCCGAGCTAGTTCAGGGACCGAGTGTTCTTTGGATTGTCCTGTGGTTTGTTCAATATCACTGTAAGTTATTCGTTGTTTGATTATCTCACAGTATAGGCATGCCATTAATAAAAGAAGCTTACACTCAATTATTATTCTATTTTTCCAGGTATGACTCTTGCATGGAAGCAACAGAGAGTGATCACAAACCTGTAAAATGTGTGTTCAATTTGGATATTGCACATGTTGATAAATTGACAATGAGGCAGAAATATGGGGAGATAATGAGTTCAAATAAGAAAGTATTGCAGTTGCTTCAGGGGCTTGAAGCATTCCCTGAAGCAAATATTAGTGCTAATGAAATCATTCTGCAAGATCAAACTCCTGTTTTGAAATTACAAAATAGAAGTACAAAAGACAGCCTGTTTTGAGATCAGTGGTCAAGCACCAAATCCCTCTGGTACACATTTTGCTGGTTTCCCTACTTGGCTAAAGGTGGGTTAATGCTTTGTGCGACTCTCCTTATATTTGTCTAACTACAGCATGATACACAAACTTTGTACAAACGACTTTCTCAGGTTTAGGTAGGGAAAACATTACCGGTAAAAAATGTTTATCGGAGGGTAGCGATAACACCGGTTTTCGCCGGTTACCGGAAATTTCAGCGAAATTTTGGACGGAATTTTTTAATTGAAATTTGAATTTTTCAGATGTAAAAAGAAAATTTATCTAAATTTTGAATTTGAATTTGGATAAAAATTAAATAAATCTGAATTTTTTTTCCCGGTATAAAAATTTATCAGGCCCCACCGATAACACCGGTGACCGGCGGTTACCAACGAAATTTCGGCGATAGAATTTTCATTGCGTTTAGTTAGACACCTAACTGCAGAGCAGTAGAAAGTATAGGAACTGCAACAAATTATTTTCAGTATCAAGAGTTTAGCTATGATCAACCAAGAGGGCAGACGGCCTAAAGTTGACTGAATATCAGCCTGTACCTGCAGCCTTGTTAGTAATAGCAAAAACTCCACTAACACACCTAAATTTTTGTATGGATGAAATGGTCCTCAATAGTGTAAGATGATTTTGCTCATTGATCCTTGTCCATTATTATGAATTCGACGCATTCACTCTTGAGAACTGAAAGAACATGTATTCAACACAGGTTTCTCCAGCAGTTGGTATAATTTCCCCTGGACAAACGACCTGCGTGGTCAAGATTTGTTTAGTGGAACCTCAGGGAGTAGTTTGCCTGGAGCTAACGAAGTAAAGGCAGCAGCGCTGTTGGTGAGAATAACTCGAATATATTCGACAGTTGAAAAAGGTTACAAAATACATGTACAACACTAGAACTGCAGGAGCGCATTTTCTCAAGAGGCTATAACTTTGGTGATCGATTTTTTTAATTGAGTATGATTGTGAAGTTAGTTTAGTTTGTGTATCAGAGCAATTGGATGCATAGCCTAATATTTTCATCAAAGTGTGCATAGAAAATGTATTTTGTGACAAATATTCTTCTTTGAACCAAAATCGAGGTTTTCTACCACCCCAATGTCTCAGTGTATTTTCGAGAAACAAAATTACTACCCAAGGGTTTCTGAATTCTGATGGGCTCTCAAAATCAGAATTGACTCAGTTTGAGCTGCAGAATCTAGGACTGGTAGCGTTCTCCTATCTGTTCGACGTGCTGTGCAAAGCTGCCAGTTTACGTGATTGCTGATGGTTGACCCTTGCAAATAAATGTGTATCCCTAATTTGATTCTAAGATTGGAGTTATCTGATCTTATTCCGTGGTGCCGTGAGCAGTGTTACCATCCTATAATTTTTGCTAGTGCAAGCGATACAACGTCTCAAATAATTAACAGCAGTGGTTTCACAAATCATAAAGCGTAAAACTACTACTATTTCCGGTATTTGTCTTTTAGACCTCCTTTAGAATCTTTCTTTTGGTAAAATATTTGTTGAAAGTAGAATCCAAGATTCGGGCCTCATGGTTCCTTCTTGCACTGCACTGTGGCCCACTGCTCAAATTACCCCCAATACCAAAATAAGAAATAATAATTATCCAATTCCATTGGATAACTAGTAGTATTTAGGGCATTTTGTTGATTATTCTTTAAAATGGCTCCATCTAGATAGACTAATTCATCCATCGATTGTTGCACCTCTGATTTCGAGTTCAAGCTCTGCCAGCTAAGGCTAGCTGTTTTATGATTGGTGCATGCTTCAGAGAGATGAAAACTAAGTCCAAATTAGTTACTTTGTCTATCTGTTGACAAAAGCATAACCGAGGCTATGCTTATTTGATTTTGGTGATCCCGAAGTGTTTTCCCTTCAGGCGTTGCAGGTGCTGGTTCGTTAGCACAATTGCCTAACTTGTTTTGGGGCATGCCACAGCCCTTAGATCGTTGTTTGGTTCATTACCAGAACTTCGGCTACCACAGCACTTTTGGCTGGTTTTGAGGTGCTTATGATGCAAATTTGTGTGAAGACTGTGGCTTGGGAACCAGAACTTTGTTGGGGCAACTCTTAGTAAACCAAACAGACCCATTGTACTGTGAGTAGTTCATGTTTTCACACTCATTTCACGTCCTTATCCCCATTCTAAGTATTTTGGACCAGCTGTTTGTTTTGAATCCAATGTTCCACTACCTATTGCTATCCATGTTTTGTAGTTCTCAACAGTGGAGCGATGGAAAGATCTGCAACATTAAGTTTCAGGTGGCCTGAATCAATGTGCATTTCATATTTCAGGCCTACCTATCCTCAAGGATTTTATTAGAAACATTGAGATCAACTACCAATTGTAGTCCAACATTCTCCTTTCCTTAGTTTCTTGGAGTTTCTGATAGTGTGCAATTCAAAAGGACAACTTAAGTTTAGTCCAACATTCGGTTGCCTCGACGACATCAAGGCCACCACCATGGCCATTGAGAAATCGATGGCGGAATTGAAGGAGGTCGTGATGGAGGCCGTGATGGAGAAATCAATGGCACAGATGAAGAAGCTGCTGAAGGCAACTCGTGCCGCTGCAAGGGCCGCGCCATTGCCATTTTCTGCAATTGTTCCACCGCCCTTGGAGTCGGCGCCACCGCTAGTTCCGTCGTTGCTACCCCCATGGGCGACGCCACCGGAGCCAACCGTGGTGCTACTGGACCACCTATCAATTGCGACACACCATCTATCAACTTTGACGCTAGCGCCACCACTGGCTTTGCCATTGCTATCCCCATGGGTGATGCCACCGGAGCTAGACGTGGTGCTGCACTAATCTACCACGGCAGACATGTCGACAACCATCAGCAGCGGCGCGGGCGATGCGATCGGGACGGTCAGGTACCATGGCATGAACGAGCGTGGGGAGGAGCACTAGTTTGTTATGTCCCATCTAGCGTTGTGATTTCGAGTGATTCTATGGAACGAATGAGTGTATACGATCGATCAATTGATAAAGCAGGAAGAAAGAAGATAGAACTATTCATTTTCATTGACAATTCGTTACAGTCGCAGAACTTGTCTTTTAAAGCAACAACTCTCTCTCTCGGCCTTCCCCCTCTTTCGGTCCCACTTCATAACATAATATCAATTAAGTTATCCCCACTGCTAGCTAGGCTAAGCTGTGGTCCATTCTTGTTTTGTCGAAAGCGTCATCTTCTTGCCCTGTACTTCCTTTCCGACGTCATCTTCAGTCATTGCCATGTCTATCACCCGGGTGGTGACATTGCCACCCCCTTGAGACTTAGCTTGCCCCCAAGCTGGAGCATCTGGAAAACGGTCGCGTACAACATTGTAATCTTCCCAGGTAGCCAACGTTGCCGGTAGAGACTTCCATTTAAGCAAAACTTGCAAATGTGTTGCATTGCCTTTCTTAACTAGACGACGATCTAGGATTTCATCTGGCACCAACGCCGAGACATCCAATTTCTTGGTGAAGGTAAAGTGGAGAACACAAGGGTGTAATTAGCTGAGAACGGCTTCAATTGCGAAACATGAAAAACTGGATGAATTTGACTCTGTGCTGGCAGCTCCAAGCGATACGCTACTAAGCCAGTTTTATCTAGAATACGGTAGGGCCCGAAATACTTGAATGCTAACTTTGGATAAGGGCGATTAACAAATAACTATTGAGCATATGGTTGTAATTTCAGCAATACTTGGTCAGCGAGTGTGATCGGCAGTCTGTTTCATCCTGAGCTGAGCTTTGTTCAAGTGTGTGCAAAGCAGGTCCGAAAACAACAGTCGTTCATTGAGTACTTCAGCAACCTCTAAGGACTTGGAAACCGATAAAGATGGCACCATGCTATAATGGGGGTTGGAGCCATATAATGCTTTGAAAGGGGTACACCCCACTACAGTGTGATAGCAGGTATTATACTAGTATTCCGCTAGGGCCAACCAGGAATACCACTTAGTGGGTGAAGTTGCCACTTGTTAGACCATGTGGCTAGATCTAGTATATTTTAGTTGATGAATAATTGACAATGTTAGTTACTGATATTATTTTAGGCATGTGGTGTGCGTGGACTTATATCAATCATGTTGGGAAGAACTTGTGCCGGAAAAAGATGGTACGTTGGTCTTTGCATGTGCAGGGTAACTCGAAGGCGATCATGGTCTACGGCGGTGATCGGGAGATGGCTTGGTGCGAAGTCATGGTCTAGAGGGTTGAGGATGCTGGAGGAGACGGCGAGCTCGAGTTGGAGCGCGTGGAGATCAAAGTTGGATGATGCGTGTTGGAGTTACGGAGGTGCGCTTCAAAGGCTATGATACGTACAATTTTGGGGTGTCCAAAATTGAAAAGCTGAGAGAAATTGGATTGAATTTTGTAATCGGGGTGTTAAGTCCATGTATTGAGCCCGAGGACTACATGGGTTGTACGTAGACATGATGAGGGCTAGCTGGCGACTGGAGAATATAAGGTCCTCACGTCGGATGGATTACGGTAAGCGAAAAGGGGGTCCTACGGTGGTGCTGTGTTGGCGGCGGTAGGATTTTTGGCTGCACGTGACAAGCAAGTGGCAAAAAGCATTAAGGGCACTACGTGGTGATTTGGATTTTGTGCTTGCAGAGCTGCTGCCGGTTGCATGCACTGCTGTTGTGCATTGTTAATGTGCTTGCATGCGACTTGGTTGGACTTTTGTTTTGCTGTGCTTTCCTGTGTGCAGCTTTGTTCATGAATGAGCTTTGGTGGCCGTGCGTGACAGGTGATTGATGGTGGCTGTTGGTATGTGTTTCTTCTAGTACGTATGTGTGGTTGCTTCTAGCATGTGCATGTGTTTTGTTCCAACATAATCATGCGAGCATGGGCTTCATCCAAGGCTTGGTTTCTAGCGCCAACCAAGAGCACTACCGAGCGCGAGTCCAGGCTCTGCCGAACGCTGCCAAAGCGTGAATTTTTGTTGAAGCAAGAACTTCTTCCAAGCATGTGATTTTTCTTGGAAGCGGCTAACACTTTAACTGAAAAATATTCCACAATCATTTACCCCCTCTGATTGTCATTAACGATGCTACAAGTAGTATCAGAGCGAGGTTGCTATGGCGTTAGAGAGATATGTGAATCGTCCTCCCATGCTAGATGATAATGATTTTGCTTTTTAGAAGTGTTGTATGCAAGCTTATATTGAGGCTCAAGGTAGTGATGTTTGGAATAAAGTTTCTAGACCTTATGAGGTTCCTATTACTATTACTAATCTAAATAAAATAGATGTTGATTTAAATGCTCAAACTCGTAACTTACTGTTTCAAGGGATTTCTCGCAAAGAATTTGATCGTGTAGCTCATATTAATTCTACCCACTTAATATAGAAGACTCTTTGCGATTATTATGAAGGAACCACTAAAATTAAGAAAGTGTGTAAAAATATTTATCAAAAAGAATATTCTAATTTTGCTATGAAGCCTGGTGAATCTATTGATGATTTTTTTGCTCGTTTTGAGAAAATATTGAGTAATTTACGCGGTGTTAATGTTTTTCCTACTGATGAAGATAATGCAACTAAAATTTTGAGATCTTTAGGTTCTGAGTGATTGATGGTTGTCACAACTATCAATCAAACTATCGATCTAGATACTTTAACCATGAATGATCTTTTCTCTAGATTGAAAACATATGAGATGGAAGCTTTGTCATCTAAGATCGATGAATCTTCATCTTTAACACTTGTGACTAACCCCGTGTAGGCTGCTTCATCGAGTTCTTTTCCTTTGTATGATTTTTCTTCTTTTTTCAGAGGAACTGTTTGAGCAGCTCCCTAAAGAGGATTTGGTGTTGATCTCCTCACGGGCATACAAAACACTCAACAACATGAGGATGAGAAAGCGAGATGGTGTGTTAAGTTTGATCATGTGCTATAAGTGTGACGAGTTAGGTCACATTAAGGTGGATTATCCCAAACTCAAGGGAAAGGTGATCAAGGAAGACAAGAATTATCGTCATCGATCATCCAAGAACAACACACCAAGGGTGATAATTTTCGTCGGAAATTGGCTAAAAAGTTACTTTCGGCTATCGAGCATCTTGATCTGAGTGATGTGGAATATGAGAGTTGCGATGACGATGACCATGATAATGATGATGCTAAAGATAAGAAGAAGAACAAAGACGATTTCATGGGCATGTGTTTCATGGCAAGAAACGACGATGACAGTGATCCCGATGAGGTAAGACCATCATATGATGAGCTTGAGATAGTTTGATTAAACTTGCTATTGAATTGAAAAAGAGAAAAAAGAAACTGAAAGAAAATAATTATCTTGTTGAAAGCTTAACTTCTGAAATTAATAGACTTAGGGCTTCTATTCCTGATGATGAATCATGTGAGTCTTGTCAAGTTTTACATTTTGAGTTGGAGACTGCTAGGTCAATAAATGCTAAATTTGATGATTTAAGGCTAGCACATGACTCTTGTGATGAAAAGTTAAAACTTACAAATGATGAAATTGAAAACTTAAGGTTAGTACTTCTACCTGTTTAGAGTCAAGTATTTTAAATATTCAAATTAAAGCTTGCTCTAATTGTAAATTGGTAGAAGCTAGACTTAATTCATCTCAGTAATCAATTAAACAAATGCTTTATCATGAGACACTTTCTTGCTCTAACTGTCCTAAGCTTAACACTGAAATAAAAGCTTTGACTAGACAACTTAATGATTTTGCTGAAAAAGAAAGATTGGCTCAGTCTAGTGCTTCTAAGAATCCTATGAATGAATCTGTTAAATGCACAACTTGTCCCACTCTAGCTAAAGAAAATGAGTATCTTAAGGACACTTTAGAGAGATTTTCTTTTGGCAAGAAAATTTTGAATATGATCCTGGACAAGTCAAAAGTGAGTGTTAAAAATCATGGTCTAGGATTTAATTTTGTTGAGTATGCCAAGAATAATCCTCCTACAGTTGTTAAGTTTCTTGAACTTAGAAAATTTGAAGTAAAATCTGAACAAAAACAAACTGTGTTTAAATCTGCTGGTTTTGTGCAAAGCTCTTCTACTAATGTTGTAGGTGCTAGCTCATCATTTCAACAGAATTCTAATTATGTCAAATTTCATTGCACCTATTGTAGTAGAGATGGGCACTTGTATGAATTTTGCTTTAGGCGTGTTAAGAAAGAGAAAAAAAGGAAAGATTTAATGCCTTAAGACAAAAACGTGCATCATCTTTTGTTGTTCCTAGAACTAATGCGAAAGCTAGGTTTTTAGAGAACTTTTATGATGATTTTAAATCTGTTTCACGTGCTGGTTTGGGTTATAATTCAAATAATTTTCATTCAGCATTGCTTGTATTTCAAGGGGCAGTTAGATAGGCTTCTTTTTGACTTTCTGATCGCTCACGCACACATGTTTCTGGTTCTAGTTTTGTTGCTGTTGTTCATTGTGTATCTCAGTATTGGATTCCTAAATCTTATTTCACTAACCCTAGTACTGTGAAACCGATGTTTCTTGTGATATAAGAACAACTGACGAGGTTGGAGAATATGAGCTTGATTTGGTTCCAGTTTTTTACGTCATTGCTTGATTAGAACACTTGTTGGTTCTTCACTTTCTTTGATGGCTTCCAAGACCATGTGGAAAGGGTGTTGTTGCTCTACACCTTGTTGAGTTTTAATTTTAGTTTGCACATTTTTTCACAAAACTGGTTGATTCTTTTTGTCTTGCTCATTTGCGAAGTGAGTTAGGTGTGTTGCATCCTATGAGCTTATTCTGAGGGGGAGCTTATGTTTAAAATTTCAGAAGCTTTGTTTATTATATTTGTCAAACAATTCAATAAGTCCAAGCCATTGAAATCAAATGAGTTGTAAAGCTCTCGTTATCATATTTACTCATATGCTGTGGAGCTTTGATCATGACTGGTAATAATTAATGTGCTACATTTGAACTAAAGCATGATATGGTGGAATTCATTGACTAAATTGATTATAGTGATTACTTTGCGATGTTCAACAAAAAGGATTAGCTTGATTGTGAGTCTTATTTTAAATCTTAGTTGATGCTCGTTTGTTTCTTATTGCTATTTTTTGTGCTCACTCAATCTGTCATGTTATAAAAAACAATGAGAAATAGTCAATTGCAAAGATGTATGCTTCAAGCATACCATACATATATATTTATCTCTATAAAAAATGCTCAAATGAAAAGATATATGCTTCAAGCATGCCATACATATATATGTATCTATATAATAAAAAGAAAGTGCTCAAATGAAAAGAAGTATGCTTCAAGCATGCCATCAGTGAAAAGAAGTATGCTACAAGCATGCCACATGCTTAAAATTGAGTGTGGAGCAATAGGTTGCTACATGAGACTGCTAGCTCGTCTAGATTTAAAGTTTGCTTCACTTTTAAGCTTTAACTTTTCATTGTGATATCTCATTGTGCTCTTTATAATTAGTTTGGATTAGTTTGGTCATTGTTGAGATGCATGTCATTAATTTAAATTGCTTAATCATTCTAAAGACTTGTTTTGACAATGCTATGGTATATGACTTTATATGATCCCGATAGTTCTATTCAAAAAGATGGCTTGAACACTTTATTAAATTAATGCGAATTGACTTGGATAATCAACAAAGCTTCTTGATTTTTACTCTCCTTGCTCCTTTTTTTGTTATTATTTCTCTGAAGTTCTTGATGATTACATTGCCAAAGGGGGAGAAATTTAAAAAAATAGAAAAGTTTGCTTCCCTTGTGTTGAGGGGGAGTTTTTCTGCTGTGGTTTGTCAAAATTCTTTGCCTTGCAGTTTTGAGACTTTCTTTGCACAAAGTTCTCTTTTCTTTCAAAATTCAATTAACACGATTTTGAAGTATTATCAATGTATTCATTAAGGGGGAGATTGTTAGATCATGTGGCTAGGTCTAGTATATTTTAGTTGATGAATAATTGATAAAGTTAGTTACTGATATTATTTGAGGCGTGTGGTGTGTGTAGACTTATGTCGGTCATGTTGGGAAGAATTTGTGCTGGGAAAAGATGATTCTTAGGTCTTTGCATCTGCAGGGTAACTCGGAGGCGATCGTGGTCCATTCTTGTTTTGCCAAAAGCGTCACCTTCTTGCCCTGTAATTCCTTTCCGGTGTTGTTTTCAGTCATTGCCATGTCTATCACCTAGGTGGTGACATTGCCGCCCCCTTGAGACTCAGCTTGCCCCCAAGCTGGAGCATCCGAAAAATGGTCGTGTACAACATTGTAATCTTCCTAGGTAGCCAACGTTGCTGGTAGAGACTTCCATTTAAGCAAAACTTGCAAATGTGCTGCATTGCCTTTCTTAACTAGACGACGATCTAGGATTTCATCTGGCACCAACACCGAGACATCCAATTCTACTAGCGAAGGTAAAGTGGAGAACACAGGGGTATAATTAGCCGAGAACGGCTTCAATTGCGAAACATGAAAAACTGGATGAATTTGACTCTGTGCTGGCAGCTCCTAGCGATACGCTACTAAGCCAATTTTATCTAAAATAGGGTAGGACCCGAAATACTTGAATGCTAACTTTGGATAAGGATGATTCACGACTGATTGTTGAGCATACGGTTGTAATTTTAGCAATACTTGGTCACCCACTTGAAAATCCCTGAAAGAGCGAGTGTGATCGACAGTCTGTTTCATCCTGAGCTGAGATTTGTTCAAGTGTGTGCAAAGCAAGTCCGAAAACAATAGTCATTCATTGAGTACTTCAGCAGCCTCTAAGGACTTAGAAACTGATAAAGATGGCACCATGCTATAATGGGGGTCGGAGCCATATAATGCTTTAAAAGGGATACACCCCACTCAGTGTGATAGCAGGTATTATACCAGTATTCCACTAGGGACAACCAGGAATACCACTTATTGGGTGAAGTTGCCACTTGTTAGACCATGTGGCTAGGTCTAGTATATTTTAGTTGATGAATAATTGACAATGTTAGTTACTGATATTATTTAAGGCGTGTGGTGTGTGTGGACATATGTCGGTCATGTTGGAAAGAACTTGTACCGGGAAAAGATGGTGCTTTGGTCTTTGCATGTGTAGGGTAACTCGGAAGCGATCGTGGTCTACGGCGGTGACCGGGAGATGGCTTGGTGCGAAGTCATGGTCCAGAGGGTCGAGGATGCTGGAGAAGATGGTTGAGCTCGAGTTGGGGCACGTGAAGATCAAAGTTGGATGATGCGTGTTGGAGTTATGGAGGTACGGTTCGGAGGCTATGATACGTACAATTTTGGGGTGTCCAAAATTGAAAATCTGAGAGAAATTGGATTGAATTTTGTAATCGGGTGTTAAGCCCATGTATTGAGCCCGAGGACTATGTGGGCTATACGTAGACGTGATGAGGGCTAGCTAGCAGCTTGAGAATATAAGGCCCTCACGTCGGATGGATTACAGTAAGCGAAAAGGGGGTCCTATGGCGGTAGGATTTTTGGCTGCACGTGAGAGGCAATTTGTGTTTTGGTTTTTTGGACTGATTTTACTATTCATCGAACTAGAGGTCTGACCACCCATGTGAGAGGTCCGACAGCTAGGCCAACCGGTCTGACCGCCCTCATGAGAGGTCAGATTGCCCAAGACTTTGTGATTTGAGTTTCTGTTAGTTTTGCTTCGGGGTTTTGATTGGATTCAATACAAGTTTTCCGCTGTGCTTGTTGATTGATCTTCTTAGCTTTCATAGCTATTGGAGTGAACATCGTGTTGAATCCGATTTAGGAGTAAAAGTGATCGTGCTCCTATTCATCCCCCCTCTAGTTGCCTTTTCGGTCCAACAAGTGGTATCAGAGCCCGGTTAGTTCAATCTTGATCTTAACTGGTCACTGAACTTGGTGATGGATAAGTACTCCACCAAGCCGTATAACTTCGATGGGCACGACTATGCCTATTGGAAGAATTGTATGTGTCTTCCTTCAAAGCGAAGGTCAAGCCATATGGGAGGTTGTTCAAGCTCCACTCGTTTTTCCCAAGGTTGCTTCGCCTGCTTCAGCAGCCCTCTTGGCAAACAACTATAAGGTGAAGAACCTTCTATATGATGGGCTTGGTAGACAGGAGTATGATAGGATTTGCAATCTCGAGACCGCGCATGAGATTTGGAACACCCTCGAAACCTATTATGAGGGTTCGTCCCAAATCAAGCAAGTACGCCAGACGGTTTATAAGCGTGAATATAACAAATTCGAGATGCGTCCTGGAGAGAGCATTGATGATATTTTCAATCGTTTTAACAAAGTGATTAATCAGATGAAAACTGTTAGCATTGAATAACTCTTAGTCTGAAAATGCCACCCACTTCTTGGCTGCAATCAACACAAAGGAGTGGGAGATAAAGGCTACCACCATTGAGGAGAACGTCAACCTCTCTGATCTGACTTTGGAGTTACTCTATAGCAAACTTAAGACTCATGAGATCAAGAGGGTTGATCATCCCAAGAAAGAAAACATGGCTTTGGTAGCAGATCCTCTCAAGAGAGCTTCTGATGGGTCTTCTGAGTCTTTTTCTGGATTTACGCTTGCTTCTTTATCTGCAATCCAAGAAGAGGATCTTGAAAGTATTCCTAAGCCCGAGATGACACTTTTGATTAAGAAGTTCACACGGGGCTACAACAATATGAGAAACAAAAAGAGAGGCGGCTCTGTGACTTGTTATGAGTGTGGAGAGCTTTATCACATCCGGGCAAATTACCCCAAGCTGAAAGGGAAGAGCAATCACAAGGAAGAAAAACCAGCTTGGAAGAAGCCTCAAGGCAACAAGTCCAAGTTTGATGATGCCAAGCTCAAGAAGACTGCTCACCAGGTTCTTGCCGCTCTTGGAGATCGATCCATGAGTGATGTGGACTCCGGAAGCGAGGAGGACAAGGAGGAGGAGCTCCCTCAAGACAAGAAAGGGAAGGCCAAAGACTTCACTGGCATGTGCTTCATGGCTGACTCCGACGACGTTAATGACAACGATGAGGTACCTCCATCCTATGATGTTCTCTCTGCTAGATGTGAAACCATCTTTGAGCAAATGCTAGGTCAAAATAAAGCTTTAAAGTTCATCATGGCTAGGAATGAGGAATTAGAGTCACAAGTAGATAATCTCACATTAGAACTTGTGAATGCTAAGAGTCTTGATGCTGATGAATATTCTTCCTGTCATGCTTTACATTCTGAATTTGCTAAATTACAATCTGCTCATGATGTTGCTTTGCACCAACTTGAAAATGCTAGGACTAAACTAATTGAAGTTAAATCTGCTCCTTGTGAAAAATGTTTAGAGTCTAGCAAGTTGAATGCTTCTGGTGTGGTCGAATCTAGCTCTTGCTCTTTTTGCTTAGAACGTGAGCATGAAGTCAAAGACATCTTAGAATCAGTTAGAGCTAAATATGTCAAGCTTAAGGATAGTATTAATTCTGCTACTTGCGCTTCGTGTTTAGCTCTTAAGCTTGAGGTTGCTCTTTATAAGAAGAGGCTTAATACTAAAACTTGTGATTCATATGCTAACTTTGGAAAAGAAAATGCTTACCTTAAAGATACATTAGAAAATTTTTCTAAAGGTAAGAAACAGTTAAACATGATTCTTGATAAGTCAAAAACACCTTATAAGAAGCAAGGTTTAGGATACAACTTTTCCCAAGACAAATCTAATGACATTCAAATATTGAAAAATGGCTTAGTTGAATTCGATACCCAACCTGCAAAGATCATTTTCGAATTTGTTGGTTTTGCATAACCATCTGTTCAGTCAAAAGGTGCTTTTTCCAGTGGTACCAAGTACCATTGCACCTATTGGAAGAAGGATGGGCATTTGGTTGAGTTCTGTTGGCGTAGGTTGTAAAATGTTAGGAACAATCTTGTTAGAATGTCATCTCATCAACCTAAAGCTTTTATGAGACATGGTCATTCACAAAAGAATAAATCTGGACTAGGATTTGTTTCGCATTTTCATCATCATGATCCTAGACAGGATGCATCTCATGTTCGTGTGACCATTGCTCATGATAGAACATCAACTAGAATCAAGGATAGCACTTCTGCTTTTTATACTACTCGTAGACGTGTGTCTCAGTACTGGGTTCCTAAGTCATGTTTAACTAACCCTAGTATTAAGACACATCGATCTTTTGTGCCTTGATTTTCAAGAGTACCGCAGAAGGAAGAACACATGGTTCGTCGACTCCGGCTGTTCACGCCACATGACCGGAGACTCAAGATGGTTCACCTCCTTCACGCGGTCGACGGGTGATGATTTCATCACCTTTGGAGATAATACACAAGGACAGATTCAAAGAACGGGATCAATCAGGGTGAACGACAATTTCATCCTAAAGGACGTCGCCCTTGTGGACAAGCTTAGGTTCATCTTACTTTCTGTCTCACAGCTTCTTGATGATGGCTATGAGACTATATTTAAGAAAATACTTGTCGGATGCTTGATTCAGCTGGTGAGCTCGTTTTTGGGATTTATAGAGTTGCTAGAATCTTTAGAGCTGATTTTTCTGAATCTCTTGCTGGTTCTCTTAAATGCTTGGTTACATTTTCTTCTGATTTCTAGCTTTGGCACTAACGTTTGGGCACATTGGTTTTGATCATCTGACGCGAGTTAGCAACCTTGAGCTCATGAGAGGATTGCCCAAACTCAAAACCGTCAAAGATGTTGTATGTACGCCCTGTAGGCATGACAAGCAAGTTGTCGCCTCACACCCATCAGTGACTATGGTCATGACTAATGGACCGAGACAGTTGCTTCACATGAATATTGTTGGTCCTGTTAGGGTTCGGTCAGTTGGTGGTAAATGGTATATTCTTGTCATCGTCGATGATTTTTCGAGATACTCTTGGGTGTTCTTTCTTACTTCGAAGGATGAAGTTTTTGATCATTATCATGATCTTGTTATTCGTTTGGCTTCTGAACTTCTGGGTGCCTTGAGAGTGATCTGTAGTGACAATGGAACGGAGTTCAAGAATACCTCGTTTGCCTCTTTTTGTGCTGAGCGTGGAATTGAGCATCAGTTCTCTTCTCCATTCGTCCCTCAATAGAATGGCATTGTGGAAAGGAAGAACATAATCTTAGTTGAGATGGTTAGGACGATGCTAGATGAGTATAGCACACCGAGGAGGTTTTGGGCCGAAGCTATTGCTACAGCTAGCCATATTTCAAACCATGTCTTCTTGAGACCATATTTAGGTAAGACTTCATATGAGCTTCGATTTGGTAGAAAATCCTCTGTTTCTCAATTTCGAGTTTTTGGATTTAAGTGTTTCATTCTTGAGACAGGAAATCTAGATAAATTTGAATCAAGGACGTTTAATGGTTTTTTTCTAGGTTATCTTGCACATTCGAGGGGTTTTCGGGTTTTTAATGTTGAAACTAATCTTGTTCAGGAGACATGCAATGTCACTTTTGATGAGACTAGCCCTGGAGCTAGATCAGACATTTCAGGTGACACACAGGTGACAGAGAGCATCTTTGTGGAGGAAGATGAGGATGAAGCTGATATTTGTCTGCCTCCTACTGCTGTTGATGCTCCTATTCCAGAACTTGTTGCGACTACTTCACCTTCAGTTGAGGCTCCTGCTGCATTTTCATCATTAGTAGTACCTGCGGAGGTCGAAGAGATACTATCTCCTCCCGGCGCTCCACTTCACATTCAGAGGCGTCATCCTCCGGATCAGATTATTGGTGATCTTCATGAGCGAGTCATTCGCTCCAGGTATCATGATCCGAGTCTCTACTCTCATTCTGCATTTGTTGCTTCTTTCGAACCCCGCGATATATCACATGTTTTATCTGATTCTAGCTAGGTCAATGCCATGCATGAGGAGTTAGAGAACTTTGAGAGGAATAAGGTCTGGAACCTAGTAGAACCTCCTAGTGATCATAATGTTATAGGAACCTGTTGGGTGTTCAAAAATAAGCAAAGTGAGGATGGTTCTGTGGTTAGAAACAAGGCTAGATTAGTAGCTCAGGGTTTTAGTCAAGTTGAGGGGTTAGATTTTGATGAGACATTCGCTCCTGTTGGTAGACTAGAAGCCATTCGCATTCTGCTTGCTTTTGCTGCATCTAAGGGCTTTAGGCTGTATCAAATGGATATCAAGAGTGCCTTTATGAATGGTTTTATAGAGGAGCAAGTGTATGTTAGGCAACCCCCAAGCTTTGAGAATCCTAAGTATTCACATCACGTTTTCAAGCTATCCAAAGTCTTGTATGGTCTTAAGCAAGCCCTTAGAGCCTAATATAATAGACTTAAGACTTTCTTGCTTAAGAATGAGTTTGAGATGGGTAAGGTAGACAAGACCCTGTTCATTCTTAGGTGTGACAATAACTTCCTGCTTGCTCAGATTTATATAGATGATATTATCTTTGGTGCTTCTTCTCATACTCTTGTTTCCAGTTTTTCTGAGACTAAGTCCAGGGAATTTGAGATGAGTATGATGGGAGAGCTCAACTACTTTCTGGGGCTTCAAATCAAGCAATGCAAGGAAGGGATCTTCATCCATCAGACGAAGTACACCAAGGATCTGCTCAAGCGCTTCGAGATGGGTGACTGCAAGCCGATCGCTACTCCCATGGCGACTTCGACTGCTTTGGATTCAGATGAGGAAGGAGAAGTCATAGATCAATGCGAGTACCGCAACATGATTGGCTCCCTTCTATACCTGACAGCCTCAAGACCGGACATCCACTTCGCGGTCTGCCTCTGTGCGAGGTTTCAGGCGTCTCCATGGACTTCCCATCGTCAAGCCGTTAAGTGTATTTTCAGGTACCTTCACTCTACCCTCCAATATGACATTTGGTATTCCTGCTCTTCTTCTTTGTCCATTCGGGGGTTTTCTGATTCTGATTTTGCGGGCTGTCGGCTAGATAGGAAGAGTACCTCAGGCACTTGTCACTTCTTAGGTACTTCTCTTGTCTCTTGGTCTTCTAGGAAGCAGTCTTTTGTTGCACAATCCACTACTGAAGCTGAATATGTAGCTGCTGCTAGTTGCTGTAGTCAGATTTTGTGGATGGTATCCACTCTTAAGGACTTTGGGTTAAATTTTGCTAGTGTTCCTCTTTTCTGTGATAACACTTCTGCTATTAACATTGCTAAGAACCCTGTGCAACATTCTAGGACCAAGCACATAGATATTCGCTATCACTTCCTTAGAGACCATGTAGAGAATGATGATATTGTGCTACACTTTGTGGAGTCTGAGGCTTAGTTAGCTGATATCCTCACCAAGCCTTTAGACCCAACTAGGTTTGCCACCTTGAGAAGTGAGTTAGGAGTAATTTACCCCTATGGTTGTAGCCAGGGAACAATGGTCTCACCGAGTCCTCCATTAAGCGCTCGAATTTACAAAACTCTCTCTCACTGTAGTTCTCTTCTGCATCGCGTAGCATCTGATCCAGATTGTCATCGTGTGACCTATCCTCATCAAAAGCACAGTCTACATCCGGCATATCGTTGACTTCCTCGGCGATGTCGTTATTACTAACTTCCTGTCGCTCTTCACCGTGACTGGTCCAACATGTATACCCTTTTTTGAAACCCCTTCGAATCAAGTGTGCTTCTATCTGCGCCGGGTTGGTAAACATCTTCAGATTATCGCAATCAATGCATGGACAGTACATATATTTTATCCCCTTTTTCAACATATCCTGCTCGGCGGCTCTTCTAAAAGCAACCACGCCATTAATGTACTCTTGACTCACACGGTTCACACCATACATCCAGTTTCGGTCCATCTACGCTACACATGTAACAAAATATATAGTGTCAAATTAGATTAATAAAATCTCTCTCAACCGCTCTCTCTCTCCATTTCCTTCCCCTCACGAACTTTAATATTATTCCAACTACCAAATGAAAAATATTATTCTATTCCCTTACATCCGGATACAAAAGTTTGCATCGGTTCCTAGAGTTTTGTTTCGGAATAGGCAGCTTCCACTTGTGAAATCGGTTCCTAGCATCAAATCTAGCCATTCAAATCGGCTAATTAAGCACGTAAATTGCAGATGCTCTAAAGGGTAGAGTTTCGGGATTTGTTCAAAATAGCTAATAACTGCATTCCTAATAATGGGATTAATTCCTTACTACTTCGTGTGCTTTTTTATTATTCCTTGGTGCAGTTGTGAAATCCGCACAATTCCCTCTTCACGTATGGTTACCCGATGCTATGGAAGGACCCACTCCCACTTCGACTCTATACACGCGATGCTTAGCATATTCTACCATATCTCAATTGGGTTATAAAGAATGTTACCCTCGAGCTCACGACGAAAATACCAAATCGATCTATTCGATTCTTGTCTCCCTCCCTTTCTCCTCTCCTTCTCCCTCCCTTTCTCCTCTCTTTCTCTTCTCCTTCCCTTTCTCCTCTCCTTCTCCCTCCCTTTCTCCTCTCCTTCTCCTCCCCTCTCTCTCTGTGTGCGTGATGGGTTTTTATCCGGGTGGCGGCTCAAATGGGAATGGGCGGGGTACTCAAGGTATTTATAGCGCGAGGATATCACGAGCGGTTCAAAATATGAACTGTGCATGATAGGCATATATCACGACGGTTTATAAATAAAACCGTCGTGATATTTCACGACAGTGCTCTTTTATCAACCGTCGTGATACGGAGATTATCACGAGCGGTTTATATACGTAATCGTGCAGGACATATCCTGACGGCTCTATTAATAAACCGTCTGTGATATGGGGGATTATCACAGATGGTTCATAAATAGAACTGTCTGTGATATTTCACAAACGGTTCGGTATATAAACCGTCTGTGATAAGCATATATCACAGACGGTTACTAGTAAGAACCGTCTGTGATAGGCCGGCAAAGCAAATGTCGCGCCCAACAGACCCAACACAGACGGATTCAAATTAACCTGTCTGTGATGGGGTGTCTTTTATAGCCTATTTTGTAGTAGTGTTTGTTCATCTAATCTTTTCTGAACTTGTTGATCTTTTTAGGCTTTTAAGTATTTCTTGCATCTCATTGTATCATATTGCATTCATATGAAAATCCAAAAAGATGCATTATAATATAACCTTTATTGCTTGTCTTTTAAAATAATGAAGCTTTGCTTATTACCCTTTTGAGCTTTAGTATTTCAATTCTTACTCAAGATCGTGTCTAGTTCTTTGACTTGTTAGAATGATCATGCTTTCACATGTGTAGCTAAGTCTTTTCTTTTCGAGCTAGAACTTTAAATCAACTTGAACTAAAAAAAATTACAATTTGTGGATCTTTTAGCTAGTTGCACAATTAGTGATCCTCTTGTGACATTGGCCTTGTCAAAATTGCTTTGTTAGATCTTGAATATAGAATTGATCATTTCTGGAGCTTCTTGTTACTTTAAGAATCTAAAAACTGCTCTTGTGAAAAATGAAAAATCAAATTTCAAGATTCTCATGTGATAAATTGTGCCAAACTATTCTCACGAGACTGCATGTCAAAGACATGAACTTAGAGTTAGTTTGATGATCCAAATGATCTCATGGGGAATGCTTGTCAAAATTGACATGAACCTTAAGATTTGTCACCCTAGTTGAAGCTTAGGAAGAGTTTGTGGATGACTCTAGTCTAGGATCTTCTTCACTAAGATATAACTTTAATCAACATCAATATTCGTTGCAAATGAAATCTGTTGCAAAAGTTGGGTGATTGAGGTATTTTGAGAAAAATGATTCAATTTTGGACTTTTTGTCTTTAGGATGGTCTTTGTTAGCTTCTGGATCTAAAATTGACATTCTGACATGACCATTATCACCTTAGGATCCCTGTTGTTGAACTTGCTGAATTTTGAAGCGTTGTTTAAATTGTTAAAATTCATCGTTTTATCCTGAGCCTTATAGCTTAGCTTTGATATATATGTCTTAACATGATCTTACTAGCGCTGATAGGCTTGACATGTATTGAGTAAGAGTAGAAATGGTAGCTTGCTCTTTTTGGGTAATCTGCAAAGCTTCTTGTACTAAAAAATTGTAAAATTAAAAAAAAATGAAGAAACTCCATTACATTTCATGAACACTCCTTCTTATGCTTCTACCTCATTTTTGCAATTGTCATCTCTGGATGAGAGGAAGACGTGATTCTTTGATGACTCTATTGTCAAATGGGGAGAATAAATGGTAAAAATGTAAAAAGGGGAGCTTTTTGGAGAAATTGGAGAAAATAATTTTTTTGAAAATGATGATCATAGTGAGGGGGAGTATCATATTTGCATTCTTATGATCTTATTGCCATTTCTAAACTTGAATTGCATTTCTTGGATCCTCACAATGATCAAAGGTCAATTGAACAATTGTTCTTTTATACGGACCTTAAGTGAGATTTTTGACTCGTCTCTGGAAATTAAAGCTTTCTTACTTTCTTTTGCCTTATCTCGCAAGCCTTTGCTATTCTGAAGTCAGCTTGGTCTTTTCTATTGCTTTCTCTTGCACTTGGACCAAGTTGTGCCTTTGCGCGAAAACGACGAGTAAACTCGTATTCAAACCTTAAACTTATATTTTTTGAGAATTTGCTAATGTGTCTATCAAGGGGGAGATTGTGGATATCATGGGGATATGCTCATGATCTTAGCATGCTGTTACAATTGGCAATGGCGTTGAAGGTTTGTCGAAACACGCGTTTTCGGCAAAGTTCTTGTTTTGTCAGGCTTCAGGCGGTCAGACCGACCTTGTGACGGTCAGATCGGCCACCTCTAGTGGTCCGACCGGTTTTTGCTTCGGGCGTAAGGGCTGGCGGTCAAACCGACCATGGTGGCAGTCTGACCGATACTTATTTGGTTTTCTAGAGAGGGTGTCAAACTTCGAAGTGGGTTTTTGGCTAAGTCCGGTGGCGGTCGACCGCCAATGGTTGGCGGTCGATCGTCGAAGGCCGACCGCCATGGTGACGGTCTGACCGGTTTTGACTTAAGTCGCTGGCCTTCTTGGTAGTGATGTGTTGGTTGTTAGGTCAATCTCATGGGTTTCAGTGCATATGTGTTGCATGTTGCATGTTTTGACTAACGTGGGTCAAATTGTGAAGAACTTGTTCCCGGTTTCGATTTGCTTGTCTATTGTTGTGCAGGTTGCTTGGTGGTCAACGACGGTCAACGGCGAGGATGATCGGGACTAGACTTGGAGAGCTGAGGTTCAGAACGATCGACGATGCCGGGTGAAGTCATTGGACTCAAGCATGGTGCAAGATGGACAAAGGTGACCGAACAGGCAGTTCGGTGCGACTGGTTGGATCAAGCAGCGCAGGGGTCGGTGCAAGTGCCATGGTGGTTTTGGTAGGAGTCGGATGGGAGAGACTTACCGACATGATGAGAGCCGCTGGATCAACCTACACGTGGTGAAGCATGGAAGTGCTTCACGCAGTTTGGACCCGGTCTTCAAAAAAGATCGAGAAGAGGTATTTTGGTAATCTTATCAAATACCGCTTTGGTTACCTTTTGCCAACCCGTGGCGCAAGACGGTGCGTGGAGAAGTAGATTAGGTCAAGAGAGATGAAGACGGTGCTTTAAAATACGTGCGTGTGTGACTCGTTTGTGTGTGGGTCTTAACGGGAGCCCATTAGGGTTCAATCTTCTAGAAGGTCTAAGCCTCCATTATAAATAGAGAAGGGAGGTGGCTGCACCCCCTTCAACCCTTTCATTTGTTTTAAAACCCTAGTTTGCTTAGGGAGAGGATAGTTGGAGGTTAGGGTTCTAGAGAGTTGGATTTGATTTCGTGCTCATGTATTGAGTCTTTGTCCTCCTTGATGGAGTGGCTGTAAACCAATACCATTTCAAATCAATCCAAAGAAAGTTCTCTCAAAGATGAGTCTATTTGCTATCTTTCTCTCTATTTGGTGATTTGGGTTTTTTCTTTGATCCACGAGTTTTTGCTTTGTTTCTTGCCTTGATCTAACTTGGTGTGACATGTGGAAATTTATCTAGGATCATCTTGATCATCATTCACCTACGAGCAAGTCTCTAGATCATATTTTCATTTTGACTCGATTTTTGAACCTCCTTCACTCAAACAGAGAAAGATCATAACTTTGGCAAGGATCTTCACGATCGTTGCTTGGAATAGGTTCCTAACATCCTTGAGAATGTGTGTGTCAAGTTTCATGAGGTTTGGACGCACGAATCAAAAGTTAGATTAATTTGTGTTTTGGTTTTTCGGGCTGATTTTACTATTTATTGAACTAGAGGTCTGACCGCCCGTGTGAGAGGTTCGACCGCTAGACCAACCGGTCTGACCGCCCTCATGAGAGGTCAGACTGCCCGAGACTTTGTGATTTGAGTTTCTGTTGGTTTTGCTTCGGGGTTTTGATTGGATTCAATACAAGTCTTCCGCTGTGCTTGTTGATTGATCTTCATAGCTTTCATAGCTATTGGAGTGAACATCGTGTTAAATCCGATTAGAAGAAAAAATGATCGTGCTTCTATTCACCCTCCTCTAGTCGCCTTTTCGGTCCAACATTTTGACAACAAATTTGGTCACAAATCAAACAACTTGCCAATGCCGGCCTTGCATGTCATAGGGAGAGGAGGAGAAGAATTACCAAAATTCAGTCATCAATTTGGCCACCCATGCTTACCTAAGTACCCGTTTTACCAAATCCTGAAACAATGCAGGAACTAATGGCAAGAAGAAGAAAGGCATCCTGTTTGCTCTCGCGATCGAATTTCGCATCTAAGAATGATATTTCGATGCCAATTTGCTATTCTCAACTAATGCAAATGGAATTCTTAAGTGTTTTTTTTTTTTGGAGAGGAACAGAATTATACAGGATAAAATAAAAGTGGCCCAAGATAGCTACGGAGCCCAACCCACCAAGTCACTAGTCCTCAAAAGGCCCAGATGACGCGACAACCCGATCGGATGGCTCAGATTCACTAGATTCCACTATAAAACAAGCAGCACGCCCTCCGCGCAAAAGCCTCCCGGCTCAATCTCGTTCACGCGCCGCCGCCTCCTCCTCCTAGGGCTTCTTCCCCTCCTCCGAGCAGAGAGGCCACCGCGGCCGAGCTCTCCAAGATGGTACGATCCCCGTTATTTCCTTGCGCCTTCTAATCCCCCTCTCTGATTCGATTCGCCCTCTCTTTTCGGTGACGTCTCTGATCTGATCGAATTCTTCCGTTTGGATGCAACGCAACACAGGTGCTGCAGAACGACATCGATCTGCTCAACCCGCCGGCGGAGCTGGAGAAGCTCAAGCACAAGAAGAAGCGCCTCGTCCAGTCCCCCAACTCCTTCTTCATGGTAGGAACCCTTCTTCATCTGCACGTTCCTTCTACCCGTGTTTCTGTCTTTTCTGTTCTGTGAGACTGACCAAAGCTAGTTCCTTTCTTTCACTCGGCCCTAACCTAGTTTTGGTTCCTTCTGTTTCCTGTGCTGCAGGATGTCAAGTGCCAGGGATGCTTCAACATGTACTACCTTCTGTTTCTAGTAATTAAGATTCTCTTTGAATGTTGGTAGTCTATCATGAAAAATGTTCTGATGCTTGCAACTGTGATGTTGTGTAGTCTTTTTTTAATCCGAAATACTTTATTTCTATTGGAAAACTAGCCTTCTTAGTTTAGGTCACTTGAAAGCTTAGATGCCACTGAGATACCTTGGAGCAGCCAAATTAGCCCGTTGGCTGATCATCTGTACCCTCGGGCAATTTTATGGTGTGTTCAGATGTTGCATTTGTAGCTATTGTTAGCCACTTAGTATATTATGATGTGGGTAGTGGATACTGATTACTGAGTTATGTTGTGCAAACCGTGGAAGACTGTACAATGCTAACAACTTCACATACAATTGTTCTCAGCTGGCAACCTTTGTGAATAAAAGGTCTGCTTGCCATGTGATATATTGCAATTCTTCTATGATTAGTGTTTGAGAAGAGTAGACACTAGATTTCTTTGTAACTTAAATGCTTTTAGTGTTTAACTAGTATCAAATGTTAGTGATACTGTAGAAAATTACTGATGGTTGTTCTTTATGACTTGCATGTCCAACAAATTAGGGTATTGGCATCAACCCTAGGGATAATAAAACTTTCATACCCCCATAAATGTCTCTTGTATGTACTGTGATTCGCTAATTATCTGTTAAGCCTTTATTGAGAAGTTTATCTGCATCTGTTTCATTGCTTGCCAACCTCACTCTGAATTCGATGTTTGTATTTGCAGAACTACTGTGTTCAGCCACTCCCAGACTGTTGTTGTGTGCCCTGGCTGCCAAACTGTGCTCTGCCAGCCCACAGGAGGAAAGGCCAGGCTCACAGAGGGTTGCTCTTTCCGCCGGAAGGGTGACTAGAGTGGAGTCGTTTGGAAGACGATGATTGTGTTGAGCATTCCAGTTCCAGGATGTAGTATCTAAATTTTGCTCCATGTGAAACATTACTCTCCTGCATGTTGCTTAGTTAAGGATTTCAATATCTATTTGCCAGTGTTCTGTATCAGAAGCTACTACTTAATGTTGCGTTTGCAATCTGCTTTGTCTAATTAATTGGGTTTATTCTAAATTCTTTGCTGAACTAAGTTTGTGGTTAGTAGTTTTGGCGGCAAACTGTTTGAATTATAAGCTGGTATGGAAGATAAATTGTAAAAGTACTATCTATTGTATTTTGCTTCCAAAATGTTCCTTTGGCTTACGCTCGAATGATTGATTCCTGTCGTGAGCTGAGGTTTACGGTCGATTGAGTTGATTCTGGGTGCTTGAAATCATGCTTCCCAGTTTCGTTACTTAACCAGCATTGGGTGGCTATGTATGATTTGCTAGTTGAGATTTTGAGTTTGGCAAGTTTGCTCTACTTATTCGCACTTGTTTGCCAATTTTCATTATGCTGATAGTTCTGTAATGAGGTCTCGGCTTTAATATCTGTCTGCAGCTAGTTCTTCCAGATTCATGGCTACCAGAGATCCGATATAGATGTACTTACTGTAATGTCAGATTTGTGAAGTTGGTTCCCAAGCACTCGTGATGTTTGTATCCTTGCTTCCGCTGTCCTACGTGCCGGCCCGAGTGTCGACGACGCCATCCAAAGCTCCGCTGCTGCAATCAGCTCACCATGGCATCTACGAGTTCCACTTCCTCTCCTGCTGCCCAGCCTCGTTAGATCCAGACCCGAGACGCCGCTGGCCATGCCACCTTGATGTCTTTGGTCCGGTTGACATTGGCAGCCAGATTTGAGCTTACCTCCTTGCCTCTGCCTCGTGCAGTTTGCCCCGTGTCGTTGCCAGTGCAGATGGAAGCGGCGGTATTGTCGGTTTGGAGGTTGGCGGGAGAGTGTTTTTGGCTGATTTAGCTACTTTTTTATTCGTAATAGTAAAATTAGCATTCACTTGTACAAAATTACAAAAATGACACCGCGACATGGGCTCCTGGACCGCTACGACTTCTTTCTGCAGACTGAGTCTGCTGCAGGTTCGTGCAGTGCTTGGGGAGCGTGGTACGTGGCTACGCGTGGTAGATGGCTTTCGCGAATTGGGAGTGTAGTAGGGGACACGTGTCGCCTACCTAGTCTACCGCAGTACCAATTTTATTATTTTGGATGCAGAGGGGGCAACATTTTCTACAAGCTGAGAGGGGGGCAAAAGCGTCTGAAGCTTTAGATGGGCGGCATGGTTTGCAACTATTGGGTGGTATCATGTGAAAATATACTAAACGTTGTGAATGTGTGAAAATCATGTCTAAAAGTTCTAAAAAAATTCTCAGACAATTAGCATAGATAGGGTAGGCATGTTCAATTTCCATGAAAATTTGAAGACCAAACTCAACCGTATTTATGAGATATTAAAAGGACGTTTTAGGCAAATACACAATGAACAGTGATTTGCGCTATTCACTAAGTATCTGTCTTTTTCATATTTCAAAAATGAGATCGAATTTGATTTTGAAATTTCTTGTGGCTATAAAATATGCCCCTCCTATATCTGTGCAAATTTTTTTTGGAGAATTTTTTAAAAGCTTCCACACATGATTTTCACAGAGTTTGCAACATTTGATGCATTTTTCACATGATATGTCCCAGGTATTTGGGATAGATGAAAACTAGGATAGCAGTTTGTTTGCGAAGTAAAAAAGAAATAAGTGACAGTGATTCCTTATAAATATGTCATTGGCTATGCAGCGCATGAAATTTCCTATCTCCGCTATTATAAATAAAAGGGGCAATTCGTTATATGCCATTGAATAACTTTAAATCTTCGTAATATGCCACTGATACCTCATTGACATATGGGACCCTAGACCCATATGTTAGGCTCACAATGTGTGATATACTGTGAATCATGTGGTTATTCAGTGGCTTATTATGAATTTTCATGGACCCAAGTAGACTCCTTCCTACACGTTCCAAGTAAATTTTTTTGTGTTGCTCGCTGAAGCATAGTCCCCTTTATAAACTCACAGCCTTGGAAACTTAGGGGTGGGATTTCAGAAATTGAAGTTGGGAAAGGCAAAATTGCCGAAGTATTTAGGGGCTGATTGGTTCGCTCTCCTTGCAAACTAAATCAAATATTAGTAACACCAACGGAAATTGGTTGTTGTTTGGTTTGCTGCTAAAATTTGGTAACGCCAATGAAATACAATATCACATGCGGACAATTCGACGGAGAGAAAATTGTTCACCAAAAATTTGGTAACGCCAAAATTTAGCTTGGCCATAATCCAAACAACGTTCTTTTTGCCAATATTTGGCTTTGCCAAAGTTTTGACTATATCGAAATTTTGGTTTGCCTCATTTTAGCCCTCAACCAAACAACCCCTTGATATTGTAATGCTTGCATAAGCATTGAACAGATCGATGGAGCTTTATTTACAAAATTACATTTTCTATTTGCAAAAAAAAAGAGTGACAAAAAAAATGTGTATACGAGGACTTTGATTGTCTATGGATCTACACTCACCACCTTACCGTCACCTCTGTCGTCGCTAACATCGTTTCTTATGGCCTCTTGTACCGTCAACCACCACCTATTGTTTGACTCCTTTAGCTGTATTGCACCATCGCCAACCACCCTCATGGGGGAGCCGGCCACGACATAAGGCTCGGGCTGGGCAGCTTTTATCGTACCGAACTCATATTTTAATGATTTTTCAAGATAATTTTTATGAATTTTTTAATTATAAGTCCGAAATCCAGTTCCACCCCTACCACTACCCACTGCTAGGACCACACAGCCTTTAAGCTTGTCTGGGTCGAAATCTATCCAAATTGGACGAAAATCTATGAGCAATTTAAAAGGCCAATAAGAAGTTGTCACTTTGTGTGCGGATTTCCATTAAGAGGTTGTGCGGAAAAAGACTAACAGTACAATAAAATTTTAAAGAATATTGTAGCCATGTATTAGACCTAGTAAAAAGTAGCTCAGCCATACCCACAATACATGAACGGGATTGTCTACACAACATTTGACAGTTTTCTTTTGCAAAACAGTCAGATTTTTGAGTCGTCAGATGGAGATCTAACGCCACAGATCATCACCCAAACCCTACACTAACTCTTGACATCCCCAACCCAACCCTAACCCAAGCTCCCCCATCCCCTCCGCGCGCCGTCGCCCCCATCTCCTCTGCGCACCGCCTCCTGCTGCCTCATCCGCGCCACCCCCGGCGCCGGTCCCACCCTAGTCACCAGCCCACCACTGCTACCTCCTCTTCCTCCACTGGCACCGCTCGCCTCCTGCGTCGCGCTACCGCTTCATCTTCCTCCCTCGCCGCCGCCCGCCTACCCTGACGCCACCCTCTTCCCCGGTAGCCGCCGGATCCGCCATCGCCACCCCCACCTCCTAATTTCAAGTCAATTCCCATCGCCCCATCGACCTTCACCACTCTCCTCCGACCCACACCGACGCCCCGCCTCCACCGCCACCCATCGCCATGCCTCCGCCGCCCCTCCCTCCCTCTATAGCTGGGTCTTAGTGAACCTAAAACCTAACTCGATGAACTCTAGCCCTAATCCGGTGAACCCCACCCTAACTCACTGCTGCCAACACTAGAGAAGACATCGCCGCCGGCCGGAGCACAAATCTCCAAGCAAAATCTTAAGGTTAGAAATTTAACTGTTTCCCCTCAAAAAAACATACAACCGTTTTTTAGCAATTCCGTAGACAGAACAACAACTGATCATATCCTGTGAGTTTTCCATGACATTACCACAAGTCCAGAAATCAGCACGAAGCCAGTGGCACCCGACGTGACAAACACAAACAACCAATTAAACTGGGGAGCTGCTAGGGGTCGGACGTACGGTGGAAACTTCCACCCGTACGGTCCGAAAATAACGCTGGGCGGTGTGTTGTTTGATGGATGGATGAGATTCGTTGTCCTAAAATGCTAGCAACTAATTAGCAAGTAACGTGTAAGGGCTAGCAACTAAAGTAGAGCCACTACTAGTAATTGATGGATGGATGGGATTGGAAGGTCGGTGACGATGGGCCCACCATCCAGATGGTAATTTGACAGTGCGCCTTTTTAATTTAATTACTTTCTCTCATTGGCCGCAGTGGCCCTCTCTGTGATGCACGCAATTGTCTTTAGCTCGTGTACATACATGTGCATTTTGCTAGCTTTGGTTATAGAACATGAACCGCATATAGTACGTACGCGAGCATGTTGGAAAGAAAATCGATCTTTTCATGTGTTTTGTTTTAGAGTGATATTAGCAACTGGATTTCCGTTTTGAGACTATGATCGGATGTCCGGGTTCTCGTACGTGACAAACACAAGATTTTCTCACCGTACATACGTGCATCACATCACCACACACCGATTCACGTATGTACGTATACATCGCAAAGGGTTAAATGCCCCACTTTAATTTATCCGACTAAGATTAACACAAGTAAAATGAGCATAAGTACGTCGCTGCATGCAACATCCCCCGGATACAGTTGCAACATTCTAGGATAACGGTTGTAACATCCCCGAACAACGGTTGCAACATCCTAGTACAATGGTTGTAACATCCCCGAACAACAGATGCAACATCTCCGAACAACGGTTGCAACATAATAGGAGTACGGTTGCAACACATCCGGACAACGGTTGCAACATCTTCGGACAACGGTTGCAACAACTTCGGACAACGATTGCAACATCATAGGACAACGGTTGCAACATCTCCAGATAATGGTTGCAACATCCCGGATAATGGTTGCAACATCCCCGGTCAACGGTTGCAACATCCCCAGTCAACGATTGCAACATCTCCGGACAACGGTTGTAACAACTTCGGACAACGATTGCAACATCATAGGACAACGGTTGCAACATCTCCGATAATGGTTGCAACATCCCCGGATAATGGTTGCGACATCCCCGGTCAACGGTTGCAACATCCCCGGTCAACGGTTGCAACATCCCCGGTCAACGTTTGCAACATCATCGGACAATGGTTGCAACATCCCCGGATAACGGTTACAACATCTCCGGACAACGATTGTAACATCACATATCAAAAAAAAAGTATCTGAAAAAAAACAATTTATTTATTCGATCTATGAATTGTCATTCGCCGTGGCCCCACGCTGCCTCCTGGCCCTAAGAGCATGCTCGACCGATCTCCGTAAAGCTACTGGTCCACGGAAGCGTACGATAGGAATTGAAAAATCGGACGTCCTAGCAGTACCGTTACCCATTAAACTGCGTGAATATCCCTCGCTACGCACTCGATCCATTCCATGCGCATGCGCATGCACAGATGCACTGAAACCATCTCAACAAGTGCTCATCACGTAGCCGCCACGGGGAAGCCAATCCCCCGCCGCGTGGATGGGAACATCGCGAACAGGAAGCTCCCCGCCGCGCCGGCCTCATGGGCACCGCTGCGAGCAGCTGCCTCGTCACGGCGGACTCCACAGGGTAGAAGCACGCCACAAAGTTGCGTTCCACCATGGCCACGACCAGGAACACCACGAACGCCATTAGCCCGTGCAGCACGTCGTGCGCGCCCACCGATAACTCAAGTCCTGCGGCCGCCGCCGCGGCTGGGCACCGTTGATGAGGTGCAGGCGGCCGCTGGGCGCGACGAAGCCGTAGCGCACGACGCCTTTCTCGTCCTGTGCCGCCGCCGCGGCTGGGCATCGTCGATGAGGTGTAGCGGTAGCTGGGCGTGACGAAGCCGTAGCCCACGACGCCCTTCTCGTCGCGGTAACTCACTACTATAAAAAAGCTAATACTAGACATCTCATCACATACGGTTTATCAAAACCGTTAGTATTAAATACAATCACATATGGTTTTGATTTAGCGACCGTCTATGTTACTGATTGCACTAAAAACTAAAACTGTATGTGAAGAGGTAATATCACAGAGATTTTTTCTTCTTCTTAAAACCGTCTGTGATACTTTACAAACGGTGTTTAATACAAATCGTCTGTGATACTTCACAGAGAGTTTTTTCTTCTTAAAACTGTCTGTGATACTTCACAGACGGTGTTTAATACAAACCGTCTGTGATAATTAACTCATCACAAACGGTTTGTATTAAAAACCGTTTGTGATATTTCTCTGTCCCCTTATATTCTTCTAGATTTGGCCGCCCCCTTATATCCCTCTAGATTTGGCCATATATATTGTCTGCACGCGCCCAACTACTCCAGATCAATTTTGCCGCCTCCTTGTCGCCGCCTCCCCCAAACTGATCGAAGCGCCCTGTCCCCCTGACGACGCCGACTACCGCCGTGAGCTCCTCCGTCTCAGGTTATGATGCCACGGTTCACTGCACAAGGCACTCTTGTCTTAAGAGTGTCTTGTGCAGTGTCACCATCGTGACACAACGATGACATTGCCATCGTCTCTCCTTCATTGCCAGTGATATCCCCCATTCGATTCCCTCCCCTCTCTTCTTTGATATTTGTGCGGTTGAAAATTAATTGTTGATGCTTCTAGATTTTTTCTTCTACTAATTTCTTGAAGACTTCAATCCATAGACTAAATTGACTTTTCGACTATCTTGAAGTCATGATCCATGGATTCTATCTTTTTCACGGTGGTCAAAAAGTTAATTTGTTCCGTGGAATGTATTTTTCCACGATCTTACCTATAGTGGAAGAACTCCAAGGACCGATTATTTCTTCTAAAGAAATATATTCGGACTTGAGAGGTTTGAAGATAAGAACTTTAAAATGAAGTAGAAGTAGGAAAGATGGAAAGTCTATGCGTATGTTCTGCCCTTTTGATGGTTATTTATAGGCTATCGACTTGTGGCAAAATTAAACAGAAGTCTAACAAATAAAATTTAAAATTCACAGATGGTTCTTAACAAGAACCGTCGGTGATAATTACGTATCATAGACGGTTTATAGTTGAAAGTGTCTGTGATATGTTTCTCTTAAACACATCAATGCTGCTTCGCGGCTCACGCGCGATGCGCCCCTTCATCTCGGGCGATGACGTTACGATGCATCTCTTTGTCTCGCACGCCGATGGTTTTATAAGAATGATCATCCGCCAACGAAGATGAATCCCGACATCGCTCTGCTCTCTTTTGCACCTTCAATCAACAACTAGTAGAGTTAAAAAAACAATGGCTCCCCACTTTTCTCCCGTGACGCCAACGTTGGTGGCCTACTTACCCATTTTGTATGAGCACCTTGCTGGTCGTACGCTGGTGGATGCTGCAGAAGAACACTGTGCAAACAATGTCCTCCCTCCTCTAGCATTGGTTATGCCGGAGCATGTGATGGCCACCATCTACCGTCTTGACGTCCTCCTCCGCCACGTCTTCTGGGTAGTCTCCCTCTTCCGCCGAGTGAACATCACCATCAACGTAGTCCTCAAGGAAGATGCTGCACATCTCCAGCAGGATTACCATCGCTAGGAATGCAACATCGAGACGGCGGCCGATCGAGTAGACCATGCCGAGACACCTGGAGCGAGGGAAGAGAGCTTCTAGGCGCATTTCCACTTGGTCTTTGAGTCGGAGCATCTTTGGGCAACTCTCCCAACGAGCGCGTCAACCGGTGGACGTGTTTCGGTGAACCTACGCTGACCCCGAACCCTCCGATGCCAACCACGTTGCCTACGAAGAATTGAAGACGGTGATAGTAGTCTACCTGGGCCGTATGAAATAAGTTAATCTTTTTTATTTCTACTTTTTGAAGAAAATCTTTTGTAAGAAGTGACTGGCCACACTGTTTGGCCATATGTAAATAAAAAAATGCAGTTTGGAGTTGAAGTTACTGTCTACGTTGAACATGTTTACTGAATAACGCATTTATCTTACTGTCTTTTATGTGAAACTATCACAGGCTAGCGCGAAAAACAGACAATTTTTTAGCTATAGAAAGAACTATCACAGGAAGTTTAGTGGAACAAACCGTCTGTGATATGTATGACAAACGGCTATAAAATACAACAGTCTGTGATATATAATTATCAAATACAGTTTTACAAGCGTGACCATCTATGTTACTAGTGATGGCTAGATCCGTAATAATCACAGACGATTTTTAATAATAACCGTTTGTGATAATGATGACTTCACAGACGGTTTTTAAATATAAATGTCTGTGATATGTATCATAGACGGTTTGTAGTTGCAACCGTGTGTGATATGTTCAAGCTGCTTCAGCTCCCACATGATGCGTCTCTTCGTCTTGCGCGCCAATGTTACGATGTGTCTCTTCGTCTCGGTTTGTGATACGTTTTAAAAGAATGATCATCCACCACCGAAGATGAATCCCCACATAGCTCTACTATCTTTCACACCCTCCATCAACAATCGTTACTACGGTATTGAAAACTCACAGACTGTCACGCGCTATGGTGAGCACGCGGAGCATGACAACGAGGAGGTGTGCGATCGCCATCACTCTTCCTCACAATGTCATCGTCAATACCATCGGCCTCATGGCTGTAAGCTTTCCTCAGCCCATGGCTGACCTTTGCAGCCTATGAGCCACATGCAAGGCCATGTACAAGGCGTCCAAGGAGCGCGCCGTGGGGAGGTGCGTGGCGCTGGAGCGGAAAAAGGTGATGAAGTGGCTGGACAACGAGCGCTACCTCACCGTCGTTAACCACTTGGCCGACGCCAGCAACCCGTAGGCCTGCTTCATCGTCAGCCTCATGCTCGTCTTTGCGCACTAGGACATGCAGTGTTGCCTCGTGTGCCTTGACCGCCGGCCATAAGGCTGTGGCCTACGTGCTCAGCCTCCTCCTCTACACGGCCGTCGACAGCGACGTTGGGTAGCACCACATCAGCCAGGTCGAGGGCGAGCTGGCCGACGGTGGGTGTGAGATAGCTAAGAGGACTAACCGGGAGTGCAGGCAGTGCGAGAGGCTCACTGCGGAAGCGGTCCAGGAGGCGACGTGGAAGAAGATGGTCAGGCCGCAGGGCCGGGTGTTGGCGCGAACGGAGGACGGCCACTGGATGCACGGGCACTGGATACGATATGACGGAAGGGTGGGACAACTACGTCGACTTCTGCAATGACGACTGTACGATTAGGCATGAGCACACCAAGTTCTTTGCACAAGTGTTGAACTACTTGTCGTAAAGCATATTGTTATAAAATTAGCAGTTTTTGCAAATATTCAGATATAATTTCTCACCATTTTTGTCAATATTCTTCACTAATTAAATATAACAACTGCAAATCAGACTTTGAGCTCAAACTAATGCTTTACTAATATATCAAGAATTATCTCATAAACATCGATTATACTTTCAGCTAATAGAGGATTGTTTGTTTAATAGTGTAAAAAGAATCACAATTTTAGCACATTAGCCTTTCGGCAAATAGGATCAAAGCCACCGAGTAGAATCGGGCAAGACACGTGAAATGCGCTGTCTCATAAAACCAATCGCTACGCTGCGCCATAAATACTGGAAGAGAAAACATGTTTACTGAATATTTTTTACCTATAGATAGAACTATCACTAGCGGTTTAGTGGAACAAACTGTCTGTGATATTATCACATACGGTTCTAAAATAAAACTATCTGTGATATGTTCGCATATCACAGATTTTTTTAATCAGAACCGTCATGCGATAATTCACATACTGTTCTAGAATATAACCATCTATGACAGTATAATTAGATATCGTTTGTGTTTAAAATTGCCTGTGATAATGACAAACTATTCTAAAATTGTGCTTGTAGACCAAAAATTGTGTTTAAAATGGTCTTCTTCAAAGAAAATCATGCTTCGTGGTTGGCTTGGTTGCTTTCTTAGGTGTACTCGCCATCTTCTTCAAAGCAACCGCATATCAGAGACATATCTCACTACACTCAGATCTATCGGGATGACCAGATATTTAATGGTGCATATCACAGAAAGTTCATGTTAAGAACCATCTGTGATAAGTATCATAGACGGGTTTAAATAAAAAACTATCTATGATAATGCACATACTGTTATAAAAAAGAACCGTTTATGGATATGAACCATTAAATATCTGATCATCCCGACAAATCTGTCTGTAGTGAGATCTGTCTCTGATATGCGGTTTCTTTGAAGGAGGCGGTCGGCTCTAGGGCATTTGGTGAAAGAAATACCGTAGATTTGAAAGTGTGTTTGTGTTTGTAGATCTATTTGTTCTTGGTGATCTAAGGTTAATATTCCTTTTTATTTCTTATCAAATGATTGACATATTGTTATGGAAATCCTAGCTATTCTTAGCATGATATTGGAGAATCTCCTTGCTATTACTCAAATAAGCATGAAACGTATGCTTGCATATTCGTCCATAGGGAAAATCAGATATGTAATTATTGAAATAATTGTTGGAGACTCAAATGATGGATATGCAAGCATGATATATATATATATATATATTGCTTCATGAATATTTCATAGCTAGTAACATTAGGAGCATTAATCTAATTTAATACTAATTTTTTTACATGCGTAGCGTAGATGGACAGAAGCTGGATGTATGTTGAGAACCATGTGAGTGAAGAGTACATTGATGATGTGTTTACTTTTCGAAGAGCTGCCGAGCAGGATATGTTAAAGAAGGGGATAAAATTTATGTACTGTCCATGCATTGACTGCGATAATCTAAAAATGTTTACCAAGCCAGCGCAGATCGAAATGTACTTGATTCAAAGGGGTTTCAAAGAGGAGTATAGATGTTTGACCAGTCATGATGAAGATAAGATTATACCGAAAGGTAGTATCATCGTCGAGGGAGACAACGATATGCCGCATATGAACTGTGCTTTCGATGAGGGTAGGTCGCACGATGACAATCTGGATCAGATACTACGTGATGCAGAAGGAAACTATAGTGAGAGGGAGTTTGGTAAATTCGAGGGCTTGATGGAGGACTCGAGGAAACCTTTGTTCCCAGTCTCTAAGCCGAAATACATAAGGCTATCATTCGTGCTTGAATTGATGAAATTGAAGGCAAGCAATGGTTGGTCTGACAAGAGTTTCACGGTGGTGTTAGGTCTCCTAGCGGACATCCTTCCAGAGAGAAACGTATTGCCCAGAACCATCTACCAAGCCTAGAAGGTTCTTTGTCCATTGGGAATGGAAGAAGAAAGAATACATGCATGTCCGAACGATTGTATCCTCTACCGTAAAGAGTATACAAACATGTATATATGTTCGGTGTGCAAAGCATCCCAATACAAGCGTAAGAATCACTCCAATGACAGCGCGAGCATTGAGGTGAAGTAAGGACCTCGTGCTAAGGTGTTGTGGTATCTGCCTATAATTCCCTGTTTGAACCGTTTATTTGCGAACCGAAAGGAGGCAAGATTGCTACATTAGCACTTGGAGGAGCATAAGAAAGATAGAAAGATAAGACACCCTGTTGATTCTGCCAAGTGGAGAAACTTCGATAGGAGCTTCGAAGACTTTGGTACGGAACCGAGGAATATAAGATTTGGGTTGAGTACATATAGAATGAATCCTTTCGGTAACATAAGAAGGCGACATAGCACCTGGCCCGTGAATCTATATATGTACAATCTTCCTCCTTGGCTATGTATGAAGCGGAGGTACATTTTGATGTCACTACTTATCTAAGGGCAGAAGTCTAGGCACTTGTGCAACGGCAGGTGTTGCTCACGATGGGAAAGGCGTGGAAGACCGTCAAGAGTATCGTTGTCACGGAGTACGTGAACAAGGATCGGATGGCCTACACAAAGTATAATTTTGTGTCATCGGATACATGGGACGCCTTTGTGTGGATGAAGATGACCGCAGAATTTCAGTAGAAAAGTGCAGTGCACAAGGCTCTCCTAAGACAAAATGCTCACCCCTATCGACTCAGCACCACTGGATACACAGGTAAAATCCCACAATGGACGAGGGAGGGCGAGGAGGCAACCCGGTAGGAGGTCTCCCCACCATTTGCCGGGATCACAAACGAGCACGCCCGAAACTGGTTAAGAGCGAGGTCATCAACCATGTCTTCGGGCGCCACCTCTTTCACAAACCCAGTAGACGAGGGAGTGTCCCAACATCTGGTAAGATATGTCGAACTATCTAGTTGTTAATAAGTCCATAATTTTATAGTTAATAAGTCTAAAATAACATGATGGCCTCTTGCAGCAAACATTGATTACCGAATCTTCCGAAGGCTCATTCGAAGTAGTTAGAGAGAAGGATATGCTATCCACAACCCTTAGAAACAAGGAGCACCTGGGTCACACACGAAGCCTTGCGGTTTACATACCTTGGAGGCAGAGATACCAACACGACTCCGAGGCGTATAGGAGCCGGAAGAGATCCAAGGCCGAGCGCGAGGTATAGTTGAAAGAGGAGATTAGTGCGAAGATTAGTGCAGAATTTCAAGGACGGATAAGATTATTGCAGGAACAAATGAATCAACTCATCAACCACTCGCAAGATGTCCTCGTGATTTTCTGTAACACCCTAGCCCAACATGAGCCTGGAATGCTACTAAACAAACTCTAATAATTCTAAACTAGACAATCTTAATAAATTTCTGAGAACCTCCTTGTAAAGTTAATCACACAAAGGTTCCAACCTCACGATTATTCAAATATTAACTAAAACTTTCATCCAAAGACATCAAAAGATAATCAATGACATGCTAAGTATCTAACATAACTAGAGAGATATGAAGATCCACTACTCATCATTATTACATTTAATCCATTGCATGAGACAAAACATAATAATCTAAAAACAATCACGCTCAAGATCATTCATCTTTATTTAGTTCATGTGGCATGTGTGTGACTAGCAGTCTACTTCCCCATGCATGTCGTTCTTGGCTCTGTATCTAAAACAACAATAAAAGCAAGAGTGAGTCCATAGACTCAGCAAGTACATAAAGAAACTATAACATCAAGATCCATGTAAAGAAAATCAACAATAGAACATCTCATATGCAAATGCAATGCTCAAGGATCCTTTATCTCTAACTTTCTGTGTGCATTACACCGGTAATACAGAGTAAGCAACCGTCGCCGCATACCCATGCCTGTGCGCGCAAGCACAGGGACCAATTGCCCGTTACTCCGCAAGTAACGGGGACCTCAAGCCCACACTCCACAAGTGAGGATCTCGGCCCGCCACATACATGACGGGATCTCAAAGGAAACATGCTTGGTCACCGCGTGACCAAGCCTCAACATGTTCTCAATATGCATATGCTCATCTCTTATTCATCATCAATCTTACCAAAAGACAGCAACATTGTACCACAAGAAAGCATAAGCATAATTTGAGCAATCACCATACTTAAACAATCATCAAGTAAACCATCTTACTATGCAACCATATATCACAAAGCACACAAGCATAGCCAATCAATCACACCCATTTAACAAACAAAGCACTTGCCTCAACTGTGCGAAGGTGGATGTCGAGGATAAGGTACTGCTCCCGAGCCAAACCCACACCTGGACATACAATTGAGACATGCTAAGGCTACCATATAAGTCTAATAACAAAACCATAAATACAAAATGAGCACATCGTCCACTAAACGCGATCCCCAACTCTATTGCTAGCTGTCAGTTTTCTTTTCCAGAGAACAGCCCCCTTCGAAAAATCATAACTAAATGCACAGAAATCCAAATGGATTGATCTTGGACAATCTGAAAAGGTTATTGAATTCCCCTTCTAAACCTAGTTGGTGAGGTTCTCTGATTCGGCCCTTTACTAGCCCTACCAAACCAAACAACAGAGTATCAATTCTCGCGTCGGGTCTCTGGACAGCAACAATGAAATTATCATAACTTTCTCTACGTTCGTCCGAATTTCATGATATTTAGTTTTCCTGAAATCTGGAAGGATTATATACATTTTTCATTATGGTGAGCCCCTCTGATTTTTCCTCTAAATACACGCTTAAGTCGAAACACTAAAACCTGTCAGACCAACCACCATTCCATAGCACAGACCCCCTAAGAAAAATCATAACTTTTGCTACAGAGGTCCAAATGGCGTGATTCGTGTCGGCAATGAAAGGTAACGAGATAACATACAACTCTCTAGGAGATCCCAAGTTCTAATTCGGCACTTAACAATTTCTTATTTATTAAACAAGATGACTGCAGATTCTCGTCAGGATTCTGGACAGTAAACACTAAAAATAACATAACTTTTAACTCGAATGTCGGAATCCGGTGTTCTTGGCGGCCACTGAAAGCTAAGAACAATATCCACACTTCTCTAGGAGACGGGATTCCCAAATTATGCTTCTAAGGATGCGAAAATTGCCGCGCACTAAACTGGACAGAAAAGCAATCTAGCAGCAAAATTAAACGATCTGCTAAAAGAAATCGTAAACGCATCTAAAACCAAAAGAACAGCGAAGGAACCTCTTTGATACCCTTGAAAATCGCAGGAGGAGCTTCCGGGGAGGTGGCTCAACCAAGGAAGAGGGGAGGAGAGGCTGCGCAAGGGAGAGGGGAGGAGGGGGAGGGGCGGCTAGGGTTTGGGCAAGAAAAGGGGTGCCTCCTCCCCTTAAGTGGCCGGCCACCTCATGGCCTAATGGGCCAAGGCCCAGGCCCAAGTTGCCCAAATAATGCCGCGAACCCTCCGTTACCTATTTAATTAAGTACTTTCTATTTGATCCTCCTCCGGATCAATTTCTAAATAGTCCCTTTTCTTCGAATAATTGACTTTCCTCAAATTCTACTGAGTATTACATTCTACCCCTTAAACAGAATTCGACCCAATTCTAACCACGCTAAAGTCAAAGAATAATCACAATTGAAACTTGCTAACGTTACCACCACTCATGTGAACAATCTCAGACACCGCCACGCATGCGAGATTCCAATTCACAAGTCACTCCCTCTCGGACTTATATGATCCTATCACCTTAACTGATACCAAAGATCTTTCACTTCAACACTAGTCTCGACCCTTACATACACACTCAACACACGGGACTCAAAAGTAAGGTCTTACACATAGGCCAACAGCCCTAGCGATACGCCAATCTACAGATTCTTGTGACTAAGGAATCTATCCAACACACCTTTGGTTACACTTCCTTTTGGTACCGAAGTATACTGTCTTCTCAAAACACACGGAACTCTTGTTCCAACTCTCAGTCGATCACTTTACCTATGCAGGCAACATCTCCTTTAACAAGGGACGCACAAAGAACTCGCCTACCAACTCACCTATCCGAGGAACTCAACTGAAAACAAAGGAGTCATAAAGCATCCAACTCGAAACCAACTTCCCTTAGAAGAGTCCATTCCAAGATCAATGGATTTACCACAAAAACTTTTCCACTCTTCAAGTAGGCAGTTTAGAAATAAATGCCACACGCACCAAAAGCGAAATCACTCAAAAAAACAGATTGACAAATTTTTTTTCTTAACTGGAAGGAATCTCACGTACCGACAAGAACCAACTCAATTTGTAATCGTCATCCATCATAACCACATAGTTCAAGTAACTCTCACTATCCAAGATCACACCTTTTTTCAAAATCTTTCTTTTAAGACTTTATCTCTCTCTTAAACCATAGGATCCCAAATCATCGCATCACACATTAACTCATTTCTTTTAAATTGCAACCTCAAAGCTATGTTCTACCGAACACGCAATCCACACTTATGCAGGGAGACTCTTCCACCCACAATATTGCACTCTAGCCAACTTCTCTGCGAATGAATTACTTTGACTAAAATAATTCCCAACACAACAATTTGAAATTCACATCACACTCCTCATTTACTACCCCAAAGGATACGATCAATGATCATCCCGCTACTCGGAATCCACTCTTATTCTACTACTTTTACACATAATCATTGGCAACCAAGGTACCAACATAAAAATTACAAAGCCCAAATTCAACCTCCATGACTCCTACAACAAACTTCTCGTATAAAAGATCGAGTAATCCTCAGATTCATTTACTAAAATTCCCTCACTCTAAACATACTTACCATCCACATGTAAAATTTTCTTGACCAAATTGTCCTTTAGAAGAATTCTATCTCCCCGAAGGTTATTCACTAAAGCCAAGGTATACCTACCGACAACTCAACATTACCTACTATCTCATCTATTGACATTGCAGTTAGATTACTTCACTAATCTTACTCTCATTACACCATCACAGATCACCTACCCAACCTTGCTAAATTACGTAGTCGCGATACTCCAAAAAAACATTGATCAAGCTTCTAGACTTCCGATAATCCCAACATTCCAAAATGAGTGAAGGTTCTTGGATTATAGTCCTCTATGGGTTTCACTAGTTGCAACACTAATCTATTTTATTTCAACGATAATCATTCCATTTAAATCCAATTCTTTCCAAGGGTTATAGGACAAAACAAAATCACCTTCGATCGATCTTCAAATAGCTTTGGCCCTTTAATTCCCATCGCGCCGCTCACTTGATCGCCACCAACCAATCGCCACACTACACACTATAAGACCTTGCAACCCAAGTCGGTTAATCTTTTCTAAACGGGAAAGATCAAATAAATACAAGTTTTAACACATAAGGAAACACTATTCTTCACAGTGAGCACAAGACCAAGAGAAATAGTCAGATGGAACTAATCTCGAAAACAAAAGACGAGACCACCAACGAGAGCACATGTTCCACAAGAAGAGAGTTTCAAACATCAATAAATCACAATAAAACACTGCTTTTGGGACTCAAGAAACACTTAAGTGGCAATGCTAGAGAAGTTACGGGTTTCAATCTTGAACTCCAACCTCAAATACTTATGGTACACTTTTGTTTTTCTTTAACAGAGAAAACAATTTTCCTTTGATTACATCAACACCTGCCAACCCAAAGAGGAAGTACCTTTAAAACAGTTCACATTAATCACTTAAAACCCATTAGAACATTCCCACGTCTCGCCTTTCTCAACAATTTCAACCACCACAGTATGCATGAACTACTAAAAGCTCATAGATACAAAACTCCAAACTTTCCATTTAACCAATATTACGGGTGGCGGCCCAAATTACCTTCTTTCTAAAAGAATCATTATCTTTCCCACTAGTCACAATCCCTTGCAGACAATCTTACTAACATCAAGAATGATACATTCTTAACGCGAATCGCCATTATCTACTTTCCATTATAAAGCCCCCAAAAGTTCACCAAACTGTTATGTACCACTTTATCATCTCATCCTCAATTGAGAGTATACCAAAATCTTCAACCTCACTACAACAACCACCTTTATTATTTTTTTTAGAGGGAATCTACTACCCAACATTAAATGTTATACCAAGACCCTCTCATCATAGGCATACTATAATCCGACAACTTCACCATCATGCAACCACGGGTCACCAATTAAAATCCCATCATAAACCTCTCCAAAAGAAACACAACTATGAGGTTGAAACAAATCTCTTTTAACAAGATCATGCTACCAAAGACTACTTATTCAATCATCACTTGACCATTAGTGTTGCTCAACACCCACACCAACTATCATTAACGCTTGACAATTATATTTATCACGCATGCAAATAGGGTCCTACTTCTATTTACAAATACAAACCATCTATAAACACAAAGTCAACATTCCACTTTATGCTCGGAGTTTAGGCAAAATATAATTAAACATTCAATAATATCCTCTCTGTAAAATAGGGTTTCACAAGATACTACCTCAACATTCATGTAATCGACATACCTGTTTCAATCTAGCAATTATGTATGCCTATCAAGTAACCATTTATCAAAATTTCTAGATTGATATCCTCTAAGGCATCACCAAACACATCCCTAAGATAACCATCACTAATGGGTAGACTAATCCATTGTGACACACTACTCCGAACTATCCAATAAGTCTACCAATTCCACAATCTTAATAATCAGCCGAATCATCAATATACCACACCTCTTAATAAATCTTGGATTTCCAAGATAAATAGTCATACCATTAAACAACTTCATCATGTAATTACTCTGCGATAACACCAGATTTATTAGCTTCACTTCCAAGGATCCTGGTTAAGATTGATTATGTACCATATTACAGACCCAACTTGGTAACCCATACATATCCACTAGTTTCTTCGATTATAACCTCTCACTTGACCACAAGAAAACATCGCTAAAGGGTTTAACATTTTATTTCATAAAAGAACCTTTCAATTTTCAACACTCTAAACACTCAAAGGAGGTACATTGAGTCAAGACTCCCACATACAAAAGGACTTGCAAAAGAAAACTTTCATTAACCAAAAAAAAACTTCAAGCACACAAATGGGTCAAGTTTTCCGACGAAAAGACAAAACTCCAATATAGAGGTCAATCTTGACAACTAACCAAGTCCACTAGCCGCAAGAATAACTCAACAGCTTGGAAAAAAAGAATTGCTTTAAGGAGGAATTAAGCCAATGAAAACACATCAACCCTTCTCAAAAGAACCCATCAACTGTAATGAACTACTGACCCAAAGAAATTCATCGACTACAACTGGACAAAAGTTGACCAAATTCAAATTCAAGGAAGTGAACAATTTTTTCTTCAAAAGATACTCACTATTAACACTGTACTAAGATATCTCGAGGTAATCTTCTTCCTTTTCTCTTACCATGAACAATGGTGTAACTCGTAAAGCCTGGCCACAACCATGACCTCAATCCTCTCAACAAGGGCTACTCTCACTCATAATAATCATATTATAGGTATGTAAGATCATCTCATAACAGAATCATCAATACAACATAATAGAAGCGTAAATACAATGCTTGACCCACCCCATCCTACTCATGCACCAGCAGTGTCAGTTTTCGCTTAATTAACCATTAACAAATTTTTAACAAGATGATAAGTTACCTAAGTCGTTAATCTGCTCACCACGGACCTACAAACCGCTCGATACTAATCAGAACACCCCACCCAACATGAGCCGGAATGCTACTAAACAAACTCTAATAATTCTAAACTAGACAATCTTAATAAATTTCAGAACCTCCCTTGTAAAGTTAATCACACAAAGGTTCCAACCTCACAGATTATTCAAATATTAACTAAAACTTTCATCCAAATACATCAAAAGATAATCAATGACATGCTAAGTATCTAACATAACTAGAGAGATATGAAGATCCACTACTCATCATTATTACATTTAATCCATTGCATGAGACAAAACATAATAATCTAAAAACAATCACGCTCAAGATCATTCATCTTTATTTAGTTCATGTGGCATGTGTGTGACTAGCGCTCTACTTTCCCCATGCATGTCGTTCTTGGCTCGGTACCTAAAACAACAATAAAAGCAAGAGTGAGTCCATAGACTCAGCAAGTACATAAAGAAACTATAACATCGCATCCATGTAAAGAAAATCAACAATAGAACATCTCATATGCAAATGCAATGCTCAAGGATCCTTTATCTTTAATCTTCTCGTGCATTACACCGTAATGCAGAGTAAGCAACCGTCGCCAAGATACCCATGCTCGTGCGCCGCACGCACAGGACCAATTGCCTGCATTCGCAAGTAACGGGACCTCAAGCCCACACTCCACAAGTGAGGATCTCGGCCCGCCACATACATGACGGGATCTCAAGAAACATGCTTGGTCACCACGTGACTAAGCCTCAACATGTTCTCAATATGCATATACTCATCTCTTATTCATCATCAATCTTACCAAAAGACAGCAACATTGTACAACAAGAAAGCATAAGCATAATTTGAGCAATCACCATACTTAAACAATCATCAAGTAAACCATCTTACTATGCAACCATATATCACAAAGCACACAAGCATAGCCATTCAATCACACCCATTTAACAAACAAAGCACTTGCCTCAACCGTGCGAAGGTGGATGTCGAGGATAAGGTACTGCTCCCGGAGCCAAACCCACACCTGGACATACAATTGAGACATGCTAAGGCTACCATATAAGTCTAATAACAAAACCATAAACACAAAATGAGCACATCGTCCACTAAACGCGATCCCCAACTCTATTGCTAGCTGTCAGTTTTCTTTTCCAGAGAACAGCCCCTTCAAAAATCATAACTAAATGCACAGAAATCCAAATGGATTGATCTTGGACAATCTGAAAAGGTTATTGAATTCCCCTTCTAAACCAAGTTGGTGAGGTTCTCTGATTCGACCCTTTACTAGCCCTACCAAACCAAACAACAGAGTATCAATTCTCGCGTCGGGTCTCTGGACAGCAACAATGAAATTATCATAACTTTCTCTACGTTCGTCCGAATTTCATGATATTTAGTTTTCCTGAAATCTGGAAGGATTATATACATTTTTCATTATGGTGAGCCCCTCTGATTTTTCCTCTAAATACACGCTTAAGTCGAAACACTAAAACCTGTCAGACCAACCACCATTCCACAGCACAGACCCCCTAAGAAAAATCATAACTTTTTCTACAGAGGTCCAAATGGCGTGATTCATGTCGGCAATGAAAGGTAACGAGATAACCTACAACTCTCTAGGAGATCCCAAGTTCTAATTCGGCACTTAACAATTTCTTATTTATTAAACAAGATGACTGCAGATTCTCGTCAGGATTCTGGACAGTAAACACTAAAAATAACATAACTTTTAACTCGAATGTCGAAATCCGGTGTTCTTGGCGGCCACTGAAATCTAAGAACAATATCCACACTTATCTAGGAGACGGGATTCCCAAATTATGCTTCTAAGGATGCGAAAATTGCCGCACACTAAACTGGACAGAAAAGCAATCTAGCAGCAAAATTAAACGATCTGCTAAAAGAAATCATAAACGCATCTAAAACCAAAAGAACAGCGAAGGAACCTCTTTGATACCCTTGAAAATCGCAGGAGGAGCTTCCGGGGAGGTGGCTCAACCAAGGAAGAGGGGAGGAGAGGCTGCGCAAGGGAGAGGGGAGAAGGGGGAGGGGCGGCTAGGGTTTGGGCAAGAAAAGGGGTGCCTCCCCTTAGTGGCCGCCACCATGGCCTAATGGGCCAAGGCCCAGCCCAAGTTGCCCAAATAATGCCGCGAACCCTCCGTTACCTATTTAATTAAGTACTTTCTATTTGATCCTCCTCCTGGATCAATTTCTAAATAGTCCCTTTTTCTTCGAATAATTGACTTTCCCTCAAATTCTACTCTGGAGTATTACATTTTCGGAGCCAACCCCCCTCAATGTCGGAGTAGCTGTGCGTCCACGCCAATTTCTAAACATGGCGACGTCCAATTACCTATCAATGACATCTAGGTATGTACATCTTTGGAATGCTTCAAAGATAAACCTGTAGGATGCCTTAGCTAATTGTGTATTATTTTGTAGGAGACCACACCCTTCAAGCTCCAAGTGAGGATGGTTGGTCTATTTCTATTGAGGTTGAGTGGGGGATGGTGTTTCCATGCCAAGAAGGGACAGTGCTGCACGGTGCCTAGCTGGCGTAGGGTTACGCCAAGGTTCAGGTGGACATTGTACATGACAATTTCATGGCTGTCCACTGGAGAACCCCCCGAACAAAGACATCATAACAGTAGGGGATGTCGTGCACACTTTTGTCCAATGGCCCAAGAGGGACATATGCCTGGAGCTACCTGCACCGGTGTCAATCTCACGGGAAAGTCCTGCAACGATGCCAAGTCCACGGGAGCCATCTGCACCAGAGCTACCTACACCGGTGTCAACTTCACAGGAAAGTCCTACAACAGTGCCAAGTCTACGGGAGCTATCTGCACTGGATGCATCTACACCTCGTGCTCGATCGACTCTTGTGAAGTTGACCTCTAAAAAGCGAGACGACAAGGGAAAATTGAAAATTTCCGATGATATCCCCTTCTTGCCATTGGCCCAGAAATTCATGCAAGACGAGCCGTTGGTCGAGACTGTAGAGCACCTCCAAACTCTAGGAATGGCTTGCATGAGATCACATGAATGGTACATGGAACAGGCCAACAAGACGATTGGACAACGATGCTCAGGTGTCAACATCAAATTCAGGCTGCATCATCTTCACCACGAAGTTCAAGACTGTGTCTTCACAACGACCTTCGAGGACTTGTTCTTACTCTTCAACCTCGACGCCCTCGACGCCTCACTCATGCGATGCTGGACACTGTAAGTGTGTACAATCACAGTCTATGTTCGTGTAATACCGATAAATGTTATATATAACTCATTGCTTTTGTGTGTGTGTGTGTATATATATATATATATATAGATAGATATATAGATACATGATTTCTGAAGCCGAATCAAGGAAATCATCGGTAGGTTTCCTCGACCCACACTTGGTCTCCATGCAAAGCATCCAGGAGAATGCATCCTTCATCGAGGATTACATGACGATGTCATTGCTGGCTCACTGCAACAAGGAATTCATACTTTTACCCTACAACCAATGGTAAGTGCTGCACTAGTGGCTATACTTGTTGATTTGTACTTTATGAGCAACACAAACATAGGTTTAATGACCATGGCGATATACTTGTGTAGGTTCCACTAGATTCTAATTGTAATTATACCAAAACGGAACAAGGTAATATACCTTGATTCCCTAAAGAGGGCCGAACACGACTTCACAACTGTTCAATAATTAATCGACGGGTAAATACATTTTCTCTATAGATAACTCTATTGTACTCTTTCCTTCCTTTGCAATGGCTAAGCCTAACTTTTTGGAAGCACACAGGTCGTTCGCTTTGTACTTTGCTACTGGAGGGAGATCGAAGGGAGGGATCCTAAGACACGATCTAAATTTCCCGATATTTGTTAGTGCACATTAATCCTATATATAACACTTTGTAGTAATGCCTCTCGAACTAACCAATTCTATTTTTGCAGTACCACCAGCATGCCGAGCAACACTTGTGGATACTATATTTGCCACAACATGCAACTACTCCTCGGTTCCACGATGACCAATGATCCTTAGGTTTGTCAATCTTGCAATAATTATTTCATTCTTATCAATTTATATATGCACAACTTTTATCTTCCTAGCGACAGGCTGTGACCATCGCTACAACAGCATTGGAACAGGGCCAGCTCACAAGCATTCGAGGACAGTTTGCGTCCTTCTTATTGCGTGAGATCATAAAACCTAATGGAGAGTTCCACAATGTAGACTGAACTTGATTAGGATAAGATTGATCTAACTTAATGGTACATGTGTGTCTTTCTTCATGAATGGTTAATTTTAGTTCATTTCAGTTAATTGATTTGTGAAATGGATGTGGTTGTTTCTGAAATGAATGTGAATTGGATGTACATACTTGTTGTATTTATGCTTGTTTTAGAGGGCATGGCTAGCATTTCCTGAGGCTAGCCAATAAATAGAAATAGATTTAGTAATACAAAAGAATATCACAAATGGTTTCTTAGGACAAATCGTCTGTAATACATCAGCTATCACAGACGGTTTGTAAAATATAAACTGTTTGTGATACATCAGCTATTACAGACATACAATTTTATCTACAAACCGTCTGTGATATGTTAGATATCATAGATAATTTTCTAGTATAAGCCGTCTGTGAAGACCTACTATCACAGACGGGTACTACTAACAACCATCTGTGATATGTCGGATATCACCGATGGTTTTTTTACTAACCGTCTATGATATGTCACCAAGCATAGACGGTTGCTACATATAACCATATGTGATGGCCTAAGTATCACAGACGGTTTTTGGTAGAAGTCATTTGTGATAATAGGCCTTCACAGATGGCTTCTACTAAAAACCGTCTGTGTTGTGATTTATCACAAATGGCTCACAAACCGTTTGTGATAACCGTCGGTTACCATAGATACATAAATTCAGACAAGTTCAGAAATCGTATGTAATGATGGTTTAGAACCGTCTGTGATGACCCTTTCTGTAGTAGTGGTTGTCCATGAAGTAGAGGACAAAGCAGGAGAGCGCGCAGGCGCCGGTGAGGCAGGCAGTGAGCACGTGGTTGGCGGCCATGTAGCTGCCGTCGGCGGTGAAGGTTGGTGAGAGCACCTCGAAGGTGAGCACGACGCCCATGGGAAGGTGCTTCATGAGGTCGACAGTGCTGCTCAGGGCCTTGCCAACAACTATTGTTGTCATTGTTGTCATTGTTGTCTGCGTCCAGCTGTCAGTGGCGTTGCTGAGGAGCGGCGCCTGCGTAGGCAGAGACTCAAAAGCACCATGAATTTGACCATAATTCCAAAGTACTATTGATACACTAGTTTTTCGGTGGAGACTGGTTAATGTTGAATATTCACCTAGAACCTCAAGTTACACTTGCCCACAACTACACAATGGACTAAGCCTTGAATTGACAGTTTTGTGCGGACAAGTTTGACCTAAGGCCTTTGCTGATACTTGGCCACCGATTGGCTACCCCTCGGGTGGAGTATATAGGTCATACTCATGTGTCTCTTCATGAGCTTCTTAGAGATCACCCACATCTCATGGACTGTGACCAACAGTCGGGCTCATATAGGTATGTTCTTACACGAATACCCTGTAGGACCGTATTTTGCTGTTAAGTCTCAAAACACATTAAGACAAAGTCATCATACCTTATAGTAATTAGAGTACTACATCTCCAACGGAGTGAGATATAAAGTAGGAATGTACTCTACTGTTACCGAAATAGTTTGTTTTCCCAAGGCCTATTTCATGGGATCTCTGATCACATAGGTTTGGGTTACCACTATGTGTAACTCACATGGGTCTCATTCCCATCTCCTTCGATGCAATTTCAATCACATTCCGTGATAGTCCTTTCGTAAAGGGATCTACCATATTTTTAGCTGTTTGGATATAATCCACAACTATCACTCTGGAGTTTCTCAATTTTATGACAGATTTCAACCGACTTTTCACATGTCTTGAGGATTTCATATTATCCTTTATGCTTGTCACCTTTATGATACTGTTTGGTTATCACAATACATAAGAATAGCTGAAATTGGTTTTTCAACAACCGGTAAATCCATCAAGAGTTCTCATAGTCATTCTGCCTCAACAGTGGCTATGTCTAATGCTGTGAGTTCTGCCTCCATGGTTGACCTTGTTAGTATGGTCTGTTTACAAGATCTCCATGAGACAACAACACAGCCTAGAGTGAATACATATCCACCGTAGCCTTTGTCTCATTAGCATAAAAAATGCAACTGGAATCACTATATCCCTCAAGTACACCAGGATACCCAGTATAGTGAATTCCGTAACTCATTGTACCTTTTAAATAGTGCATAACCCGCTCAAGTGTGTGCCAATGATCATCTCCCGGATTAGTGGTAAACCAGCTCAATTTTCTTACAGCAAAAGAGATGTCAGGACGAGTAGCACTAGCCAAGTACATGAGTGAACTAATAATGTGAGACCCCAGTGTATTTAGCTTGTAATGCTTAGTCTTCCCTTGACCCTAGCATCACAAACAAAATATACCGTGCCTCGATGGACATGTGCTTCCCAGAATTACAGCACACATACAAAGGAAATGATTCAGTTCTAGAGCCAAAGATCGTAGTTCTCGAACGAGCACTCGAAAAGATTCTGGAGGATACTCGTGATTAGGTACTCTTTTTCCCCAGATCGTAGCATTAAGTATTTTTTGGTGAACTATAAGATGATTAGATTTATAAGTAAGTATCTCTTGTAAAATATGAGCAACACCAAATCCTTCTAAAGCCCAAACTTCCATTTCTCCTACTCGTTGTCCCCCTTGCTTGGCTCTTCCTGTTATTACAACTTTACAAAATCATGCATCATTTCCATACATCACAATAAATCAAGTCTAGCAAAAGACATACAATATATAGAGTTTTCACAAAAGAGCCGACCGGCCAAATGACATCAAGTAACAAGTGACAGTGAAAGCAAAAGTGCCATAAGATGGCTATAAACAAAAGACAACCGGTTAGCCAACACAACCCACAAGGCAACCGACCGGGCCGCCTAGTCGCACCCACCGCAGCAAAGCTCACAATAGTCGATCCCTTGGGGATCCACTTCCTCCTCTGCATACAACAAGCAATGCAGGTGAGTACAATAATATACTCGCAAGACTTACGAGTAACAAGCCTATACATAGCTACATGAAAGCTGTAACAAAGGAGATGGTTATATGGTTAATTGGACGCATAAAGCAATTTTCATTTGCAATAATGTAGTAGATAGAAAGCAATTTATCAAATATGTTTTTGAGCATTGAAATAACAGCGAGATAACCATAAATACATAAGTAATAACCTAGAGGTGACTAACCCAATAGCCACCACAAAATAGCACGAATCCCCGATTCGTACCACCCACCAAGTTTTAGTTAAAAGGTTGTAGTCTAATTCTTGCGGGAAATAATCAAGCGTGTCCATAACCTAGGACGAGGCTATTTGAATAGATTTAACCCTGCAGGGGTGTATCAATGTACCCACACTTCAGACCGCCTTTAAGCCACAAGATTAGCACACTTCTAAAGGTATGCCGGCACGGCTAAGTCCTACGAGACGTTTCCAATATTGTGTATCAACTACGAGCCGCTCGTATAGATAGAAATCCATACGCTTACATTGTAAAGCTGAAAGACAACTACCCACCCGGGGTAAAGCTTTCGGACAACTACAATGCTCCCGACATCTTCCCTCCTACAACCTCCTGCGACTCGGAGCCAACACATGCCAAAGTACTAAGTCAAGAGAGGTCTCATACCCTCTAGTGTGGTTAGCATGCAAAAAGTGCTTGGATCAATGGCACAAGTAATTCGGTCCTTGTTGACTCGGGCACCATTCCAATCACACCCAAAAGCACACTAACATACCATTGTGTCCAAGTCTAAATTATTTTATTTTTATTTTTAGTTTTCACAATTAAACATAGCATAAAGGCTGAATCATAAAGTCATAATAAGTTTGTGTGACCAAGGTTATCGACTAAGTTGACAACCGCCCATTTCTACCGGTAGCTAAGCATGACTAAGCACATTAACTCGTAAACTACTAAGTGACAAGGGCTTATCCAACGAACCCAAAATCACAGCAAGATAATCCTAGGCTCAGTAGTAGAGGATAACCATTTGCCTACAGATAATGCATCTAATGGGTCAACTAATCGACAATAGTTTAACACAAGATAGCAATGCATACGTAGAATTTGCAAACAACATATTAGAATTTGAAAATAATAGGAGCAATATGATCAAATGATGCTACATCTGCTTGCCTTGCTGGTGGTGCTCTTGCTGCAGAGGATCACTTTCAGGCTCAACAAACTCTTCGGAACCTAACACAAAAACGCAAAAATCCAATAAGAACGAAGAACACCGAAAGAAACTTTTCGATTGTATGCAGGAATAGACCTTCGTAGTTAGGTTGACTGTCAATAATAATCTTGGAGTTGGTTCAGCGATTGCTGGGGATATTGGTCGTGTGCGATTAGTAGCCAAATCATGAGTCGTCTCCACCCAAATCGAGTTATCCATCTCACCGAATGATCGGGACACCCATTGTCGCATCAGGTGGTATCAGAGCTGTAGTTGATCGGTGAGAATTTTTGGTTTTCTAGTAGTAGATTCGTTTTTCATACCTAGAGTCCAAAAAAGCCCAAAAATATTGCATCTATCATCCATACCGAACCCCATTGAGCCATTGCAATTTTCTTTTTGGTATTTTGCTTGTTGAATCATTGGTTGCATCGTCGTGTCTAGTTGCTAATCTTAAGTTCTAGTTATTGTCTAGTTGGTCATTGTCTAGATTGCTTCTCGTGTTTTCTTTCACGTTGCTTGATCGTTTTTTAGGGTTCTTAGTTTTTGCATCTAAAACAGAAATTTAATGGATTAGAACTCCTCTAATCTGCATAAAAAACAGAAAATCCGTACTATTGTTCATCCAAAAAAACCAAGAGGATTGCTGTGATCTTTTGGGAGAGTTAATGTTATTTGTGACTTCCGCCAAACCCTAGGGCCAGCCAAATATTAGAAGGAGAAAGAGGCAGCAAATAGAACAAAAGCCACGGTAGAAAAAAAAGAAGAAAAGAAAAGTGCGTGAAAATTGGTGGAGACCTTCTACTTATAACCACAAGCTTCCACAAAAAAAATTTAGCATGTTTGGCCCATGGGTTTGAAAGATATAGCCGTTTCAAATTTGAACCCAAGACGGTTTCAAGTCCGAGTAGGATTCCGTTTCCGAGACACCTTCAATAAAACAAGCATAACTTTTGCATACGGTGTTATTTTTGGACGTTCTTTTGCTCTTTTCGAAGCTATTGACGAGACGCATACTTTCCATCTAAGCCACTAGTCGCCCTCCAGGTGCCCGAAAATCGGCAATCTTCAGCCCCGAATTCGCGTCTCAAGTTTTTGGTTTCTGTTTTTGCTATTTCCTTCGGCCGTCCTTTCTGAATTTGGAGTTCGCCTCAACTACAAAGTTGTAGATCTCGTTGAAACCTTTCAAACAAGCATATATAAGTCATATAAAACTTTGCGTTTTCATTGTTTGAGACTAGCTATTTTTTCTACTCAATCTAGAGGGATGTTTACATTGCACGTTATTGCATCTTTGTGCTCTACATCGTGTGAACAATCTTGTGCCTCTACACAGAGGTTTGAGTAGTTGGCTAGCATCTCTCCTAGCACTTGGTGTGAGAATTTCCTTTGCTTGCATCAAGTTACATTGATCTTTGTGTGCGCATGCATACACTTCTCTTGATAGGTTTTGATTAGCTAGCTTTTTCTAGGCTATGATCGGCAACATTGACTAGTACTTTGAATAAATTTTCAACTTGCATTACTAATTTGATTGTTGCTAATCCTTGATACCATATTAAAGCCTATCCTAGCTCCACCTACTACCATTGTACAGGTACCAGTTGCTTGCAATCGCTTTGTCAATCTTCGAAGATCGTTTAGTACCGACACTAGCTACCGGTCACCACCTATTTTGCTTGGTAAGAACTTGGTATTAGCTTGAATGTGAGCAATTTTGAGCCTCCAGATCCTAGTAGTTGATAGGAATATATACTTGTGATTTATTTTCTTGTTTTCTACTAACTATGTCAGGTTCACGGAATGATTACAAGATAGATCCACATCTTCTTCGAGCTATTGAACGGGAGCGCAAGAAAGTCCACGAGGAAGATGCACGCTTCAGATGAGTTTCTCCACTACAAAAGGTACATGATCGTGACAGTACATTTGGTAAAACTAAACTCACTTTGCCATCCTTTGCTGGTAAATTTGATCCTGATGCCTATGTTGACTGGGAGATAGCTTTAGACACAGAATTTGAACATTATGAATGGTCTGATAGGCAAAAGATTAGAGCTGCCACTAGTGTTTTTGTTGAGGATGCAATACTTTGGTGGAAGTATTTACGTAGACATGGAAGAGTGCCTCAAACTTGGCATGCATTAAAGAAACTTTTGAGAGATGAATTTATTCCTAAATATCATGCTGATTATTTGTTAGCCAGATTACAACGTTTCAAATAAGGTCGTAGAACTGTAAGGGAATACTATCATGAATTGAAAACTCATTTGTTGCATTGTGGCTTTGAGGAACATGCTGAAGCTACAGAGAATAGATTCTTAAGAGGACTTAATCAAGAAATTCAGGACCTTCTTGTTCACAAAGAATATAATTCTCTCTCTTATTTGTTTATCTTGGCCTGTAAGGTTGAACGTCAGATTAAGGAGAAATTGAGAATGCTTGATGATAGAGAACATAAGAACAAACTTGTGTTTGTGTCTTTTTCTGTGACTAACAACTTGCAGAAAGTTGAGAACCATGCCGAAGAGGAGAATGAGCTGATTGAACCACCGACTCCATTGGTTGAGAAGGAAGATGAGGAGATGGATGCACCTACATCATCTGAGAAGAGCCAAAAAGGTAAAGACCATGGTGCTATCATCACTCAAGGTCAGTATGCTTGTGAAGAACTACAATTATCCACTGTTCATGCTATTTTAGAGCAAAAAATTAGTGGAAAATAATTCTGATATGCACCGTTTCAAGTAGAGAATTCCGACTACATTGATTTGAGTGCACCATGTGATAAAATTGTTAATTTACTTGCTGACTTCAGTGCACCATGTGATAAAATAATTGAATTGCTTGTTGTTATTAGTACTTCATGTGATGAGTTAATAGCATATAATGATCATGTGGAATTGGTTAGACATAAAGAAGTTTTAAATAGAATTTCGACTACTGACTCTTTATGTTACATTATGTTGGATCCACCTATGAAATTGTCACATGCTATGGAGAAAGTTTCTGAAATCGCATGTTCGAAATCCTTGTCTAGTGCCTACACCCTTGGGTATAAGTTTAATTTGATTAGAGATTATGGTGTAGACAATCAATTTCTTATATATCGAATATGCATAACTTGTGATTGTATGGATGAATTGAAGCTTGTTGTTTTAAATAACAATTCTTGTATGCTGAATTTTGTTCATTTTGAGAGGAAAATATAAATTAGTGATCATCCAATGCATGTGTGTTCATCTCTTATTGCACCATCTAGTATTGATAATCTGAATAATGATATTGAATTATGGAAGAACTTACAAATCTTTTCACCCTTGCTAGATGAATTTGCTATTGCTCGATTGAAATCTGATAATATGGATGAATTTTGTTTGATTTCAAAAGTTGTAGATTTGCCTATATGTGCTACCACTACAAGTTTACAACTTCGGAGAGTTGAATTGCATAAATACTTCACCTATATTTGCAAAACTAATTACAATAATTGCTAAGTGAGAAATTTTGTTTTGCTCATTAACATATATGATTATTCTTGGGGTAATAATACAATGAGGTTTTATGATCGATGTTGTTTTATAACATTAATTGTGCAACAACGAAGAACTGTTAAAATGGATGACATATACATATACCATGCATACACATTGGCTTCTTTGTTACCCTATTTTTAGTTTATCAAAAGCCGAGGATGGCTTCATTTTCAAGAAGGGGAGGATGATGAGGACATGACCCTATAGATACAATCAATTTTGCTATGCTTGCTGTTCCAAATACAAGAGCTCGTACACTTCACTTAAATTATCAGGTGAGCTCGTTTTTAGGAGTGCCTTTATACTATATGAACTATATGGTGCTACCTAATGATAAAAATATATATTTGTGCAGCACCACATCACTTTGTGTCCAAGCCAAGCAAGAGTTCAAGTTGGACACGTTATAGAATCCAATTCGGCCTCCGGAAACAACCCTGACTTCAAATGAGCATAACTTTCACATACGGACTCCGTTTGACGTCTACAAGTACTTGATTGAAAGCTTATATTATCCTCTTTCCAATAGATCCGGCCTCACCTTCAAATTCCTTCTGTGCGCATTTCAATCATCAAAATAAGGTGCTACATCACATGTTTTGACCAAATTGGGCCTTGTAATGCTTGGGCCCAAGGGAAGGCGCCACCCTAGGCGGCCCATACAGTTCACGCAGCATTGTTCACGTGTGAACAACACTGTAAATAGTACAACACCCTTAGATCTTAGCTGTGTGCGGCTCCTCGTCCCCTATTTAAGGAGGTCGCACCCCTCTAGTTTTCCTCAGATTTTATTGAGTTAAGAGTTAACTACAATGCAACTTCGTGTATTGTCTTATGTCGACTAGACCAACCATAATACCGCTTTCGAAATCCCAACTTTATCAAATATTTCAATCCTATTTTCAATTTCAGATTGCTAATTATCTTGTTCTTGCGTGTTCTTCGATTGCATGTAGGAATAGACCTTCGTGGTCAGGTCGATCGTGCTTCTAACAAGGTCGATAACAATCTTGGAGTTGGTTTAGTGATTGCTGAGCATATTGGTCGTGTGCGGTTGGTAGCCGAATCGTGAGAGTCGTTTCCGCCAAATCGAGTTATCCATCTCACCGAAAGATCGGGACACCCATTGTCACATCAAAATCTCCTTCACGATGTACATGGGGGGCATCTGTAGAACTCATGCTTCATGCAGAACACTGGTGGAAAAAGCTTTTCGATAAGGTTTTTACTAGCCAACTACCCTTCATGATGCCAAAGAGTTGGTTAAAAAGTATGTACAATGCCAGTTTCATAGCTGGCAAATACACCAACAGGCTCAGGAACTACAAACTATAACTCTATCTTAGCCTTTTGCGACGTGGGGTCTTGACATCCTAGGACCGTTCCCAAAAGCACTAGGGGGCTTTGAGTTCCTTTTTGTGGCTATCGATACGTTCACAAAATGGATTGAAGCCGAACCTGTGATTAGGATAACAATGGAAGCCACTAAGAGGTTCATGATGAGAAGTGTGATTACTTGATTTGGTGTACCTAGTCGAATAATTACAGATAATGGTAAACAATTTTTGAGCAAAAAATTTCAAAAATTTTGTGATAAGTTGGGTGCCAAATTGTGTTATGCCTCTACCGCCCACCCACAAAGCAATAGTGCAGTCGAACAAGCGAATGGACAAATTATGTAGGGGACCAAAACTCGGGTCTTTGACCAGCTTATAAAGTGCTCGGGGCTTGGGTATAAGAGTTACCCTCAGTATTATGGGCAGTTCGTATGACAGCTAGTTGGGCTACAGGTGAGACACCCTTTTCCTAGTTTTTGGGGTTGAAGCCATGCTTCCACCAGAACTAAAGATTCGGTCGACAAGGGCCAAACATTTCAATGACTCTAACCAGGAACAACTTCGAACGGATGACATCAACCTACTCGAAGAGAAGAGGAACCAAGCCTTGATCTATTCAGCAGTCTACCAACAAGCCCTGTGCAAATACTACGATCGTAAGGTCCAACCTCGCTGCCTTGTTGTAGGAGACTTAGTATTGAAAAAAAATCAATCTCAGTTTAATCAGAACAACCTTTCCCCCAAGTGGGAAGGTCCTTACACCGTGGTCGAAGTTACGTGACCAGGCATGGTACGACTCGCAATGGAAGATGGCAGAGTCCTTTCAAACTCTTGGAATATCAACCAATTACGCAAATTTTATGTGTAACATCCTTCTTTCTCAATAAAGTTTTAGTTTTTTCAATCTTTATTGTCTTAAAACTTTTTGTTGAGCAACGCTTCGACATTCGATCGCTTTTTAAAACACTTGATTTTCTTTACACTGGTCGAAGGAGGGTAACATCACCTAGCCGAAGTCTTTCCTTTCTACATGTGGTCCTACCTACTAGAGGGAACTTCCTAGCGTCGACATGTTCCTAACTTTTGCTGCCATAACAAAGAAACTAAGTTCAACAAAATGTGGTCAGAGCAGTTTATAGCACACTCTCTTTAAAATTTTAGTTTGTTCGACTAGCTTTTACATGCTCGATTCAATTACACTAGTCGAAGGAAGTACACCACCTAGTCGAAGTCTTTCCTATCTATACGTGGTCCCACCCACTAGAAGGAACTTCCTAGCATTGCGCTGTCTCTAACTCTTGTTCTTAGTGCATGACAATTGAGTGAGTTTGTTGATCTCAATGATTTGGTTAACCTAGTCAAAGAAAGGGACATCAACTAGTCGATGTCTTTCCTATTTGCACGTGGTCCTGCCTACTAGAAGGAACTTCCTAGTTTGTACTTGTTCTTGCCTCTTTGCACTCAGTACAAGGCAATCGAGATCGACACCAAAGGTCGAATAGCTTTTTTACACACCCTTTTACACACTATTTACTTAGTTTATATAAATAAACTAAGCAAATAGTCGGTGGCTAGAATAAAGTTATTAATATGACTTCAATTCTTAGCCTTAAGTTCAATTTCTTTTTTTTTCGTTGTCTTATGAGTTACTAACTACTCGATGAGATAATTTGCAGGAAAAAAGAAGCTTTATATACATACCCAAAAACTTGTCTTTACAAGTTTCCTATTACAAACTATTCTAACGAAGGAGATCCTATTTGCATGTCCTCCGTGACCTTCTTGCTGACCGACTGTATTTCTTCAATCAACCACCCTACTTCTACTTCAGAGCAGTTGAAGTTAGTTTCGATTGGCTGTAGACTAAGATTGGGGTCATGGGCTTTAAGTTTGGCCAGAGCATAACTCACTGCGCCTTCGACCGCCTTTCTTATCGAGTTAGCTGGGTTGGTCCTCAGAGTGGTCACCAACTCTTGCAAAGTTCCGACTTGTTCTCCAATGGCACTCATGTGAGAAATCATCGTGTCTTCAAGAGGAGTAACCTCCTTAGCACGTAGCCCCCTGAGTACATTGTTCAAGAGAGAAATGTTGTCTTGAAGGTTGATCTTCATCAACTTCATCTCCTCCTGACTACAAGTTGAAACTTCTTGGAGTCGTTTTATTTCGACCGCTTGCTCTGAAAATAGAGTACGACCAGTTAGACAAAATACCTCTTAAAATACTAGTTAATATAACTGGTCGTATGTAAAGGTTTTCTTACCTACTAGTCGAGAGTCAAGCTTCTTAACTTCATCGTCATGGGAGGTAGCACCCTTTGCGCATTGCTCTTCCCACAACTTTATCTTCTTATCTTTTTATTTACCGAGACGAGTAAGCTCACCAACTACCACAACCTTTTGTTCGACCTCAGTTTGGAACTTACCTATCTCGACCTCTTTTTCTATCAAGGGAAAAGAGTTAGAGAAAGAAAAGAAAGTCAAGTATATGAGCAGTCTTAAGTTCAACACTTACTGTTTATTTCATTATGCAACTCACCGGTTGTACAATTTGCCTCCTGAAGTTTTTTAGTAGGTCTTCATTTTCTTTCCTTAGCTTCTGCAACTCGACTTTCTCGTAGTCGAGTGCATCAGCTAAAGTATTTTCATCACTCCTAAACCTACAAAGGTTAAGATTAATATGAGAACTAGACTAGTAGTCGAAATTCAAAAGACTACATGAGACAGTGACTTACCATCTCTCTGCCTGCTCGCAGAGTTCCGCTTTTTGCTATCTGAATAGCACAAGTTGTCGATGATATTCACTAACAGTGACAAATTGTTCCGAAGCTTTCTGCATAAAGAAAGAGAGTGAGAAGCGAGAAAAACCAAAAATGTAAATGTTTCGTATCAGATGCTTACATTAATGCTTGTTCGAGCAAAATTGGAGAATACCCTCTGGGGATCTTTGAGTTCATCGATCTCTTCGACTCGGTCCCACCACACCTTTTCGAGATGCTCATCATCAAAATTCATTCCCCCTGTTAGGAATGTCCTTAGGGTGAGCGACTCGGTCACAAGACCTGAATGAGGAAGATCCCACAATGGATACGAGGCCAAAGAACTCAGAGAAAAAGTTGATATACTCTTCTTCTTCTTCTTCTATGATGGCAGCTTCTCCTTGGGGACCGAGGGGAACGTTCACGACGACTTCCTTCTCGGCGCAATGGTCGGAGGTTCCAACACCACCTTGGCCAGATGCTTCTGACACTTCGTCTCCCATCTTCACCTCTGCCTCCATGACCACCTCAGTAGCCGTAGTTGCTTCAACAGGAGCGACTGTCTCCACCGCAGGGACGGTGGTCGATCCTTTGACCACCTCAGTGGTCGTAGTCGCTTTGGCGGCAATGACTTCGTCCACCACGGGGTAGTGGTCAATCCCTTCACCACTTCTGCTACCATCTCTATGACTGCAGGAGAAACACCAGTTGTCTCTACGACTACGGGAGAAATGGCGGCGGATTCTTGACAAAAGCGTCCTTGGGGATCTTGGGAGCTTTGTGCTTAAGGGCTTCGATCGCTTCGAGCGCTCCTCTTTTCTCTGCAGCCACTACGTCTGCAAAGAATTAGCTGAGGGAGCTGGTCGGAGGGGGAGTAGAGCTTGAGCCTGCACTGTGCTTATCGGCGGCCCGCACCAAGCGACGCTTCTTGGCTGGAGGAGCAGTAGCTTCCTCCGACCCCACTACAACGAGTGTTGTTTTGACATCCTGGTTATCTCGATGGTCGGTCATGCCTACTTTCGGCAAAAGTTAGAAAATGAACCATACTTAGTGGTCGTTCTCTATGAATACGAGGCCCTAAAGATGAAATCAAGCTTCGATTACCTTTAGGCATTCCTCCTATTCCTTTGCGGACAAGACCGACAGGATTTGAGGAGCAACTATATCTGGTGGGGGATCTTTTTCGCAAATGAGTTTGACTCGGTCATCAATCTCTACTCGTGGGAGATCTGTACGAGTAAAATAAAATTTTCAACGATCGAGCTCGAAATCAACCAAAATAGAGCTAAGTCGAAAATTTACTTACCCTCCTCGAAATCCCTAGTCGGATCTTTCTCCCTCGAGTACCTCCACATGGAGTGTACTCGTTTCTTCAATGGGCTGATACGGCGCGTGATGAAATCCTTCAACACGTGCCATCCGGTGAGCCCCTATTCCTTCAAGTCCTTTATGGCTTGAATGTAGGGGGCAATCCGGTCGAGGTTGGTGGGAGTTGAATCCCAGATAGACCTCTTCTCAGCAGTTTTTCCTACGAAGGAGAGACTGTCGTCCTTGGTCAGCTTCCAGTAGAACCACTTCTTCTTCCACCCCGGCCATGATGACCGGGTGAACATTCGAATGTACTCCTTCGACTTCCCGTCGTGGAGCTTCAGACCACAGCTTCTTGCGATTCCAGCTTGTCGACCCATCCCGTAGTAGTACTGAAAGAGATCCAAGTCTGCTGGAATCCCCATGTAGGTCTTGCACAAGTACACGAACACACTCAACATTTGATGGAATTGGGAACAAGATTCACCAATTCCACCCCCAAAGTGTTCGAGTACGAGTGTGAGGAAGGGGTGAGCAGGCAATCGAAGGCCACCCTCACACTATGCCTGGAACACTGGAATCTAGCCGAACTCCCGTAACGGCCAATGCTATTCGGCAACTTCAATCCACTTCACAAGTTCCTTCTTTGGGATCCTCTCGGCGGCGACCAATGCTTTCATCTTCGTCGCATCCATCTCCGATTCAACCCACTTAGAAGCGGTTCCAGCCATCTTCTCTAAGTGGGGTGGATTTGGATTTGGATTTGGAAAAGTTTCAAGAGAGCGTCCGATTGGGTTGGCGGTGGAGAGAACAAGGGTTCGAAGAACAGTTGAAGTAAATGGGGAAAAGTAAGAACCCTAAAATCATGCCCGCGGTAAGTTTTTATAGCCACGCAATTGAGTTAGAGATCGCGGGAACTCAACAGTTGCCACCTCTTCGGGAACCGCTCCAACGGACAGATCTATAAGAGTCGATTGGGATTCTTCAATTTGTCTAATCAAGAAAATCGAGTCTATCTTTATAACTCAAGCGAAATTACCTTCTTGACCATGCTTGTTTTTGGTCGAATGAAATACCAGTCGAAAAAGTTTATGCTTTCGACTACCATCAATCTGCGACCACCTCGTAGTTGTAAGATCTTCAACGACCTCTTTTTCAAGTAAGTCATTTTCACTAGAAGTTGGGGGCTAAATGACGAGGATATAACAATCCTCATTTTGCTATATATCTATGATTCTTATTATAGATGGTAATACCTTTATGTTAATCCTAAGTATACCCCTTAAATATTTAAGAGGGATGGACTTAACCCTGTGGTCATAAGCCTTTCTACGACCATGTAATAGTCGTAGCTCCCTCCGCGACCACTTTGTGATCATATATCTTCCTACAACAAGGTTGGCTACGACACCCTTATAATCGATAAAGCCTGCTGACTTGTGGGCCTGGTCTATTAGGGAGCCTTGTACGTCGTTTCCAATACACATGGTAGTTTATATGCGTAGTTGCTCTCTAGAATAAACTACAAGATTTCCCTCTGTCTCGAACGATAAATACCTAGCAACGTGGGGGAGTTATCTCTCTGACAACAACCTCCATCAACAGTTCATTTTTGGAATGTTGGGACGTCTCTTTGCTTAGAATAACTGCCACCTCCTCATACGCTATATAAAGGCTGAAGTGAGAAGGCAAAAAAGAGGCCAAGCAATCCGGAGCACAAGACATTAAGCATTACTCTTTTCTTTGATTGTATTCAATACTCTCAATACAATACAACAGGAGTAGGGTTGTTATTCTCTCTAAAGAAGGCCTGAACCTGTATAAAATCCCTATGTCTACTCTCTGCATAGTTCCAATTGTAGGAGAGCCCCCGAAGCAAATAGTCATACGTAAAATCGGTTCTAGATCACCGACAGAAGTCTTTTGACTCAAGCATGGCACAAGATGGACAAGGATGACCGAACAGGAGCTTCGGTGCAACAGGTTGCATCAAGTGGCGCAGGGCTCGGTGCAAGTACCATGGTGGTTCCAGTGGGAGCCAAATGGGAGAGACTTGCTGACAAGAAGGGAGTTAATGATCAACCTACACGTGGTGAAGTATGGGTTTACTTCACGACGATTGGACTCAGTCTTCAGAGAAGGATCGAGAATATGTATATAGATATCTTCACCAAAATGTTGTGTTGGTTACTTTTGGAGAAACCGCGGTGCAAGATGGCACAAGGAGAGGTAGTTTAGGTCAAGTGAAGATGAAGATCATGAAGAGACGGATTCAGGAGACCCGGTTCGTCATTCGCTTTGAGAAGCGTGTATGAGTGTAGACCTGTTTGTGTGTGGGCTTAATGGGTACCTGATAAAGTTTTCTCTCTTAACTAGCCTCCACTATAAATGGAAGTGGTGCAAGATTTGCACCTCTTGAGCTCTTCCAAGTAGAAACCCTACTTTGTGATTTGGGGAAAGTGAAAATAGAGGAGGCTAGAGTTTGAGGAAGATGGATTGATTGGGTGCTCAAGTGTCGAACGTTTGTCCTCCATGGTGGAGTGGCTGCAAACCAACAATCTCTTGAATCAATCCAAGCAAGATTTCCTCAAAGATGAGTTCTCTCTTGTTCCACCTCTCTCTTTGATGTATTTTGGGAAACTATGTGTTCATTTGGTTTCCTTGGGTCTTTTGCTGCAATCTAGCTTGCTAGGACATGCGGGAATCCATCTAGGTTCATCTTGACCATCACAAACCCACGAGCAAGTTTTTGGATTAAAGTTTGATTTTCCTCGGTTCTTGTGCCTTCTTTATCTCATCCAAGAAATTCATGGAGCCTTGTCCTCGATTGTTCCAATCATCGATTGGAATAGGTTCCTGACCTTCTTGATGAACTATGGTTGAAATCTTAGGGGATTTGGATCACGGATTTGGAAATTAGGTCGTTTTGTTATTAGTTCAGGTTGCAGCCTCTTTAACTGGCAGTCAGACCACCAGTCAGCAGCGATTTGACTGGCCAGTGGTTAGACCGGCACGGTCAAACCGGCTAGCCAAATAATCGACCGGCCGTGAGGGGGTTTTGTCTTGGGGATTATTTGTTTCAATACAAGACTTCCGCTGTGCTTGTTCTCTGATCTTCATAGCTTCTATAGCTACTGAGGTGAAGAAAAAGGTGAATACCGCCAGGGTCGAAAACGAGTAGGTTCTCCTATTCACCCCCCTCTAATTGTCGTTCCGGTTCAAAACACCAAAGATATCGGACTTCAGTTTGGCAAGTGTTTTTGAGGGAGACCACACAAAGCATATCACTAGAGGAGTGGCTAGAACCTAGTATGCACATATGAACTCAAGTATTCTATTTTGTTAGTGCCGATTTGATTTATATGCTGCATTATAATGTTTTACATTTCTTTCGTAAGTAATGTTTTAATTCTTCCCATCTACTTGTAGTGGATACATGCCACCTGAGTATGCAGTTCTTGGGCATGTATCAACCAAGTAAGATGTCTGTACCTTTGGAGTGATTATTCCGAAAATTGTTACTCAAAGAAGAAACAATATTTCATCAGAACCGATGATAGTTGGGCATCTATTGAGTAATGGCCTATGTGAGTTCTGTATCGTGCAATTTCCATTTTTGAAAGTTGCTTATATGTAACATCCCAATTTTTTGCATCTTTTTGAAAATTTTAAAATAAAAGGAATCAGTTGAAATTTATTGAATTCTTTAAAGCTTAATTTGAAATTTCAAAAAATTAAAACAATTTAACATGAATAAATCAAACTTTAATTAAATTCAAAACTGTTTTGTTTGAGTTCCTCTGGTTCCAAGTTATTTTCTAGATTTTCCAAGTTCTTTTGTTATTTCTTGGAATTCAATTTAATTTAGTTAGTTATTTTATGTTTTCCCAAAATTTCTTTCCTTATTGTAAAATTTAATTTAAATTAATTATTTCAAACTGTTGGCTTTTTTATTTGGAGTTCTTGCTTATATCAATAAAATCAATTCCCATCCTTCGCCTCAATTCAAATTATGTAGTTCAAATCTCTCAATTCTATTTTGAAACACTAAATTTAGTTTTCCATCATTCTTTCTCATTTCTCAAATCTCTCTGAAAATTCAAATCTCGACTCAAAATCCAAATGTCCAATTTGAATTCGCCTTTTTCTTTGGGCCGAGCCCAAATCTTCTTCTTCCTAGCAAATGGCCCACTTCTTTCTTCTCTCTTTCTTTCTTTTTCCTTCATCCACCCGAGCCAGCTTCCCTGCCCTACTCCTTGATCTATCCTGAGCCGCTGCCCAGGCCATCGTGCCCCATACCTCAGCTCGATCGTGCCAGCCCTGCCCTCGTCCACGCCACGACAGCCCTGTCTCCCAACCTCGACCGCGCCAACCCCGCGCCTGAGTCGCACCCGAGTTGGCGCCATGTGGCACCGTGTCACCGCCTTGCACCACTCCCACCCGCGCTGACTGTGCCCTTTTCGCACGGCCACCACCCACGTAGTGCTGTCACCAATGCACCCCACGAATGCCTTAGCATTCATTTTCCCTGCTGGTGTAACACCCTGGCTATTCAGAAGCCAAAATACTACCTAAAGAATCTAACATACAACCATAATCAAGAGAATTGAGACAGTATTCCAATTTATAACAAAAGGAAGGAGGTCCACCCTAATAGCACAATAGCAGAAATATAGTCTGATCCAATGTAAGTCAAGTTCCATAGCGGGAAATAAATATGCATAACCAATAGGGAGTCATCAACCACAAGCAACCTCATTTATTACAGTTTTTCACTAAACGATGGAAAGAAAATAACCAAGCTCTATTATTGAAAATGGAATATGGTGATGTGAGTTTAGTGCATGTCTACTCCCTCCCAAAAGAGTCATCATCAACGGACACCTAGAACAAAACAACAAAATAAGAGTGAGTCCGGGACTCAGCAAGTACAGCGAATAAAAGGACATATGGCACATAAGAATAAGTCAGCGGCATTGAAGAATAAGAACATAACACTAAAGGATTATCTGAAAGAATGTAATGAAATGCATGGATGCCATGAACTGATTGGACTGCACTCCTGCTTATACCGGTATAGCTAGTGACACACCCGTCGGTGTTCACTTAAGCCCGTATTTATCGAAATACGGGGATCCAAAATACCGTATGAAGAACGTTTCATACGGGTGTCCAAAACTGTCCACATTAGAATGGTGGGACTTCACATGCCCATACTGGAGTTGATGGGACTTTAGACTCCACTCCCGTGGACGGAACATGAACATGGATGCATGAATGATCTTATGTATTATGACTAACATCACATCCACATATATGAAAAGAATATATCATTGAAGCTTGTCACATATCAAATGAAAAAAAAACACGAACAACAGGCATCCAGTATTCACAAAACATATGCTTGTCGATGTACTTATGAATAAGGACTAGCATCATCTCCGAACATATTAGACTACACTCCTGTGGACGGAACATGAACATGATCATCGTAACTTCAATGATATATACACAATTCACGTATCAAATGAAAACACAGTACGAGCATCAGGCATCCAACATACACAATTCATACAAGCAACAGTGTACTTGCCTTTAGCGTTGCGATGCGTTGGGAGGCAACGATGATGCAGCTAACCTCGGTGCCTCACCCCCTACACCAATAAGTTACTTCAATAAGAACCAAGACATCAAGACACTACTCGCAACGCTCCTAACTCATACCACAAAACCTCCAACGTTTAATTATACACTTTACTCCAATTGAACTACATTCTAGCAGAAAGTCGTAACGGACAGCAGTAATAAAAGTAGCATAACCTTTGCTCTGAAATTCGTAAAAAGGTAAACTTAGGCTTGTTTGAAAGGTAATGAAATTATCTACAACAACCTAGTTGGTGGAAATCCCAAATTCTATATGTATCTAACTCCAAAAGACCGACGAACACTTTTTGTCAGAACTACCGGCAATTCTGGACAGCAGCACGGTAAATGCCATAACTTCTAATTGGCTAAACCAAACTTAGCGTTCTTTATCAATATAAAAAGCTAAGACCAAGGCCTACAATAACCTAGTTGAGTGAAAGCCCTGAATTGTCCATTAACATAATCATGTTTTAAAAGACAACTTGACAGTTCATTCTCGTCAGGATTCTGGACAGCTGAGACGGAAACTATCATAACTTTTGATACGTACATTGGAATTTAGTGTTCTTGGCGGCCACCGAAAGTTAAGAACAACACCTACATAACTCTAGCAGATGGACATCTCAAATTCGGCCTCTAAGAACTCGAAATTGGCCACGCAACAATCTGGACAGAAACTGCTCAAAACACAGCAGGAACTCGATCTACAAATCTAAGCCAAAATATGAACCTAAAACAAACAAAACAGTGAGGAAATCTCTCAATACCTTTGAATACCTCCAGAAAACTGAGAAATCCCACAAAGATCCTTCTTCTCCTCCTTTCTCCCCTCTTTTCCCTTCTCTTTTCCTCTTACTTATGGCCGGCCAGCAGCTGGAAAGCTCCAAGAGGGCAGCAATAGAGGGGCTGACCTTGAGGGAGGGAGATGGGGGCGCCCATGGGGGAAAGAGGGAAGGGTGGAGGCAGCCAAGGGTGAGAAGGGACAGGAGAATTCGGCCAGGGAGGGCTTGGTGGCGGCTAGGGGGTAAGGAAAAGAGAAAGTGGGAGTTTGGCTAGGGTTAGGAGGGGGGAAGGGGTAGATTTGGGCTGCCTTGTCCTTGGGCCTTTGGGGGGCCTCTCCCTCCTCTCTTGGCCCACACAAGGCCCGCCACATACTGCCATAACTTGGGCTGGGGTCCAAGTCCACAATTCCTCCACAAATCCTTGAATTTTAATTTTAATTACCTCTCCCGAACGCCAAACTCTCTAATCGCAAAAATAGGGTATTACAGCTGGTTTCCATCATTTCAGCGAATTCAAGTCACAACCAAAACCATCGCCCACACTCCGCGAGCGTTCCCCATCGTTTCACTCACCGTCTTCGCCCTATAAAGAGAGCATTGTGTTTGCCTTGAACCCCTCTTTGTTTTGCCACAAGCACCGTCGTCTATCTCACCTCCATGATGATGAGGACATCTCTTCCACTGGTACAACCATACCTACTGCTTCTACTCCTAAACTTGATGTCCAAGAACCAATTACTAGAGCACGTGCTCATCAACTAAATTATAAGGTAACTTCATTTCTAGGAGTTCATAAATTTGGTATTGAGGATGGATTGCTACCTAAGTCTTGTGATGTTATTATACTTAGGAACCAAGGCAAGGGGAGCAGCACTACTACCACAACAAGTCTAGGCCAATCCAGTTTTAATTCCAGATCAATTCGGAGTTAGCCTGACAACACCGACTTAAAACATGCATGACTCACATACGGAGTCCGTTGGAGGTGCACGAGTACTTGATTGAAAGCTTACGACGAGGACTTTCCAACGGATCCAACCCTATTTTCAGATTCGTTGTCTACACATTGCAATCATCAAAAGAAAGGGCTGCATCACTTGTTTGGGCCAATTTGGGCTTTGTAATCGTACCGGGCCAAGCTCAGGTTGGTGCGTCCTCCTCCCTGGCCGCACCCAACCCTAGGACGCCCCTAGCTACCTCCTTGGCTACAACTCCTCTTATAGGAGCCGCCGCCCCTTTGCTAAAACTCAGGTTTTGTTAGATTAAAGTTTAGCCTTCGCTACTTTATACAGTGCCCTCTTGTTCGACGAGTTCAACAACGACATTGTTCTTCGGAACCCCACTTTTCAATATGAAACTTATTCCTATTTGTAATTATATATTGCTTATCTATCTCATTCTTGCTTGTTCTCGATTGCATACAGGAATTGATCTTCGTGATCAGGTCGATCGTGCTTCTAGCAAGGTTGATAGCAATTTTCGAGTTGGTTCAGCGATTGTTAGGTATATTGGTCGTGTACAATTGGTAGCCGAATCGTGAGAGTCATCTCCCCCAAATCGATTTATCCTTCTCATCGAAAGATTGGGACACCTTTTGTCGCATCAGGTTATCACCGATCAACTTGTGCTCTAATACCACCTGATGCGACAAAAGGTGTCCCGATCTTTCTATCAGAAGGATAAATCAATTTGGGGAGACGTCTCTGACGATTCGGCTACCAGGCAATCGCAGAACCAACTCCGATATTGTTATCAACCTTGCTAGAAGCACGATCGACCTGATCACGAAGATCAATTCCTGCAAACAATCGAGAATAAGCAAGAACGACATAGATAAGCAATCTAAAATTGCAAATAGGAATAAGTGTCGCATTCAAAAGTGGTGTTCTGAAGAAAATGTTGTTGTTGTACTCGTCAAACAAGAGGACAATGTATAAAGTAGCAAAAGCTAAACTTTAATCTAACAAAACCCAAATTTAGCAAAGGGGCGGCGGCTCCTATATGAGGAGTTGCAGCAAGGAGGTGGGGTGCCCCAAGTGGGGCTACCTAGGGTGGCCGGCCACTATATGGGCCAAGTCGGCCAATACATTACATAGCTCGAGGGCCAACAATAGGTGACGCAGCACCATGGCTTGTAGACGTAGTACGACCCGATGAAGTAGAAGTAGCTCGGCTCAGAGGAGTAGAAGTAGCTCAGCCCAATTGGAGGAGTAGGAGTTGGATCAGCCAAAGGCCCAATTGGGAAATATGGAATTGAAGTAGCCGAAAGTCCAATTGGAGAAGATGTGGTTGAATTAGAGGATGCAGTGCAGTGGTTCGAAGTACTGGTTGCATCCTTATGGTTGATGTCTGTGAGACCCCGGTTTATTTAGCTTGTAATGCTTAGCCTTCCATTGACTCTACTATCACAAACAAAATATACCGTGCCTCGGGAAAATGTATACTTCCCAGAATTGCAGTATACAAAACATTGCATCGATTCCATACAACACACAGAACCAAAGCTAAAGCTTTACAAGCAAAAGACATACATGATAGTTATTACAAAAGAGAGGCCAACCGGCCAAGACAAGTAAAAAGAGTGAATCAACAGTGGAAGCAAAATGCCATAAGATGGCTATGAACAAAAGCCAACCTGTTTGCCATACACCCACAAGGCAATTCGACCGGGCCGCCAAGCTAGTCGTCCACACCGCAGCAAAACTCACAAAAGTCGATCCCTTAGGGATCAACCCCCTCTGCAACAAATAAGCAATGCACATGAGTACAAAAATGTACTCTCAAGACTTACGAGTAACAAACCTAGATACTACTACATGCAGGCTTGAATCAAAGGAGAAGGCTCAAGGTTCATTTTCAGCATAAAGGAGATTTTATTTGCAATAGATAATATGTTGAAAGCTGTTTTAACAATCTGAATTTTATTTGCATAAATAACAATGTGAGACAATAAATAATAATCATAAAGACATCCTGGAGATGACTAACCCAATAGCCATCACAACAATAGCACGAATTACCCATTCGTACCACCCACATCAAGTTTTAATTAAAAAGGTTGTAGTCTAGTTCTTGCGGGAAATAACCAAGCGTGTACATAACCTAGGACGAGACTATTCGAATAGTTTGAACCCTACAGGGGTGTACCAATGTACCCACACTTCAGACCGCCTTTTTGCCACTAGATTAAGCACACTTCCTTTGGTATGCCGGCACGGCTAAGTCCTACGAGACATTTCCAATGGAAAAAGCTAATCAAGAGCCGCACGCATGGGGGTTAACCCTTAGTGACCTGCCGCGAAATAGATCACAAGGACCCATACGTAGAGTAGGATGCACCGGCCTAGCTCAAGCCGCTGCGGGTGCTCCCCTCTTTCACGTGACCCATGTTGCATATAGAAATATACAACCCACCACACGACTCATTAATTAACACCCCCCAAAGTACTAAGTCAAGAGAGGTCCCATACCGCCCTAGTGTGGTTAGCACGCAAAATTGCTTGGATCAATGGCGCAAGTAACTCGGTCCTTGATGACCTAGGCACCATTTCTGTCACACCATAAGATCACACCATCATACCATTGTGCCCAAGTCTAAAATATTTTATTTTTAGTTTTAGTTTTCACAAATAAACAAGGAACAAGGTACTGAACACAAGTAATAACAAGTTTTGTGTGATCAAGGTCATCGACTAAGTCGATAACCGCCCAATTCTACCGGTAACTAAGCATTGCTAAGCATCATATTGTAAAGATAATAAAAGACCATAAATAATTCACCAGGCTCTAATTCACCAGTGAGGATAATAACCTAGGGCAGTGGCAGGGGTGAACAATTTCAGGGAAACAATGCATTAGGATTAACTACCTCTAATCGACAAAAATTAACTTTGACACAAGAAGCATGCATACTTAGTTTTTTGCAAACAAGGTATTAGAATTTAAAAGTAATGGGAGTAATATGATCAAATGATGCTACATCTGCTTGCCTTTTTGGAGATCACTGGTTTGCTGCAGAGGGTCACTCTCGCAATCAATAATTTCTTCGAAACCTATCGCAAGAACGAAGAACACTGAAAGAAATCCAATAACCAAAGTCATCCAAATCCCAAGAAATTTACACAACAGCAAGGTTATGATTTTAGATGAATTTAGCAACAAGAATCATGTCATTTGGACTAAATATGCAAAAGTTATGGCCTAAACAATTTCTTTTAGCCTGAAAATTCAAATTAAATTAATTTCGGGTACTGTTCGTGGCACAATTTTCCAGAAAGTTCTAGAACCTGAAATTTTTATGACAGGTAGAACATGGCATTCTAAGATCAGCAAAACTGAGTTCACTTCATTTGGAGTTAAAATGAATTACTCATGATTTTTCTAAGTTGTAAAATTGGAGCACACCATTTTTCAGAGGCAAGGATATGAACAACACCTAGTCCACATTAAAGTATACTAACAGAGGAATTTTACAAACTTGAGTTTGCCCAGTTTGGAGTTATACAAAAAAAATTATGCATTTTACAAGCTTTATTTGATTTCTTGGAATACCAAATAATGACTAAAACAAGTTAATATTATTTACAAAATTTTCTGGCACACAAACAATGTCTAAATGTATTTTTCGATTAAACTTTAGTTAAACGGGAATTTAACACAGTTGGAATCATCTAAAAAGGAATTCAAATGAATTAGTTATGATATTTCCAAGTTTAATACAATTTTCAGTTTACAAATAAAAGGTTTCGGGAATAACTTATTACCAAACCAAAGAGAAAAACCCTGGGCTGTTGATTTGGAATCAAACGGCCCAAATGCGCAGCCGAACGGAGTGCACCTTGCGCACAAAGGGGCCGACTATTGGATTTGATCCAACGGTCCTCAAGAGGTGGGCCGTTTGAACTTCATGAACGCCCCCTCAAATCTGGGCCGAGGATGCAAAAAGAAACGACTTAGATCAAGGATTCCTTCGGAAGGCCGAATGCAACAAAGATCTGGGCCGCAGATCTCAAAATGAACGGCAAAAGAGGACTTGACTCGCTAGAACACCTAATGTGCTGAGGAGGTCTAGGCCGTTAGATTAAGATCTGACGGCCCAAAGCTGACGGGGAGGTCCTAAGGGTCGAAGTCCAACGGAGGGAGATCCCGACGGCTAAGATCTCGCAGGGGGAGATCTCAACGGTCAAGATCCATGTGAGGGAGGTCCTAGCGGTTGAGGTCTAAACGGAGGGAGGTCCCGACGGCTAAGATCTCACAGGGGAGGTCTTAACGGTCAAGATATCCACGGGGAGGTCCGCACGGATAAGGTCTTAACAGAGGGAGGTCTCAACGGCTCAGATCTCCACTAGGAGGTCCTGAACGGTCAAGATCTGCCTTGGGTGGTCTAAAGAGTTAAGACATTTGGGAAGGGGAGGTCCTGGGGTTTTCTTTAAAAAAGACCAAGGGGTGGTCTTTTGCATAGAGGACCCCAAGGGAGGTCCCGAGAGTGGTTTTTACAAAAACGACCACGGGGTGGTCTTTTTGCGCAGGAGTGATCCTAACAGCCAAGATTAAAGCCAAGAAGGTCCTAAGGGTTACGATCTAAGCTGGGGGAGGTCCTGGCAACGATGGTTTTACAAAGAAAGATCCTACGGTTAAGATTTAACCCACAAAGGTCTTTAACGGTTGAGATCTAATCTAGGAGATCCTGGGGGTTGTCACGGAGGTGGGTTAACGTATGACAACAGGAGGTCATGGTCCACATGTAAACGACACAAGAACCACTTCCGACAGCCATTAAGTGCTAGCCAAAGATTAACTATTAATGAACAAAATCTATGTCCGGAGATGACAGTGCTACAGTATATGTCCGAGTACGACACGACAAAAAGCCCAAGCGCAAGGAAAAGCTCATCGACGGCGATGTGGATCACGCCGGCGTGAACCAAGGGCACCAATGGGTTCAAAATAGCGTCGTGCACCCACCGGGCCTACTCTCGATGGCGGCGACGGCCCAGAACGCCGGCGAGCCAGAGAGAGGTGACGATGAGCAAAACGGAAAGAGGCGAAAAACACAAGGAGCTCCGCATTTTTCTGAAAAGCAAGTGCCAAGGCCTAAAAGGACTAATGAGAGGGTACCTAAGGATGGAGAAGGTTTAGAGGTGGTCGAGGAAGCGTTCGCGATGACGACCACCGCCGGTACTGAGGAAGAACGGGGTGAGTGTGGTGACAAAGAGAAAGTCCCCAAGTTTGACAATCTCTGTGAAGGTCAAACCAAAGAAGTTGGGGAAATGCTTAAGGTGACCAGGCGAACAAGTTGACACGCCAAGATTGCAATTTGAACCACTGGAGCCCGAATGTCCTCGAGGAGCTCCAAGGTCGAGCAATGGCGGCTAAGAGGTCCTCTGGTGTTGTGAGCACAAAACATAGAGAGGAGCTCGGGTTTGCAAAGTAGTGTCTAAAAGAAGCTAAGGAGGAGCTCAGGGCCCTTTTAAAGCCAGAGAGCAAGGAGAAGCAATGGCAGTGCCCCACGGGTGCACTGAGTCAAAAGCTCCTACCAAGGGCACTCTTGAAATAACGGGGGCAGGTAAAAGGGAGACTTTGGGGAAAGGCTCTAGCGCACAGTTAATGTTTGGCAGTAAAGAGCCATTGACAAGGACAAGAATTAACAAAGCACTGCTCCTCTTCTGCCATGGCGCACGCGCGCAAGGAAGGTCATGATGACCAGCTCAGAGGTCCCATCAGTCAGTGAAAGAACCCGAGGAGGTCCGGTCAAAAGAACATAACAGTTGGGGTAGACTTAGACTTGAGTCAGGAGGTCTGGATGGTTGGATTAGAAACGGAGGACCCAGATTTTAAGTGAGGTTCGGAGGTCCAAACGCTCAAGGAGATCTGAGACGCAGATCTAGACAAGGACAGCCCACGATTACTTAGGCTCTAACAGAGGTGGTCTTTGAGGAGGTCTTTGCACCCGACCTAGGGTGGACTTTCCAAAGATACAAAGGGAGGTCCAAGGGGAGGTCCGGGAGGGTGTTCTTTGCAAAAAGGACACAAGGTGGTCGTGACCAGGGTGGTCTGAGCGAGTGGGAGGTTTGAGAGGTCCCGAGATCGTAGCGGTAGACCAGAGATCTAACGAGTGAGACTGATCGCACCTAAAGGGTTGAGCCCGAGGTGCTCCAAGAGGTTGGGTTCAACCCAGATCTCGAGTCTGGCTCGAACCTAAACCAAGGGTTTGACTTAGGGCTGCAATTGAGCTGAAATCTTGGAGGAATTTTTAGAGGTAGCAAACTAACTCCAAACTTTCTGAAATTTTACAGTAGCTTGCTAACTTTGAGATGGACCTTAAGTAAAATTTCCAGAGGTTTTTATGCAGAGCATTTTTCTCTAGAAATTTCTCAAGGTGCTAGCCTAGGGTTTGACTGACCTCCAAAAATATTCAAACAATTTCTAAAAATTGTAAAATTTTTCAGAGGGGTCACATAACATCTTTAGAACCCAGGAAAATTATTTCCAGTGGATGATCCCCAGATTTGACAAGGGTTGAAAAAGAAAGGTCATGGCTTTAGTCAATTTGGAGGTTCGGGTTTTTGATTTCCCACAATTCCTTTACAAGAATTGCAGAAAATCTCAAAAACTTCAAGATGCAAGAAAAGTTTTAATTTCTACACATTTTCTCACATTTGAAACACAAGTTGAGAATTAGGATGTTACAATGTCCTCATCATCCTCCCCTTCTTGAACTTTAGTCGTCCTCGACTCAATCGTTTTCTCCAAGTCATCACTTTCCTACAAAAGGTTAGTAGCAACAGGAGGCAAAGAAACACGCATATCTTCTAATGGACACAAAGATTCTTTGCAAATCATAGTATAGCATTCAGATTCATATTTTTCTAAGTCAATGCAATCAAATTTTGTAGCTAACATAACATCAGCTTTCAATTTAATTTCACTTGGAGCTATAATCTTATGATCATCTTTTTTCTTTGCCTAACTTTTTCTCTCAGTTCTTTCTAATCATCTTTTAATATGGCAGCAGGAGACATTGGAAGCAAAGTGATTTTCTTTTTTTATATGTGAAAGTATAATGATTAGATCTACCATTATGTTCAGGATATCTATCATATTGCCAAGGTCTTCCTAACAATAATGAGCATGCCTACATAGGTACGACATTGCAATCAACATAATCATGATATGATCTAATAGAAAAATATACTCGCACAAGTTTAGTCACCTTCAACTTACCACAAGAATTCATCCATTGATGTAGTAAGGATGAGGGTGTTGAGTTGTGGTCAAGCAAAGCTTCTTGACCATGTCTGTGCTAACAAGGTTGTTGCAACTTCCGCCATCGATGATGACTCTACATAAACGTTCCTTGATGACGAACTTTGATTGAAACTAGGTGTGACGTTGACTTTGTTTAGTATGCTCCATTTGAGCACTTAGCACACACTAGACAACTAGGCTTTGGTACTTGTCAGATATCCCATGGCCTAATTGTTCTTCCTCAATTTCATCACCCGTATTGTTAGCTGCAACCAAAACATGTTCTTCCTCAATATAGCTAGCTGAAGTGTACTCACCATTATCCTTAATAAGTAACGCTCACTAACTTGGACAATCACGCATCAAGTGTCCAAATCCTTTGCAACGGTGACATTATACATCTCTAGATTTCCCTGTAGAAGCAACAAAAGAAGCACTTTTTATGGGGACTTGTACCTTTGCTGATTTGCTTGCATCAGGAACATGTGCAGGAGTGGAAGGAGCAGCAAGGGGCGCACGGCTTGAGGATGATGCATTACGGCCAGAAGTGGGGGAAGGTGCCATGTGTTGTTGCTGAATTGGCCGACCTGCCAAAGATCATCCAAAATTGCCCCTAGAGCGAGATTGTCGACCTTGCACTTCTCTTTCTGCTTTACAAGCAAGATGAAACAAGCGAGTGATAGAATTGTATTCTTTATAATCAAGTATGTCTTGAATTTCACGGTTTAAGCCTCCCAAAAACATAGCCATTTTAGCATCTTCAGTTTCTTCTAAACGACAACGCAACAAATCAGTTTGCATTTCTTGATGATAGTCCTCTACATAATTACCACCTTGTCTTAAGCATCACAATTTATTAATCAAATCACGAGAAAAAAAATATGAAGGTACAAATCTATGTTTCATTGCTCTCTTCAAAACATTTTATGTTCTATGTATGTTCTAATTAGTACAACAATATTCACTTCACCAAATAGATGCAAAATTAAAAAACTCACTAGTAACAACCGTAACTTTTTTATCTTCAGGGAATTCATAACAAGCAAATTTTTGTTCTACGGTTAACTCCCATGTGAGATAAGCACCAGGATCATATTTTTCAGCAAAAGAAGGCATAGTGAATTTGATTTTGAAAAGTGGGTCATCACGATCACGTAGCTCTCGTTGATTTCTTCCCATACCTTAACGATTGTGACGAAGCCGACGATGGTTACAATCATTGTGAACATTCAATCCATCTATTTTCGTATCAGCAGTGTAGTTGTTCACATCTTCTTCTTCCACCTCATTTGCCTAAGAGCGAGCAGCAGGTGGTGTGCGGCGAGTAGGTGGGTCCTCCACCCTTGGCTCATGATCATGGGCCGTGGTTGCAGCAAGTGGCCAACGTTTGAGATGCTCAACACGAGTGCAGAGCGCCGCGAGGTTGTCGTTGATCTGATCTAAGGCATTGTGAACATTCTCACCGAGCAAGTGTTCAAAGCGCCGCACGATCCCTCTCGTGTGAGGTGTGAGAGGACCTTCGTTCTCATGCTCCAAAGAGTGGTCGTTGTTGTTCCCACCATGTGTAGATCCGCGTGACCCTACCATTGTTAGTATCAACAAGAAAAATACACAAGTGTATAAAATTCCCTATCAACTACCAAGTTCTTGTCAGGACTCAAAAATACAATTCTGGACCCTCTGTGTACTGTACTAGTCCAGGATCACGCTAGTGCACACAGTGGCAACATTGATGAAATACCATTTCTATATACAAAGATGACTAATAAATAGGCAAATAACAATAAATATCAGAGTAAAGACCTTAAGGTCAAAGCTTACAATTAATACCTCAAAAGGCGAATAGCTCAATAAAGCTGCAGCGGAACGTAGCGAAATAACTTTAGTGAAGCCCACAGGCAATAATCTGGGGTACGCGACCTAGTTCTCCACGATCCTTGAAGTAGACCTTGTTGACTGACAATTCCTCCACTTCTATTACATGTTTTACAACAAGCATGAGTACACAACCGTACTCGCAAGTCATACCACATAATGCAATTTATAGATGATGGCTTATTCCAAAGGAATGGCTTCTGTGGTTATTTTGCAGAAATGTAACATTAGCAATTGAATATGAATAATAGATTGAAACCATAATTCAAAATAAATAAACAATATTAATTTAACATTTGATTCCACAAAGACACATAGCCTAATCAAACTCTTTCACACAGCCATATGACTTAAATCACACAGCTATCCCTTCCCAATAGTTTTATGAAAATATACCACTTGTGTGAAATCCCCGAGCATGTCCATGACTACGGACGCGGCTATTCGAATAGATTGATTAACACTCTGTAGAGGTTGTAAACTTTACCTACAAGATGCAATCAACTAGATCAGAGCTGATCACTACAAAACCTTTCTGAAACTTCATCTCAACATTGACACTCCCAGTGTGCTTTACCGCTATACCAATCCAAACACAGTGCTTGGCATAACACACACCGTTGGACAGGGATGAGGCGAACCGTCCCGCGATGCGACTACCTGGTAGTACACACCTCCACCCATCACTGAGTTCCTAACCTACAACCTGAGTAATCAATGTCAAGACTCCGTAACTTACTAAGTTAGGCTTGTCCCATCAGGCATGTGGTTGTACGATAAGGCTTAGTTCAATGGCGCACAAAGTTAAGTTCTTAATTGATCAAGGCAAGACTTCTAATTTCTAACTATGCCACACAGATTATTGTTCTCATTCACACAGTTCCACCATATCACACACTATCCACCACATGCCTCAGTCTAAATCCTTTCCCACCCTATTGGTTAAGTGCAACACATGCTATCACAAAGTAATAACACATAGTGCACATAGTTTTATCACAAAGTTCCATAATCACTAAGTCAAATTTATAATTGCAACTCAGGTGATGATGATAACTCGTTGCATGGCTAAGCAGCTACTCGTATCTAACCAACCCATGTTGATGCTATGATAATACCAACTAGTAATTAACCAATCTAGGGTGACAAAGATCAAGGTAATACAATAGGCAAGGTGGATATAATCAACTTGGCATAGCTAATCCCAAAAGCATTTAAATAAATACTTAAAGTAAATGCAGTAGTTTGAAACAAAGTATTTTGAAAACTAGGATTCAACATGATCAAAGGTATAAATTGCCTTGCTATAGCAATGATGATCTTATTTATCTTTGATCTTCTACTTTCTTGAACTTCAGCTCCTTCAGATGATTCCGGGATATCAACATATAACGATAAAGAATGTGCAAACAAACAAAATTCAAAAATACAAATCAAATAAACTCCAAATTGAAATAGAATGGTATTGAAAGATAGATAATGAATTTAGATGAATTTAGGAACTTGAATGGGTTCAATCGGAATTCGGATGAAGAAGATATCACAACTACAAAATAGGTCATACCAGACACCTCATCACAGACGGTTCCAAAGGAGCCGTCTGTGTTGAACTTATACAGACGGTTCCATTTGGAACCGTCGTGATATGTGCCTCATCACGAGCGGTTCTTATTACCAACGTTTGTGATACTTCCTGATGGTTCGTAATATGAACCGCTCTGCGTGATGAGGACGCTATCACGAGCGGTTTGGAAATAAAACCGTCAGGAAGTATCCTGAGCGGTTCAATTTTATAACCGTCTGTAATATACTAATATCACAGACGGTTCTAGGTTGGAACCGTCTGTGATATTATTATCACAGACGGTTCCAAGATAGAACCGTCTGTGATATTTCTTTCCTACCTCTTCATCTCCCGCGCGATGTGTCTCTTCATCTCACCATCGCATAACCGTCTCTTCGTCTCGCACGCCAACGATACATGTGTCTCTTCGTCTCACGTGCCACTTACTCCTAGTTCTTTATAAGACGGAATAATTCACCGAAGATTAGACTCCCATCGCTCTTCGTCTCACGGTTTTGAGTACGTAAGCGCAGCAATCGCCAAGGTGAGCATGCAGAGCATGACGGCCAGCACCAAGGCGAGGAGGTCGGTGATCGCCGCTCTTTCTCACGATGTCGCCGTCGACATTGTCGGTCGTGTGGCCGCGAGCTCTCCTCAGCCCATGGAGGACCTATGCAACCTACGATTAACGTACGTACATATTTATACCTACAAAATACGTACGTATGTACTACTATTTATTCTAACATCTTGAATTTTGTGCATGACGTATATTGAGTTGCAAGGCCTTGTACAAGGTGTACAAGGCAGCAGTGGGGAGGCGCGTGGCGCTGGAGCGAGAGGAGGCGATGAAGTGGCGGGACAACGGCGCTACCTCGCCGTCGTCAACCACCGCCGCGGCGGCAACACAGGGGCTTGTTTCATCGTCGCGCGGGCTTGTCTTGCGCCCCAAGACATGCGGCGCGCCTCATGTTCCTTGAATGGCGGCGTGACCACCACAAGGCCACGGCCTCGTGCTCGACCTCCTCTACACGGCCGGCGAGATGCGCGACGTTGGGAAGCACTACATCGGCCGTGTCGAGGCGGCGGCCGGCGGTGGGTGCGAGACGGCCAAGACCAACCGGGAGTGCACGCGGTGCCAAAGGCTCGCCGCGGACATGGTCCAGGCGGTGGCGTGGGGGAAGAAGGCCGGGTCACTAGGCCGGGTGTGGGCGCTGTCGGAGGATGGCCACCGGTGCACGAGCACTGGCTGCGGTATGGAAGGGTGGGACGACTACGTCGTCTTCTGCAGTGATGACTGCAGGATTAGGCATGAGTATGCCAGTTTCTTTACAAAGGTGTTGGACTATTTGCCGTAAAATTTCAGTTTTTTAGGTTTCTAGAAAGGTGGTGCAGCTGGACTATTTTCCAAATTGAATGAATTTTTAATGCACCAAAATATACGATCCATAAGGACAGGAGCGATTAAAATTCCACGTTGACATCAAAATATACATACGACAGATTACAGGTCCATAACACATGATGTTATGGAATAAATTAATTACAATGGAGTAATTTCTTAATTAAAATATAGCCCTTCATGATGATCGACGCGCATATAGCTAGCTTCCTCACTGGGTTCTTCCTCGAGCCTGATGCCGTCTCCAAAAGGAGGCAACTCGTCAAATTGATTGTATTCTTCCTCGTCCACTATATTCTCAACTCCGACAATCCTTCTTTTTCCATGAAGAACTACGTGGTGCTTCTTATTTGCCGGGTAGGTTACATAGAAGACTTGAACAACTTGGTTAGCCAGTACGAATGGTTCATCTTTGTATCCGACACGATAGAGGTCCACGGTAGTGACGCCGTACTTGTTGACCTTCACCTGTGGGAGATGGACCCAACGACACCAAAATAGGGGGATATTGAAAAGCACGTAGTCGAGCTCCCATATCTCCTCTATTTGCCCATAGTACGAGCTCCTCAGCCCATCGGTACTGAATGCATCTATGCGGACACCGTTGTTCTGGACTGTGCTCTTTCTATTCTGAGTTGCCGTATAAAATGTGTACCCATTTATGTCGTATCCTTGCCATGTGATAATTGTAAATTATGGCCCTTTTGCCAACCATAGCAGCGTATCATCACTTGAAGACCTCTCAGTCATGATTCGCACCTTTAACCATTCGTTGAACCGACGGTTGTGCTCTCTCATGATCCAAACCTCCGACCGATCTGGATTCTGTTGGCGTACCATGTCTTTGTGCTCGTCGATATACGGGGACACTTGGGTCATGTGTTGCAAGACCGTGAAATGGGCTTAAGCGTATGTATCCAGATCGGGAGTGATTGATTTCCTTTCGATGGTCCCGATACCATCCAGCCTTCCCTCATGACGAGATAGAGGCACACCTATCGGTTCCACCTGAGCCATGTAGTTGACGCAGAACTCAATGACCTCTTCGGTTGCATAACCTTCGATGATGCTGCCCTCCGATCGAGATCGATTCCGTACGTAGGACTTGAGAATTCCCATATACCTCTCGAACGGGTACATATGACGTAGGAACACAGGACCACATATCTTTATCTCTTTCACAAGATGAACAATGAGATGGACCATGATATCGAAAAATGACGGAGGGAAATACATCTCAAGATGACATAGAGTCGTCACCACCTCGGCCTGTAGAGCATCGAGTCCTTGGGGATCGATGACCTTCTGAGCAATTGAGTTGAAGAAATAACACAGCCATAAGATTGCCACTCGGACCTTGTTCGGCAAGATACCCCTAATTGCAACAGGAAGCATTTGTGTCATCAGCACATGACAATCATGAGACTTCTGTAATACCCCAAAAAGTATTCAAAAGGATGTATTCGGGAAGAGAATATTTAATCGGGAGAGATTAATCGAAACAGGAAAGGGACCAAATATTAAATAGTTTAGCAGTGTTTTGAGAGGGGGTTTTTCTGCTAAAGTGGGACAACTTGGGCCTGGGCCTAGGCCCATTTGGCCTTGTGGTGGCCGGCCAAGGGGGGGGGAGGCGCCACCCTCCCCAAACCCTAGTCGCCTCCCATTTTCCCCTCCTCCCCACTTGTGGCGCCACCCTTGCTCCCTCTCCCCTTGGCCACCTTCTCCGCCCTATGCGCCTCCTCCCATGGTGTTCATCCCTGCTGCCGGTCAAGGAAGGGCTCCCGCTACCGGTGTCGAGATTAAAGAAGGAGGAACGCTGGGAGGTAGATCGGTCAAGAAGAAGAAAAGAAGAAGGGTGAAAGGAAGGGGAGTGTTAAGAGGCGTGTGTTCATGGTGCTCATCAGGTTCTTCAAAGGGTAACGGATGTCAATCTTCATCTTTTGATTGGTAGTAGATGCGAAATTGCTTAGAATTGATTAGATCAAATTGCTGCGGGTAGATAATCAATTCTGTCCAGAATGTTGCGCGGCCAGTTTCATGTGTTTAGAGGCCGAATTAGGAGGTTTGGTCTCCTAGAGATATGTAGATTTTGTTCTTAGTTTTCAGTGTCCACCAAGATCACCCAAATCCGATTAACGGTCAGGAAGTTATGAATTTTTTAGTATCGCTGCTCTGTTAATCTGTCAGTTTTGAACAGTCTGTAGAAAATGGGATGAATCTGCTAGTTAAGGTCGCAATCAGAGGACCTCAATATAACGAAAAATGTGGGTAATTTCTATACCTTTTCATAGAGTTAAAGAACACAAGATTTGCACGTTCGTAGAAAAAGTTATGGATGTTTTAGTGTACTGTCCAGAGAACCCGACGTGAATTTTGATGTTCTGTAGTTTGGCTTGGTAGAGGTAGTATTTGGCAGAATCAAAAGGGCTCCCCAACTAAGTTTATTTGGGAAATTTAGTTGCCTTTCCAGAAAGTCTGAGAACATCTTAATTGGACCCCTGAGCAGAAAGTTATGTATTTTAGAAGTTGACTGTCCGTAGTGAACACCAAATCCATCGCTAGAAATTGGAAGATTGGAAACACTTGGGAGTTTAGCAAGTTAATTTGTGTTGTTATTTACGATTTTGGTCCAGTATGTTGGTCTTAGATTGGGGTTATCTTTATGTTCAGGTGGGAGCGTGATCCCAGGGTAGCGCCCTCTTCGCGTCCACCGTTCTCATACGGTTGAGGCAAGTATTCGGGTTATAGCATAACTATGTTTTTATCTTGAGAGTGTTTGTGTTTTACTCGTAATAGCCATGCATGGATGTTATTGTGATGAGTTCCAATTTATCTTGGTGAATGCAAGTACTCTGATTGAGAGAATAATGATGAATGTTTGATATAGGGTGCTAGTACTTTGATGCGTAATAACAATGCATGCTTTATAGTATGATATGTATGTTTAAGGATGGTGAACACTTGAGTTATGATTAATTGTTATTCATGAAGGATTGTTCATGTTTACTAGTATTATGAATATATGTGCTATTCATGGATACTAGAATGCTAAGAATGTCATTGATGAGGAATGCTTGAAGTATGAATAAGTTTATTCATGCATGTCGTTGTTGTGAATCCATATGTATGATGTTTTAAAGTTTTGTTCATGTGCATCATGCAATCATATTGGAGGATTGGTCACGTGGTGACTATGCATGATCGAGGTCCCGTCATGTAGATGACGGGCTTAAGGTCCCACATTCGTGGAATGTGGGCAATGAGTAAAGAGTCCCCATCATTAAGATGATGGGCAAAGGTCCCTATACAAGTGGTGTATAGGTTCTTGGTCCCGTGCGGAGGGCACGAGCAAGGGTATCCATCGACGGATGTATACCCCGCATTACCGGTAAAATGCGAAAAAGAGATAAAGTTCAAAAGGTGCATTGCATGGTCGCATTACATAAGCATGAAGGATATGTTTAGTGTAATGTTTACTTTGGTATATTGATGCTATGACTGTGAGTTTAGCTTTAGCCTTGTTGATACTTGCTGAGTCTTTGAGCTCACTCTTGCTTTGATATGTTTTAGGTACAACTGGCAAGATCGGCATGCATGGGAGGGAGTAGATGTTTGGATGCACGCACTACCACTCAACCTTAAGAATTACTTATGGATGGTTTTTGAGATTCAGATTAATTGTAATAATGAGAATAACAAATTTTGGTTATGTTTAATAGATTATCTTGCATGTTTGAATGAACTTGAATATGGAGTTTATTGCTAATTGCCATGATTATTTGTTAGAGCCTCGGTATAGTTGACTATACAAAGGAGGTTATGCCAAAAATTGGTATCAAGTTTTAGTTTAATTTTAATTCCAGTAGCATTCCAGGCTCGTTGTGAGTTGGGGTGTTACAGTTGGTATCAGAGCGGGCTTTAGGTCCGTGGTTAATAGAAAAATATTAAATTAACACACTGTGCATAGTAGATGGGGTTGGGAATTACATTGCTTCCGCATTATTTGTTGTTATGTTACATTTGTTGAGCAATTGTGAATTGCCTCTGTACTATATTTCTTGGTGTTAATCTATGTTATGATATTCTATATCTATAAATATATTCTATGATTGCCATGAGATGATCATGTATAATCATACTTGATTATATTGTTTATGCGAGTCATTAATGGTTGTTAAGAAGTGGAGGCCGTGGTTGTGACCTTGGACCTTGTCAGGTTATAACACCGTTCGTGTTAGACGAATAGAGTAGTTACCCCGAATACCATAGTTGCAGGAGTTGAGCGTGAGCTGCTTTGGAAAGTTGTATTCTTTCTTGACCTCAATCTTGACAAAATTGATAATTCCTTGGTTGATCCTTCTTTCTCTTTGGCAAAGATTGACTCATTTATTCATTTGATAGTTGGGTATTGAGAGTTTCTGTTGCAAATTTGTTAACATGAGAAAGCTTTGGCTCTAAGTATTTCTTTTGGGATTATTCGAGTGATGAAGTTTAATGCATCTCTTTTACTCGTGGAAAATGTTAAAATCCTTTTGTGATGCCTTGTTATGGTTAAATCAGATATTGTAATCAAATAACTCGATATGGTATGGGTATCAAGTTGAGTCATTGGTTTGGTGCATAATTAGTATTAATTAGTAACCTTGGAAGTGAAATTGATTAAGTTCATGTTGTCTTCTACTAGTTCTTGATGAATGTGATATATGAGTAGTGACTGAGAGTATGTCCATACCTATTCGAGTCAAAGAGATATTAAGAAGTATGGAATATTGATGAATTAGTCCGCCATTAAAATCGTTTAGGTTGCTAAACTTGTTGGGTTCTTTGGTTCCCATGGTTTAATTAAAATGGTGGAAAGGAAACTAGAGGAAATGCTAGAATTACATATTCTCTAGTATGATTATTTACTGGAACTGTGTATAATCGGTTGAATGGATTGAATATCGGTGGATCTAGAATTTATGGGAGGAGTTCTATGTAGTTCTTCTATATAGAATGACACGTTGTAATGTTATTGAGACTTTTAATCGATAGAAGATTTCGATTTTTGAAGTTTTAGTGTGTTTTTGCCGAAATCCAAATATGAGGAGGAACAGTTGAATATGTGTTTGTTATATCCAAGTGATTTGGGAAGGAAAGTAGGTAGTAACTAGATTTCATAATGAAGCCAGTTGATAACAACAATGGTTGTCATATAACTGTTGTGTGTTGAAGTTTGATGATGAGCATCGCTAAAAGTTGAACTGATATGATATAATAGGTGGCTTATGCCCACATGATTGTGAAATAATCGGATGATACTAAGTCCTTGATGAAAGGGTTTTGGTAGGAGCTTTTCAATTGGGTAGTAGACCCCTTCTAAACTTAAGAGGTTGATGTAGTGATGTTGTATGGTTTTGGTATACTCTCGTTTTGAAGATGGGATGAAAAGTACTATGAAACAACTCGGTGAAACTTTGGGGGCTTTTAATGAAATATTTGATGATAAAGATTCGTGTTCAGAGTGTATTAATCTTGATGTTAGTAAGATTATCTGCAAGAGATTGTGACTTGTGTGAGTGGTGATTGAGTTGCTTTGAAAAAAAAAGTGACATGTTGAAGGGTTTTATTGGTTCTTAAGTGGTTCCTATGATTTGGTCTTAAGAGTTTATCTTGTTTTAGCTGGCAAAGTGATGTAGTAATCACAGAAAATAACCGTCCTTGTTAAAGGAAGGAGTGAAGTATAAGAAATTGAGATTCAAGTCACGTTTCACATCTTGCAATTTATTTGAGAGTGCTTAAATCTTATGCAGTTGTTCTATTTGAGTTATCAATTTTCAAAGGGCATTACCTTTTTCTCATTTGTGGTTTGGTATTCGCTTTCAGTAGGGCTTGAGCCCTCAACTGTTGATTTTTCCCTTATATTTTCCGAGTACTTAGCCTAAGTGACAGTTTTCCTTGGTCTTGTGTTCACTACGGTGGCACATGTTTTCCTAGTTGATAAAAAAAAATTGATTCCTTTCGCTCTGTCTTTTGAGAAAGAATCAACCTATTCGTTTCACACAGTCTTTTGAGGCGTTTAATAATTGTAGTTGTGAAACTTTAAGTTGTAAGTTATTCGATGAGCATTAGAGGATGAAATAATTTCGTAATATAGTCCTTGGAGAGAAGTCTATCTCAACGGAAGATTGCCTTATGAGGTTAAACTGATTGCATTGTTACAGCTAGTAGAACCTATAGTGATTGTGATCCAAGATCTTTTGTTCACTTCGGGTGGAACATTAGAATTACCGAAAGTATGGAAATCTTGATCAATTTTATAGAGTATCGCAATTTGGTAGTATTGCGAGGTTGTGCATGGTTATACTTGATGATGTGGTTTAATGAGAGTGGGATTACAAAGTAATCGAATCGTCATGTCCATTAATGAGGTAATAGAAAATGTTGAGTAATGTCAAGAGTGATTTGGCTTTAAATGAGTAACCTTCTGAGAGTTATAATCTTTGTAAAGGTAAACTGTCAAGAAAAAATATTTTATGATAATGTTAATGAGTGAGTATGTAGAATTGTGGAATTTTAGGGATTTAATTTGGGGATTTCCCTATCTTTTATATGAGAATTTCGTTGCAAGAGTCTTAGAGGTTAAATTTGGGATTTACATTGTTATGCTAGGACTTTGATCGCCCAAATAATAATAATGATGGATTTCGAATAGTAGGATGATCTTTGATAGAAATCTATTGGTGAAATACATGAGAATATGTGATGAGAATTTGAGATGTTCATTCTTAAGGACTGAGGTAACATGATTACGTGTGAAGATCCATTTTGGGATGCATCGAAGTTATCTATCGAGTAATTCATTCGGTAGAGGAGTTGACTAGAGTATTGTTTACGTAGGGTCGATAGAGCCTCTCTCTGAGGTGTGGTTGATGTATTTCGTTTGTGCTTAGCATTAAGAATGCCAAGTTAAGAGAGATGGGTTAGTGTGTTATGCGATGAATCGGGATTCCAAAAGGTTGAAAGAAATTTTATTTCTAAAGGAGAAATTGAGAAAAATTATTTCCTCGCATCTTAAACGCTCTCTTGATTCTTGTATGAGCTATGAGTTTATGATGGATGTCTTTCGCAAATTGGGCTTGACTTTGTGTTGGTATATGTGGTACTTATCAGTTCAGAAAGAATAAAAGAAATGATGGATTTGGTTATTCGAGTGTTTTCTCTTTTGGCGGACGTGGTGTTTATTTGCAAAATCTCTAATTTGATGGTGGAAAGATTTTCGTGATAAATCCTTGTTTCTGGATTAGACTTCTTTTAGTACCGAGTTGGTAACATTTGGTTGCGATGAGAGTCCTTCATATTCAGTTGGGCTATGTCGGTAAAAGAGTGTGTTTTAAAGCGAGTTCTATTGTGTGTTTCTCGTTAAAGGAGGTGATCTTTGTTTGAGTGAAAAAGTCCGATTGAGAGGTGGAATAAGGGTTCAGTGTTCTCTGCGCTTGCTGCGTGGTTCGGTACCACTGGGAAGGGTTGCCCCAAGGTACATTGGGTTGTTTTAAGCTAGTTGGTGTATCGCCAGTGCGTCTCGAGTCCGTGCGCGGAGTACGTAACATCTTGGTCTGTTCTGGTGTGAGTGAGTACCTGGGAGATCCAGAGTTTGAGGTTTTGTTAACGCCGTCGACCACCGAGCAATATCTCACATTCAAGTCTCGTCCGATACTTGTACTGGAGAGGTCAGAGAGAGTGTTGAGGTAGACATGGGTATACGTTATGGTGTTTTGGTCATGTCGGTCTGAACGAGAAGAGACTTGGGAAGTAGTCTCGCTGATCGAGCTTTAACCAAAGTTGTTCACGTCGGGTACATCTTGTTGGTTTTTAATTTTCTAGTTGTGGTTGTTGTTGTTTCTCGAGTAGATGACAGGTAGAATTCGGGGTCGAATTCTGTTTAAAGGGGGTAGAATGTAATACCCCAAAAAATATTCAAAAGGATGTATTCGGGAAGAGAATATTTAATCGGGAGAGATTAATCAAACAGAAAGGGACCAAATATTAAATAGTTTAGCGTTGTTTTGAGAGGGGTTTTTCTGCTAAAGTGGGACAACTTGGGCCTGGGCCTAGGCCCATTTGGCCTTGTGGTGGCCGGCCAAGGGGGGGAGGCGCCACCCTCCCCAAACCCTAGCCGCCCCTCCCATTTTCCCCTCCTCCCCACTTGTGGCCGCCACCTTGCTCCTCTCCCCCTTGGCCACCTTCTCCTGCCCTATCGCCTCCTCCCATGGTGTTCATCCCTGCTGCCGGTCAAGGAAGGGCTCCCGCTACGGTGTCGAGATTAAAGAAGGAGGAACGCTCGGGAGGTAGATCGGTCAAGAAGAAGAAAAGAAGAAGGGTGAAAGGAAGGGGAGTGTTCGTAGGCGTGTGTTCATGGTGCTCATCAGGTTCTTCAAGGGTAACGGATGTCGATCTTCATCTTTTGATTGGTAGTAGATGCGAAATTGCTTAGAATTGATTAGATCAAATTGCTGCGGGTAGATAATCAATTCTGTCCAGAATGTTGCGCGGCCAGTTTCATGTGTTTAGCGGCCTAATTAGGAGGTTTGGTCTCCTAGAGATATGTAGATTTTGTTCTTAGCTTTCAGTGGCCACCAAGATCACCCAAATCCGATTAATGGTCAGGAAGTTATGAATTTTTTAGTATCGCTTCTCTGTTAATCTGTCAGTTTTGAACAGTCTGTAGAAAATGGGATGAATCTGCTAGTTACGGTCGAAATCAGAGGACCTCAATATAACAAAAAATGTGGGTAATTTCTATACCTTTTCATAGAGTTAAAGAACACAAGATTTGCACGTTCGTAGAAAAAGTTATGGATGTTTTAGTGTACTGTCCAGAGAACCCGACGTGAATTTTGATGTTCTGTAGTTTGGCTTGGTAGAGGTAGTATTTGGCAGAATCAAAATGGCTCCCCAACTAAGTTTATTTGGAGAATTTAGTTGCCTTTCCAGAAAGTCTGAGAACATCTTAATTGGACCCCTGAGCAGAAAGTTATGTATTTTAGAAGTTGACTGTCCGTAGTGAACACCAAATCCATCGCTAGAAATCGGAAGATTGGAAACACTTGGGAGTTTAGCAAGTTAATTTGTGTTGTTATTTATGATTTTTGGTCCAGTATGTTGGTCTTCGATTGGGGTTATCTTTATGTTCAGGTGGGAGCGTGATCCCAGGGGTAGCGCCCTCTTCGCGTCCACCGTTCTCGCACGGTTGAGGCAAGTATTCGGGTTATAGCATAACTATGTTTTTATGCTGAGAGTATTTGTGTTTTACTCGTAATAGCCATGCATGGATGTTATTGTGATGAGTTCCAATTTATCTTGGTGAATGCAAGTACTCGATTGAGAGAATAATGATGAATGTTTGATATAGGGTGCTAGTACTTTGATGCGTAATAACAATGCATGCTTTATAGTGTGATATGTATGTTTAAGGATGGTGAACACTTGAGTTATGATTAATTGTTATTCATGAAGGATTGTTCATGTTTGCTAGTATTATGAATATATGTGCTATTCATGGATACTAGAATGCTAAGAATGTCATTGATGAGGAATGCTTGAAGTATGAATAAGTTTATTCATGCATGTCGTTGTTGTGAATCCATATGTATGATGTTTTAAAGTTTTGTTCATGTGCATCATGCAATCATATTGGAGGATTGGTCACGTGGTGACTATGCATGATCGAGGTCCCCGTCATGTAGATGGCGGGCTTAAGGTCCCCACATTCGTGGAATGTGGGCAATGAGTAAAGAGGTCCCCATCATTAAGATGATGGGCAAAGGTCCCTATACAAGTGGTGTATAGGTTCTTGGTCCCTGTGCCAGAGGGCACAGGCAAGGGTATCCATCGACAGATGTATACCCCGCATTACCGGTAAAATACGAAAAAGAGATAAAGTTCAAAAGGTGCATTGCATGGTCGCATTACATAAGCATGAAGGATATGTTTAGTGTAATGTTTACTTTGGTATATTGATGCTATGACTGTGAGTTTAGCTTTAGCCTTGTTGATACTTGCTGCGTCTTTGGGCTCACTCTTGTTTTGATATGTTTTAGGTACAACTGGCAAGATCGGCATGCATGGGAGGGAGTAGATGTTTGGATGCACGCACTACCACTCAACCTTAAGAATTACTTATGGATGGTTTTTGAGATTCAGATTAATTGTAATAATGAGAATAGCAAATTTTGGTTATGTTTAATAGATTATCTTGCATGTTTGAATGAACTTGAATATGGAGTTTATTGCTAATTGCCATGATTATTTGTTAGAGCCTCGGTATAGTTGACTATACAAAGGAGGTTATGCCAAAAATTGGTATCAAGTTTTAGTTTAATTTTAATTCCAGTAGCATTCCAGGCTCGTTGTGAGTTGGGGTGTTACAACTTCATACCAATTAATTTCAAATCTTGCATAGAAATAAGTTTCTTAATGTTAGCGGAGTAATCAGACGGGACTTTGACACCATGCAAACTTTGGCACAATTCATTTCTCTCGGCCTTGGACATAGTGTAGCAAGCTGGTGGAAGGTATGTTCGTCCTTTATCGGTCTCTTTTGGTGCTAACTCGGTCCTTATGTTCATATCAACCAAGTCACGTCGTGCGTTAACACCATCCTTTGTTTTGCCACTAATGTTCAGTAAGAGACCAATCAAGCTTTCACATACATTCTTCTCCACGTGCATGACGTCGATGAAGTGACGAACTTCTAAGTGCTCCCAATAAGGCAAGTCCCAAAAAATTGACCGCTTCTTCCAGATGTTCTTCTGATGATTTTTAATTTACGTCCCTTCCCAAGCACAACATCGATATCCTTAACCATATCATAGACCTCTTTCCCTCTAAAAGCCCTTGGAGCTGAACTGTCCTCCTTATTTCCGTCGAATTGTTTCTTCATCTTGCGGTATGGGTGACTCCTGGGAAGGAACCTACGGTGACGCATATACACAGTTTTGCGTGAGTTGTTCAGCCATACACTCTCCGTAGCATCTAAGCAGTGCGGACAGGCTTTGGCTCCTTTCGTACTGAAGCCCGACAGGTTACCAAGGGTAGGAAAATCATTGATAGTGCAGAACAACATGGCGCGTAAAGAGAAGTTCTCTCGTTTGTACGCATCCCATACTTGTACCCCTTCGTTCCACAGTGTCACAAGATCATCCAGTAATGGTGCTAGGTACACATCAATATCATTCCCAGGTTGCTTCGGCCCTTGGATAAGTAGTGACATCAAAATGTACTTTCGCTTCATACACAGTCAAGGAGGAAGGTTGTACATACATAGATTCACGGGCCAGGTGCTATGTCGGTGCTCATGTTCTGAAAGGATTCATTCCATCATACTCAACCCTAACCTTATGTTCCTCGGTTTCTCACGAACTCTTTGAAGGTCCGATCGAAGTTTCTCCATCGCGTAATCAGCAGGTGTCTCGACTTTCCATCTTTCTTACGCTCCTCAGAGTGCCAACGCAACAATCTTGCCTCCTTTTGGTTCGCAAATAAACGCTTCAAGCGTGGGATCACAGCGAGATACCACAAAACCTTAGCAGGAGGTCCTTGCTTCACCTTAGCGATATTCTTACGCTTGTATCGGATGCTTTGCACACGGACATACATGCAAGTCTGCATACTCTTTACGATCTGAGGATACAATCGTTCGGACATGCATGTATTGTTTTTACTTCCATTCCCAATGGACAAAGAACCTTCTTGGCTTGGTAGGTGGTGCTGGGCAACACGTTTCCCTCCGGAAGAATGTCCGCTAGGAGACCTAACAATGCCGTGAAACTCTTGTCGGACCAACCATTGCTCGCCTTCAATTTCAGTAGTTCAAGTACGGATGACAACCTTGTGTATTCCGGCTTGCAGCCAGGGAACAAAGGTTTCCCCGAGTCCTCCATTAAGCACTCGAATTTACAAAACCCTCTCTCACTGTAGTTTCATACGCATCGCGTAGCATCGATCCGATTGTCATCGTCGACCTATCATCATCAAAAACACGTCCACATCCGCATATCGTTGACTTCCTCGGCGATGTCATCATTATTAACTTCCTCGGCGATGTCGTCATTATTAACTTCTGTATAATCGCTCTTCACCGTGTTGGTCCAACATGTATACCCTTTTTGAAACCCCTTGAATCAAGTGCCCTACGATGCTGCGGGTTGTTAAAAATCTTGATTACGCAATCAATGCATGGACGGTACATAAATTCTATCCCTTATTCAACATATCCCGCTCGCGGCTCTTTTAAAAGCAATCACACCATTAATGTACTCTTCACTCACACGGTTACGCCGTACATCGATTTTGGTCCATCTACGCTCATACGTAATAATTAGTAGTGTTAAATTATATTAATAAACCTGCAAATACGTTACTCCTCCTATTAACCAAATACACTAAAATCGATTAAAGATAAACCTAGAGCAAATATAAAGAGTTAAAGATCGTTACCCTCGGAGCTCACGACGAAAATTGAAATATCCCGTGAGATTCCTCACTTGTCCTCTTCTCCTTGAGCCACGATGCAATGTGAGACTTAAGTGGGCAGGACAAGAGAAGAGCCACGATCAAATGCACCTCCCCATAAGCTTATCCCACTCACAAAACACCTTTGCCGAAACAAATAAACACTCATTCACAACACCCAAACCGAGAGCTACCACCAAAGTCAAGCCTCACAAAGCAAGCATGTAAGCCAAATAGCCATAAGTTGCTAGGGCAACCCACAACCAAGAACAAGGCAAGCAAAATAAACAAGCCTCCTCTGACCAACACAGAGCAAAGCTTCTCTATTCCAAAGAATAGATCGGGCGCTAAGGCATGGGAGTGCAATCGGTCTTGATATTTATAGGTGTCATATCACGAGCGGTTCTTATTCTCAACCGTGCGTGATGTGAATATATCATGACGGTTCCTCTAACTAACCGTGCGTGTTGAACTTTCTCTGACGGCTCCATGTTGAACCGCTGGGCGATATCCTCCATATCACAAACGGTTCATAAGTATAACCGTCTGTGATATACTCACATCACAGATGATTCTTCTTATGAACCGTCTGTATAAGTTCAACACAGACGGCTTTTCATGGAACCATCTGTGATGAGGATATTATCACAGATGGTTCTTCATTGAACCGTCTGTGATAGCATACGGAGAATGTATATGCGTAAATAATTACTAAAATGAATTGCCTAGTAATAAATAGACCATATCATCACAAACGATAAAAAAGACCATATTATTTTTTACATCACAGACAATAGACTGGCCATATTGTTTTTACATCACAAACGATAAAAAAAAGGATGAGCGATCCTATCTTAGTCTTCAAATCTTCGTACGCCTTCTCGTCGGCCGGTGGGGTGGGATCGTGTTGTCTCACCAAACGCCTCCACCTGTGACCTTGCACGCTCAATTTCCTCTTGTAGATGTTCGGACTCCGTAATCAAGTCTCATATAGCCCAGAGGCCATCAACCTTGGTCTCCACAGTCTCGGCTAGGCGGACCCGCTCTCCTGCAATGTTGAGGTTGTCCTCGACTCTCTGGGCTGCATCCTCGGTGCGGACCAAATAGTTCTATCGGACAATCTCCACGACGAGGTTTACTCGCCGGATGTTGGAGAGCCTCGCACTGGTCTGTTGGAGGAGGAGCTCCAATTGACCGATGATCGCCGTTATGGTCTCCGGTAGATGGGAGGGTCTACAACGGATTGCATTACGAACGGACGCCTTGTTCGCAGCTTGGGCCAAGTTGCGACTAGAGAGGTGCGAGTACACAACCAAAATGTAGGCCAGTACAGCCGGGGCGAGACAGGAAGCCATTTGGAATTTGTGGAGAGAGGGGATGATTAAGGAGGTTCGTGAGAAATCCCTTTGATAAGGGTTGTCTATTTATATAAAAGAAGTAGTAAAGCTGGAGCGAGAGACGAAGAGATGAAGAGACACTTGCGCGGGAGAGAAGGGATTGAAAGGCATATCACGAGCGGCTCTATTAAAGAACCGTCTGTGATAAGATATCACAGACGGTTATATTAAAGAACCGTCTGTGATATTACCATATCACAGACGGCTCTATTAAATAACCATCTGTGATATTACCATATCACATACGGCTCTATTAAAGAACCGTCTGTGATATGGTAATATGGTAATATCACAGACGGTTCGTTAATATAACCGTCTGTGATATCTTATCACAGACGGTTCTTTAATAGAGCCGTCTATGATATCCTTTTTTATAAGGAGGCGCACCGCTTGGGTTTTGCTCTTTACTCGTCACTTCCTCTCCCGCGCCACTTAGGCTCTCGCGCGCTCTGTCGGCTCCTCTAGGGTTCGCCCATTCACCTCCCCGGCCGTAAGACCCGACGCCACCGCCCCGACATCGACGACGCTGCCTCCGCCTCGACGCGCGGCCTCCTCCCCGTGTCGGCCTCCTCCCCGTGTCGGCCTCCTCCCTCTGCACAGGCCTCCTCCCCGCGTCGTCCTCCTCCCCGTGTCGGCCTCCTCCCCTGCACCGGCCTCCTCCCCGCGCCTCCCTCCTCCCCACGCCTCCCTCCTCCCCGCGTCGGCCCCCTCCCCTGCACCGACCTCCTCCTTGCACCGTGAGTTGTTGTGCGGGAACCTATCTGTGAGTATTCCTATATTACGATTTGTCCCGGTGGATATATTGACTTTGATAGTCTTTGATAATATGTGAACTGACGGTGATGCTTTGTTGACATGCTCTGTGATGAACTTTGTCTTATACTGAGATTGAATGTGATAGTTAGTTCATTTTTGAGCTCTATTGTATTACTTACTCTTATCAATTTGATATCTTGTTAATTTGTTACTTCGGTTGAATGCTAGTTATTCGATTCTTACAGTTCGCTCTGTGATAAACTTTGTCTTATACCGAGATTGAATGTGATAGTTAAGATCATTTTGATATGATTGAGATCATTTGTGATTAAGCAAAGTATTGTTTAGAGCTCACAGTTTGAATTTATACTATCATATTCATTTAATGAAGAGTATAGATAATAGGATTGAGATGGCAAAGACTTGTTCTTTGCAACTCTCATACGAGCACAAACTATCATCAATCCTTCTTTATATATTACGTCATGCATCATTTTCGGTTAAGTTGAGTAAATGCTTGAATCGGTGAGTTAGAGCTTAAGCATATTGCCGTGCATATATAGATAGCAAGTAAGCGACATGGCGTCCGCACCATCTTCGCCGCCGTCATCGGCGTCGCGAATCGTCGGATCTCAGAGAAAGTGAATGCGTGCGCCAAGATGGCGGAGGAACATCGAAAATTCCTCTAGGCCTAATGACCGTCCACGAGGTCAATGCCAATGGGATCCTGTGAGTCCCCCAAGCGGCGAGATTCGGACCATCTGCGGGATACTTGGAAGGAACGGGTCCCCATCACCACACCGAGTGGGACAACGTGTCGGTGATCGAGACGCGGTGTGGGACGAAGTTTTAAAATCGTTCACTTTCCCGACGCGACACAGTGCGCATGGAGCAGCGGCGTTGCTCTCGATCGGAAGGCGTGGAGGACCTTCAAGAGCGTGCTTGTCACGAAGTACATGAACACGGGTCGAACGCCCTTCACGGCGTATAAATTCTTGTCGCGAGATATATGGGGCGCCTTTGTGCAAATGAAGATGACGGTCGAATTTCTTGAGGAAAGTGCGACGCACAAGGCTCTCGGACACTCGAACACTCACCCCACAAACTCGGCACGGCGGGTATGCGGGTAAAACCGCGCAATGGCGGCGGAGGCGAAAACAAAACAAGGCCATTTCTTTGAGATCACGACGAGCGCTCTCTCACGGTTAAGGCGATGGCATCGATCACGTCTTGGTGAAATCTCTTTCACAAACCCGAGGCAGGGATGTAACCAACCGTGTGGTAAATATGTCTTGAACTACCTAGTTGTTAATAAGTCCATAACTTGATAATGTCTATAATAACATGATGACCTCTTGCAGCAAGAATTGAGTTCGCATGTTCAAAGCTCCTTCCAGCGAGGCGAGGAGAAGGATATACTATCTACGGCTGCGGGAAACAAGGAGCACCGGGTCTGCACGCGAGGCAAAGGGGTTAACGTATCTTGGAGGATGGATTCCCGGGCGACTCTGCACGTATAGGAGCGAGGAAGAGATCTAAGGCCAAGTCACGACACGAGTTGGAACATGTGCTTATTACAAAATTTGAAGGAAGAGAGCAGTGCTTCTGCAAAATTTAAAGAAAAGATAGCAAGATTGCGGGACCAAGTGAATCAACTTCTACTCCTCAACGATGCAAGCAGCCCCGTTGTTTTGGGAGCAGTCCTCCTCAACATCGAGATGGCGTCGCATCCACGCAAAATTATGAACATGATGAAGTCCAATTACCTATCGACGACATCAAGATAATGTACATATCTGGAATGCTCCAAAGATAGACCTATAGGACGCCTTAGCTAATTGCGTATCGTTTTGTAGGAGCCGACGTACTACACGCTCCAAGTGAGGATGGTTGGGATGTCTATTGAGGCTGGGTGAGGGGTGGCGTATCCATGCAAGGAAGGGATAGTGCAGCACGGTGCCCAGGTGGCCCAGGGTTACGCCAGGGTCCAGGTGGACATGGTACATGACAATTTTAGGGCCGTCCCGCTGGAGATTCGCCCGAACGACGACATCAGAACACTAGAGGATGCCGTGTACAGTTTTATCCAGTGGCCCAAGAAGGACATCACCCTGGACCCTGCATTGCTGCCTCAAGCTTTGATGACTCCACCCCAACCATCTCGACACGACCATGCCTCTCCAACAGGACCCAAGAAGGACATCGCAGACCTGCGGTCGCCTCAACCTCGATGACTCCACCCCAACCATCTCGACACGACCATGCCTCTCCAACAGGACCCTCCATGACTACACCTCAACCTTCGCCTCGAAGCCGCCTCATCGGTTCCGTGGAGAAGACACGAACGAACAAAAAAGGGTGCCGCCGTGCGGTTCCGAGTCGTCTCACGGAAGGCAGCGTAGTGGGCAAGTCGTTCGGGACAAATCGAAATCGAAGAACATTAAGGCGCTTAGCCTCCTAACCCTAAGAAATACTCTTTGGAAGTCCATTGGCGACCACCGCGATGTTAGCCTCTGTTTGGATTAGGTTGTCGAGTTTGCATACCTAGTACTTGCACAAGACCAAAGAGAAAGGGTGCGATGGAATCACCGTCGAATACGATGACTATTTCCTCCACGGCCGCCCCCTTCGTCGTGGACTTGACGACTTATTCGACCTATTCAACCTCAAAGCCCTCGATGGCTCACTTCTACGATCTTTGGACCTTTGTAAGTGCGCACAATCAAGTTCTACATTCACGTAATACGAATATAACAACTCATTGCTTATGTATAGATACATGATTAAAAATGCCCGACGATTGAAACAACGGTGGGTTTCCTCGACCCCACGTGGTCTACGAGCAAACCATCTTAGCGAGCGCATCCTCGTCGAGAAATACATAACGACGGATTGCTTGCTCAAAGCGACAAGGACTACATAATGGTGCCCTACAACGAGTAAGTGCTTCACTACTTCTTGTACAAATTTCGTTTGTACTTTATACGCGTACGAACTTAGGTTTAATGACTCAGCGACATACATGAGTAGGCACCATGGATCCTTTTAGTCATTAAACCAAGAGGAACCAGTACTATACCTTGATTCCCAAGTCAAAAAAGCCACGATTTCACCCTTGTGCAAGGAGTACTCGGCAGTGTGCTCATTTCCTCCATACATAACTCTATTGTAGTCTTCCTTCGTTTGAAATGGCCGAGGTTAACTTTTGGAAACATATAGGTCGTTCATCTCCTATATTGCCGAGGGAGGGCTATACAAGGGAACAAATGCCACATTTAATCACAGGACGCGATTTCTGGTATGTGCTACAACACAATAATCTTATATCATACTTAGTAATAATGCGTCTCGAGCGACTATACCTACATATGTAATTCTATTTTTGCGGTGCCAAACAAAGCGAGAAGAATGTGCATTCTCGTTTGCCATCATATGCGATTCTCATGAGTGCTAAGTTGAAGGATCCGAGTTTGGTCAATCTACATAATAATTATTTCCTAATTATAAATTTAAATATATATGCTTACTACTTTACTCTTGCTAGCTCTGAGGGCTTCAATATAGATTTAGATTCACTCGTTGAGAGAGATCTCGGATGTTCGAGGAAGCTCGCACATTCCATGACGGATATCATCGTGCGCGACGGAGAGTTTCACTACTCCAACACATTGAACGACCTTGAATGATTCATTAATTGTAATTCACTTTGAATAGTTGTAATTCAATTGTAACTCTAGCGATAATATTTGATACATATTCGTTTCTAATTGATTTTGAGTTATAAATAATCACTTTGAGTGTCAACGATTGATTCATCTGTAATGTATCTATTTTACGCCTACTTGTTTTGAGAGGGCATGGCTAGCAATTCTGAGGCTAGCCAAAAATCAAAAATAAATTAGTTAAATTTGAAAGAGCTATCACGAGCGGTTCATAATTAGCACCGCAGCGATATCCATATATCACGACGGTGCTAATATGAACGTGCTCGTGATATATGGATATCGCGAATGGTTCATAACTAGAAAATGCGTGTTTTGGCATGTAGCGAGACGGTTGGTAATTAGAACCGCTGCGCGATATGTGAATATTACGACGGTTGTTAATTACGACCGTGCGTGTTGTGACTTATCACGAGCGGTTTTTAACCGTGCGTGATAACGCCGATTATCACAGGGCGTGCAAAAACACGAGCGGTTCGAGCAAATGCGTGATGACGATCTGAACCGTCTGTGATAACATTTTTTGTAGTAGTGTATGGCTCTCGAAAGATTGGAATTCACATGAAATGATGAAAAAGAGAGAGAAATTGACAATTGGGGTCTACGGAATATTCTTAGAATATTCTGTTCCAAAAATATTAGAAAATGGCTGAGTGTATGACATGTTGGACCGACTAGTATTTATAAATTTCTAGAATTGAAATAATTCCAGAAATAAGATAGAGAAAGTGACAAGTGGGACCAATAAGACAAAAGACTTTTCAAGAATTAAATTAATTCCCAAAAATAGAATTAGGAGTTGACATATGGGCCACTGGTCTATGGACCAGGTCCGCAGAGATATGCTAGTCCACAGTGAACCAAGCTCATGAACAGTGTTGACCAAAGGTCGCCTGACGTGCAGGACCCGCATGTAAGTGAGATGAATAGATATATGGTTTGATTATTGAATGACAAGTGGGGACCACTCATTAGAAGAGACAAAAGGAATACAAAGGAACCTAGGTTGCTTACATAGGTCCAGAGAGGATGCAAGGCGTCGGCCTAGTTGCATGCACATGAAGGCATTGACATAGCAAAGAGATGACAAAGATTTGGTACTGAGAGGGTAAAGCAACGAATAAAGAACTAACAGAGAAGATGCTTAGCTTGGATTGTTGGCAACAAGAGAATTAATAGAGAAGGAACGAACCAGAGAACATCACACAAAAGGAAGCTATGTTCTGGTCATCAAGCAGGAATAGTAAACAGAGGTTAGGCTGATTATTGCTCATGGACGTTCCAATGAATGAAGGCGAACTAGCAGTGGTGAAGGGGCAAAACGAAAAGGCAACGACGAGGCAGAGATGATGATGTGGTCTAGACATCAGGATTCTACTCCATGCGATGGTAGCGACGCAAAGAACGGAGACGGCTGTGGCCTCATGGGTGCGTACCACTTCGGACGATATTCTGCAAAAAGGGAGGTGAGCACAGCGTAGAACGCGGTGACACGAACTCAATAGTGGTGGAGTTGAAGGCAGGGAATCAACGGTTGCAGAGTAATTGGCCGGAGAAGGGAGACGGGCAAGAAGAGAAAGAACACTCGATTCTCGGCACACGGTGGATGAAACTTGAATCTAAAAGATGCGAAAAATAGGTATCGACGAGGGGCACGAGATGACGCGATCAGATTTTGGAAAAACTCACTAAGGAAGCGAGGAACGAGATGAACACTTTTCGGCTTTATGGCTTGACATGGCCGACGGTGCTCTGGCGATCTTCAGGCGAAGGGGGTGGAACCATGACATAGAGCACGACGTCACGAAGCCAACACCGCTGACGGTTTGGCCGGAGGACGTTAGATGAAGGAGCAACTCGCCGGAGAAGACCTTTGGGTGGAGCTCGGTTTTCTATAGATGACAACGAAAATAGATTGATTTGGAGGAAACCAAATCAGGGGATTAGAAGAGGAGATCAAGACGGACGTCTGGGCTCAAACGGTTTACTTTTATATGCACCGTAAAGAGAGATATCGAATTTGGAAGGTTTGGGTTTGTTGCGTACACGTTCTGGAGTGCTTCTTGTTCAGCTGGAGGTTGCCGATGAACAGTAAATCCCGATTTATTGTAGCACGTGGCAGGAGAGAAGAAAGATGGATTTTCGGAATTAAAATAAAAGGCCAAAAATCAAGGAGACCAAATAAATAGCAAACAAATCCGAAAAAATCTCAGAAAATAACCAAAAATTCCTTGAAACACAAGCAAGCCAAATAACACAGGTTTTTATTAATTAATGTTTAGATTAGTCAAATTAAATATTTTTAATTTAGAAAAATTTCCAATTAAGCTTTATTAATTCAAATAAAATTGGTGAAATTTTCCAGGGACCTAAACTACTCAAAAGATTTTTGAAAAGCCAAATTTTGGGTGTTACAAACCTCCCCCCCCTAAAGGAATCTCGTCCCCGAGATTTAGGATGGCTATAGAATAGGATAAGGAACTCAGCCGTCAGGTTCACTTCTTGCTTTCAAAATGCTTTGACTTTGGCAGAATCGCTCTTCTGAACACTTACAGAACAAACGCCTTGCTTCTTGCTAAACTTCTTGCTTCACTAAAAACTTGTGGTGGCTCTTGGATGGAAGGCATCCTGAAACTCGATTGCTTCTAACGGGCTACTTGATCGGTGCTTGAAGGCATACGGAGTGGGAAATCTTGTTCTTGTCGACAACTCGGGTTGAAAAACTATCTCTTCTTCCGCGCTTCGAAATCTGAACTAACTGACACATTTCTATCACCTCTGTCATACAATTCTTAGCACAAAATTTCAACAGGTATTCTGAAGATAGACATGGCTGTGAAGGTGATAATCTGTATAAACTGCATAGCTTTTCTTCTTGAACACTGCTACTTAAATTCCATTTAGGATTAAGGACCTTGGTCTTCTGCTTCATGATTAATGCAACATCCACATACTTTGTAATTTGATCTGCTCCTAGCTGAGCAATGACTTACACGATCAACCACTGTGAACTTCAGAGGGTGAAAACTGTGACTAGCTGACATCTGGGTTGTAGGGAAACTCTGCACACAACACTTACTTGCTCGACTTGGTACTATGAGTTAAGGCACAACTCATTAATCTTTTTCGATCTGTCTACTAGTTCGGGGCGATACATAGTACTCAACTGAAATGACCATCCAAGCTTCATACAGACTGTGTCGCTAATACAAAATAAGCTGGGATCCTTGGTCTGACACTAACTTCTCTGACACGTCGTGCAAATTGACCATCTCTGTAGATCTGACACTGCACCCATGCTGACGAATACCATCTCTGTCGTATACAACCTCTGTCGTATACCACTCTGCTAGACAGTCTCCAAACTAGGTGATATTGACAGGAATGAAACGATAAATTTCTGTCAAATGATCAACAATCACCCTTCAAGAAATTATATCTCGATTAGGTCCTAGGGGATCCCATATCTGAGTTCTCAGGGATAGAAGTACTCTGACTGGCCTCCAACATTTTGGCTGACTTTCTGACATACCAAACACATGGTAACCCATTCTGCGATATTTTGCTTTATTTTGGATCATCACAATTCAACTTTGAGATCTTTGTACACCTTGGTACTTTCAGGGAAAATGGAATGCTTGCACTCAAATGTTGGTTTGAGCATCAACTACTTGAGTTTCTTCTCATCAGATACACAACTATGCTAATTGATTCATGGATCATTCTGCTCGCCTTCAGTGGGTTCTCACGCTTTCCTTTGCTTTATGTGAGGACGAATTTCCTTGATAAAACTGTCACCGCAGTGTTTGGTCAGCACTGATTTCTAGCATCGGTTCGAACTCTAGGGTTCAACAGATATCCTTACAACTGACTCAAGATCCAACTTCCGAATTTCACAAGTAACCTTGGCTGACTGATCAACAGATCCTTGCGGTAGCTCTTCTGATTCGAAACATCTGACACCACACTGATCTGTTATGAGGAAATGGATTTCAACCTCATGGTTCTCAATCCAATAACCATCTTTGTTGCTCCACAGTAGCAACTTCGAATTATGACTAACATAATTCAACGCACAAACTTTAGTTATTAGGCGATCTTGTGAAAACTTCTTAACACACAAATTCATGGATGTTACGTGATAAAAGCTATCAAGGTTCTTTCTAGTATCTGGCAATATGAACACTGAAGTTGTGATTAATCTCTTCTGAAATTCTTACAAACTCGGTTCACTTCTAACGGTCTAGACGAACTTCTCTTCTTACAACGGTGAATGGTCTTGGCTAACTTGAAACATTGTCTCACGATCTTCAACTAACACCGTCTCGAAATGACTATTTCACTGGTATTCAACTGACACTATATTGTTCACGGATGATCTTGAAGAGACTACAATTCTTTCTCAAAAACTCAAACAGGATGATTCTAATGTTCTGAAGATTAGCGCTTGAATAGACTAAAATTCTCGCACATCCTTGTGCTACCATTTTACAATCAACACTGACACTTGCTAAGCTGATGTGTTTGATTTGACACTGCCTTTATCTGAGAAAATCATTTGATCTGCTCTATCATTTCTGCAAACTCGTTTAACAACTTTTGTCATAATTCATCTTTGACGTAATTCCTTTTAAAATTGGCTAATCCTGGGTACCAAGTCAGAGACAAACTTGACTTCGAATACAGTTGCATGTTGCATAGATCACTTGTAATGACAATTGCATACTCCTTTGCGGATATAGACATTATCCCATGGTTATATTCTTCAACCATTTATTATTGCCTCATTGCTATGTGAAATGATGGGTTGGAATTCAACATCACATTCCATGATTATGGCTCTATGGCCTTCAATCAACATGACTCAACGCCTGGTTACTCGACTTGCAAAGACTTGCTGAGAAAGGCATCCAATGATTTAATATCCAATATTTCCTTTTTCTTTGTAACTTGCATACAAAGATGTCCACCTTTTTGCTCCCAAACAGAGGAGAGGTAACAATGATTCCCTGACTTTACTGCTACTAACAGAGGCATGACACTGCATGATCTGGTATCACCAATCTAGACTTTTTGGTAACATCAGCATTCAAACATTTCTTCTCTGACTGCTTCGTTAGACACATGGATCCTGCTACTTTACCACCTGTTCCGGGTGTTAAAATCTTGACTGAAACAACTTCTGGCATTCTTGCGTCTGGAGTGAGTGACTGGTTCTTCTGAGGGCACTCACTGACATAGTGACCTTTTCCATGACAGTTGTAGCATAAACGTGTCGAACCTTGCGACTTTTCTGAAGAGGCCAAGGCAGAACAATTATCCTTCTTGAAGCTTGACGATTGGCAGGGCATCTCCTGGCATAGTGGTCTCTCTTACCACACTCGAAACACACTACTGACGATACTGGCTTGCTTCCCGTTTGAGGTGGGTTGCCAAGGTCAACATTCTGCTTTTATGATTCTCTAGCTGATAAATCTTGTACTGACCATGGGTTGCCATCTTTTGCTAATGCTTTGACAGCGGCTCAGAAGTTTTCTCGCTGACGTTGTGTTGCATAAGTCAACACTGAATACCTGGGGCACTGACTCGGACAATGGTCATTGCCTTCACACAAGAAATATGTGATCTTGATCAGGGGACATTCTCCAATAGAATGGTTTCCTTAACTTGAACAAGCGATATTGTGTTCATTGGCGCTATAGCCTATTTCTTCCCAATGGATACATGCACAATCTTCGACTTATCGGTTGGCGATACTTCAAATGACAACGGCTAGATTTGGTGTAGGATAATGGAATAGCAAGTTTCTCTTGATCACTCTTGCTTGATGTGGCGTCTTTGTTAGCGGCGGTTGGGAGCTCGACCATGTGATGATGCGCTTGTCTGATGGGCGACACGAAAGTTTTACATTAATCTAATGCAACTCTTTCTAATTGATGAGCGGCATGAGAACTTTCTCATTATCGTTGCCTTTGCATAATAGTTAACTTTTCTTCTATGGTGCGAATCCAAGATTATGCATCCTTGAGTGCGGTTGATCCTTCAAAAACAGTCGGCTTGGTCCTTAAGGAATTTGCAAGCTCAAAGCGAGGTGCATCATTGGGAAGGCAACGAGTTGTGCACCATTGCAAACATTACTATTGTCAAGCGGTTGCATAAATCGTTGGCATGGCTGATTACGGATGGTAGGAAACCGGCCGGGTTACGATGTGTCACTACTAGCCTGGAGATAGTTGTTGGCTATTATGCGCTCTGGTACTCACTGGCGGCGGTGCGATGGTTAACGATTATTCGATTCATCAAATTGATTAAGGTAGCGGTGGTGCGATTCTGCGTGTTATCATACTATTTGTGTTCTACATCATCATGTTCATGAGTTGAGTCTAGGCTACCAGAATTGTTCCATGATGGATCCGCTCTGCTGATCGACAAGCGTCCCTTTGGGATTACAAGATATGAGTGGCACAAAGCGTCTCGAGATTCTTGACAAGGCTAGCTTCCTTTGGTGTTCTCCATCTGTTGGTGACTAGGGCTCATAGATGCGAGGAAAAGCATAAGGTAAGGGAAGGCAATCTACTAAGGGAGCGAGTTTAACCCAAGGAGCACACAAATAGTGGAAAGCTATTAAGAAGCATAAAACTCACACCAAACTACAGAAGAAGGAAAACAAAGATCTAATCATCTAGTCGATTAAACTCTAACTTAAGCTGGCGGCTTGGCTCAACACACGGAGGAACCTATGCTGATTTATCCTATATGGTGAGTGCAAGAAAACTCGATATGATCACGGTCTTCGTCAAGCGTTGACTACTTGCGATCCTTGGAGGCAAAGCTTAGAAAGCGGGGCGACACACAACTTCCTCGGTCTTCAATTCTTGATACGAACATGTCTTGAACACTTGGAGAGATGTCGATCGTTGTATGTTGGTTGCATGGTCTACAAGCAGTTGCTCAAAATAGCACTTAGGCATCCACCAAGACATTTGAAACGGATAATGATGACTATAGAAGTTATGAGGAGAGAGTCAATTTAATACTCCAAATGGCGGTCGAAGAATATAGATGAGAAATGGATAGAATGGAGGAGTATAGAATAAACAAAGTGAGAATAGCACATCATTAAGATTTTTCATTTGTAAAATAAGTTTTGAAGTTTTCCTTAAAATGACCATTCTAACTAAGGTCACGACCTACAGTCGATATGGCTCTGATACCACCTCTGTCAGGACCCAAAAATGCAATTCTGGACCCTCTGTGCATACTGCACTAGTCCAGGATCACGGTAGTGCACACAGTGGCAACATCGATGAAATATCATTTCCATATACAAAGATGATTAATAAATAGACAAATAATAATAAATATCATAGTAAAGACCTTAAGGTCAAAACTAACAATTAATGCCACAAAAGGCGAATAGCTCAATGAAGCTGCAGCGGAACGTAACGGAATAACTTCAGTGAAGCCCAATCCATATGCCCATAGGCAATCGGCTGGGGTACGCGACCTAGTTCTCCACGATCCTTGAAGTAGACCTTGTTGACTAACGATTCCTTCACTTCTGTTACATGTTTTACAACAAGTATGAGTACACAACCGTACTCGCAAGTCATACCACATAATGCAATTTATAGATAATAGCTTATTTCAAAGGAATAGCTTCTATCGTTTTTTTTTTTGCAGAAATACAACATTTGTACTTGAATATGAATAATAGATTGAAATCATAATTCAAAATAAATAAACAATATTAATTTAACATTTGTTTCCACAAAGACACATAGCCTAATCAAATTCTTTCACACGGCCATATGACTTAAATCACACAGCTGTCCCTTCCCGATAGTTTAATGAAAATCTACCCCTCGTGTGAAATCTCCGAGCATGTCCATGACCGCAGACGCGGCTATTCGAATAGATTGATTAACACTCTGCAGAGGTTGTACACTTTACCCACAAGATGCAATCAACTAGATAAGAGCTTATCACAACAAAACCTTTGTGAAACTTCATCTCAACATTGACGCTCCCAGTGTGCTTTACCGCTATACCAACCCAAACATAGTGCTTGGCATAACACACACCGTTGGACAGGGATGCGGCGAACCATCCCGCGATGCGACTACCTGGTAGTACACACCTCCACCCATCACTGAGTTCCTAACCTACAACCTGAGTAATCAATGTCAAGACTCCGTAACTTACTAAGTTGGGCCCATCCATCAGGCATGTGGTTATACGATAAGGCTCGGTTCAATGGCGTACAAAGTTAAGTCCTTTATTGACCAAGTTAAGACTTTCAATTTCTAACTATGCCACAGAGATTATTGTTCCCATTCACACAGTTCTACCATATCACACAGTATCCACCACTTGCCTCAGTCTAAATCCTTTCCCACCCTGTTGGTCAAGTGCAACACATGCTATCACAAAGTAATAACACATAGCGCTCACAGTTTTATCACAAAGTTCCATAATCACTTAGTCAAATTTATAATTGCAACTCAAGTGATGATGATGACTCGTTGCATGGCTAAGCAGCTACTCGTATCTAACCAACCCATGTTGGTGCTATGATAATACCAACTAGTAACTAACCAATCTAGAGTGACAAAGATCAAGGTAATACAATAGACAAGGTGGATATAATCAACTTGGCATAGCTGATCCCAAAAGTATTTAAATAAATACTTAAAGTAAATGCAGTAGTTTGAAACAAAGTATTTTGAAAACTAGGATTCAACATGATCAAAGGTACAAATTGCCTTGCTATAGCAATGATGATCTTATTTATCTTTGATCTTCTACTTCCTTGAACTTCAGCTCCTTCGGATGATTCCGGGACTTGAACATCTAACGAGAAAGAACGTGCAAACAAACAAAATTCAAAAATACAAATCAAATAAACTCCAAATTGAAATTGAATGGTACTGGAAGATAGATAATGAATTGAGATGAATTTAGGCACTTGAATGGGTTCAATCGGAATTCGGATGAAGAAGATATGGCTCTCGGAAGATTGGAATTCACATGAAATGATGAAAAAGAAAAAAGAGAGAGAAATTGACAATTAGGGTCTGCAGAATATTCTCAGAATATTCTATTCTAAAAATATTAGAAAATGGCTAAGTGTATCACATGTGGGACCGACTGGTATTTATGAATTTCTAGAATGGAAATAATTCCAGAAATAAGATAGAGAGAGTGACAAGTGGGACCAATAAGACAAAAGACGTTTCAAGAATTAAATTAATTCCCAAAAATAGAATTAGGGGTTGACATGTGGGTCACTGGTCTATGGACCAGTCATGAGATATGCTAGTCCACGATGAGACCATGCACTTGAACCGACCAAAGGTACTTTGACGTCGCGAGACCCGCATGTAAGTGAGATGAATAGATATATGGTTTGATTATTGAATGACAAGTGGGACCACTCATCGAGAAAAGAAAATGTAACTCCCATTTGTCTTAGAGTTCTTGCGGATTTCAAAACCTAAAAGGAACCATTTGATTTATTGGTTTGCTCAAGCTTAACCTAGAACCTTTGAAAAAGCGGAGGTTTAACTTGAATTAACTTAACTTCAATTAAGGTCTCTTAGGTTTTTATCCTTGTTGGAGTTCTTTGGTGTTCTTTAGCTTTTAGCTCCAGGTGTTTTGTTTGCTTTGTGCCCTTTAGCCTAGTTCCTTTCTTTTGGACCTCCTCTGGTCGGACCACCTCCCTTGGTATTGGACCTCTTCCATGTCTAGAACCTCCTTTGGGTTGGGACCTCTCCTAGGTTCATGCCCCCTCTCCTTGGCTTAGACCTCCACAGGTTTGGACCCCCTCTTTCTTTGGATTCCCCCTTTGTAGATCTTGGCCGTTAGGACCTCCCTCTTTGTAGATCTTGACCGTGAAGACCTCCCCCTTGTAGATCATGACCGTTAGGACCTCCCCTTTGTAGATCTTGGCCGTCGGGACCTCCTTGGACCTTTTCTTTGGATCTCCTTCGTTAGATCCTTCTCACTTTTGAATCTTATCCGTTGAAACCCCCTTATGCGGACCTCCCTTAAGTCCAGGAGCACATGCACACCTTTCACCTTTTATCCTTCGGACCTCCCCGTGGTCTTTTTGCAAAGACCACCCTCTTATGTCACGACCACCCTATGTGGTCATGACCTCTGGTCGTTTTGCAAAGACCACCCTCTCGTGTCACGACCACCCTATGTGGTCATGACCTCTGGTCTTTTCGTAAAGACCACTTTGGTGGAACAGGACCACCCTTGGCCTCTGCGAGGACCTCCTCCTTCGCAGGACCTCCTCCCTTGGTCATGACTTTTTCCTGTTGCTTTGACCAACCTCTTTGTTTGATCCAGCCCTGTCCCCTTTTCCCTTTCTGCACGCCTTGCAGCAGAAAATCTCTGAACATTTAATTTTGCTATGGCACATTGAATGTGGTCACATCTGAGGTACTTGTTCCCTCCTTTTGATGACCTGTCTTGTCTTATCCTTGTACCTTTTCTCACCTACCCTTGATACATTGCCCTAAGCCTCAGTGCTCTCATCATCGCCTCTCTTGCTATTCGTAGCTGAGAGAGCCTTCCTTCACCACCTTTGGCCTCATTTTCTAACTTCCTTGCTCTCACCAAGCCCTCTCTGAGCTTGTTCCCGGAGCTCTTCTTTGAGTTGGACCTCCCTTCTCCGGCCCGGACCTCCTGTTCTTCTGGTTTTTAAGTGGATTTGCTTTAGTTCTTTGGTTTCCTTTAAGTTCTTTTGCTCGAGCTTGCCCTGTTTATTTGGTTCTTTACGAACATGTTGGTTCCGAGTTCGAAGAGGAGTTTGTGGGTCTAGCAGCCTCTGTCGAAGCCTTCCCACTGCGAAGGCAAGTCACAGACCTTTGATCATTGTTCATCCCAGCATTTCAAAACATATGTTGTTTACTCTATCATGCATGACTATTTGTAAAGTGGTTTTGGGCAGTAGCTTTACCTACTTGATATTTTACCTCCTTGTTATTGATACTTAACGTGTTGTCATGTTTCCTTTAACACCTTAGGATGGGTGGTTCTGTTGGTACTCCTTGAGGTTACCAACCTGGGTTCGTAGATTGCTTAGCCTAGCTTTTAACCATCGGTCTCGAGAACCTTTTTCTTTTCTTTTTAATAATCTTGGCTAATGGAACTATGGAGCCTGTAGTGTGAGGCCCCTTTTGCGCACTTGTGGTGTGAGGCCACAGTGTGTCATTTGTGGTGTGATGCCACCTTCGTTAAAACTTGTGTGCCTAGACTTGGTGGTATTTTGGCACGGGTTGAACCCAAAGTTGTTTTATGCTCGAGCAAGAAGGTCGGGAATGAGTAGTGGGTGCTCTAGGGTGGTGCCAGTAGTGTCACTTTTGCTTGTTGATGGTCTTGCTTGAGCGACTTTTAAGGACTTTACTTTGTGATCCAATGATTTGGGTATTTTCGTGCAACCACAAGACCAGTTTATGGGGTGGTCAAGATCAAATAATTAGCAAGCGGCTGGGTTCATTTGTGGTTGGCGTGTGATTATTTGGCGCAGAGAGGGGCACGAATCTTACGTGGTGCGATGCCGTTAAAGCAAAACCTTGGCGGGCATCTACGAGCGATTCAAGTTTTGTAAAGGCCTTGTCACGCTCTCTAGGCTGCTCATCCTCGGAAATGAGCAAGGTTTCGACGGGAACCGCCCCACTAGAGAGGTCGTGGATTGTGGGTAAAGTTGTACACCTCTGCAGAATGTAAAAATCTATTCGAATAGCCAAGTCCTTGGTCATCGATAGTTGCCTGGTGATTTTGCGCAAGGTAGATCTTTTATAAAACTTGTGTCCTGAGTGCGCATGCAGCGAGAGGCCATGGCTTTGTCTCGAAGAGACCTTGGTCGACTCGGAGAGGTCGTGGCTGGCTCGTGAAGAGGTCGAGGGGCTGATCATGGGACCTTTAGAGTGGTCCTGGATGCTCCGAGGTTGGTGCCCAGAGGAGGTCTTGGAGCTCTTTAGTGGTCCTTGGGTGCTCTGGAGTTGGTGCTCTAGGGTGGTTGTGGGGGTGGTCCTGGACGTGGGTGCGACCAGGACCTCCCACACGTGGTTTTCGGAGTGAGTTGGCGCTCACGACCTCCCCTTTTAAATCAAACGTATCTATGTAATATTGTTTTCAACTCGAGCTCTTAACCTATTTATGCTATTTCCTGTGAAGTACTGCTTTCTGCAAACTAACCTTGCAGCCCTCCATTGGTAATACATTGCACGAATATTAAATGCATCAATGTTCCCTGTGACTTGCTTAGTACATTCAACGTACTCATGGCTTTTTGTCTTGCTGTTGCAAGCAATGGCCGAAGACGATCCAGGTCTTGGTGGCTCAGACCTCTTTGAAGAGGAGTTCTTTGATGACCCAAACTTCTAGGGACGTCCTCCACTCGACAGCCTTTGGGTTTGTCGGATGGCCCACGCGTGGTTGGTGTTTTTGCTGTAAAGCTCGTTGTCGGATTTTGTAACCCTTGTTGGCAATTACTGTAAACAACCTTGGCCATAAGGTTCTTGCATATTATTTAATGTTCTTTTCCGCTACTCCTTGTGTGGACTTTGTGGTTGTGATTTGCACCTGTGTTGACTTGTGCGAGTTAGCTTCGGTTCCTAAGACTAACTCAGCGCACAGGTGTCTGCGACCTCCAGGAGGTCCTTGCGATCTTCTCGGAGGTCCTAGAGGACCTCCTTCGTGGGTGTTCTTAGAGGACCTACACGACCTCCGGGTGGTCCTGTCGGACGTCCCTAAGAGGTCCTGGGAGATCTTCTCAGTACATCCCGAGGTGGTCCTGACAGAAAAGAAATACAAAGGAACCTGGGTTTCTTACATAGGTCCAGAGAGGATGCAAGGCGTCGGCCTAGTTGCATGCACATGAAGGCTTTGACATAGCAAAGAGATGGCAAATATTTGGTACTCAGAAGGTAAAGCAACGAATAAAGAACTAACAGAGAGGATGCTTGGCTTGGATTGTTGCCGGCAAGCGAATTGCGAGAAAGAGCGAACCGAGAGAACATCACACAAAGGAAGCTACGTTACGGTCATCGGTGGGAATAGTAAGCAGAGGTTAGGTGATTCTTGCTTATGGAGGTGCTTGATGAACAAAGGCGAACCAGCGGTGGCAAAGGGGCAAAATGGAAAGGCTATGACTTGGCGGAGATGATGACACGGTCTAGACACCACGATTCTTCTCCATGCGACAGTAGCGATGCAAAGAACAACGGCGGCGGTGGCCTCACAGTGCGTACCGCCCGGGCGATATTCGCGAAAAGGAAGGTGAGCACGGCGTAGAAGCGGCGACACAAAGCGAGCGATGGTGGAGCGAAGGCGAGAATCAGCGGTTGTGGAGTAATTGGTGAAGAAGGGAGCGAGCAAGAGGAGAGAGAACGCTCGATTCTCACCACGGTGGATGCAACTTGAATCTAAAGATGCAAAAAAATAGGTGTCGATGAGGGCGCGAGATGGCGCGATCGGATTTTGGACAAACTCACCGAGGAAGAGAGGAACGTGACGAACATGTTTCGGCTTTATGGCTTGACATGGCCGATGGTGCTCCGACGATCTTCAAGCGAATGGGATGGAACCATGACGTAGAGCACGATCTCGCGAATCCAACGCCACTGACGGTTCGGCCAGAGAACGTCGGATGAAGGAGCAACTCGCGGGAGAAGACCTTTGGGTGGAGCTCAGTTTTCTACAGATGGCGACAAAAATAGATTGATTCGGAGGAAAGCAAATCAGGGGATTGGAAGAGGAGATCAAGACGGACGTCTGGGCGCAAACGATTTGCTTTTATATGCACCGTAGAGATTGATATCAAATTTGGAAGGTTTGGGTTTGTTGCGTACATGTTCTGGAGTGCTTCTTGTTCGGCTGGAGGTCGCAGCTAAACAGTAAATCATGATTTATTGTAGCAAATGGCAGGAGAGAGAAAATGATGGATTTTCGGAATTAAAATAAAAGGTCGAAAATCAAGGAGACCAAATAAATAGCAAACAAAACCGAAAAAACCTCAGAAAATACTCAAACATTCCTTAAGACACAAGGAAGCCAAATAACATAGGTTTTTATTTAATTAATGTTTATATTAGTCAAATTAAATATTTTAATTTAGGAAAATTCTCAATTAAGCTTTATTAATTCAAATAAAATTGGTTATTAGTCAAATTAAATATTTTTAATTTAGGAAAATTCTCAATTAAGCTTTATTAATTCAAATAAAATTGGTGAAATTTTTCAGGGACCTAAACTACTCAAAAGATTTTTGAAAAGCCAAATTTTGGGATGTTACAGTTCTGGAGGTTCAACAGTCGCTCACACTTAAGCTTATACTAAGTTCTTACCCATTCTTACCAGGCAAAACAGGTGGTGATTGGCAACTAGTGTTGGTGTCAAACGCTCTACGAAGATTGACAAAGCGATTGCAAGCAAAAGGTACCTATGCAATGCTAGAAGATAATGTTAGGATAGGCTTCAATATGGTAACAAGGATTAGCAACAATCAAATCAGTAAATACAAGTTGAAAAATTGCTCAAATTTCTAGTCAATGTGGCTGATCCTAACCTAAAAAAAGATAGGTAATCAAAGTCTATGAAGCAAAGTGTAAAAAGGATACCTATGAAGAGAAGTGTATGAGCACACACATAAAGATCAATGTGACTTGATGTAAGAAAAGGAAATTCTAACACCAAGTGTGGGGAGAGATGCTAGACAACTACTCAAACTTCTATCTAGGGGCACAAGGTGATTACACTACATAGAGCACAAAAAACAATATAACGGTGCAATGTAAACGACCCTCTAGTTTAAACAATAAACAACAACTAGTCTCAAAAGATGAAATAGCAAAGTTATATATGGCTTATATATACTCGATGGAAAGCTTTGACGAGATCTACAACTTTGCGGTTGAGACAAACTCCAAATTCGAAAGAAAGACCGAAAGAAGCGACAAAACAACAACGAAAACTTGCGACACGAATTTAGGGCGAAGATGGCGATTTTAGGGCACTGGAGGTGTGACGCACAAGCCGGTCAATTTTTGGATCGGGCTCGTCGTTAGCTTTCAAGCGAATACAAGAACATCAAAACGGAATCCACTTGGGCGCCCCACCTCCTTGCCGCAACTCCTCATATAGAAGCGCCACCCCTTTGCTAAATTTGGGTTTGTTAGATTAAAGTTTAGCCTTTGCTACTTTATACATTGTCCTCTTGTTCGACGAGTACAACAGTGACATTGTTCTTCGGAATCCCACTTTTTAATACGACACTTATTCCTATTTGCAATTTCAGATTGCTTATCTATCTCGTTCTTACTTGTTCTCGATTGCTTGCAGAAATTGATCTTCGTGATCAGGTCGATCGTGCTTCTAGCAAGGTTGATAACAATCTCGGAGTTGTTCAGCGATTACCGGGCATATTGGTCATACGATTGGTAATCAAATAGTAAGTGTCGTCTCCTCAAATTGAATTATTCTTCTCATCGAAAGATCGGGACACCCATTGTCGCATCAACAGCCATGTCCCCGGTTATGGACAATGCTTGTGGATTTCACACCAGGTATAGAGATTTCATAAAATGTTTGGATGGTGGAATGGATGGAAAATGAACGGGTAGTTCACTCGTTGATGGTTGAGAAGTGAGCGGGTAGTTCATGGTTGTTTCAAAGTAATTGTTTACTTTATTTATATAATCTTTTCAACTATGCTTTACAATCTTTTTACTTTATTTACTGTCAATATTGCTTTCACAAAATAACCATACAGCTATTCATTTGTTAAGCTTTGCATGAATATTAATTGCATACTATTCCCTACGACTTGTTGATTACTTTATGTACTTACGGTTTTATGTCTTGTTGATCAATTGTTGAGGAAGAATCCAGAAATCCAGGGTTCTACGAGGAGCAATATTTTGAATACTATGCGAACTAGGACACACTCTGTTGGGACCCGAAAATGCATCTCAGGAACCCTCTGTATTCTGAACTAGTCCCAGATCAATAGCTAGCTCACATAGGAAACTGTGATGAAATACCATCTATTTATTCGATTTAACTAAAAAAAATTCAAAATAACAAATAATAATAATAATTGGACCTTGGGTCAATGTTGACTTAACTTGCCACGCAGGGCTAAAGAAACAAATAAACCCTTACAACGAAACAAAACTCTTGAAATGGCCAATCAACATGCTCATAGGCAATCGAGTGGAGAATGCATCCTAATCCGCAAAACCTTCATAGTACTCCTGGATGAAGAACTCTTGAACAACTTGGTACTCTTCAACTGAATCGCAGAAATTGAAGCTATGAGTACATAAAGCACTCAGCAAGTCGTGGAGAAATGTATGCAAATAGTATTCATGCATGGCTTGAACAAAGGTTAGCTGTATGGTTCTTTTGCATAAAGCAGTATTTACGATAAATACAATAGATAGATTCAAATGCGTAATTGAAAAGAATAATAAATAATTAAATAATTTCTTTGAAACAACCAATGAACTACCCATTCACTTCTCAACCAAACCAATGATAAGTGAATCCCCAATTCACCAATCGACACAAACCACAAAGTGAATTACCTGTTTACCAAACAAACATTATATTCATCAAGTGAACTTTCCATTCACACTCCGACTTATTTTATAAGAAACTCTATCTCCCGTGTGAAATCCCCAGGCACGTCTATAACCGTGGACACGGCTATTCGAATAGTTTTACACTCTATAGGAGGTTGTACAGCTTTACCCGTGTAACACCCCAACTCACAAAGAGCACGGAATGCTCTGGAACTAAACTAACCTAGCACAAATTACAAATTTTCTGAGTTTCCTTTGTTTAATCAGCTATATTGAGAGTTCAACAATAAAACATGGTCTTTAACAATATTTCTCATAATCAAGTCTACTCATTCATGCATGATAATCAAATGAACATACCAAGATGCAACCTCATTATTACAAATAATCGATACTCAAACCAAAACCATATATGGTGATAACCAAACAGTTTATTTATTTTTAAATTGGTGCTAAGTGGCAAACGCCTTAAGAGTGTGAGGTAGTGAGTGCAACAACTTCTATTCCCTCCCATGCATGTCGTTCTGCCTCGATACCTAAAACACATTAAAGCAAGGGTGAGCCGAAGACTCAGCAAGTATCAACAAGGCCATAAACAAGAACACAAACATAGCATCGATGATCCTCAATTAACATCACACTAAACATAGCCATTTAACCCATGATATGCAACCAATGCAATGCTCCTTTGAACTTTATCTCTTTCGCATTTTACCGTGTAATGCGGGTATACAACCGTCGTTGTATACCCTTGCTGTGCCCTCCGCACGGGGACCAATAGCCTATACACCACATGTATAGGGACCTTTGCCCATCATCTTAATGATGGGGACCTCTTTGTTCATTAGCCCACATTCCACGAATGTGGGGACCTCAAGCCGTCATCTACATGACGGGGACCTCAATCGTATGTGCTTGGTCACCACGTGACCAAGGTACTACTGATGCTCTCAACATGCATATGCACCATGATAACATTTTCATATGCAGGAATACAACATATTCTCATTGTACGGAAGCAATAACAACATGCGGAAGAACCTTTAACCATAACTAGCAGATCATCAAAATAAACGATAACTCATCTCATAAACAGGCATGCATGGCTATACGATCAAGATACACCACAATCATATCATGCAAGCATACATATATTATAGCTCGAATACTTGCCTCAATCAGTGCGAGAACGGTGGGCGCGACGAGTGCTGCCCCGGGACCACGCTTCCACCTGAATTTTAAGATAACCCAATCTAAGACCAACATACTGAACCAAGAGCATAAGAACAACACAAATGAACTTGCTAAACCCCCCAAGTGTTTCCCAACTTCCAATTTCTAGCGATCGATTTGGCGCACACTGTAGACAATCAACTTCTAAAATACATAACTTTCTGCTCAGGAATCCAAATAAGATGATCTTAGACTTTCTGAAAAGGTAATTAAATTACCTAAATAAATCTAGTTGGGGAGCCCTTTTGATTCTTCCATTTACTTCCCCTACCAAGCCAATCTACAGAACATCAGAATTCACGTCGGGTTCTCTGGATAGTGCACTAAAACCACCATAAAGTTTGCTATGAAAGTCCAAATCTTGCGTTCTTTATCTCTCTGAAAAGGTATAGAAATTACCCACATTTTTTGTTATATTGAGATCCTCTGATTTCGTCTTTAACTAATAGATTAATTCAGATTTCTACAGACTGTCCCAATACTGACAGATCAGCAGGACAGCGATACTAAAAAATTCATAACTTTCTAACCGTTAATCGGATTTGAGCGTTCTTGGCGGCCAATGAAAGCTAAGAGCAAGACCTACATATCTATAGGAGACCAAAACTCCTAATTAGGCTTCTAAACACATGAAATTGACTGCGTAAGCTACTGGACGAATATGCAACTACAGCGGACAGATTGCAACCTAGCCAAAAACCACCCGATTCCTCTTCTACGACTAATTACCCAACATCAAACGACGAGTTACCCTTGATGCCTCTGAAGATAGCGAACTCCGGATGGCGATCCCGCTTCCTTCTCTTCTCCCTTCTCTTCTCCCTTCCTTTGGCCGGCAGCAATGGCGGAAGCACCACAAAAAGGGGGAGGACATCAATGGAGCGCAAGGGGAGGAAGTGTTGGACGAAGGCGACAATGGAGAGGGAGAGTGGCGGCTCTAGGGGGGAAGGAGGGGCAGGGGGCTCTAGGGTTTCAGCCGTCCTCCCCTATCCCACTTGGCAGGCCTCCACATGGGCCTCTGGGCTAAAGGCCGAGGCCCGGGTTCTCCTACTTTATTTCTGTGCAGCGAACACTTGAGGTCGTAACTTTCTCTCGAACTCGGAATGGAGTGATTTTTGTCTTCAAATTTAGATAACTCATAGCACTTAAACTTTCTATTTGTGGAGTGTTTCTTAAAATGTCGTCTTCATTACAAAATTTGCCTTGAAGTTGACTCGATTCGGACCTTGATTCTCTGTGCGGCCTGCTTGCGGGCCCCATATCTCAAACCTTAGAACTCAAAATCAGGTAAATGAGGACTCTAAATTGTACTATAGAAAATGATCTACAACTTTGTAGTTATGAGGTTTTCCATTCGAAGTCGTTTCAGTCGCGAAAATTACGTTGCAAGATGATTACAGATTCTGTCATGTTTCTTTGCGAGGCAAATAAGGGATCTCTCAATCTCCTTATATTCTCTGTACCTAAACAGGATATTACAATCCGCATGACACGACTTCTCTAGTTTGTTTGGCATCCGTCGATACCACTGCTCACTACCTTAGGTAAGTAGTCTAGAGCATGTGACAAGACCTATACAAAGTCATGTTTTGACCCAATTCTGCTCGCTAAGGTTTCAACACTGAATATCTTTATCCGACCAGACAAGGCCCCCCATCTTGCGCCAAACAACAACCCAAACAGAACCAAATCAAAATATCGCTAATTAATTAGCCAGGTCCCACCCATACAAGATATGTGGTTGTAAGGTTAAGGCCCAGTTCAATGACGTACGAGATTAAGTCCTTGACCAGTTACTCACACGATCTTTCCACAACCCAATCCGAGCTAAACCCACACCCTCAATCCACCAACCTGCTCACCCGGCGAAAATCATTTGTTTAACCAAAGCCAATGACAAACCCCGTCATGGTACACAAATTTTAATAAGAGTGGCTCACCACCATAATTCTATATTTCATTAAGTCCAGATTAATCCTTATGACACAAGTGATCATAAACCCATCGTAACTAAGCATGACTAAGCATCTGTATGATACCCATGTGAGTGATACAAATATGTCCAACTATACTTACCCGTGCTAAGGTGACAAAGAATTCATGACATTCAAATCATCAATGGAGGTATAATGATAATAGGTAATATCTAAACCCAAAACAATTTGTATAAAGATAGCATGCAATTGTATAAGACAAAATACTTTTGAAATCATAGGTTCAATATGATCAAAGGACCACGACTTGCCTTAGAATAAATCCTAGGATTGATCTTGATCTTGGTGAACTCCTCCTTGCTCAAAACTTCCCGAAGTATCAACGTCTACTCGCAAAGAAGCAAATAAATCAAATAAATAAATAACAGAGAAAAAACAAACTTCAAAAATTAAATAAAAATCTCAAATAATAGATCTCGAATTTAGATTAATTTAGAAATTTGAATGGACTCAATCGGAGTTTGGATGCAAAAGATATAGGCTTTGGAAGATCAAAACCCTAATAAAAACCCTAAATTGGATTTTCTGGAATTTGGGGATTTAATTTTCTACTAGAAAATCAACTTATGACGTCTACTAGAAATTCCGACATGTGGGACCCACATGGCGGTGAGATGGCTCACGATGAGACCGAGTGCAGAAGATTAGATCTAAGGCGGGTTTGGGAGTGCCACGCGTCTGTTGACTCGTGGTGATTTAGCGCACGCACGCACGAAGGCGACGCGCGACCGAGGTGGCGGGTGAACTAGCGATGACGGCCGACAACAAGGCGGTGGCGCTCGGGTTCCAAGGATCCGGTGAGCGGTAGCACCTCGCCGCGGGTGGTGCCAACGTGAAGAGAGACTCCGACGAACTCAACGAGGCAGCTATGGGTGCAAGGGGACCTCTAAAGTAGCCGACGATGAGGTTTAGGCAGTGGCTAGGTTTAAGCCTCGACGGATCTAGGGCTCCGATGACGTTTTAGTGGAACCAAGGTAGCCAGGAGGTAGCTCTCAACCTTGCAAACTCGAAGACGGCGAGGCGAGGCTTCAACGGTGGAGAAGAGGCTCGTCAGAGTTCGTGGTGGTGCAAAGCTCCGGAAGCTTGATTCGTCGCAACGACAGCGTGAAACGAAAGGCAACCTAGGGTTTTGGAGGAGAAGAGTTGGTGCGAAGATTTTCTACACAGGCGGCGCCTTAAATAGCAACAGAGAGGGCGAGTCCGCGAAGAACACGATGCGGCGGCGCACACGACAAACTCGAAGAAGATGAGTCTGGCTCAGAGACGACGCTGACGTGGCAGACGGGGCCCACACGGCAGAGACAAAGAGTCGGGAGAGTCCGCGTGCGAAACGGTGCGGCTACGGCTGCGGATGGGACCAGCACAGGAGCGCGGGCGAAGAGAGAAGGAAATGGGTCACAAGGGGAGCTGGGCGGCGATAAATGGGTTGGGCTTAAGGAATAGGAAGTGGGTTTCAGCCCGAAGGATTAATCTGAGATTTTAATTAATTTTCCTTTTTAGAAAATAGCATAAATGGCAAGTAAAGCTTAGAAAATAGCGAATGCACTCGAAAAAATTCTAGAAAATTCTGAAAAATATATCTAAGCACATAGAACCCAAATAAAATAGTTTTGAGAATAGTTGATGTTGATATTATTCATATTAAATTGTTTTTTATTTATGAAAGTTCAGATTAAGCTTTAACTTTAGCAAAAAAAATTCAAATTATTATTTTTATTTTTAACACTTCAAAAGCAGACCAAATTTTGGGATGTTACACGCTCCCACTCGATTGACTGTGGGTATGTCTGATGGCTACCACAAGTTATCTTATTTCAGATGCACAAGTTCTATTTGTCTTTAAGCTCTACGTGGCAAACTATGTAGGTCATTGCTACTATTTAATAATAATTTGCTTATTTCTTAGCTATTTCGTTGTATGGATATGATTTTCATCGATGTTGTCACTGTGTGAGCTAGCTACTGATCATGGAACTAGTTCAGAATACATAGATGGTCTAGATTTACATGTTCGGATCCCGACATTATACATTATATTTTGTTAGGTATCCTTGTTAATTTGTCCACAGTTACGGGAGAGTTGGACCAGGGAACAGTGACAGAGGTACTAGATTCATCCTGCGTGATAACAATGCTGAAAATGAAGCCCTCGGGTGCATACAAATTGGGCTCTTATGTGTTCAAGAAGATCCAAGTGATAGACCTAATATGTTCTCTTTCGGTTGAGCAATGGAAACTATGGAACCGACTCCCGTCATCATCAGGGCACAAATGACCGACAAGAAGGTCCGTTCGGACCAACTTCGTTCAATAAGGTGACAGTCACAGAACTTGAAGCCAGATAGTTCATTAGCATAAAAACATCCTTTAGGGCCCGTTTGGAACACACTAATTTCACATGAAACACATCAATACCTACAGTAATCAGAAAAAATCCCCGCGTTTCCAAACAGGGCCTTAACAGTATTTGTGTTACTGCACCAGAAGCAGAAACGCAAGCTAACCTTTTTTCAGCTTTGATTTGTTCTGACAAAGTGACAAGTGCTTGATTTCCACATACTGCTGTTCTTAGTGAAAAAGAGCATAAACAGGTTAGCCACGCTCGTCCTGTAGATATTTAGCACCTGTGACTGCTTTTCAGGTTGAACTGGTAAAATGTGCCCATCTAGATTTGCAGTGATGTCCTATGCTACGCAATATGATATGCGGTTGCAGAAGATATGTTTTACTTATGCCTAAGATGCGGTTAACATGGCCGTGTATCTAAAAATGGTTCGTTAAAAGATTCTGTGAAACATCTGCACAATCCTAAGATGAACCTTGTGTTGAATATATTGTGTTGAATATATGAGCATTTTTCGAATCCAGAAATATACTAGATAAATAATAGAAATTACTTTAGTCATTTTCACAAAGTCGTGGTAGTTGATGTAGATGTAGCAGAGAATTAGATGAAGAGGAAGCAACGAGCAGTCGCGCGAATACTCCCCAAAAACTTTATTCGTCCTCACACACGCATCGGCACGGCACGGCTCGGCGAGGCGAGCCGAGTGAGCGAGCACGCGTGTGTTGGCTCTCTCCAATTCCACAAGGGGGACTGTCACGTTCCACCTTTTAAGATGGTGTAACTCCCCTTTAACTTTCCATGTGGGGACAAACAATTTTAACACGTGCATATAAGCTTTTGAGATTTTTCAAAAATTAATTAGAATTAAAATTTGATCTAGCCTGTATTAATTCCAACACCTTAGAACTGTGTACTGCATAGCTCAACTCAGGGAACAGAGGCTTTGTATTTCAAGCCAACTAGGATGGAATCCACGCGAACGCCGCGGGCCGTTTTTGCACTGGGCGTGGCCTCTCGCGGGGCGGGAAGGCGCGGGACGGGAGGCGTGGGAAGGCCCGAGCGGCCGCGGGGTCCCATCGGATGCGTGGAGGGTAAGCGAGTGACGAACCCAACGGGCAGCGAGCGAATGGGCGAGGCTGCGGGCCCACCGGGCGCGTGTCCCAGCCGCAGCACGCGGAACGCACGAAGCCCGTGCGGTCAGATCGGACGGCCGCACGTGTTTGCGTAGGCGATCAGGCGGCTCATTTTTTCAGGACGATGTGGCCTAGCTCGGCGAGCGGCAATTCCACGGGCTTTAATAAATAGATAGATGTCGGCGAGCCCATCTGATGCCATGGGTAGGATTTTTTTTTTTAATGGAATATCGAGGATTCCATTAAACGAGGCAACAGTTAAATCACTGGCCACAAATCAGTTACACAAGCTAGGGTTGAATCATGCCAGAACATTTCAGCATCCACAGATACAGTCTTGCTGTAGCTGGTCAACTCGTGTGCTACTGCTACTCGGTTGCCCTTGGGCAGTACAGAACTTTAAAAGACTGAAAATTACAAAGAAGAATGGATTTTGATTATCTAAACAAAACTCCCAAACTGGCCAGGTCTTGGTCATTGCCTTCAATAGCAGACTTGAGATTCTGAGCATCTGTTTCAACGTCAATGACTTTGGCGCCGATAGTAACCGCCGCCTGGAGAGCCTGCAGACAAGCTTCAGCCTCCGCATGGAGGCCATTTGCAACGTTCTGTAACCTTCCCGCCCCTGCACAATGAACATGGCCCTCCTGGTCTCTTATAACAAAACCCCATCCTCCATTGTTTGAATCTGCATCAAAAGCCCGGCCACAATTAATCTTCAAAGCACCACTGGATGGAGGGTTCCATTTTGTTGTCGCCAACTGTTTCTGAACCTCTTCAGTTCCAAAAAATTCTCTGAACTCTTGGAAATAGGATTGCGCAAGGAAGCAGATTCCAGAAACTTTCTTCTTCACATCCCCTGCATCGCTTGTGCTGTTTGCTGTGTGGATGGATTAGTTTTTGACAACTGGTCTAGCCGCTTTTGGGCCATCGTTCCCATCTAAAATTCTAGGTCAGATTGCTTGCAGCGCTGCGCACTCATCCATTTGGACCATATCATGTCATACGACGATATGGATGTTATTCCGACGAGATTACGTGAAGAGCTAGCTTTGAAGCCAATCTAATGCCTCCTCTGCTGGAAATGCCAGCCAATTCACCATAAGCAATGTCAAAACCGTCACTGAGATTATGAAAGAAATCAAGGCATCTTGGCATCTTTGCTGACTGCAACTGACAAGAATGTTTACAGCAAAATAGCGTGAGCTTAATCATCAAGCCCTCTGTTCTTCATTTTTCCTGTCAAGGTATCTGTTTCGTCTTCATGACGAACAGAGACGATACTACCTAGGCCTGTCAGCGCAAGCTAGATGATAAATGTTTAGTTCACAAGACAGTTTCTCAGACACACACGCTCATCCAATCCTTATTATACATTGGCATGTATTGTCCCTTCAAAATGAAGTTTTCCCTTGGTTTTTTATCCTTACGTATGCCTAAAGAAATAAAATTGGAAATTTGTATGAGTAAGGGAAACTTGAACCACTGACAGCCGCTACCTGTTTAGCAACACAGTAGACGCCGAGATGGACAACAACTTCCCGGCCAGTGAGGTGTAAACATGGTTAAATCTTGCATGCATTTGAGGTGTTTGAAAACATCGTCGTCCATCCTAATAATTAGCCCCATATATATTGTCACGTACCCAGTTGATGCACACTGATAAACACCCGGATCAAGAGAATATGATCCAATATCAACACGATAATCAATACGGAGGAAAGCAAGCAATACAAGGAAGAAGAAGCAGGGACTGGGAAATCAGAGGAACATGGATTGGGGAGGGCAGCAGCAGGAAGAAGATAGAGCCTTCGGTGGTCTGTTCTTTCGATGCTTCTCCTGTCCCTTCTGCTGCCCTTTTTACTCCTGAGCTTAATCCCCCTCTTTGTCTCCTGGCCCACGGCCCAACAAACAAAAGCCCAAGCCACCCAAGCCGGTCCATGACATTTCTCCTCCTTGAATTTCGGCTTGTCCCCAAGCCGGTCTATGAAGTCGGAAGACACATCAAACCACCAGGATCCCATGGTACCAGAATAACTTCCATGCCCAGCCTGACTTGAACACAATCCCATGGTACCAGAATGGTGTGATCGTTGATTGCATTACCAGAAGCAATGTTTTTGACTGTCCGATCGTTGCTTGCATTACGTTTCCTCTTCTGCCCTCCATCTGAACCAGAAGCAACTGCTGTGTTGGCCCTTTCTGGAACTTCTCAAAGTGCTGAGCATTCAGGACTGCAGCCCATCCATCTATGCATTCAACTCTAAGATCTTGCAGCGAATGGAAAAAGAAAATCTCTCTGTCATTAACACCTGGGGGCAATAGATCATCAACCTCGTCGACTTTGTGGGACCATCGTATCAGCACCATGTTGTTTGCTGTGCTATCCTCATACAGATCTTCCACATGAGCAACAAGTCTTTTTTTTTCTCTTCACTCATTATGTAAACAAAATCATGAACTGAGATTGTAATTCCCCTGCGGCAGAAGGATCTGTAATGCTTTCGTCGTTTTTTGGTATGTAATTCAGGACCTAAGCATACAAAGTCTTCTGAATTATTTCCAACAAATGTTGAAGAAAGGTCCTTTGATACGGGAATAGCATTATCACCATCATGGTCACCAAAAGAATATTCATCCAATCTGTCATCCATTGTAGAGGATCCACATGTAGAATCAAGGTGTGGGGATCCTTTCATCTTGCATTTTGCTAGGAACCATAGCTCCAGATTTGAAACTGTCCTGCCACTGGTAATTCCAATTAATTGGCACAAGAAATGGTCCTTCTGGTCCAGCTCTCTCCACTTAACATATGTGTTACAGCGGTTCTTGGATGAAGCTGTAGCTCCGCTGGCATGCACCGTAATTATGTGGCTTGCACTTCGCTTACCTTGATCATACATTCTGATATCCTTAATGATAAAGATTAAATCAAATCGAGAAAGGATGGTTGTCTGCAGATCAATGTTATCTTGTGCAGTCTTAAGATCATCATAGCGCCCAGCAATTGATTGGCAGCTGCAAGAACTGAGGTTCTTGAATTGAGTACTGTTGTAATGCCAGCTTTGGCAATAGATATAGTCTGCTGCTCCATGAATTCATGAATTGCAACTGTCTTCAGGTCTCATTTTGTCAAATTCAGCAATACAAACCACTCCACCGTCAGCCAAAACCATGGCCCCTCCTTCCAAATAAAACTCACGCAAGCTACTATCCCGAGTTACAGATGTTGTAAGACCAGCTGCGGATGAACCTTTTCCAGATGTATGAACTGCAATTGGTGTTGTCTTCTCTACAAACTTGAGAAACTGGGATTTTGCTGTGGATGGATCACCCAAAAGCAAGACATAAATGTCCCCTCTCAAACGGACACCATCCGGTAGCCTCTTCTTTGATCCCCCAAACAACAAGCATGCAACAGCTTTCTTAACATCAGAATGACCATAAATTGAATGGCTGATCATTGAGCATAACTTGGCATATGCATCTGGCCTCTGCGCAAATTCTTTGAATTCCATTTCCTCATCGAGTGTGAAATGTGAGAGGTCATTTGAGTTAGCATCTCGGGACTGCTCCAACTTGATGCTGTTGGGACTTTTATGCCCAAATGGTATGTAGAATGGAAAACATAAACGGGTCAGCTTCAGCCCAGGCGATGAAATCAGAATGTTGTACTGGCAGATCTTTTGATCCCACTTGCCCTTGGTGATTAAACATAACATCACAAGTTTGTGTTTTACAAAATAGCTTTTTGCAATCAAATCACCTTCATATCTTGATACCCACTCCCATAGAAGACCATAGATGTTGCAGGACTCTTCCGGACTGAAATCATGTCTGGTGGTGATATTGTACCCACCAGGTGGTCTCTGGTGATCCTCAAAGGAGCAAGAGTTAATAGCATCCATCCAAACACGGAAAATAGGACTATGGTCCCGGCAGTCCTTCCTATCCAGCTTTACATATAAGATTGCCTGAATCATCATATGTAGCATTGCATTCTTCAGATCAACATTTGAGTGATATTTCAGATCTGGCTTAGAGAGTTCACTCTCCTCAGTCACAACTGTTCGGGCTGGTGGTGGCCATGGTTGCTGCATATGATGCTGTGAAAGTGATGTTGGGAGCTGGCCTGCTAGCACATTGAGCAGAGTTGTTTTGCCGAACCCTGATGGCCCCATGAGCGCTAGCATCCTCCCTGGTTTCGCCTCCCCAGACACATTGGACAACAAAAACTGGTTTGATGCAGCGACCTCCTCACCTAGGATAACCATAATTGGATGCGATTGAAAAACACACTCCAATGCCACATGAGAACTATACACGCAAAGCCTTCGCTGTTCATCCTGAGACTTGGAATAAGAACCACCACTGAACACAGAACAACCAATAGAATGTGCAAGATTCCATGCCACTTGAATATGTGAAACCCAAAGCCAATCACATTTGTCAAGAACTGGAGGTTCAGGTTTCTCAGGAAAAGCCAAGACAATGTAAAATGATCCCAAATCACGTACCGATTTTAGCTCTGCTCGGTGACCTGCCAACTTGGTGAACACCGGTAGCACCACCACATTTCCTCGGGGTGGCGGCCATGGGTTCCACGAGCTTCCTTCTGCGGCATCAACGGAAGGTAGACTATGAGATGGATGGTTGTTGACAAGGGCGTAGTCTGTGCATGGAGTGACTTCCGCCACAGCGTGATCGTCATCAGTGCGCGGTGGCATTTCGCCGAACAGTTGGTGCACGACGATGATCCAGGTGTTGGCACACACACAAGGTGCGCCGAGGGATGGAGCGGGATCGGTGATGGCGACGGCGAGCAAGGCGGCAGTTGGGGGAGAACCCAGGGCCACGCCCGGCATGAGGGCGGACTTCTGCGAGGCGGTGTCATCGCCGGAACACATCATCGAACACCTGGCGTGCATCAGGTGGCCCAGCTCGCCGATGGCAAAGGATTTCGACGAGGCGACGTACGCAGGCTCCACCTGTGCCCGGATGGCTTTGGTCACGCCCTCGAGCGAGGACACCACCGTGGCCTTGGCGCACCGGTGTTGGAGTCGGGCCCGACGCCGTGCACCGCGGGCAACTCGAGGCGAGGCATCATCCGACACCGCATGGGTACGACGGTGGCAAGGCTTGCTCAGGTACTCCTCGCGGCTGGACGACGGCCTTCAAGCCGACCGCGAGCTCGTTCATGCATACGGCCAAGTCTTCCATCTCCTTTGTCTACTTCTTCACTTCAGCGATTAACTTGTTCAACATCGCCTTGCACCGCGCTTCGCTCTCCTTCTCAGCGTCGGTCATGGCCACCTCGGAGCACAGAACCATTAGGATCGAATGCTCTGATACCAATTGTCACGTACCCAGTTGATGCACACTGATAAACACCCGGATCAAGAGAATATGATCCAATATCAACACGATAATCAATACGGAGGAAAGCAAGCAATACAAGGAAGAAGAAGCAGGGACTGGGAAATCAGAGGAACATGGATTGGGGAGGGCAGCAGCAGGAAGAAGATAGAGCCTTCGGTGGTCTGTTCTTTCGATGCTTCTCCTGTCCCTTCTGCTGCCCTTTTTACTCCTGAGCTTAATCCCCCTCTTTGTCTCCTGGCCCACGGCCCAACAAACAAAAGCCCAAGCCACCCAAGCCGGTCCATGACATATATACAAGCATATTAGCTCAAGCTACCTACACTGTTGAGCAATTTGACACTACGACAGCGACAGAAAATTACGTCCGTGCTTTCATAAGAATATCAGATCGATGCGTACGAACAGAAACCTCACCATCACGGCCCCCACGAGGATCACGAGCGCGTAGCACCATCTTGGTTTCCAGGTTGACCGTCTGACTTGTGAATCAAGGGGTATTATTGCTTGGTTGCATAGTAAGAGGCTAAGAGCACTACTCCCGTTTTCACAAGGACCCGCGCAGGTCCTAATCCTATATATCCTGAGAAAAAAAAAGGTCTGGCAAGATCTAGGAGATGAGAATAGGAGGTTTGAAGTGGCTGCGAATTAATGCAGTATAGGCATGGTGCTTTGTTAAAGTATGATCCGAATTCTTCGATGTGTTCATGTCGGACACTACACCGGCCCGCGCTAGACGTAGCGTCAGCGGTGCGCCGAGGCACGCTAGACGTAGTGCCGGCCTGCAAAACGAGTCCAACTCAATTTTGTATTCTCCTAGGACTCTTATTATTTAGCCTATATATATACCCGATAGACTATAGTAGCACGATTGAGATGCGCCGAATAGTCCTGTACTTATAATTTCTCCTCGTATAGTGAATTCTGTCTTCATACGCTTTGTGGTTTTATGTCCCTTATTCTTCTATTTTGCCGTGCATTTTATAACAAATGGTATCAGAGCTCTAGGGTTGAAACCCTAGCCTCTGCCCTTGGGAGAAGCAATCTCGACTCCCGAATGCAGCATCCGCACGACATCAAGGCGCAACATCGAAGGCAGCACTGAAGCAGTTTTTGCACGGTGTTGTACGGGTCAAGCGACTACCGTGCATCATCGACATTTGCGGCTTGATCTGCAAGGCTCCCTTCAACATAGAAAACCATCGCTCGGAAAAAAAAATGGATAAAAATGGATGTCGTCTTCCATCTCGTGGGGTCTGTAGCAAAATCGGACTCGTTGAGTTCTTTCCACTAGGAAAGCAGCAAATCCTTAGCTTTCGACTCAAAAAAATTAAGCCTTTGGTTTGCGGCCGAAGCAAACAGCAGTGCTGCAACGTCACAACCAAGAAAAGAAAAAAAAATAGAAAAAGTCCATATGACCCTCTTGAGTATGGCAGTGCGGCATCGTCGTAGGCCCGCACGGCGGCCTCGGCGGTGTTGAAGGTGCCGAGCCACATGCACCGCCTTGTGCGGGTTCCAGATCTCCGCAGCCCATGTCCCCAACGGCCACTGCCGTACACCCTAGTACCGCTTTCTTGGTATGCTCTTGCCGCCACCAAAGTTAGCGAAGGACGGAGACGGTAGCTCCACGTAGATGGCCGCGGCCCAATACTGCGAGGATGCCACCACTGCAGGCAAGTACTGCCCCGGCGTTGCTCTGTAGTCCGCATACCACACAGGCAAGGAGAAGAATGCCATATTAACCGCCACGTCGCAGCCACATTAGTCACCACAGTGGCAAAACCACCTCTAAACCACTTTGAGGGGTTAAATAATCTGATTTTACAACGTCATAGGGTTAAACGGCCGTTTTTTGGTCAAGGGATTAAGTGGCCATACAACCATACTTCAAGGGTCATATGGACTTCTCCCACAAAAAATCGAGGAGGAGCAGCGCCTTGCAACTTCATCTATATAGAAGTGGAATTGTCCTAAGGTGCTACGGGCACCCAATCAACATACCAGGAGGTCGCATATTTCTGCTAGTTGCACACCAAAGTGTACCAGGGAAATCCCAAAAGTGCTTTGCTAAGCACACATAAGGAATTGTACCAACAGATTTTCAGAAGCCTCAACTCGGAGATTTCGACCCGCGCCATATTGAGTGTCGACCCGCGTTCTACCTCTGCAACTGTTCGAGCGCTGGTTCCACCAACACCATTGCCTGCACCGTCCCACGCCACCTCCATCAATGATCTTCCGCCTTAGTTGATCGTCGTCTTCCATGAAGAGACTGTGTCGTCGACTCTTTTTTTAATTTCTTTTGTTGGAGGTGGAGTTCTTTGCCACTTAGGCTGACGTGCCAATTATTGGCGGCATCTATGCGGGATTAATCATTTGTGTTTTCTTCAATGATCCTTCATCTTCTATGGGTTATTACGGAAAGATCCGCAGATCTAGAGCCTAAAGTGGAGTTCAAGACTTTCCGCACAACATTGTTACTAGCGTACACGTGCAATTTTGTCTAAGCTTATTTGGGCTACATTTGATTTAGGAGATTTTGAGGTGAGAAAAATAAATAAGTAAAAACAAAAAAATCTTCCAATTCGAGAAGTCATGTGCTTCATGCATATTTGGATTTAGTTGAGGGGACAACTGATTTGGTGTTTTCTTCACCGTTTGATGATACCCTGATGGTAGCTAGCATAATACTCTCTAGAGTTTGGCTATTTGAAATTGAAGGTTTTGCTCCAGTTTCAGTTTGAGATGAAGGATTAGATGCAAGGAGTTGGTTTTTTCTGTGGATAATACAACGTCGGTTCAGTTGTCATACCTCGATACGAGGGGTCTACTGTAGTTTCTACCTAGTAGCCGGTTAGTTTGCTTCTTTGGTCAAACTAGCAAACACATGGCGATCAAACCGGGTTCCGGTTAGGCCAGCAACTAATGCCTAGTTAGACCACAAGGACAGGTCAGACCACCAATACATTGTCGGTCGACTGCTCCAAAATTACAACAACCACAAAGATGCATGTACCTTGACACTTTACAAAATACATTCGCAAATATGAAGTACCATGCAAACAAAGGTTAAAACAGGATCCACAACAAGGTGCAAAACACATTTGCCAACTTTAGAATCATATCACAAGGATTAGGAACGTGGACTCAACTGTTTGCAAAACACATTCACAAACTAAAGTCACAAGTGACAAGAAATATGTATGACTCAACTATTCGCAAAACACATTCGTAAATACTAGCAACATGCTATGGAGAGCTAGAGTAAGCATAATGAGCTACCAACACATAACACACTCAAGCTACTAGTCAAAACTCATCTTAATTGTATGCAACCTGCACTAACAATCCGGTTTCTCAACCAAACACCGAGACCAGTAAAATGCCTAAGAGACACATCTTTAGCCTATGCTAGCTATACATTTGCCTTGCGCATCCGCTTGGAGCTTTTGGTTGATGACTCACATCTTCTTTCTAAGATCGGGTTCTTGACTTGAACATCAACACATGACGCTGATCACTTGACTTGATAACTTTCAACACATGAAGCCATCCACAGACACTTATCATTATGGGACATCACCTATTCCATCATCTTATGAACAAATATTAGTCCCACAAAACTATTGTCATTAATTACTAAAATACTTCATTAACTCATAATGACGGGTCTAGATTCTTCATGGATCCCACCTTAGAGACAATTGAAGGTGCTAAACATTACAATGAATTGTGCTAAGCTTAGAGGTCACCGATTGACGACAGCTTAGAGGGTACATAGCCTCCAAAGACGGTCTATGCCTACTGATGCCCCAATTGATCTAGCTAGGTCGTTAAGGATGAAAGTGGGACGTATTGCGAGCTAGCCGCATTTTGCCCACTTGGCCGCAAGCTTTTATGTGGGTCAATGCGGCAGCCCACAAAGCTCTTATGCGGGCAAGTGGCGCCCACAAAGCCCTCAACTTCACAGACAAATACTTTGCTCACTGAGACTATAAATCAATTGCCTGTTGTTGTACCAGTATTTCTCAGCTTCGTGTATGTGAAAGTGAAACATTCATATTGAACTTCACGTACCTAATTAGCTGCAGAGCCTGAAGGTGCACGCCACTGCCTGCACTCGGTAGTTGCGCCTCGCCTTCACCTCAGTTGGGTAGTCTCTGCAAACAACATATCGAATAACACATGAGTTTAAATGTTCAATAGCAATCCAAGAATGAAGTGAGCAGAACAAAAAAAACAATTATGTTCTTGTTACAATCAAGAGAAATCGAGAGCTATTCCTTCTACATGATTCAAATGAATCAAGAACACCAGCTTGTTGGCGTCGCTGGTCGTCGTCTACGAGGAGTGCGACAGCAGTTGCTGATGCCCAGACGCTGAGGCCCACAGCAGGGAGCTGTAGCGTGACAACACGGCAGCCACACCACCCGCACAGGGTCACCGTCCCGCTGACTCATCCTAGGGTAGCCGCAGGCAGACCGTGGCCCAAAATGCGAGCAGCGCGGTAAGGTCCGGCGTGCACGAACACATCGCAGGCGGACACCGTGAATCTCGTCGCCGAACACGTTACAGACCGTGTCCAATGGCCTCCACCGCTCCGGCAGCAACACCGTCACCGGATCCGTCTTCCCATGAGTCGAAGCAGAATCAGATGGGGATTGGGAAGGGGAGGGGGGCTTAGATGGGTTGCTGCGGGCTATTTGGATTTTTTGTGCGGTCACATAAGTCCACTTAAGTTTAGATGTTTGTTCGCGGGTATCCACCTACTATTTTTTGTGGGGCAGGTTAAGTGGGCTCGCAGATGACCCACGTCCACTTACACCCTTATAGGTCGTGCGCCTTTTCAGGGAAACCTCCAACCGAAACGAAAATTGGAAAAGCTATAGAATGCATCTGCGAAGAAAATCTCCACGCTGTCTACATGACACATCATGTGCTCGAAGCCTCTTAACAAGCTGGCATACGTTAACAGCGCACATATCAGCATTAATGCATTAGGCCGTGTTGCATGTGTAGACAGGGCTCGGTCGATCGAGTGCTCGATAGGACACATGCAATGCAATCCCCATATATCAATAGGATGCTCAAATCAACCAAATCAAGGTCGAGGTGGATATATATTTGAGGAGAACAAAAGATCGACGAACTAAGAAACTATTTAGAAAGATTGATAAGCTAATTTGCAAAAGGCCGGTGTAGTAAAAATTTAAAAATATACCATGTCTGTCTTTGGAAAATCTCAAGTCATGATCATTACGTAAAGCTAAGCTAGCTACTAGTACCTACAGGCCTATGTACGCCAAAATAATCAAAATAGGACGGCTGTTTGGGCTTTCTGAAACTTTCAAAGTGAACGCCTATCTATCTGCTAGTACTAGTACTATCGTACTATATTTGCAATACGCGTTACTTGTTTTCTTTCGTATACAACCAATAATATTAATCTTGCACTGCTTACGCGAGAACATAAACGTACTTGCAATTTAACCCTTTGGGAGTTAGTAATGTTAGGGGCTAGTGTGTTAATGACCTAGCTAGACCTTTTTGTGCAATTTGTACTCGTATTATATTAAAGTGGCACCGTTACTTTTATAAATTTATATTAAGATACACTAATAAAATTATAGTATTATGAAAGTATTTTTAACGATATATCTAATGATATATTTTCCATATAGTCAATCCATATTGTTTTAAATATATTGGTGAACGGCACGGATTCTAAGGTGTAAAAAAAAAAGAAGGGAGGGAGTGCGCTACTATAAATCCCTGGTCCGTTGTTATTAAGTTGGTATAGGGAGGAGCTATAGTATTACACCACATTGTGTAACACATTGTGTAAATTACAGATTTTTTTAATAATTAATTTTTTATTCAGAATTACAGAAAGAATACCACATTTTTTGACAGAAATAATCATATGTCGTCGTACCATTGGGCGACTTATACCTAGTTACCCAAGCAGTGGGCGACTAAGCAAAGTCGTCCAACGGTGGAGCTACATGTGTTGTAGTCGCCCAGTGGTTGAGCTCAACCATTGGGCGACTAGGCCTAAGTCGCCCAACCACTAGGTGATTTAAAATATAGTATTAACCCAGTTGAAATAGTTGTGTGGGAATAAATGTCCAATTTTGCAGGTCATTCATTTAGCAAATCCTGTTTGTATGTTGTTTTTTTAATAAAAGGGTGGTGACAAGGTTGGTTGGTCCGTTTATGATTTTCGTAGAATCTTAAGGGCATGAAATTTGTCACACTCACAATAACATTTTATGACCGTCGTATGTAGTTGTAGTGCGTTAAATTTCTGAACAATTTTGTGAGGATGATAGAGGTAGCAATAGTTCGTAAGTACGAAGGTAAGTGATATTGCGATGCGCTAGGAAATTCATACACGGTGAAGAACTTTGGAGAAATGGCACAATGATAACAACACAACAGTTGATCCGACAAGGGATTACATGGCAAGCAGGCTAACGAACCAAGGACGATACACTCATGCCTTTAGAGAATTAGAAATACATGGGACATACAAACGAAGATGGTCGGACTATTACATGGACCGAGGCCATTTTCCCTTCCTTCCGAGCTCGGCATTGTACTCCTCGCCATCCACCTTGGCCTCGGCCGCCATTTCCCTCTTTTTTCCACGCTCACTCTCACGAGCCTCGTGCTCCCTACGTTTGCACGCCTCGAGATGGGCCTGCGTCTCCTGCCGGATACGCTAGTTGTGCTCTTCGGTGCGATGCTCCTCCTCCCTCCTCTCGCGGACCCTGTTGGCATCCCACTCCTCACGGTCGAGAGTCCACTGGTCGTGTGGGTGGATCTCTAGGTCGATCCACTTGCGGTAGCCACATAGCGGACTTTGAAAGAGAAATGGTAGGAGAACATACTACTACCTGTACTTTCGGCTGCTGATAGCGGCTCGTGTCCCAACGACGGTTAGGATAGTCACAAGAGTAGTTTGCGCAACCCCAGTAACGCATGCCCAGGCTAAGTCGGTGCTTAAACTTGAAGAACTTGCAACTGTCCCTGCACCAACAGAAGGGCGACGTGTCCCCCTTGGGCGGGTCTTGCGGTGAACGCTCGGTTGGGATGTTGTGGTAGGGATTACTGCTGCGAGGGGAAGCGTCATTGCGGGGAGGTGGTCTTCTGGCACGTTCCCTTTGTTCCTCTTGGGCTGCAAACTCCCTTTGCATTTCGCGGATCTCCTCCTAGTGCTTTTCCATCTATGCGAGATTGGGTTGAAGTCTGGATGCAGGAGTACCCAGTGTGGAAGGGGTAGTACTTATATATCGAGCCAGCGCCGCGTACGCAGCTGAATTGTAATTCGGTTGAAGGAAATTCGCGTCCGCGAGGTAGTGGCCCTGAGGAGACTCGTTGGATCACGTCGCTGCGCAAAGCTGACTCGTCAGGTTACGTCCTGTTTTGTAGAGAGTGTTCACGTCATGCTTTACAGAGAGTGGTCACTTCGTGCTTTGCAAAGAGTGGTCCCTTCCTGCTTTGCAGAGAGTGGTCACTTCGTGCTTTGCAGAGAGTGGTCCCTTCCTGCTTTGCAGAGCGAGCTCACATCATGCGCTGCCGAGGGAGGTCATGTCGTGCTTTACACTTACGCGAGAGATTGACACTTCAAATGAAGGTAAAATTTGCAATTACGATGCAATAAGTTCCACAGTGCTTATAACAAGCAACGTACTTACTGAAGTACAAGTTACAACATGGTAGTGCACTTCACGCTGGTGTTCCTATGTGTCGGGAGGCACCTTGCAAGTTCTCGCGGTGTGGCCTACCTGGCGGCAGCAGCCACAACGTCTACCCGCCGCTCCAGCTTCCCCTTCATCCATATCGTTCCTAATGTGACGACTCTGCCGACGGCCCTTCCCATCCTTCAACAGGTCAAGATCTGGAATCCAAGTCCTCTGTGCAATATCCAAGGTGGTGAAGTTGCCCACAGCCCTGAAGCCTCTTAGCTCCCCGCACCACGCCTGCTGCACCCTCTCCTTCATGAAGTACTCCGATATGAAGTTCGATGGGTCCATATGGATGGTCCCGCACGCGGCGAGGACATGAGAGCATGGCTATGAAGGAGCTTTGGCTTGTTGCATGTGCAACTAGGTTCATTCACATGATCTCCAAGGCATACCTCGTGGGTAACTAGAGACCGAGCCATCCCAAATCCGGCTCTGTCCTGAAGGAGCATGTTGAAATGATGCTCCATATTGCCCACCACAAAGACCATGTGCGACTAACCCTTCTCGGTCTTGGCCTGCATGTATGCTGTAATCTACGAGCAGTTCGGTGTATATGGGTTGGCTGCATAAAATGCCACATTTGTATGCCTTTCCCTAAAATATCCGATTGTACCATGTAGAACGCCTCAGCAGCTAGTAGTGGGCCAGTTTTTGCTGCTAGGTCGTCCAATAGTTCAACGACTAGGGCACGAACGATTGCTAAGTAATACCATAAGTTATAGTACAACGCAACAAGGAATGCATAGACAACCATGTCATAGTAACTACAAAGTAGAATACGTAAACACATAATACAAGTACATAGAGCAAAACGAAGAACCCCTACTGGCCACCCGCTATGCCACCCACAGCACCTCCTCCGTCGTCGTCACGTCCCACACCCGGTCCGCGCCCACAAATACACCCCCGCTTGGGCTTTCGAAGTGCAGGGTGACGGGGCCAGGGCCCAGACAGCGAAAGGCGCTCAGGAGCCCTTCTGAGCTGTGCTCCCAAGGTCTCGGGGGGTCAACTCCACCTGTGCCTACATGCCCACTGTGGGCCGCTAAGCTGCGACCCGGAAAGAACCTCGACGGGTGATGGCTCAACTGCTCCCCTGCTCTCCCCGGGGTAATTCGCGAAGAAGGCGTCCACGGACCCGTGGCCGTCGTCGTGTGAGGAGAGCTGAACTCCCATCTGCAGCAGGAAAGCTATAGGAAAAATAATGTTAGTCCCTACAATATATCGACGATAACAAACCTAAAGAGAGGAAACGTACCTTCGTCGGGGGCTATGCCCCATGAAAAAGGGTCATACCCGCCGTACTGTCCATACAGGTCGGGGAGGAAAGGATATTGCCCTGGCACTGTCGGGTAGGTGTCCAGGAACGACGGTGGTGGCGGTGGCGTGGCATACCCACGTGCCCACCCGGACCCTCCAACCTGCGTAGGCGGAGGCAAGGGTGGGTACCCACGTGTCCAGTCTAACCCTCCAGCCTACGTAGGCGGAGGCAGGGCACATGTCCGGTCTAGCTCTCCAGCCTACCTAGGCACAGGCGGGGCACGTGAACGTGCCCCTCCTGAGCCTCCCGACTATGCTACAGGACTTGTCGGCCTCGCTATATGCACTGACGTGGCCACCTCCTGGACCGTCCTGCACGATGTCAGGCTCACTGCATGCCTCGCCACACTGTAGACCCGACGGGCAAACTGCACCACCTCATCTCGCATCACCTCCGCACCGTAGGTGAGCCTATCAAGGATCGACCGGGAGTCCCTGGCCATCTCGACATTGATGTCCGTCTGCAAGAAGTACATGAAAGCGTCAAACTTGTAATTGAGGTAAGCGTACTAAAACATTTTGAAACACGATAGTACGTACCATGATGTGCACGTTCCGCACGAAGTGTACGGAGTACGCGTCAGTCGGTCCTAGTACATGAGTGGGGGGAGGGTCGACAACACGCACCACCGTGTGTGTCTCATGAGCGTACCATCGAGGTACTCGCCGCATAAGCCGGGTCATACAAAGCGTCCTCCTGCACGCACTCCTCGTGGGCGTTCACCCACTACGCCAACCACGGTGCCATCTTCGCCGGCCACGGTGTCCTCGTGCCACCCCTTCTACTATGCCAGCGAAACGTACCACTGCAATTAGAAGTTGTCGTAACAGAACTGGCAAAAAAATATACGAACATGTGTTGTGTGTAACTCACGCGTGGTCCGAGTCAGGCACCCTCATCTCGACGAGAACTGGAACAACCTGGTAGAAGCCGAACTGGCGCATCACCCTGTGCACCACGTAGTCCTCGATGAAGACATCAAAGACGAGCTTCTTCTGCGTCTGCCAATACGCTCGGTCGTACCAACATAGTGAGGACAGCTCCCCAGGAGCACGGTCCTCCATCTCCTAATCAGAGTACTGGTCCCAGCGCACGTCGTCAGCGGTGAGGCGGTCCAACTACTACACGAAGTGCTCGTACACAGTTGTGACCTACACGTGTGCATACTGCGCCTGCGAGCCAGAACAGTGGTTATAAAGGATGACACATAATACGACTGAAGTAAAGATAGAGGGGAATACGTACCCGTCTATGGCACCAAAGGGACTGATGAACCCGAAGGTCCGATTGTAGGCCCGATCTTTCGATGAGAACGATAAGTTTGGTAGGCGTCGTTCAACTCTCATGATCCTGACTACGAATACGCAAGGTTCGAAACCATGCAATCGCTGAACTGCTCGACAAGTCGTTATCAACCGTGCACGAATACCCGGTTGACCTGATCACGAAGATCGATTCATGCATACACCGAAGAAGCACGCAAGAACAAGGTAAATAAGCAATTTGAAATTGTAAATAGGAAGTGAATGTATTGATAGGTGGGGTTCCGAAGAACAATGTCGCTGTTGATCTCGCCGACCAAGAGAACAAAGTATAAAGTAGCAAAGCTAAACTTTAATCAATAAAACCCGCAGAACAAAAGGGGTGGCGGCCACTATCTATAGGAGGAAGAGGGAGGGGGCAGTGGTACTGTTCATGTATGAATAGTGCCATGTGAACAGTACCCTGAAACCATAGGGGGCTGCTATATGGGCCACGTGGGCCAATGTGGCCAAATCAGCCCATTCGTTACATAACCTATGGGCCAACAATTGGTGACACAGCACCATGGCTGGTAAACGTAGCCCGACACATATGAGTAGAAGCAGTAGATGTAACCTGATATATATGTGTAGAGACAGCTTGGTCCAACTGGAAAATATGGCAATGCAGTCGCCGAAAGTCCGATCGAAGATGTGGATGTAGTGCAGCGAGTCAAAGCAGTGGGTGCAGTCAAAGCAGGGGATGCAGTCGAAGCAGTGGATGCATCCTTAGGGTTGATGTCCTCATCAGGGACCCTGCGGCTGGCCGGTCTACCGCATCACCATGGTACATGTCCGCACCATACGGACTAGAGTCTACCAGCATGGGCCGTCCGAGAGAAACGCTCGAACGACCACAGCTGCAGCAGGAGGGGACAGCCTGCGAGGATAGATGCTGGCTTCGTCCTATAGCACGCCTTGCACATGCCACGGTACGTCATGGCAAGTACGGCTGATCCCCAACTGATCTGCAGCTCCTCGCCGTCGGCGATGGCCCTCACATACCCCACGAGGCGGGTGTCCACAGAGTCACTGTGGCTGCAGGTAAATAGTACCCAGCCGAAGAGCCATAGCAAGTACGCCTCGAGATGCCGTGACACCTAGCCCTCGGTGGGCTCCGGGACCATCTGCTCAACCTACGCACAAACGAATAGTTAGTCATATGGCTAGGATAGAGCATCACTAAACATGGAAAATGGTTAGCATACATACCTGGAACTGCGAAAGCCACCGTAGGGGTGGGCCATGCCACTGTCGCTCTTGGAAGTCGTGGTATGGTGGCACAGCATCCGCCGGTAGAACCCGCTGAAACCTGCTGAGCAGGTCTCGGGACCTGAAAATACATCTCAGGAACCCTCTGTGTATTCTGAACTAGTCCCTGATCAGTAGCTAGCTCACACAGGCAAATAGTGATGAAATACCATCCATTTATTCGATTCAACTAAGAAGATCTCAAAGTAACAAATAATAATAATAACTTTACCTTATGGTCAACATTTACTTAACTTGCAACGCAGAGCTAAAGAAACAAATAAACTCTTGCAGCGGAACGAAACTCTTCAAATGGCCAATCAACATGTCCACAGGCAATTGAGTGGAGAACGCATCCTAATCCGCAAAACCTTCATGGTCCTCCTGGGCGAAAAACTCTTGGGCAGCTTGATATTCTCCCTCCACTACTGATCAAACAGAGGGCATAAAGCCATGAGTACTTTGAATGTACTCAGCAAGCCGTGGAGAAATGTATGCAAATAGTATTCATACAGGGCTTGAACAAAGGTTAGCTGTATGGCTCTTTTGCGGAAAACAGCATTTACGATAAATACAATAAATAGATTGAAATGCGTAATTGAAAATAATATTAAATAAATAAACAATTATTTCGAACGATTAGTGAACTTCCCATTCACTCCCAACCAAACCAAAGATAAGTGAATCCCTATTCATCAATCGACACAAACCACCAAGTGAATGACCTATTCACCAAACGAACATTATATTCATCAAGTGAACTTCTCATCCACACTCCGACACATTTTTGAAGAAACTCTATCTCCCGTGTGAAATCCCCGAGCACGTCCATAACCGCGGACACGGCTATTCGAATAATTTTACACTCTACAGAGGTTGTACAGCTTGACCCACAAGAGATAGATCAACTTATAATGTCTGTTTAACACACTTCCGAGGTGTGCGACTAAGTGATCATCATAAGGCTTTTACAAAGCTCCTTCTTAACCCAGTTCTGCCCGCTAAGGTTTCAACACTGAATGTCTTTCCGACCAGATAGGGCCCCCTCTTGCGCCACCGTGAGAATACGTTTCCCATAACTCGCACTTCACATGACATAACCGAAATTAAGACATTGCTAATTAGTCAGCCAGGCCTGTCCCATCAGGCATGTGGTTGTACGGTTAAGGCCCAGTTCAATGGCGCACAAGATTAAGTCCTTGACAAATTACTCAGGCGAGACTACCACAACCAAAATGTGTTAAATCCACACCCCCGCTATCCACCAACCACTCGCCCGAGCAAAAACTATTTTGTTCAACTAAAACCCATGACTAACCCCATCATGGTACACAAATTTTAACAAGAATGGCTCACCACCACGATTCCACATATCATTAAGTCAAATTAATTATTAAGACACATGTGATGACAACCCATCGTAACTAAGCTGAACTAAGCATTGATACGATACCCATGTTGGCAATACAAATATATCCAACTAAAATTATCCATGCTAAGGTGACAAAGGATTCATGGCATTCAAATAGTCAATAGAGGCATAGTGACAACAGGCAGTGGCGAATTCATAACGAAAATGACCGGGGGTCCCTGAGGCAAGATAGGACACGTTCGGCTGAGATGTAGCTTAAAATGTCCCCTCATGTTGGGCTAGGGGTGTCCATACTACATATACATGATTATATCTAATAAAAATTGATTTTTGGACCCGGTGTCCCGTGCATCCTGTAGGAACACTGTAGATCCGCCCCTGACAACAGGTAATAGCTAATCCCAAAATAATTTATATAAAGATAGCATACAATTGTATAAAACAATATATTTTTGAAATCATAGGTTCAATATGATCAAAGGACCACGACTTGCCTTAGAATAAATCCTGTGATTGATCTTGATCTTGGTATGCCACTCTTTGTTCAAAGCTTCCCGAAGTATCAACGTCTACTCGCAAAAATAAGCAAATAAATAAATAACAGAGATAAAACAAACTCCAAAAATTAAATAAAAATCTCAGATAAATAGATCTCGAATTTAGATAAATTTAGGAATTTGAATGGACTCAATCAGAGTTCGGATGCAAAAGATATGAGCTTTGGAAGATTGAAATCACATAAAATCATGAAAATCAGAATTTAGTGATTTACTGAATTACTTTTCTGAAGGAAAATGTAATTAATGCGTCAGCTGACGTCATCAAAGATAATTCGGCTGAAAAGAAATAAAAGAATTGAAATTTTACAAGTAGGGCCCACTAGTCAATGAGATGGTGTATGATGGATTGAGTCTATGGAATTTTGGCTCAGGTGGGGATTTGGATACGCCACATGGCAGATGACTAGGAGATGACGAGGATGCCACATAAGAAAAGAGGCTTAGGTGGACGATGATGTGGCACAAGAGGTGGCTAGCCACGTCGGCAAAAGAAGAAAGCACAGAGAGAGACCGAGGTAGCCATGGCCGACGGCTTGAAGCTTGGCGCCGAGGGCAATAGGGGGCGATGGAGATCTGGCGAAGTGTCAAAACGGAAAACCAGAGAAGCACAGATGCCAAGGGAGGTGATAGATCGGTGATGGTGACAGCGGTTTGTCGGCGACGACAACATTGGCAGCGGCGAGCTCCACTGTGATGACGAAAACAGCTAGGGAGTGGCGCCCGAAAGAGTTGGAGATGAGCACCACGTCGGCGGAGGAGCAAGGATCACATATATGGGCTTGAAATAACCGAAGATCAAAGGAACCGGCGGCAAGACAACGGTGACCGGAAGCGGAGAAGAAGCATGGTGAGGGTGATTCAGCGACCGAGAGAGAAAGACAAGAGAGGGGATCGTAAGAGGGTGACAAAAGACACGCTTTGACGTGCTTGATTAAGCTTAATACTCACCGATGAGGTAGATCAAACAAGGTGGCCGGCGGTCGGAATTGGAACGAAGCAGTCGACAGCGATTTGATGACACTCCTCGGGAGATGATGAGAGCCCTTCGAGGACTGCGGCGAGGCGCTTCCGAATATGAAGACGATGCGGCTGGACGAGGTCTGACCACGAAGAATTCCGGCGGTGAAGTAGCTTCGGCGACGCACGGGTTTTCGGCAATTGCGGCGCGACGTAGACGAACCCGGGACCGGGCCTTAGGGTTTCGGAAGAGAGAAAGTATGCGCACAATATGACGCGGAAGGGCCTTTAAATAGGCTCCGGATGAGGAGAGATTGAGAAGAGGCCGGCGGCGCAAGGAGTGCAGCTTCGGGACTCCAGAGTCCTGGAGGTTGAAGATGAGGATGTGGCAAGCTACGGTCCCACGAGCAGTGACAAAGAAAAAGGAAAGGACAGGAGTTCGGCTGGCTGGGCTGCTTCTGCGCACGGACAAGAAAAGAAAAGGTCGAGCTGGGCTTCACGCACAAAGGAAAACCGAAGACGGCCTGGCCCGGCTGGGCTTCAGCGCGCGGCAAGAAAGAGCGGGAGCGGGTAGCTGCGGCTTGGGCTGAGAGCAAAAGAAACGTGCCGGCGGAGTGGGCTTCAACTGGGGAAGAAAGAAGAAAGGCGGCCGGGCCGAAAGCAAAGGAATGGGCCAAAAGAACGGGAGATTCGGCCCGAGGATTTTCTGAGATTTTATATTAGTTTTCTTTTTATAAAATAGCAGAAAAGGCAAATAAAACTTAAAAAATAGCAAAAGAGCTCGGATAAATTTTAGAAAATTCTAGAAAATATATCTAAGCACATAAAATCCAAATAAAATAGTTTTGATAATAGTTTATGTTGACATTATTCATATTAAATTGTTTTTGAACTCTGAAAATTCATATTAAGCTTTTAACTTTAGCAGAAAAATCCAAATGGTTCTTTTTCTTTTTGAAACTTCAAAAACAGACCAAATTTTGGGATGTTACAGCAGGTCATCGCGCCAGTGGGCAGGCGCGTCCGGCGGGAATGTAGGGGCTCCCACGATAGGCAAGCGAAGCAGCAGTGCGACATCCTGCAAAGTAGGGGCCATCTCCCCGAATGGGAGGTGGAAGGTGTGCAACTCGGGCGGCCACCAGTCCACTAGGGTTGTTTGGAGTGATCGATCGAACGGGAACTGTCGTGATCGCTCCGGACCGCCCTGGACCTCCCCGTCGTCCTCGACCTAAGCGTCGTCCTCATTGGTGGCCTCCACCATCTGCGCGAGAGGTAGAAGGCCAGCATGGCTCAGCCTGCAAAGCACGAAGAAATAACTACATAGCGGACATATGACACAAAGAAGTGGCACAGGTTACGGACAAACCTGGCTACCCAGCGCAGGTCCAATCTCCAAGCCCATCGGGGTGTCCTCGTACGAACCACCCCTAGCTGAGTCGCGTCATCCCCGTGAGCCGAATACGGGACACGACGGCTCATGCGGTGCTGCGTGTCGACCAGCCGGTCGAGCAGGCCGAAATGCCAGTCCAATCCACCAAGGTCGCGAGCCATACCTGCAAATCAATTTCCAGCTAGCAATTATGACACAATTTGTGGGTTCAATTAATTATAGCATAGCTACAGAAATTCAAAAAATTAAGTTGTATTCTTGCATAAGTAACCTTCCATGAATTTATATACAAACCTACAACTACGCTTCCTAATAAAATATTACGACAGGACTACAGAGTTTTTAATAATATGTTCATATATATATATATATATATATATATATATATATATATATATATAACTTATTTACCGATGTTACCACTAAGAATATGACATTTTTGAAGCTAACCTACCTACTATTATTTTATTTTCTAACAATATGTCACGACACATGATGTTGCTTGCTAACCTACAATGTTTTCGAAATTACACAAATACAAAATGATGGTAGAGACCACACATTACACATCTAAAGATTTTTGAAGATAACCTACTATTATTTTATTTGCTAACAATATGTCACTACACATGAAGTCGCTTGTTAACCTACAATGGTTTCGAAAGTACACGAATACAAAATGATGGTAGAGACTACACATTACGCATCTAAAGATTTTTTATGCTAACCTACTATTATTTTATTTGCTAACAATATGTCACTACACATGATGTTGCTTGCTACCCTACAATGGTTTTGACAGTACATGGATACAAATTGATGGTAGAGACTCACCGTCGACGCGAAAACACTTTCTTTCTCCACTCTCTCTCTTCCTTTCTTCTCTTTCCCTTCCTCCCTTCTCTTTTCTCTTTCCCTTCCTCTCTTCTCGTCACAAGCTCTATGTGAAAATGGTGCACTGTGAGCAGCCGGGCGCATGCGCGCATTATTAGCGGCCCTCGCCCAACGGTTGGACGACTAGAGCCCAACACAAAGCAACAAGTGTTGTTGTCGCTCAACGGTTGGGCGACTTGGAGGCCAAAGGTTTAGTCGTTCAACGTTTGGGCGACTTGGACACTTGTCGCACACCCGTTGGACGACCAGCCCAAGTCGCCAAACCGTGTAGCGACACATGATTATTTCTGTTAAAAAAATATGGTATTATTTTTGTAATTCTGAATAAAAATTTGATTATTAATTTTTTTTTCGTTAATCACATGCATCCAACCACGTCTTAGATGCATAAGATTAATAGCTAGCTACGGTGATCGCTACAATTCAAAATGTACAACACTGTTCTGCCACAGTAAATACCCTACAAAACTTTATTTTAAGATCCGAAAATGCCATGCTATTGTTTTACAATGATAGACGATGTGAATCACCTATCAGATAGACATTCTTATTATGATATTATTACGTGAAATTCGCACACATCTTTGTGTATGTATCTGAATCCATTACAGTCTGTGTGCGGGATTTGTCATGTCATATTAATATGTTAAGAAGGTGATGGATGGCCTAACCGTCCCTTTATATTCAGATCTTGATTAATGAAACAAATGCCGCAGTCCTTTCTTCACCAAACAATGGGAAATACTTGGAACTCCAAGCATCAACAAGTCGTCTTCGTGATTCAAATCATCTGTCCATTCAGGAGAGCACGATCACGGGACAAATACAGGCCAGTGAGCCATCAGAGGAAAATCGGATGGTCTAGACGAAGGCATCCAAGAATCGAAATGGTATAGATCACGACCGTGCAGCTAGCTCCCTCTCCAAGTCTCAACGTTGTGCCTTTTCTTGTAATCACCTGGGTCAGGGTCACCTACCACAATGTCCAGTAGCTCGAGTGCTACAACAAAGTACTGGGGAGCCATCTCTCTGATCTCTGTACTCTGCTTTTAACTTTGCAATACACACGAGTATTACGAAAACCTACATCAAGTAAAATACATGCTTTCTAATTTTCTACTGAATTTTCACGCGTTCCAATAAGAGCCAATGTTTCCTCACTCTCGAGAGATTGAACCTATTCGCCTCGCTGAACTCATGCACGGATCAAGTTGTGCATTTCAATGTCAGGTGTGGACGTCATGCACCGCTCATTTATCTGTTATGCAATGTGCTTCTCGCTGAGCTTTTCTTGTACCAGACACACAAACCACCAGATAAAATGGAGATCTTTTTTGCATACGATACCAGGCTTCGACGAACCTCGTAAATAAATTCTTGTGTCTCTTGTGTGCTTACTGTGATTGTTCTCGCACAAAGGGCTGTCGTCGATTCCAACAATTGGTATCAGAGTGGGGTTGAGATGGCGACGTCAGGTGCCAGATTAGAAGTGGTGAAGTTTGACGGGACTGGTAACTTTGGATTGTGGCAGACGAGGGTGAAGGATCTGTTGACGCAGCAGGGTTGTTCCTAAGGGCCGCGGAAAGCAAAGCCGAAGGCGATGGGGGATGATGATTGGGAGGAGTTGAAGGAGCAGACAGTCGTGATTGTACGGTCATGTCTTTCGGATAAGGTCATGTATCATGTGATAGATATAATCTCGCCGAAAGAAATCTAGGACAAGTTGTAGGCTCAGTTTATGTAACATCCCAAAATTCATATTTTGGGAATACATAATAGAAATACATGAGGAAAATAATTTTGGACATAATTCATAGGAGAAACAAATCATGCATGATTTTTAAACTTTTGTATAAACAAATGATGGAATTCATACTAAAGCAAATAATTAAATTCATACAAATATGCACTTGTACAATTTTAGGAAAATAAAATGAAAATAATTGAGAGAATTATTTTAGGCATATTTGTCTGGGAAAAAATTTATTAAGCAACTTTTGCAAACTTTTCCTCAAAGATAACAATACTATTACATGAAAACAAAAACTTATAAGAATTTTCAAGAAAATCATAGACAATATAAAGTTCTCAAAATTTTACTTCAGCAACTACACTAGGTCAGGAGCCCTAAAAAAAATTCATTAATTTTGGATCTTGTTTGCTTGGTACATAATTCAGTAAAACATCAGCCACTTAAACCCAAAACCCTGATTTTAAACCCTCTCTCTCTTCTCTCACTGAAGCATGGGACCCACGAGCCAGACTTCTTCTTCCACCTCGCTCACCCCCTCACCAGCGCGTGCTCATGCGAGCTCTGCCCGCTCGCCCGCTGTTTCACCTCGCCGCCCATAGTTTTTCCGTCCCCAACCACCCTATCACCTCCGCCGGCTCCCGCCCATGCTATCTACCTCATTCATGGCCACTATCTCTCGCACTGGCTGTGAGGACCCCAGTTTATTTGGCTTGTAATGCTTAACCATCCATTGGTCCTAGCATCACAAATCAGATAAACCAAGCCTCGAGATATGTATACTTCCCAGAATTGCAGTATACACACCCCGTTACCAAATCATGCATCAATTTCATTCATTCACATAGAACCGAACAAGCAACGAGCTGAAAGACATACTTAATATAAAGAGTTATTACAAAAGAGAGGCCGACCGGCCGAAAAGACATACAACTAGATAAATACACAGCGGAAGCAAAAGTGTCATAAGATGGCGATAAACAAAAGCCAATCAGTGTGCCTTTACCCACAAGGCAACCAACCGGGCCGCCAAGCTAGTCGCCCCAGAACCCGCACATCTCGCAAAAGTAAGGCCCTTGGGGCTCACCTTCTTCCTCTGCAACAAAACAATTAAGCATAACATCTGAGTACAAAAATTATTTTTGTACTCGCAAGACTGACGTGTGAGATAACAGAACTATAATTAGCTACATGCAAGCTTTATTTAAGTGGATGAGGCTCTAGACTTATTTTCAGCATAAAGCAAGTTTTATTTGCAATAATGTAGTACATTTAAAAGCAAGTTTGCAATTAATTCTTATTGTTCAAATAAAAGAGAAACAACTATAACAATAGGTAAATGACAACATCCTGGAAGTGACTAACCCAATAGCCACCACAACAATAGCATGAAGTACCCCTTCATACCACCCATGTCAAGTTTAAGTTTTTAAAAAGGTTGTAGTCTAGTTCTTGTGGGAAATAACCAAACGGGACCATAACCTAGGACGAGGCTATTCAAATAGTTTTAACCCTGCAGGGGTGTACCAATGTACCCACACGATAGACCGCCTTTCCACCAGCCACGGTTAGCATACTTCCTTTGGTATGCAGGCACGGCTAAGTCTAACTCTACTTTCCAATGGACGATGTTAATTAAGAGCCGTAACCCACGGAAGAAGGACACATTAGACAGCCTAACCGGTCTGCTAATGCTCCCCTCCAACACAACACACACACACACACAGTTTCAACACACCCACCGACCAGCTCATAATTAACACCTCCCAAAGTACTTAGTCAAGAGAGGTTCCATATCACCCTCGTATGGTTAGCACGCAACAATTGCTTGGATCAATGGCACAAGTAACTCGGTCCTTAGGGACTTAAGCACCATTCCATTCACACCTAACAGATCACACCAACATACCATTGTGCCCAAGTCAAGATATAGTTTTTGTTTTCAGTTTTTGATTTGCAAATTAGTAAAACACAAGGATTGGACATAATGGAATAATATAAGTATTTGTGTGATCAAGACCATCGACTAAGTCGATGATCGCCCAATACTACCGATAACTAGGCATGGCTAAGCAATATTTATTCGCAATCTACTAAGTGACAAGAGCTCATCCAACGAACTCTAATCACAGCAAATAACCTAGGCTCAAGTAGTAGAGGATAATTATTTACCTACAGATTATGCAACTAGAGGATTAACTAATCAATTTAACAACAAAATAACAATGCATACATACAAGTTAAACAAAATATTAGACTTTAAAAGTAATGAGATCAATTGGGAAATGATCAAACTGCTTGCCTGGCTGCTGTTGCTCACTATGCTCTAGAGGATCACTCTCAAGGACGGCACAATCGTCGGAACCTACCGAAAGAGCGAAAAAGAACCGATAAGAACAAAGAAAGCGAAAAAGACTCTAGAACCAACGTGCTCCAAATGCTCTGAAAATTTTACAGCAGCAAGAGCAAGATTTATAACAAATTTAGAAACAAGAACCAACTGATTTGGACTTTCTATGCAAAAGATATGGACAAAACACTGCAGTTCGGCCGAAATTAACATTAAATAGGTTACTGTTCATAAATAATTTTCTAGAGGTTTTCTGGACTTGAAAATTTTATGATAGGTTGCTACTGACATTTTAAGGCTAACACAAGTGGTTTCATCTTAATTGGAGTTAAAATGATTTAGTTATGATTTTTCTAAGTTATAAATCTAAGGCATGTTTAATTTCGGGATTAAAGACTACTGTAAAACCTATACTATGCTAAAGTACTTTAACAGATGCAATTATAGAACTTTAGTTTGTTAAATTTGGAACTACAAAGAAAAAGATAAGCATTTTTGAAGTTTAAAACAATTAATAAGTGCAAATAAAAGCTCTCGGGAACTAAATCTGAAAAACCAACGAAATCGGGAGGTCGTGGGCGTTGATCAAAGATCGCACGGCTCCACGAGCTCGACATAAAACCCACACGAGCACTGGCGCAAAGACCTCATCGCGCTAGGGAGGTCTTAGCCGTTAGATCTAGACTTGACGGTCTGGATCTAATGAGGAGGTCCTAGACGGCAAGATCTGAAGGAAGGAGGTCGTTGACGGCTAAGATCTCTGAGAGGAGGTCTTAATCGCCAACGACTCCATCGATGGATTTAGATCCAATGGCCCAAGATCAAGATCGCATCCGGAGTAGTCCGAATGTTCTCCAGATCTGAGCCGTAGATCTAAAGATGAACGACAAAGAGAGAAACTAAGCGATAGAGCTATAAATAGACTGAGGAGGTCTAGCCCGTTAGATCTAAATCTAAAGGTCCAGAGCTGACGGGGAGGTCCTAAAGCTACGGATCTAATGGAGGAGGTCCTAGGCGGTCCACGATATCCGGGGAGGTCGTGAGCGGCTAAGATAAAACGAGGAGGTCGGGGCGGCTCGGATCTCACCGAGGAGGTCTTGGATGGCCATGATCTTCGCGGGAGGTCCTATGAGACAGTGTTTAATAGAGAGAGTGCAGGCGGTTCGGATCTCCGCGAGGAGGTCCTGAACGGTCCAGATCTGAGCGGAGGGAGGTCTTGCGACCTTCTTCACAAAGGACCAGAGGTGGTCTTTTTGTAAAGAGGACCCCAAAGGTAGTTTTGAAGGTTCTCTTTACAAAAGACCAGGGGTGGTCTTTTGCAAAGAGGACCTCGGGGGGGTGGTCCGAGAGGGTGGTTTTGATAACACGACCAGGGGTGGTCTTTTCGCACAGAGGACCTCAAGGAGGTCTTTTGCAAAGAGGACCCCAATGCGGCGGGTGATCCTAGCGGCTGGGGTTTAACCTACGGAGGTCTTTAACGGCCAGGATTTCAGCGGAGAGGTCCTGGCAGCTAGAGACTTATACTAGGAGATCTAACGGCTGAGATCTGGGTCGGGGTGGTCCTAAACCGCCACGATTGAAACTAAGAGGTCGGGGACATTAACTACACCCACGGCTTGCCGACAAGAACAACATTTAACCCTAATGATTAGGCTCTCGGACAACTTAAATGCTAATCATTGGGCTCTGAGACTTGTCCGAGTAAGGCACGACAAAAACATGAACTCGGTTTTTAGCTCACCGCCGGCGATGGGGACCTCGCCGGCGAGAACCAAAGGCTCGGCTGGGTTCCAAATAGTGAGAAGAACCTAAATGTGCCAACAGCTAGGGCTAAAGCGCACCCTACCGGCGGCTAGCCGGAGATAACCGTCGGAGACCAAATGCGGCCGAAAACGAAAACCGAAGAGGTCTAAGAGGATCGGATTTTTGGAATTGAAGTACTCACCAGGGATTGAAGGAGAACTGGGAGTGGTCGCAGGAGCTCCGGTGATGGTGGAGGTCGCCGGAGGTGAAGAAGACGAAGCTCTCAGCCACGAACAGCAGGCTCCCACTTTGTCAACCTCTGTGAAGGTTTAAACAAAGCAAATTAGGGAGATTTGGAGGTGACCAAGAGAACAAATGACAGCCAACAACTGCAATATTGAACCACTGGAGCTCGGAGGTCGCCGGAGAGCTCCAAAGTTCAGCAATGGAGGCAAAGAGCTTTCGGGTGTTTTGAGCACAAGAGGAGGGGAAGAACTAGAAGTGCAAGAGAGATTCAAAAGAAGCTTTTGGGAGAAGCTAGGATTCCTCTTATAGCCATTCGCAAAAAGGAACCCGGGCCAGCTCATGTGCACTGATCTAGGGCACCCTCGAAATGATGGGAGTAGGTTATCAGAGAGACTTTTGAGCAAAAAGGGGCTTCCAAACATTTAATGTTGGCAGCACATAGCCGTTTGTCAGCCCTAGAGTTGACAAGACACTGCTCTCTACTGCCATGCACAAAAATTGATAATGACAAGGCCCCACCAGTCAGTGAGAAAACCAGGGAGGACTGGTCAACAAGTGTAACGGCTGAAATCCGCACTGAGCTCCCACTAGGGAGGTCTGAACGGTTGGATGAAAATCTAAGGGCTCAGATTTAGAACTATGTGTTAGAGGTCCTAACACTTAGGGGAGGTCCGAGCCACAGATCTCAAGATGGACGGCCCACGATCACCCAAGTGCTAGGGTGGTCGTGGAGGGCTGAGGAGGTCGCCCCAGGGTGGTCTTTGCAAAAGGTGCAAAGGAGGTCCTAGGGGAGGTCCTCGAGGGTCGTCTTTGCAAATAGAACCTGAGGAGGTCGTGCGGGTGGGAGGTCTTTGATCGTCGGATTGAAATCCAACGGTCCAAACCACACGTGGCCAATTGCCCGAGCCCGACACGGCTAAGCGGCTCGGTGCGACCGAGACCTGGAAGTCTGAGTCTAAGTCTGACTCGGACCAGGGCTTAAGGTTTATTTTGAACTGAGATCTTGAAGGGACTTTTAGAGATAGCAAACTAGCTCCAAGTTTTACGAAATTTTGACAGTAGCTTGCTAACCTAGAGATGGAACTTGTGTACAGTTTCCAGAGGTTTTTATGCTGAGCATTTTTCTCCAAAAATCATACAGTGTGCTAGGCTAGGGTTTGACTACAAGTCAAACAAGTTTGACTGGCCCTTAAAACTATTCAAACAATTTCCAAAAATTGTAAAATGTTTCAGAGGGGCCACAAACCATCCCAATAACTTAGGAAAAATATTTCCAGGAGATGATCAAAACATTCGACAAGATTGTTTTTGAAGGATCAAGATTTGGATCAAAAGACTTGTGACTTTGTATTTCCCTACTCTTGTATAATAATTGTTTAGTACACACAGAAAATACATGATGTAAGAAAAAGTTTTAAATTCTACTCATTTTCTTACATTTGAAACACAAGTACAGAATTTGGGATGTTACACTGGCGAAGAGCCCCGAGCCGGCCACGAGATACTCGCACTGGCCGACGGTGTCTCACCGTTTCTCGCACAAAACATCCTAGCTACTTAAGCTCTATCGTGTGCATGCACCTTCTTCCTCAGCTCGCCTCCATTCCATTTCGCGCTAGCCCAAGCTTCACAGCTCCTTGGTTTCGCGGGAACACGTGCGTCATTCTCAACGCCGGTGAGCACGCCTCTACCTCGTTCTTGCTCTGGTGAGCTTCCTCAACCATGACGCTTGCGTCATCTTGATCCCCATGCTTCACTCACTCCTCTCTGTGCTTGATGCAGCCCTAGAAGTCTTGTAGCCCGATTTCAATCACCTTCTTCCTCAGCTCCGGCGCGCACTCAAGCTCACCATCGTGTCCTAGCCTCTCGGGTGAGTTAAAGCTCAAGCCAACTGTGTCATCACTTGTTCCATACTCTACTAATGCTTTACCCCCACTCAATGCAGCCAATCTTGCCCCGAATCTGAGCTACACCTCATCTTCCTCATTCATGGCCGCCGGCACCATTTCTGTTCTTCTTCGAAGCCCGGTGAGTCTTAGACCAATTCCTTGTGCCTACACCAGCTCTAGCACCCCAGTAACCTAACGCAAAGCTTTTGTAAAGGAAAGGTGAAGTTGCTTATTAGTTGAAACTACCAGCAACCTTATCTGCGGTACATGATGTCTTCCATGTATCACAGTTGAAGAAGTGCCTCCGAGTTCCAGATGAGCAGACCTCCCTAGAGAGTGTTGATCTTCAAGAGGACCTCACCTATGTGGAGCAGCCAGTCAAGATTTTGGACGTCGCAGAGCATTTCACTCGAAGCAAAGTCATCCGATCATGCAAGGTGCAGTGAAGCCATCACTCTGAAGATGAAGCCACTTGGAAGCGTGAAGAAGACCTCAAGGCTGAGTATCCTCACCTCTTTGCTGGCTGAGTTTGAATATCGAGGTCTAGATTCCCTTAAGGGGGGTAGGTTTGTAACACCCTAGTTTTCTGGAGCTTTTTGAAAATTTAAAATAAAACGAACCATTGGTTTCATCGAAGTGTAAAAGCTTAAATTGGGATTTTGGAATAGTTTTCAATTGATTAACTCGAACTTCAACTAAATTCTCTGTTGGGTTTGTCGGGTTTGTTGGAGTGTTGGAGCTCTGGTGTTTTCTCTCCTTCTGTGTTTGTTTTGTTTCTTTCCGTCCAACCCTTCTCTGTGGTCCAGACCTCCTAAGGTCTAGACCTCCTCTGAGTTTCCCCTTGGTTTAGACCTCATTTGTGTTTGGACCTGCTCTTTGTCCAGACCTTCCTGTGGTTCTGACCTCTCTTTTAAGTCACAACCACCCTCGAGATGTTCTCAGCTCGGGTTTGTGTTTCAAACCTCCTTTGATCTCATCTTGACGTCAAGACCTCCTCTGGCTCCGTCCTGGCTGTTAGGACCTTCTTTGGACCTCTTTCCTCGGATCTCCTCCATTAGATCTTTTTCCCTTCGAACCTCACCTGTTAAAACTACTTTGTGTTGGACCTCCCTTGGGTCCAGATCCTGTGCATGCCTTCACCTACTTAGGATCGTTAGAGCTTGTTTGGATGACCCGATTAGGAGGAGGCGTTCGGATGGTCCGAACATTCCCTTGCAAAGTGGTGCGCCCAATTGAGTTTGGACGACCCGATGTAAGCGCGCGTTCGCATGGTCCGAATGTTCCTATCTCCTTGGATCACCCGATCAAGATCGTATAGCTCTGGTTCATTGTGCCATTTCCTTCGTCCCTTAGACCTCCTCCTCCCCACGATCCTCTGGTCTGTTTGCAAAGACCACCCTCTCTGATTACGACCACCCTTTGTGGTCATGACCTCTGGTCTTTTTGCAAAGACCACCTTCTTTGGCCACGACCACCCTTTGTGGTCACGACCTCTGGTCTTTTTGCAAAGACCACCCTGGTGGGACAGGACCTCCTTTGCCCTCCTCAGGACCTCCTCCTATGACCACCCCGTGGTTGGACCTCTCCTTTGGTCACGATTTTTTCTTGTTGCTTTGACCAACCTCTTTGTTTGAGCCAGCCTTATGCACTTTCTCTTTTCTACACGATAGCAGCAGAAAGTCTCTGAGCATTCGCTGCGGCACATTAAATGTTGTCACCTCCATTGTACCTCTCCATCCCTCTTTTCCCCTCCTTTACCTGCTCCCGTCCCTTCCTCCACCCATCCTTGAACTTGTGTGACCTGGCAACTCCCAGCAGCCCAGGCTTCATAAGCTTGGACAGCACCCTATCCTTATCTTCTTCCGCATTTCAACTCTCTTACTCTCTCTCAGCCAGCTCTTTGAACCCTCCTCCAAAGCTCTGGACCTCCTCCGACCAGCTCTCTAGACCTCCTCCTAACCTTCAGGGTTCTTTTGTTGGTTCTAGTGGTGCTTTCTTTGGAGTTCTTTTTGGTTTTTACTTGAGCTTTGTTTGAGTTGGTTTTGTTCTCTCTTGTAGATTGCGAGGACACCAAGGAGCCCAAGTTCTTTGAGGAGGAAGACCCCCAAGCCTTCGAGCAAAGCAAGTCATACCCCAGATCATATTGACACCTAATATTTCAACCTATGTACTTTCTGGTCAAGCTAAGTACTGCATGCATATTTTACTTAGTATTTCAATACCAATGTTTACACTCATAATTAGACCTAACTCCTTTGTATGGCCAATATTGACATTACAACCGATCTTGTTGTCACCTTAGTAAAAACCTGGTTAATGCTTTAGTATGACCAGGACCTTTGGAAAAAGAAATGCTTAGTTATGTTTAGACCAAAATCTTGATTTGGAAAGTTTTTGCCAAAGACCAATGTTTTAACCATGGCATTGGGTTGTCATGAAAATCTGTTGCTGATTTCAAAGGCAAATAAATGGAAAAAGGATTTGGACTTAGGCAAATTTTGATTGGTTGTTTGGCGGGTGCATGGGGAATGCATGGGGGTCGTGCCAGCCAACGCCCTAGGGTTGAGGTTGTCCCCCAAGTCAGTTAAGGACCGGTCCTCGAGCGTTACTTTGTTATGCCCCTTCGTGCAACCACAAGTCTTGTATAGGAGGGACCTAGCCGAATAATTTGCAATGTCTCACCATGGTTGTTCCATTTGGATGTGTGGGTGGTCCTTCATGACCTACTTCTTTACAGTCCCACCTAGCGCAAGAGAGGGCCTGAACCCTGCGGGTGGGTAGCCCAAAGGGGGTGAAACCTTAGCGAGGGGGAACTGTGGTGAGAAGGAGCATTGTAAAGGCCTTGTGATAACCTTTTAGTTGCCCACCTTCGGAAGTACGTGAGCGGACATTGCAATTTGGTTATCTCTTGTGGGTAAAGTTGTACATCTCCATAGAGTGAAAATCTATTCAAATAGCCGTATCCACGGTCATGAACATGCTAGCAAAGCCTCTCCAAGTTAGACTTTGGTTTTGGTTTTCAAATGCTTTTGAAAACTGGTTTTGGATTTCTATCCAAATAGGTTTTGGCCGGGGAGCCCTGGCGGTTAGCCTGGTGATAGTAGGTTATCCTTCACTCTTCAATCTTGTTATCAATTAATCAAAACTGTGTTGAAAAATGGATTTTATGTATGGTGTAATCTGCTTTAGAACTTATTACTTGTACTTGGAAAGAAACATGGCTTTATGCAAATCAACCTTAAGCTCTCCATTGTGATATCCGCTTATGCATGTCATTCTGTTATTGGACAGGTGTGACTTGCGAGCACGGTAGTTGTGCTCACTCTTGCTTGAATCAATCTTTTGAGCAGGTGAAGAGATCTTTGCCGAGGACCAAGAGATCTTGGACGGCTAGGTCTCACCCTCTAGCCAATTGCCCGTGGTGTATTGGATGGACTTGTCTTTTGTTTTCGCTGTGTAAAGTTGCCTTTTGTCGGCTTGTAAGCCAACCTTGTAATCAACTCTTTTGTTGTTAATAAGTTCTCGTTGATGTATGATTATCACTTGTGTTTGCTGTGTGAGCTAGTTGTTGATCCTTGGGACTAGTTCAGAACATAGGATATATAGGGCTTTTCCTCAACCCACAACCTCCTCGGGCTGGGTCTCTCAACCTCCCGCAGGTCTGATCGTGGCATTTGGGGAGGTCCTGGGTCTCAAGACCTACTCGGGTTAGGTTTTCGGACCTCCAGGTGGTCCTGCTGGACCTCCTGGGTGGTCCTAGAGATACTCTAGAGTGGTCTTGCAGGACCTCTTGGGAGGTTCTAGTGGACTTTTCGGGAGTTCTAGGAGGTCCTCTCGGGTGACCCTTGGTCGAGTTGTGACAAGTGGTATCAGAGCATCTTGGTTGTAGGTCGTAGCCTAGTAGAATGGTCGTTAGTAGAACGTTTAAAACTTGGTTTACAAAACAAGATAGGTAAATTTTTCTCTTCTTATCTAGGTTATCTTTCTAATCTTATCTCCTTCTTAGTGTCCTTCCTTATCTTCTGTTTTCCTCACTGTTTTACAATGGTAATTGGATCCTCTTTTCTTTGAAACATCTATACGAGGTCGTTAGCCTTGGTGTTTGTGAGACCCCGGTTTATTTAGCTTGTAATACTTAGCCTTCCATTAGCTCTAGCATTACAAACAAAATACACCGTGTCTCGATGGACATGTGCTTCTCAGAATTGCAGCACATATACATCTTTACCAAATCATGCATCAATTTCATACATCACAATATAACAAGTCTAGCAAAAGAAATACATAATATAGAGTTATTACAAAAGAGCCGACCGGCCAAATGAAAACAAAATAGCAATAACAGCGGAAGCAAAAGCGCCATAAGATGGCTATAAACAAAAGACGACCGGTTAGCCATAACCCACAAGGCAACCGACCGTGCCGCCAAGCTAGTCGTCCCAAACACTGCCACAGCACAACTCACAAAAGTGAGGCCCTTGGGGCTCACCTTCCTCCTCTGCACACAACAAGCAATGCAGGTGAGTACAATAATGTACTCGCAAGACTTACGAGTAACAAGCCTATATATAGCTACATGAAAGCTGTAACAAAGGAGATGGTTATATGGTTAATTGGACGCATAAAGCAATTTTTATTTGCAATAATGTAATAGATTGAAGGCAATTGGTAAAATCTATTTGTAAGCATTGAAATAACAGCGAGTAACGATAAATAACAAGTAACCAGCTAGAGGTGACTAACCCAATAGCCACAACAACATAGCACGAATCCCTGATCCGTACCACCCATCAAGTTTTGATCAAAAAGGTTGTAGTCTAGTTCTCACGGGGCGTATCCGAGCGTGTCCATAACCTAGGACGAGTCTATTCGAATAGTTTTAACCCTGCAGGGGTGTACCAATGTACCCACACTTCAGACCGCCTTTAAGCCACAATAAGTACACTTCCGAAGGTATGTTGGCACAGATAAGTCCTAAGAGACATTTCCAATATTGTGCATTAACTACGAGCCGCTCGTATGGATATAAACCCATACGCTTACATGGTAAAGCCGAAAAACAACTACCCACCCGGGGTAAAGCTTTCGGACAACTACCATGCTCCCAAACACCATCCCTCCTGCAACCCCCTGCGACTCGGAGCCAACACACGCCAAACTACTAAGTCAAGAGAGGTCTCATTTCCCTCTAGTGTGGTTAGCACGCAAATTGCTCAGTACGGTGGTGCAAGTAACTCAGTCCTTGTTGACTCGGGCACCATTCCAGTCACACCCAAAAGCACACCAACATACCATTGTGCCCAAGCCCAAATCATTTTATTTCCAGTTTTTAGTTTTCACAAGTAAACATAGCACAAAGGCTGCATCATAAAGATCATAATAAGTTTTGTGTGATCAAGATTATCGACAAGTCGATAACCACCCATTTCTACCGGTAGCTAGGCATGGCTAAGCAACATACTCGAAAACTACTAAGTGACAAGGGCTCATCCAACGAACCCAAAATCACAACAAGTAATCATAGGCTCAGTAGTAGAGGATAAACATTTGTCTACAGATCATGCATCTAATGGGTCAACTAATCGACAATAGTTTAAAAACAAGATAGCAATGCATATGTAGAATTTGCAAACAACATATTAGAATTTGAAAATAGTAGGAGCAACATGATAAAATGATGCTACATCTGCTTGCCTTGCTGGTCTTGCTCTTGCTGCAGAGGAGTATTCTCAGGTTCAAAAGATTCTTCGCAACCTAACGCAAGAACGCGAAAAACCCGATAAGAACGAAGAACACCAAACAAACCTCAACAGCAAAAATATTTCAAATCTCATGAAATTTACACAGCAGCAAGGGTATGATTTTATACAAATTTAGGAACAAGAATTATTCAATTTGGACTAAGCATGCAAAAGTTATAGCTAAAACAAATTCTCTCAGCCTGGAAATTCAAACTAAATTAATTACTGGTATTCTTCATGGCAAAAATTTCTAGAATGACCTAGAACCTGAAATGTTTATGGTAGGTAGATAATGACATCCTAAGAACAGCAAAGTTAAGTTTAGTCAATTTGGAGTTAAAAAGAATTACTTATGATTTTTCTAAATTGTAAAACTAGGGTAATACATCTTTCAGATTTGAGGACATCCACAAGGCCTATACTAGACTAAAGCATGATCACAGAAGAACCTAATACCTTTTATGTTGCTCAGATTGGAATCATAAGGGGAAACTTATGTATTTTACAAGTTTAATGAATTTCTAGACAATATTTAACGTTGAAACGAGCTAATACAATCTATATCATTTTCTGCTACAGAAAAGTGCCTAAGATCAATCCCAGATTAAAGTTCATTTTATTTCAGAGCTAATGCAATTTTAATTACTAAAAAAGGAGCTAAAATGACAAAGTTATGCACTTTTGAAATTTAAAACATCAAAATACTTAGAACACTAGACCACTCAGGGAGGTCCAACTGAACTAAAGAAACTCGGGGAGGTCGTGGCCGTCGATCTCTCATCGCACGGCTACGGCCCACGGGAGTACAGTGCACCCGCGCAGCTCGCACTGGGGAGGTCCAGGCCGTTTGAGATTAGATCCAACGGCCCCGACGAAATGGAAGCACAGCGCACGCGAAGGATCTCCAAGCGCACTGAGGAGGTCGTGACCGTCAGATCAAGATCTGACAGTCCAGAGCTCCGCGAGGAGGTCCTAAGGTTAAAGATCTAAAGGAGGAGGTCTGGACGGTGAGATCTAAAGGAGGGGGGTCTCGGCGGCTAAGATCTACCGAGGAGGTCTTAACAGCTAAGGTCTCCACCGCTGGATTTAGATCCAACGGCCCACGAGAGATGGGACATTCGAACTTTTCGAATTCCTCACCAAGTCTGGGCCATCGATCTCAAAAGGAACGGCTTAGATCAAGATCACATTCGGAGGTCCGAATGTTCACGAGATCTGAGCCGTAGATCTAGGGATGAACGACAAAAAAGGATTGGAACGCTTAGAACTCCAAATGCGCCGAGGAGGTCTAGCCCGTTAGATCTAGATCTAACAGTCTAGTACTGAGGGGAGGTCCTAAAGCTAAGGATCTAACGGAGGAGGTCCGGGACGACCAAGATTTACCCGATGAGGTCCTGGACGGTCCAGATTTGCTCGGGGAGGTCCTCTAAGACGGTGTTTTGACAGACAGAGATCTGGACGGTTCAGATTTCCATGGGGAGATCCTGAACGGTCCAGATAAAAGCGGAGGAAGGTCCTGAGGTTCTCTTTACAAGGACCAGGGGTGGTCTTTTGCAAAGAGGACCCTGAGGGAGGTCCTGGGGGTGATTTTTGCAAAAATGACCAGAGTGGTCTTTTGCAGAAAGAACACTGAGGGTGATCCATCGGCCAGGATTAAGCCGAGAAGGTCTTTGCGGCTAGGATCTAAACTAGGGGAGGTCCTGGCTGCTAGGGTTTTATCATAGGAAGATCTAACGGCTCGAAGTTAACCCACAGAGATCAATTAACGGCCAAGATTTGCCTAGGAGTTCCTGGGATTGCCAAGGTGGTGGTTTAACGCACGACAACAGGGGACGAGGCCCACATGGAAGCGACACAAGAACCAATTCTGACAGCCATTAATTGCTCTAGCAAATGATTAATAATGATTAGCATTTAACCCTCGGATCTTTGTCCTAGCTTGACAACGTACAAGCCCGTTGTCGTCCGACAAAAACCCGAGGGCGGTCAATGACTTGTCGCCGGCGATAAGGACCTCGCCGGAGCCGACCAAAGGCCAAAACGAAACCGCAATAGCAGTGCGCACACACCGGGGCCACTCATACCGTCGGTGGTGACCCAGAACAGCGTCGAGGGGCGGCGGTGACCACCATGGCCAAAAATGAAAACGAAAGGAAAGCTCGCAGCAGTCAAGTAGCGGTGCCAGCTCTAAGGACTACGAGAAGGTACCGAGGCGAGAGGAACCAGAGGCGGGAGAAGTGCAGGCGGCGAGCGCCACCGGCCGAGGAAGAAAGGGGATGTCCCTCGGCTGATTTTGAATTCCCCCCAAATCTGGCCAACCCTGTGAGGGGCAAACCAAACAAATTAGGGAGAGTCCAATGGTGACTAGAGAAGACCAGAGGAAAAGAAAGGGAACCAATTGAACCACTGGAGCTCAGGCTTCAACAGGGAGCTCCAAGGGCAACAATGGCGGCAGGGAGGATGATGCTCTCGGGTGCTCGAGCTTGAGGCTCTCTCTCAAGGCCAGGGGAGTCTAAGCAACAACCAAGTATGGAAAAAGAGAGTAAAGAAGGTCTCGGGCTATTTATAGCTAGGGAGCTCGGGCAATGGCATGGGCAATGTCTACTGTGAACAAAGTCCATGCCTCTGCCATGGGCACGCATGGCAGGTGAGTGGCAGAGCAAGGTGAAGACTTTGGGGGCTAAAGCTGCTTGGCATTAAAAGCTTAGCAGCAAAAGAGCCGTTCAAGTCAGAGGTGAGAGGACAAGGCACTGACCTTGCTAGCTGCCATGACGCATGCGTGCAAGGAAGAAAAACAGAGCCAAGGGGAGGTCCTGGACGATCTTGATCACACGGGGTGGTCCTGGACGTCCCAGATCTCCCAAGGCATAGGAGGTCTTTTGCGGGCAAAGAGGTCCTAGGGAGGTCCTTGATCGTTGGATTGAATTCCAACGGTCCAGACCACACGTCCAAGTGGAGCGAGCCCGAGGGATAGCTAGGTGGCTGGCTCAACCGAGTCCATTAGGTTGGGCTCGGGTCTCACTTGAGCACAACACACTTTGACCTAGGGTTTGAAAATAACAGTTGAACTTTGAGGGATTTTAAAAGGTAGCAAAACAACTTCAAAAATTTTGAAATGTTTACAGAAGCTTGCTATCTTCAAGATTGACCTTGTGTAAAATTTTCAAAGGTTTTCATGTAGTGAATTTTCCTCCAAAAATTCTACAAGGTGCTGAGTTAGGGTTTGACCAGTTTTCAAACTGGTTTGACTGACCTCCAAATATATTCAAACAATCTCTAAAAATTGTAAAATTTTTCAGGGGGGTCACACACCATCCCTAGAACTTAGGAAAAATATTTCCAGGAGATGGCCACAAAATTTGACAAGAATATTTTTGAAGGGTCAAGATTTGGATCAAAAGACTTGTGACTTTGTATTTCTATATCCCTTTTACAAGAATTATTTAGAACATACAGGAAATACAAGATGTAAGAAAAGTTTTTAATTTCTACACATTTTCTTACATTTGAAACACAAGTCTAAACTTGGGCTGTTATAGTGTTCTGGCCCCTTCCCCTTCTTCTCTGTTGGACCTCCCTGGGTGTGGTCATGAGTGGTAGTCCTTTTTGCAAAGACCACCCTCTAGATCCTTTTTGCAAAGACCACCCCTTGTGACCGCGACCTCTTGCTCGCAGCCCTGAGGGCAGTGAGTCTTGAGTATAATGTATTTGAGCTTTTTCAGTTGGTTGTTTTGTTGGTTTGGGTGTTTCGATCTCTCCCCTTAGCTCTTTCTCTCTTTCCTAATCTTTGAGGTCCTCGCAGATGGTGACAACCCGTGGCGATGCGCGCACACCGTGGTCGTAGGCGAGCTAGTGGCAGTGATCCAGAGGCCCCAGTTCCACAACCACCTCCACCTCCAGCTGAAGGTCCAGATTGGAATCAGATGATGGTAAATCAAGCTCAACTGATCAATTTGTTAGCTTAGTCCATCAACAACACTCAGAATCTCCAAGCAGCTACAGTAGCTCAACCACCAGTTTTTGTTCCACCTCCTCCAAGGGCCAACATTGCTGAGTTTATGAGGATGAGACTTCCCACTTTCTCCAGCAGTGCTGAGCCATTAGAAGCTGATGATTGGCTTAGGACAGTGGGTAGGAAACTGGACATGATCCAGTGTTCAGATCGTGAGATGGTGCTCTTTGCCTCTCACCAGCTCCATGGACCAGCCTTAGAGTGATGGGACAACTTCATCCAGTCCCACACCGATGCTCAGACCATCACTTGGGAAGAGTTTGTGCAAGCTTTTCGCTGGGCACACATTCCCCCGGGCATGATGACCTTGGAGAGAAAGGAATTTCGTGCTTTGCGTCAAGGCAACCATTCAGTCACTGACTATTTGCACAAGTTTAACCAGTTGGCAAGATATGCACCTCAAGATGTGGCAACATATGAGTCTAAGCAAGAGCACTTTTTGGAAGGGCTCAATGACAACCTTGCTGTTCAGCTTATTGCCCAAGACTACTCAGATTTCCAGCAGCTTGTGAGCAAGACAATTTGCTAAGAGGGCAAGCATCTTGAGATAGAGAACTGCAAGAAAAGGAAGGCAGCTCAGCAGTTTAGTTCAGGAGGTTTTTCGAGGCTCGGGACCTCCCAAATTCAGCAAGGGAGGCCTGTGACCTCCTCCCCTTCAAGACCTCCTGTGCCAATCAGACGTCCTGGCACCTCCAGTCCTCAGATGGCCTCTTCAGGAGGTCATTTCCAGAAGAAGCCACCTGTGACCTCCGCAGCGGGGGTCACATGTTTCTATTGCAATGAAGTTGTACACTATGCCAATAAATGCCCAAAGAAGCTACAAGCCGCAACCTCAGCTCCAACCCGAGTTGGTCAAGGACCTCCAGTCCTTAGCAACAGTGCTAATGTGAAGCCCTCGATTCAATACATCAAGGGACGTGTTAATCACGTCACAGCTGAAGAGGCTCAGACCACGTCGAACGTGGTCCTTGGTACGTTTCTTGTCAATTCTGTACCAACAACAGTTCTTTTTTATTCCGGAGCTTCTCATTCGTTTGTTTCGACTAAGTTTGTGGGTAAAAATGGGTTAGCTATATCTCCTTTAGTAAACCCTATGTTGATCCACTCTCCGGGCTCAGAAATGAAGACTAGCTCCTTATGCCCAACCTTACCTTGGAGATCTTGGGAGTACCCTTTTCTTCAGACCTAGTAGTCTTGCACTCCCAAGGGTTAGATGTGATTCTTGGAATGGACTAGTTAGCCAAGAACCAAGGTCAAATAGACTATGCCAAAAAGTCTATTGTGCTCACCAATGAGCAAGGGATTCAAGTTGAGTTCAGTCCCGATACCTCTTTTAGAGGAGGTCCTAGCCTGGAATGTTTGAAGGAAATAAAGCTAGAGGACCTCCCTGTGGTCAGGGAATACCCAGATGTGTTTCCAGATGAGCTACCTGGAATGTCTCTAGACATAGACCTAGAGTTTGTCATCAACTTAGTCCCAGGGATAGCACCAATCTCCAAAAGGCCTTACACATTGCCTATCAATGATCTTGTCGAGCTAAAGCAACAAATTGAAGAAATACAAAGCAAAGGTTTTGTTCGGCCTAGCTCTTCACCTTGGGGAGCTCCAGTGATCTTTGTAGCAAAGAAAGATGGCACTCAGCGCATGTGTGTGGACTATAGAGCACTTAATGATATCACAACCAAGAATAAGTATCATTTGCCCAGGATTGATGACTTGCTTGACTAGCTTGAGGGAGTCGCAGTGTTCTCCAAGATTGACTTGAGATCAGGTTATCACCAATTGAAGATCCGACAAGAAGACATCCCAAAGACAGCTTTCTCAACTCATTATGGGCTCTATGAGTTCACTGTTATGTCCTTTGGGTTAACTAATGCTCCTGCTTAATTTATGAACTTGATGAATAAAGTATTTATAGAGTACTTGGATAAGTTTGTCATTGTCTTCATTTATGACATTCTAGTGTACTCTAAGAATGAGACAGAGCATGAAGAGCACCTTCGGTTCGTCCTAGACAAGCTCAGAGACCATCAACTCTATGCCAAATTCAACAAGTGTGACTTTTAGATGAAAGAGGTCACCTTTTTGGGGTATATTATGTCAGCAGCAGGTGTAGCAGTCAAACCACAGCAAGGTCTAAGATGTGCTAGATTGGAAGCCACCCAAATCAGTGCATCAGGTCAGAAGTTTTCTTAGTATGGCAGGGTATTACCGTAGGTTCATTGAAGGCTTTTCAAGACTAGCAAGACCTCTCACTCAGTTCCTCGAGAAGGAAAGCAAGTATGTGTGGACACCAAGCTGTGAGCACAGTTTTCAAGAACTGAAAAAGCGTTTGACCTCTGTCCCAGTGCTGATTTCACAGGCCACAAAAGTTTGAAGTACATTTTCACTCAATCCGACCTCAATCTCAGGCAAAGGAGATGGTTGGAGCTCATAAAAGACTATGATCATGGCATCCACTACCATCCTGGTAAGGCAAATGTAGTAGCTGATGCACTAAGCCAAAAGAGCTATTGCAGCACCTTGTTGGTACAGGAAAGTCAACCCAAGTTGTATGAGGAGTTGAGATGTCTAAATTTGGAAATTGTCAATGAAGGTTGTGTGCATGTTTTGAAAGTTGAGCCTATTGTCCAGAAACAGATCCAACAGAACCAAGCCAAAGATGAAGACCTCCAAGAGATCAAAGAAAACTTGAAGAGTGGAAGGGCACCTGGTTTTTCGGAAGATGAACAGGGAGTTCTTTGGTTCGGCAACCGTCTCTGTGTGCCGGATCGTCAAGAACTCAAGAAACTCCTTCTTAAGGAAGCTCACGAGTCTCCTTATTCTATTCATTCAGGGAATACCAAGATGTACCAAGACCTCAAAAGGAAGTATTGGTGGGTCAACATGAAGAAAGAAATAGCTGAGTTTGTAGCACGTTGTGACGTGTGCCAAAGAGTCAAAGCTGAGCATCAAAGGCCAGCAGGTCTGCTGCAGCCCTTACCCATTCCTGAGTGGAAGTGGGAGCAAATAGGCATGAATTTCATCACTAGATTGCCTAGGACCAATTCAGGTTATGACTCCATTTGGGTGGTGATCGATCGCTTGACTAAAGTGGCCCACTTCATCCCTATCAGGACCACCTACACCGGCAACAAGTTGGCAGAACTGTGCATGGCTTGAATTGTCTGTCTGCATGGGGTGCCCAAGAGCATAGTGTCCGATAGAGGTTCTCAATTCACCTTCAGGTTTTGGGAAAGTCTACATAAAGCTTTGGGAACTAGACTCAATTTCAGCACAGCTTATCATCCTCAAACTGATGGACAAACAAAGCGTGTGAACCAAGTTCTTGAAGACATACTCTGAGCTTGTGCACTGGACTATGGAAAGAGTTGGGAAAGAACCTCCCTTATGCTGAGTTCTCCTATAACAACAGCTACCAAGCCAGCTTGAGGATGTCTCCATTTGAAGCTTTGCATGGAAGACAGTGTCGAACTCCTCTCCTTTGGGACCAAATTGGTGAGCGTCAGTTCTTTGGACCCGAGTTGATCCAAGAAGATGAAAGCACAGTGAAGCTCATGTAGGGATACGGGTAGGCTACGCTAGCAACAATTCAAAATTTCTACCACGTAAACCAGGATGCCAAGCAAGTTAGATGATCACAGATCATTACCACCAGGTGCACAGTGCAGTGAAAGAAGAGTCGGAGCAGCCTGGTCCAACGAAGAGCGCGTCGATGAAGTGGTCGTAGTTGATCGCCCAACGTCCTCGTAGACGATCGTCTCCTCCAGCAACCTCCAACGTTCGTCCTCAGCGCAACAGCAACCGTAGTAGTGCCTCTACGGTATCCACACGTCCAGAGAAGGAACAGCCGTACGCCGATGTGCTAGCACCAAGTCGCACAACAGAGCTCTCAGGAAGATGGCGGCTAGGGTTTCGGTGGAACAACTCATGTGTGTCACATCTCCACGATAGCCTCAAGCATCTCCTTATATAGTGCCCCGTGACAGATCCTATCCGAACATATTTGACGAATCGTATTCGTACTGGTTTGTTCCAACCCATTAAGTGTGTGACCCGTTAGGTTTATGTGTAATCAGTTGTGACTCAGAAACCCTTTCTGACCACGAGTTGTAGCGGTACCTAGCAGGACATAACGATTCCCGAATACACACAAATTATATCGAACGAACCTTAATGCAATATGATCTATGACTAGGTCCTCATCACTTACGACCAGGTCCTATCTTTATACGACTAGTTCGCACTCGATCATGACCAGTTCGTAACTCCTTATGATCTGGTTTCGACCACTCTGTGATTTTGTTTGACCAGTCTACGACTAGCTCGTATCTCCATACGACCAGTCTGTAACTGATCGAACTAAGCGGCCTACTCTAGTATTCTCCCTTTGCCTCACGATATCTGTCTGAACTGCAGGTGAGATATTATGTCATCTATGAACTGTTCAATACTTTCTCGATCGAGTTGTCGGATAATCTTATGTGGTCGAACACTTCGACCACTAGTGGCATGGCCATACACTTTCTTTATCCGACCACTTCGAGGGGCCCAAAGACATCTCTCCTGTTATGTTAGGAAGGGCAAATCTCATATCCGACCAGTCACATTCCTCGCATATTTCATAGCATACCCGAAAGCTACCTTTATAACTACCCAGTTACGAGTAGCGTTTGGCAACCCCTAAGAGTACTATTACACATGTAGGGAACCATGTTGATCTCAGGTCTAAGGATTATACATCATCATTGTTTGATACCAACTAATGATACATAGAATCATAACAATCTCAATAGTGTCTCAAGGTGGGTCAATCCAACCCCATGTTCTCTGACATGTGTTCACATTATTGATTCAATATCTCTATATCCATGACCGGTGAAACATGGTCATCAATCAATACATGTGCTGGTCGTAGAATCACAGGTGTTCCCACCAGTGACATTCGACCAGGGATACTTTGAGAATGACATCATATAAGTTAAAGAGTTTCACCAACAAGTCACATACTCGTTGATCTTCAGAACTAATGATTCATTCAAGGAATAGAATAACATTTATTCAATAACTCATAAACATAGACGTGATACAATCATCTCTATGATTGCCTCTAGGGCATATCACTAACAATCTCCCACTTGCACTAGGGTCAATCATACAGGTATCGAATACCCATAGCTCTTGTGTGTGCCTCATGCTTAGGTTGCGAGAGAGGCTTTGTCAACGGATCAGCAATATTCAAATTTGTGTGCACTTTGCATATCTTCACATCACCTCTCTCAACGATCTCACGAATAATGTGATATCGCCGAAGTATGTGCTTGGACTTTTGATGCGATCTAAGCTCCTTTGCTTGTGTAATGGCTCCACTATTATCACAATAGAGATCTATTGGACTGGAAGCACTCGAAACCACACCCAGTTCATTAATGAACTTTTTAATCCATACGACCTCTTTTGCAGCTTCTGAAGCCGCAATGTACTCAGCCTCTGTTGTAGAATTAGGAACCGTTCCCTGCTTGGAACTCTTCCAGCTTACTGCTCCTCCATTCAAACAAAACACAAACCCTGATTGCGATTTGAAATCATCCTTGTCGGTTTGAAAGCTAGCATCGGTGTAACCATTTACGACCAGCTCTTCCTCACCACCATATGCGAGGAATGCATTCTTAGTCCTTCTTAAGTACTTAAGGATATTCTTGACTGCTATCCAGTAACCTTCCCTTGGATCTGACTGATATCTGCTCGTAACACTTAGAGCATACGACACATCTGATCGTGTACACAGCATGGCATACATGATAGATCCGATAGCCGAAGCATATGGAATTCTACTCATTTTGTCTCGCTCATCAGTGGTCGTAGGACACTGAGTATTGCTAAGATTAATACCATGTGACATGGGCAAAAAACCCTTCTTGGAATCTTGTAAGTTGAACCGTTTCAACACCTTGTCAATGTACATATCTTGACTTAATCCAATTAGCCTCTTAAATCTATCTCTATAGATCCTTATACCAAGAATATATGCTACATCTCCTAACTCTTTCATTGAGAAACTATTTCTTAATGAAGATTTAACAGATTCAAGCATTGGAATATCATTTTCGACCAGTAGTATGTCATCCACATACAAGATCAGAAACACAAGCTTGCTCCCACTAACCTTCTTGTAAACACAAGGTTCTTTTTCGTTCTTGATGAAGTCAAACCCTTTGACCAATTCATCAAAATGAATGTTCTAACTCTGAGATGCTTGCTTTAATCCATAGATGGACTTCTTAAGCTTGCATACCTTTCTAGCTTCCATTGGATTGATAAAACCCTCAGCCTTGCCTTTTTCCTCATTTCAACTCTCTTACTCTCTCTCTCAGCCAGCTCTTTGAACCTTCCTTCAAAGATCTGGACCTCCTCTGACTAGCTCTCTAGACCTCCTCATAACCTTTAGAGTTCTTTTGTTGGTTCTAGTGGTGCTTTCTTTCGAGTTATTTTTGGTTTTTACTTGAGCTTTGTTTAAGTTGGTTTTGTTCCCTCGTGTAGATTGCGAGGACACCGAGGAGCTCGAGTTCTTTGAGGAGGAATACCCCCCAAGCCTTCGAGTAAGGCAAGTCATACCCTTGATCATATTGACACCGAGTATTTCAACCTATGTACTTTCTGTTTCAAGCTAAGTACTGCATGCATATTTTACTTAGTATTTCAATACCAATGTTCACACTCATAGTTAGACCTAACTCCTTTGTATGGCCAATATTGACATTACAACTAATCTTATTGTCACCTTAGTAAAAACCTGGTTAATACTTTAGTATGACCAAGACCTTTGAAAAAAGAAATCTTAATTTGGGAAGTTTTTGCCAAAGACCAATGTTTTACCTCAAATTTTTTAACCATGGCATTGGGTTATCATGGAAATCTGTTACTGATTTCAAAGGCAAATAAATGGAAAAAGGATTTGGACTTGGACGAATCTTGGTTGGTTGTTTGGTGAGTGCATGGGGAATGGACGGGGGTTGTGCCAACCGACGCCCCATGGTTGAGGTTGTTGCCCAAGTCAGTTAAGGACCGGTCTTCGAGCGTTACTTTGCTATGTCTCTTCGTGCAACCACAAGTCTTGTATGGGCGGGACCTGACTGAATAATTTGCAATGTCTCACTATGGTTGTTCCATTTGGATGTGTGGGTGGTCTTTCATGACCTACTTCTTTACATTCCCACCTGGCGCAAGAGGGGGCCTGAACCCTGCGGGTGGGTAGCCCAAAGGGGATGAAACCTTAGCGAGGGGTAACTGTGGTGAGAAGGAGTATTGTAAAGGCCTTGTGATAACCTTTTAGTCGCACACCTTTGGAAGTGTGTGAGTGGACAGTGCAATTTGGTTATCTCCTGTGGATAAAGCTTAACATCTCTGTAGAGTGAAAATCTATTCAAATAGCCGTGTACACGGTTATAAACATGCTAGCAAAGCCTCTCCAAGTTAGACTTTGGTTTTGGTTTTCAAATGCTTTTGAAAACTGGTTTTGGATTTCTATCCAAATAGGTTTTGGTCGGGGAGCCCTGGCGGTTAGCCTGGTGATAGTAGGTTATCCTTCACTCTTCAATCTTGTTATCAATCAATCAAAACTGTGTTGGAAAATGGATTTTATGTATGGTGTAATCTGCTTTAGAACTTATTACTTGTACTTGGAAAGAAACATGACTTTATGCAAATCAACCTTAAGCTCTCCATTGTGATATCCGCTTATGCATGTCATTCTGTTATTGGACAGGTGTGACATGCGAGCACGATAGTTGTGCTCACTCTTGCTTGAATCAATCTTTTGAGCAGGTGAAGAGATATTTGTCGAGGACCAAGAGATCTTGGACGACTAGGCCGCACCCTCCAGCCAATTGCCTGTGGTGTATTGGATGGACTTGTCTTTTGTTTTCACTGTGTAAAATTGCCTTTTGTCGGCTTGTAAGCCAACCTTGTAATCAACTCTTTTGTTGTTAATAAGTTCTCGTTGATGTATGATTATCACTTGTGTTTGCTGTGTGAGCTAGCTGTTGATCCTTGGGACTAGTTCAGAACACAGGAGATGTAGGGCTTTTCCAAGTCTCACGACCTTCTCGGGTTGGGTCTCTCGACCCCCCCCCCCCAGGTCTGGTCGTGGCATTTGGGGAGGTCCTGGGTCTCAAGACCTCCTTGGGTTAGGTTTTCGAACCTCCAAGTGGTCCTGCTGGACCTCCTAGGTGGTCCTGGAGATCCTCTTGAGTGGTCCTGCTGGACCTCTTGGGGGGTCCTAGTGGACTTTTCGGGAGTTCTAGGAGGTCTTCTCGGGTGATCCCTGGTCGGGTCGTGACAACTTCCGTTGCAAAATACTACATATTGATATTGCAAACAAAACTTGCTTAATGCTAAAAATAACTTGTAGCTTAGAGCGGTATCCCTTGTTAGCCTTGCATTTATGTAAATCTTGTGATGCACTACAAGTCTTGCTGAGTACGCATTGTACTCAATCTTGCTTAAATTATTGTTCAGAGTATGAGAATGAGCCTACGCTAGACAACGCTTTCTTCGCACCCAGAACCAGAGGGTTCGGTGACGGATCTATCTAGGCATTATCTCTTGTCGGTTGCCTAAGGGTTTGGATGGGCATGCCACTAGAAATTATTTACTTCTATCACTTCTAATTCCGCTGCTACTTTTGTTACTTTGTTGATACTGCTTTTATTTAGCTGGTCGGCATGTGATGTAATTATTGTAATCACTTAAGTTAAGTACTATTTTTACTTTACTTTTTACATGTGAATGTATGGATGTGATATCAATGTTGGAGTTGTGTGTACTAGCCACTGATCATGGGACTAGTACGATATACATACGAGGGTTTCGGGTATTCAACGCCCGGGGTCCAACAGTTTATGTCCAAATCTCTGATGAACAAGCTGATTCTGGAGCAGAGGTTGTACAGGCTGAAGATGCTGGAGGGTTCTGATCTTGCACAGCATGTGAATGTCTTCAATCAGGTGATCACTGATCTAGGGCGTCTAGATGTGAAGATCACAAATGAAGACAAGGCGATTATTCTGTTGTGTTCATAGTTACCTTCCTAGGAACACTTCGTAACCACTCTGATATACGGGAAAGAGACTATCAAGGTTGATGAGATTACCACGGCCCTGTTGGCGCATAATCAACGGAAGCTGAAAGCGGGGGAGAGCTCTCAGGGTGGTAGTTTGTATACGAAGGGTGATCATGGAAGGAAACAAGATAAGGAGAGATCTAAAAGGCGTAAATCCATATCAAAGTCAAGGAGCAGAAAGAATATCGAGTGCTCCAAGTGCAAGGAGATGGGGCATATGAAGAGGGATTGTCCAAAATTGAAAGAACAGAATGGTGGGAAGCGTGATGAGAAGATTGTCAATGTGGCTAGAAAAAATGACTCGGATAATAGCTATGCAGATGTTCTCTCAGTTTCAAACGGTTGGTTGATAGATGCATGGATTCTTGATTCAGGGTGCTCATATCACATCACGTCTAACAAGGAGTGGTTCGCTTCATACAGGTCAGATCATTTTAGTTCTGTTTACCTTGGTGATGATACATGTCATAGTATTGTCGGGATAGGTGAAGTTGAAATTAAGATGTATGATGGTATTGTTAGAACAATGCGTGATGTTAGGCACATATCGGTTGTCAGGGTTGAAAAAGAATATGATCTCTCTAGATCCTTACATAATAGTGGTCTTACTTATAAAGCTGATAACGATAAGGAAACTATGAAAATTTATAAAGGTGCATTGACTGTGATGAGGGGTATGAGAACTGCTGAAAATATTTACATATTGCTAGATAGCATTGTTGTAGGTGAAGTCAGTTCAGTGGAGTCACATAATGATAAGGAAAAACTTTGGCATATACGGTTGGACCATCTTAGTGTTCGTGAGATGGCATAATTACATAAGAGAGACCTATTGGCAGAATTAAAAGTTGCGAGTTAGGTTTCTGTAAATTTTGTGTTCTTGAAAAATAGTCTAAGGTTAGCTTCTCAAGTGGCAAACATGAAACAGAAGGAATACTTGATTATGTACACCCTGATGTGTAAAGGCCTACACTACTACAAAACAGGTCATACTGGACGCCTCATCACAGACGGTTCCAAAGGAGCCGTCTGTGTTGAACTTATACAGACGGTTCCCTTTGGAACCGTCTGTGATAGTGCCTCATCACAGACGGTTCTTATTACCAATCGTCTGTGATACTTCACAGACGGTTCATAATAAGAACCGTCTGTGATAGTACCTCATCACAGACTGCTCCTTCTACCAACCGTTTGTGAATATCACAGACGGTTGGTAGAAGCCGTCTGTGATGAGGTAATATCCTGACGGTTGGTAGAAGGAGCCGCTCGTGATGAGGACACCTCATCACGCATTTGTTAGTATAACGAACCGTCTATGATACTTCACGCAGCGATTCGTGATACCAACCGTCGATGATAAGTACCTCATCACGAGCGGTTGGGATTAACAACCGTCGTGATTTTGATTTTACCATGACTTAAAATTTTCTTTACTCTGTGATTTTACCATGGCTTAGAATTTTGAGTAAGGAAAATTTTAAGCCATGGTAAAATCGAGAGTAAGAAAAATTTAAAGCCATAGTAAAATCCAAATCACGACGGCTCTTAATACCAACCGCTGCGTGATGAGGTACTATCATGAGCGGTTTGTATTAAGAACCGCTGCGTGATGAGTTACTATCATCGTGATTTGTCATCACGCACGGTTTTTGTATGAAACCGCTCGTGATTCATGAGCGAAATTTGAAAATTTTGAACGCGTGCGCGGGAGGCAAAATATGTCCTTATATATTATGGCCAACCTCCTCTAGGCGGTTAGTCTCGCACTCCCGCAGTCCCGGTCTTCCTCTGGACTCGGTCCTCCCTTGCTCCGGCCGTCTTCCTCCGAGCTCCGGCTAATAGCTGCTCCTCCGGTCCTCCCGCAACTCCCTGGCCCCCGCTACACCTCCAGGCTCCGGTCCTCCCTTGCTCCCGCAGTCCCCAACCTTCGACGTGGTCTTCCTCCCCAACAGCTGAGAGTCGACGCCGACACCAACGCTGACCTCCTCTAGTCCTCCTCTGACGCTGACGCCGACGCCGAGCTCCTCCAGTCCTCCTCCGACGTCGATGTCTCTGTTATATGAGGTTCTATTGGTACTTTTGTATATGAGGTTCTATTAGATTCAGATCCAGATTTGTATGTATGAGCTTGTGGTACTTGTGTTAGATTCATATCCAGATTTCTGTTAGATTCTCCTCCAGATTCTACTTCTGTTGTTACTTGTATATGATCGAGTGTATGCGTGTATCTATGAATCCATGGCTTGAGAAATTTATTGAGAGGCTTAGCAGTTGTGAATCCATGTATGTGTATCAATGAATCCATGTTTGGGAGGCTTCGGAAATGACAGTGTATGTGTATGAGTGTATCCATGAAATGACAATATTTTTTTTGCAATAAGAAAAGCTATCATAGACGGTTCGGAACAAGAGCGTGCAGGAAAATACTATCACAGACGGTTGGAACAAGAACCGTGCGTGATAGCTATTTTCACGACGACTCTTGTTCGAACCGTCTGTGATAGCTTTATCACTGACGGCTCAAAACCGTCAGTGATAACCGCTATTATCACAGACGTACTTTTACACAGACGGTTGAAAACCGTCTGTGATGACGGTTCCGAACCGTCTGTGATGAGATTTTCTGTAGTAGTGCTACTAGAAAACCGTCAATGGGTGGAGCTCAATATTTTGTTACGTTTATCGACGATTTTTCTCGCAAGGTATGGATGTATTTCATGAAGCAGAAATCTGAAGTGTTTGCCAAGTTCAAGGTGTGGAAAGCTGAGATGGAAAACCAAACAGGCAGGAAGGTAAAGTATCTAAGATCTGATAATGATACTGAATATACTGATTCACCGTTTCAGAGATATTGTGAGGAGCATGGTATTCAGCGGCATTTCACAGTGTGCAAAACATCGCAGCAAAACGGTGTGACAGAAAGAAAGAAAGAAAAAACTCCTCATACGGATGGAGCCGCTACGATTCGACTCCCGGGGACGTAGGTATTACCGAACCTCATAAATAAATTCATGTGTTTTTTATGTGCTTTCTGTGATTATTCTTTCATGCAAAGAGCTGTCGTCGGTTCCAACACCATTCCATCCATGAAATTTTTCTGGTAGAGTTTTCCATTAAATCATGCAAATTGGATCTGTACCTTTTGCGACGGCAGCACTGATTCCAGGACGGCGATGGCAACCTGCAAAAATGCTAGCCTGCTATTTTGGAAGCACGTGGTGGTCTCTATTGAGATGTTGTGCTGATTAGCCTTGAAAAAGGTGCTCTCTGATAGTACAAGTTGCTGCAACAGATGCCACTCGTTTGCGAAGCTAGGGATCTGATATGCACTGGAATATACGTACGTATTTGATGACTTATCAGAGACTTTTCTATGAACATTTTGGGACCACTAGAATTCAGATCTAACTCTGTCTGTAAAATGAATGGCATTGAGGATGACAGCTGCCTCGATGCCAGTGGTCAAAATGATCAAGAAACGCAGATTCAGGGAACTTGCCGCGCATGGAATTTGATATAGTAGTACATGGTAAAAGTACTTCAATTTGACTTGCAGTGAGGTTATTTTTATAAATTAATATGTATTCATATGTAAATTTTGAGAAGTATAAGGCATTTTGCAAAAACCTGCACGGTTAGTTGACGCCGTCAACTAATAAGGTCGCTATATCTAATATTATTTTTCCCTTTTAAAAAACATATGTTTAGGGTTTAAATTGCCCATAAAATTTAAGTTATGTTCTATACTGGTCTTTTTTAGATAGGATGTTTACAATTTTCACCCTAGGTGGCCGGGATCGAACAGACACCTGCGTGCATCCCTTGCACACTCCACCACTCTAAAGTTACACCTTCTATTTGTTAAGACTTATTTCTTGGTTGTCTTAGGGAATATTTCTTGACTGTTTTTTTCAATGCCTTACTCATGAACCATTTCAAGGAACAATGGCTATGCGGCTATGCCTTGACCAACTAATCATCAGAGCCACAACATATATAGCACATGGCGTGTGCACGCCCATTCGCACCTCAGCAGCTACTACAAGTGAGATTTGGCAGCCGTTCCTTCACGCGTAAAATAAAACACCATGCAAAATATTCACAACCAACAATCTTGTGCTCTTTGAACGGTCAGTCACGTGGGGGCACATCATGGTCATGGGCAGTCGATCAGATCGATCTGCTCGTTGAGTCAGTCTGGCGACTGGTCAGATCGATCACTCGACATACGCCCCAGCAAACGTGAGGCACGAGCGCAGATGGTAGACCGGTCGCGCGCGGCGCCACTCGCAAAGGACAAGGACGACGTCGCCATCGCAAGCTGCAGCCCCCGCACACCTGCGCGCGCCGATCCGGCCCGCCCATTGGCCGCAACGCGCGCCGCGGGTGCTCCCTTCGCCTCGGATGCCGTTTACGTGCGCACCTCCGCGTGCGCCGTTTAGGTATAGCTGCCGCGCGACTAGGGTGGAAAAAAAAAAAACTCAAGGCTCGCGAGTTTTCTCGGCTCAGCTCGGCTCGAGCTCGTAAAAATTCAAGTCAAGCCGAGTTTAGTATTTGGCTCGCAAGAATTTTGAGCCGAGCTCGAGCCAGCTCACGAGCCAAACGAACCAGCCGCATCGCATCCCACTCCCATCTGCCTGCGGCCTGCCAATCTGCCATAATAAATTCCTCACCTCATCTCCCACCCACCCCTCCCTTTCCCTACCCCTCCCCAATCCCCTTCCCCTCCACCGCCTCCCACTTGGCCACCTCCTCCCACCACTGGCGGGACGCCCTCACCGCTGTCTCCGCCCACAACGTCGCCCTGCGGAGCTGCCCCGACGCCGACCCCCTCCGCCTCGCCGCCGCCGCCTCCTTCTCGTCCCCTTCCGCCCGTCCCACCTCCCCTTCCTTCAGCAGCGGCCTCACCTCCTCCGCCCCAGTCCTCCGGTTCCATGCCTCCAGAGCTCCGCTCGGGTCCTCCACAGCCACACCGTCACCCCGCCGCTGGATTCAAGGTTGCGGGGAGGAGGAAGCTTCCCTCCCCGAGACCACCTCCGACGGCCATCGTTGTCCGATCGAGGAGGAGCCGCTTGGGGACGACGAAGAGGTGAGCTCGGCGATGGGCGGCAGCGGCGCAGAGGCGAGCGCGGTGGAGGGCCTACTGGAGGGGGACGCGAGGAGGTGCTCGAGCTCGCGGTCGGCAAGCGTGCGGGGGAAGTTGAGCTTGAGCACCCTCCCCAACTCCGGCCACTCCTACAAGCCCAGCTCCCTCCCCCAGGCCCCAGTCCCCACCGCCGAGGAGGAGGCAGGCCGCCCTCGCTTATCGCTGCCTCTGATGCCCATGCTGCCTCAACTTCAAGGATGGATCTCGTTGGTGATTTGGTGAATGCCCTTTGATTGCGAGGATTGGATTGGCTTGTGAATGTATGCTGATTTTTTGTAGATGCCGTGTGATGGATAGGAGATTGTAAAATATTCATACATGATAGATACATGTCAATGTTTAGAGCTTGTTGTGCAGTTGTGCTTGCTCGGTTCATTCTGAATTGCTGCTGTTCTGGCTCGCGAGCCCAAACGAGCCAGCTCGAGCCGACATTCGAGCCGAGCCGAGCCGCTCTCCTGGCTCGTGCTCGAGGCTCGGCTCGTTTCCAGCCCTACATGCCGCCGACGCACGTATATACGTACGTACCACGCTCGTGTCATGTGGCAATAGAGCCCAACCCCGCGCGCGCGCGCCTCGGCACAGCTGCTAGCTAGCAGGCGTGGGGCCGGTGCCCTGTGGCCTGTGGGCGAGCCCCGGCGCGGCTTCCGTTTCCGTGCCGCGCGGCGGAGGCCTACACGGAAGGCGGCATCGCTAAGTTCCCCTTCCGCTAGCTGCGTGGTCTGCGGGGACCGATCGATGATGCAGCATCGTGTCCGTACTCCGTAGAGTGGCGCCTTCCCTTGCTACGGCCAGCGATACGGGTGTACGGTACTGTACCACTCGATATGGTTTTCCTTCCATCTTTCTTTTTTTTTCCTTTCCTTTGCTATGATATGGTGTTATAAGCGGGGTTTATTTTTGGAAATAAGTTTAGTATACTACCCATCGGCCGTGGCATTACAACGTTCATTTGTGATGGTGCTGTTCGTCGCATTGCAGGCGGGGATGAGTTCATTTGGATGTTAAAAGGTTTATTTTATATTGACTCGGTGCTCTGGATGGTCTTTGACGAATTACCGTGTTGGATGGAACTGAGGGGTGACTCGTAACCAAATTAAATTTTGGTACAAATAGGTACGGAAAATCTAGTAAAAATGTAGTTTTTTTTTTTGCGATGGTAGTAAATATGTAGTATACGGACAAGAAGACAATACGAGTAGGGGTATGATTTAGATTTGAACTGGGAAAGACTCGTAACTCTTGGTGGGGTCGTGGAGTTATGGATACACGACTTCACTCACTAGAGTTTAAATTTTGATCACCACATTTACGCACATGTTAGTACGTTTTCAATAAGAACTTTGTGAGGTCGAGCCACGCTGGTGTGCGTGCGTGCGTGGTGTGTACGTGTGTTTTTTTTGTAATCGCAAAAAGAAAAAGAAATATATGGTAGTATTGCACTGATCGTCCATAACAATCTTGAAAAATCGATAGTGTAAGTAGTGGTTTTGCACCAATCTCATTGATCACGTGGTAAATTGTACGCAGAAATATGTAGTTTTGAAAGAACAGGTACATGTAGGCACAGATTCGCATTAGCATCTTAATCGGAGCTGTTCTCTGCTCCGCATACCGATATTACAAACGCGACATATACCTATATTCACAAAAACAGTAGAGTAGTACCATGGTAAACAACTGCGAAAGCAAAAAGGTAGAGCGGTACATAGACGATCAGTGGCGGAGCCAGGAATTTATCACTGCGGGTTCATATTTCAAAGATGAAAAAAATATTCTTGTACGATGCATATGTAATTTCAAAAGTCCAACACAATTACACAAAAGAGTTCGAAATTAGTTAATAATGCAATACAAATAGTTCAAATAAAATCTTATATGAATAAAAGAGTCTTAAATAGCTAATAGAAATCACAATACCACACGACGCGATCTCATTCCATAGAAACACTTTATTATATCATCATCACTAATCTTCGAGAAGATATCTCGGTCTATAAAGGTGATTAAATAATCATCCAATACTTGATCGCCTATACTATTTCTCAACTTGTTCTTCACAAGATTCATCGTCGAAAATACTCTTTCAACACTCGCCGTTGCCATCGGTAGAAGCAATACCAATTTGAGAAACAAGTACACCAACTTGTAAATGTCATGCTTCTTTGTTTCAACAAGCTTAGTAGAAAGCTCACTGAGATTCTTTAGGCCCTTAAACCTATTATCGCTTCGCATATCATCAACGAAGTTATCAAGTTGGAAATAAAGTCTCATTAAATCTGTGCTTGAAAAATTATTGAGATAAAAGTTGGCAAGACTAAACACCTTGTCCCTATCATAAGAAACAAATGAATTCATAGGATTTAAAGCGAACATGCAAACAAGCAACTCTATATTAACTTTGTCAAACCGATTGTCAAACTCTTGGAGAACATTATCAATGATGCCACGATACACTCCCCTTCTGAAATGATACTTTCTTTCTAAAATGATCATCATTTGTTTGTTTTGGGTAAAAATGTGATGATCTTCCATAAGGCACATATCTACCATCTGGTTTAGGAACTTTGATACCATATTTAGTGTAAAATGACTTTACCTTTTCTTGAAGGAATTCTTTCCACCCATCACACCTCATTCGTTGCATTCTATCTTTAGCCAAATTAACAAGTGTCATAGCGTTAATAATATCTTAATCTCTCTTTTGCAAAGACTGGGACAACTCATATGTGTATCTAAGTATGACAAGTATCAACTGTGCATTAAAAACAAAAATATAAATATATCCTATACAAAGTAAAACAAATTTATGATTTTCTCTTGACGTACTTGTGGTAGGCTTCAAACTTTGTGAGCTATGCTTTTATGTATTATAGGCCAAACTAGAGCCTAGCTAGCACGCTAGGGTCAGACTCAAAACATGAGTACAATTGGACAAATAGGTTTTTAATTTAGGCCAAAAGGAAGATGCGCTGGTGAGCTATGTGGCGAGGCTGAGTAGGGTAGATTCAAGCAGATTTTTTGGGAGTGCTCGTGCACAGGGGCACCCCTGCCGCCGCCCCTGTAGACGACGTGAGGGGCCTGGGCGCCTGGCACTGGTCCAGCTAGCCGCAGAACGTACGCCTGGCCACATGGATCCATCCCTGGTCAGATGGGCTCGTCTAGCACGGTCGGTCAGATCATGTAAAGCAACGTGACGCGCGAGTAGATAAATTGTGGCCACACATATGGTACACGCGCGCGCGTACATGCATGCGCATGTGGCTGCAGTGGCACCAGCCAGCACACGGCGACACGCCTCGGCATGCAGCTATCTGCGAGCTGGCGCGGGGCCGGGTGGCTTCCGTTCCCGTGCCGGGCGGCGGAGTCTCCCACCGCTGCCGCCCAAAGCGCCGTCCTTGCGTTGCCTTCTTTGGCTTGTAACTTGGTGCGATCCAGCACACACATGCCTGCATGTAACATTATCATGGTCCATGTCCGTGCTACCTACGTAGAGCGAGTGGCGCCTTCTCGGAGTCGAGTGCGACACACACGTAATACTTTCTACTCCCGAAAATAGTTACTCTCATATTTGATATACCACTTAAAAGAACTTAATATACTCTTTTATCACTTTGGGTATACCCATGATAATTTGGCCGTACTAGCATTTTTTCACACAGTAAACCTTTTTTTTTTTTGACAAAAATAACACCATTCCCGCACGGCCACTGTACAACCCCCTCCTACCGCCACTTCACCCCATTCCCACACGGACACCGTACGGCAACCGTTCTCGCACGACCGCCATGTGGGAACGCCTCCTCGGCCACCACGTGTTCTCTCTCCTCCCTAATTGTGTTCTCTCTCCTCCACCGATTAGGGTTTGGCCCGATTAAATCAGAGAATTTTGTAGGAATTTTAAAATATAGTAAATGAGTTCAAAAAAATAAATAAAAAATTATGTGGAGCCTCCCGACACGGTGTACTTTCTTGTGTAAATTTACCACAATTTGATTTGTTTAGAATTTTTCTCGCTATTTCATATAAGTGTATTGTTTGTACGAATTTGTAAATGTAAAAAATAAGCTAAAAAATTATGAATTTTGTTTTGAAGACACCTCACCCAGTGGACTTGATTGTGTGATATTTCAACAAATTTATATGTCTAAAAAATGAAGGCTGAAGGTCGCAAAGATTAGGATTTTAGGTTTCAGAAATTAGGGTTTCATGATTTCGTGTGACTTGGAATGTATGGGAAAAACTGTATTGCAACTCCATTGGATATGTCGATATACAATATGGCGCTGGAGTACGCACATAACAACCAAAATACGTGTACAAATATAGGAAAACAAAATATGAATACAAATATACCAAAACATAATTACATGACACGAGATACAATATGGCTCACTCGTCTGAGCCACTACCCTCTGCTCGTTGCGGCGGCCTCCGCATGCGCTTGGATGTCTTGCATCGGGCATGTCCCGTTGGATACGTGAGGCGGTCTGGAGAGCGTGTGTCCGTTCGGAGGGGGTATGGAGACTGTTAAGGTGGCGGAGGTGCACCGGTAGGTTGAGTCTGGCCTAGCATAGTCTAGTAGGCGTACATATCGTCGTGATGAGGCATGCCAACCTAGGGGACAGCTCCGCAGAAATCATGAGCGACGGACTCGAAAAATTTACTCCCGGGGTACGATGCTTGCAACTCTGATTGCGCGGATGAGATCTGGCCTTGGCGGTATGTGGTGCCAGCCAACCTGGAGGAGCACTGCCTTTGAACGTATGGTGGGACAGCGAAACCCAGAGGAGCTCTACCCTGCGTACACTCCTAACCCTGGGTTCTGTGGTCCATACCTTGACAGCATGTACTGCTCCCTGCTAGGAGTTGGGAGGCCCGTATCGTCATCATCAGTCGACATGAACTGGCCGTCACCCCCACGGTCAACTGAAGGCTGCAAGACGGAACGATGTTAGTACAGATAAACATTCAGGATGTGAAATGAGAATCTTGTACCTCCCGGATGTGCAGTGCAGATGGCTGACGGGGAGCGCTAGTCTGTGTACCGAACGCGGACGGTAGAAGTGATTCATCCCGATGGACCTGCGTTGGGAGAACGACATGATGTTAGCAGAACGTAATGCATAACCAAAAAATAGAACATAGATTTGTACATAACTTACCTCCCCGCCAACCTGGGCCGCGGATGACCGACAGGGGAACGCTATGATGCCAGCCGGACTCACTAGGTCGTGGTGACCTAGCGGGTGAGCATGCCTCCCCCCATTTGGTGCCCGATGAGGTGCCCGATGCGCAGGACGTCGTCCGTCGAACGACCACATCTCAAGTTCTTTATTATCTTCTTCATCTCCGCCGAGATGTACTACAAAAAAAATTTATATTCCTCCGGTATTATGTCTGGGTTGCGGATGGCAGACCCCAATGCGCAATGGACGCGTTGTGCCCACTCCAACTGTAGTGACATACATAACAGGTTCATTAATGAAGAGTACGAATATCGTTAATGAAACAACCAGAGGTTGTAAGTGTCTTACGGTGTCGTCACGTCACGAAGCGCTGTGATGATCGTACGCGCAGCGGAGGCTCTGCTGGTGCACCTCCGCTGTCACCTCCTCCGGGCGCTCTGGTGGAGGAATGGTGAGTCTTGCGCACGTCCGTGGCACATACCACTCCATGTACGCACTATACGTCTCAGAGTCGTACGGACGCCACATGAGCTCATGCGAGACATCCAAGTGCACCCTCTCCATCTATGTCATAGTCCACTCGAGCTAGATTGGTCGCTAGTCCTGAATATGTCCACCCTATCTCGATTGCCTACATTTTTAGAAGGGTTAATGTTAGAAAGAAGATATAAAAACTGTAAACATTACTCGAATGAAGTTTGACTCACAAGTGTACGGCTCGCAGCACGAGCTTGCCGTCCAAGAGGGGCACGACCTGGTGCGCACCAAACCGTCGCATTACACGCCGCAGTGCGTAAAGCTCCACCATATGTGCGAACACCAAGTGGCAGTCCGTTGTCCACAGTGCTACATCCCAGATGCATTGCACGGACAGTCCGTGCGGCGCTACCATAGGCACGAACTCTGGATACCATGGATTCCATATGATGTTGCTCTCGTGTAATGTCTCAAACTCGTTGTGGAACAACGAGTAGCACCTCGCCGATCGGTCCTTGGCCCAGCGCAGACGGCCAGCAGTCCACCGTAAGCCCATGGTGGGCCTATCTATCGCATCAAGTGGGGGGCATACAGGTGCACCACTCTCTCGATGACGGCTGCCCAACAGGGAAGTGTTCCCAACTCCACAGCTGTAGGAGCACATAGCAGATGGCCAGGGTGGGGGTAGCAGCGGTGCCGCGCCGCGAAGCGTCACACAACCTTAGTATGTGGAGCAAAGGATGGCCAATCCCCAGCTATATAGAGGCATCGACCCAGCCCCTGCGTCAACCAAAGACTCGGCGAGCGGACTAAGCTGGGGTAGCTTAAATCGCCTTGTATGGTTGGAAACAGGACCCAACCAAAGAGCTGAAGAAGGTAGGCAATGAGATGCGTCCTAATGACCTCGTGAGGTGCACCCTGTGGGCAATGACTGAACTGCCTCAGCCAAGCCCGGGGGACACAACGTACACGCTCCGGGAGAGGTTGGTCGAACCGTTGCTCCAACCTGACCTTCCGGTCCGCATCCGGAGGGCTCGGAACAAGTGGATCACCCCAGATTGGGAGACCGATCAGGATTAGGAGACCGGCCAGGAGCGAGACATCTTGTAGAGTTACTGTCATCTCACCCCACCGAAAATAGAGGGTGTGCGTCTCAAGCCTCCACCTGTCGACAAGTGCCGACAGCAGGCTGGCATCTAAGACGAACAGATGTCCTATGGACACCAGCCTCGCAAGGGGCAACAACCCATGTCCCAGAGGATCGGGACGTAACGATTGTCCAGCCCCTAGGAATCCCTCCCCATCCGAAGCACTAGGAGCGGAGGGCCATCTGCGTCAGCGATGATCCACAGCTTGCACCAGTGGTCATCATCGTAGAAGTGTTCGAGAAGCTCCAGTAGAGACATGGCTTACAACACATGTAATAGACAGAATAATAGTGAGAAGATTGATAATGACCATAACATACTGCAAATTAAAAATTACGACGATACTAACACGACAAATTAATGTACACTAATTTAGTAGTACAAAATTAAATACAGCTATTTAAACATGACTAAATTAATTAGGGCTATCAAGACACTCATCTAACCGATGGTCCAGAGACATGTAGCTATCAGCTAGTGCTCAAATATGTTTCTTGCTCAAAAGTACAGAGCCACTCATGAGGTCAAACTTTATTATCCATGTATAGCAGAGTGGAGGTGTTCTTAAGTTCCTTTACCTATGGTCTCAGATACATTACTTTGTCCATGCATTGATAGCCTACAACATACACAATGTATGAAAATCTCAGAATGCTAATTATGAACGACCAAGTCTGTTGCCCGAAAATTGGCTCCTTGGTAAATTCGTAAACCTAGCAAATCTAACTACTTAAGTACGCTTCTTGGTAAATTGGTAAACCTAGCAAACCTAACTACTTAAGTAGGCGGTTAATAAATAATTTACGAACAACAAAAAATCGATGAAGATAAAAATTACCTGCTAAATTAGCTTATAATGACGGCGGTTAATAACACTGAAATGTCCCCAGAAATATAATCAACATAGAGAGCAACCAAAAGAGAGAGAGAAAGAGAGCGAAAGAGCGAGTGAGTGTGCAAGTGACTGCGAAATGAAATCGCGCTCGTTCGCTCGCTAATTTATAGCTGGGAGGGAATCCTTCATCGCACGCGATCGGTTTTAATTTGCACGCGGCACAGGGGAGACATGGAATAGATAAAGGTGACGGGATGACAAGATTGCTTGGTGGAGCTTTCGGTGGAAAACAAGACAGATTGATTGGTGGAGCTTTAGGTGGAAAAGAAAGGCGAGGGGCCTCCGAAGGATGTATGTGTGTACAGTACACTTATATGAAATTGAGAGAAAAATTATGGTTGAATAAAATTATGGAAAATCTACCTAAACAAGTACACTATGTCAGGAGGCTCCACATAAAATTTCATAAATTTTTGAACTCATTTGCTATATTTTTAAATTCATACAAACAACGCCGAAACCGAATCGGATTAACCCTAATTGCGTCGAAACCGAATTGGATTAACCTAATCAGACACATGGCGGCCGAGGAGGTGTTCCCACAGGGCGGCTATACGAGAACAGTTGCCGCACGGCAGCCATGTGGGAACAGGGTGATGTGGCGATGGGAAGGGGTTCCCGTACAGTGGCCGTGCGGGAATGGGCAATGTGGTGGCGGGAGGTGGTTCCCGCATGGTAGCCGTGGGAGAATGTTGAAAAAAAAGTTTTGAGCCAGTCATTCCTGCAAATATCGCGTGAAAAAGTGCCAATACAGCCAAATCGTCGTATACTCATATACCAATTATAAGATACTCCAATGCGAACCACATGAAAAATTTGCAAGTGAGTCCATAGTTTTTAGCATATTTTGTAAATACCTTCATATTCGCATATAAAAAGGAGCATGTCTAAAAAATTGTACATACCACCCCTAAAAAGATGTAAATACCACATAAGTGGTCTTATATACTCGTATACTACACATACATACCCTCGGTTACGCAAGATACTCCCTGCGTTGTGAGATACAGAATAGAGAGTAACTACTCCCGGGAGTAGAAAAAAAAAACACACACACACACTCTATTCTGTAGCCGAACGTAGAATAGTTATTCTACGCCTAGGCAACCTACCATGCGCGATCCAGTCTAGGTGTGACGAGCGCACGTGCAATCCCATACGGCTGGCCCACCAACTGCAGAGGCGGTCCAGAAACGTCCACACCCGCGAGGTTCTCAATCCGATAGTAAATATCATGTGTCATAACAGTAATACGTGTATCCCTTTTACTACATATTTTAGGGGAACATGTTTTTTTTCTAAGCTCTAATGTCAATTAGTAAAACTTAACGTCGTACATAGTAATCGGCTTCCCTTTTTTACCACCATTATTTGCAATCTCTTTTTTTTATAGTAAAAAGTTAGTGTCGTGATAGTAAACCCTAGCTATCTTGTAAGGTAACTGCGTTGGGGGGTACCGAGTAGGTCTGATGAGGACAGACCTAGCATATGTACATCTTCTCCATCTCAAGTCGTTGTATTAAAGTTGTGTGCACTCTCTGGTGTGTGTAGCTTCAACCGTCACATGAAAATAAGTTGAACAATTCCACATCAATATGATACTGGCAGATGTCATCGCTTATGTGATGGAAATACTTAGCCAAGAAGTAATGAGTTGTAAAGTGAACTTTACAACTTGAATTGAATTATAACTCTAGTTCCAAACAACCTACCATGTGGAAATCGTAGAACACACACATTGTCCCAAATACTACTTCAACACCAACTGGGCCAATCACCTAAGCTAGAACAAAGCAAATTAATCAAGAGGTGAATCTTTTCCTCAATGAGCAATATGTTGATTTTTATAAGAATAGATTACTGCCTAATGCCTCTACTTTACTTGTTATAAGGTTTCATGAAGAAACTTTGGATGCCAAGGAAAATTGGTTACTACAACTTCAAGAACAAAAGAACCAACACTCAACAATGCATGTTGCCTAAGGAGATGAGTAGTGGGACCCATCTATAGGAGAACAATCAGTGGGCCCCACTAGCAAATGTCAACATCAAGATGAGGTCACCACGTATGTCAGCGCACATGTCAACCTCAAGACGAGGTCATTGCATACATGCAGCCACAGAAGATGAATATAATGATGTCATCGCATATGTCATCATAGCCACAGAAGATCGTGTAACCATGGAAGATCGTCGTGACATGATGCAAGCGCATATGTCATCATAGCCACAGAAGATCGTGTAACCGTAGAAGATCATCATGAATGGGATGTAAGCGCGTATGTCATCAAGTGTATTATAGCAAACCGACCTACTGTAGCATGCATTGTAGCAACTGACCTAAAACCCTATATAAGGAGGGGTGCCTCCTCCATGTAACATCAGAGTTTGAAATTTAGAAATAGAATAGAACACATGCTCATTTCTTTGTGTGTGAGCTATTTTCACCATCAATTGGGATTGGTTGTTATTTTCTGAGTTGCCACTCTATTGTTCTTGATTCCTTGGGATTGCTTGAACGTGTTTGCTCCACGATCGCAAGTAGATGAAGGCCGTGGCATGTGGTTGAGTAATTTGAGTGTTGCAGGCTGCGGTATAGAGACGATGGTTGGCTGCATCAATTGCTAAGTTGTACGAGCTAGTTATCTATAATCATACGTCGTGAAGATCGGGACAACCCCGCCCCGCATCAGTTGGTATCAAAGCTCAAGGTTGATACAGTAGGATTTGTATCCCTAGTATTTATATAGTTTTTTTTTTCTTTCCTATCCAAAAAAAAGGCCACAAAAAATATTGTTCTTTACCATAGATTGAATTGAAATTTTTGGTGAGTATTGCTAGGTTTTTATCCATTGGAATCTTGCTTGCTTGTTGATCCAAAAGTTTCATTTGCATTGCTTTATTAGAGCTATAACCCTCAAGTTCCAGATTTGTTTTGCCCTTCAATTGGTATTCTGAAAAAAATGAATTTCACTTATATCAATGATAGCCAATTATATCATTTGCGAATACTTTGCACCTAAATTGAAGGCTAGCTTTTAAATTATTACTTGGGGTTTGCACACTTGCTATCCTCTCCAAAGATTGGCTTAGAATGTTGTCAAATTCTTGTATGTTATTTTAATCTTTATTCTTGGCCATAGTACCAAAAAAAGAGCTAAGAATAAAAAAAGCAAAGAAAGCAAAAAGAGCAAAGAAAGAGAAGATAGCTTTGGCCAATAATATTTTCTATATATATATTTCCATTGCAAGAAAGTAAGAATAGCTTGTGATACTAGTGTGCAAATCCATAGCCCATTTTAAAATTGCAATCAAGCTAATGCTTTCTTATAACTTGTGCAACACGAGCTATTTTATTCTTCACTTATATCTTGTAATATAGCTCATTCCTTTGGTTGCATTCAAGTTATAATATCTTTGCATGTGAGTTGCTATAATCTTCACTTATATTTTGAGGTCGGGAACAGAGTATTGGATTCTAATTTGGATTATTACTTAACTTTACAATCTCTAGAATTTCAATTGCATAGGATTCTACTAACCCTCCAAGCTCCACAAAAATAGCTGTTGTCAAATTATAGCACTTGGGCCTTAAATTACTCAACTCATCACCTACATCTGTCTACCGCTATCGAAGTACATGCACTTCACCAATCCATCAAGCAATCATAAGAACTTCGGTAAACAAGAGGTGAGGATGAGTGATTCCACCTAAATTCCACATATTCTTGCTGTTTTTGTTCACTATTAATGATGGCAGGTTATGAGTACATGGAACCTTCATTCTATGGAAGTAATGATCCAGACGAGTACCTCAAATGGGATAAACAAATAGAATTGGAATTCAAGTGCCACCAATTTGTCGGTTTTAGGAAGGTGTTACGAGCCACCGTGGAATTCGAAGATTACGCAAATTATTGGTGGACGCAATATCCAAGAAGACGCTTTATGAAAACATGGGAAGAATTGAAGAGGATCATGAGAAATGAATTTGTACCATATGATTGGTGCAAAGAAAATTCAAAAGCCATGTTTTCCCTTAAGCCGCCAATCCAATAGAGCAAAGTAAAGTCAAAGGTCTTGTTTAATCTTAGGCCTCCAACTCAAGAGATCTAAGAGAAGTCTAAAGTCGGGTTTAATCTTAAGATGTCAATTCATGAGAAGAGAGTCGAGCATGAGACTTCCCCTTCGACCGAAGTGTTGAGTAGTTGATGAGGACATGACCCTTATAGATACAATCAAATTTGCTATGCTTACTGTTCCAAATATAAGAGCTCATACGCTTCACTTAAATTATCAGGTAAGCTCGTTTTTAGGAGTGTTTTTATATTATATGAACTATATGATGCTACTTAATGATGAAATATATATATATGTGCAGCACCATGTCATTTTTGGTCCAAGAAAAGCAAGCAGTTCGAGCTGGACACGTTTTGGAATCCAGTTTGGCCTCCGGAATCAGCCTGACAACACCAACTTAAAACAGACATAACTTTCACATACGGAGTCTGTTGGAGGTCCACAAGTACTTGATTGAAAGCTTAATTCGACCTCTTCCCAACGGATCTGGCCTCACCTCAAAAATCCTTATGGACTGATCACAATCATCAAAAGAAGACGTCATATCACTTGTTTGGACCAATCTGGGTTTTATAATCATACTGAACTTGGCCCATCTGCCGACGGCCCACCTGAGGGCGTGGTTATTGTTCACGTGAACAGTAACCACGAGTTTTAGTCCCACCCCACTATTTCTTTTAGATTTGTGGCTCCTCGTCCCCTATTTAAGGAGGACGCACCCCCTCTATAGTTTTCTTGGATTTCGTTGAGTTAAGCTTTAGCCATTGTGCAAACTTCTGTTCTTCAGTTGTGTCGGACGACCACCTGTCAAGACAGTCTTTGGAATCTCACCTTATTAATATTCCATAAATATTTGCAATACATTAGATTGTGTTTTATCTTGTTCTTGTGTGTTCTTCGATTGCATGCATGAATAGGCCTTCGTGGTCAGGTTGATCGCACTTCAAACAAGGTCAATAATATCTCGGAGTTGGTTCAACGATTGCTAAGGCGCAAGCTTCGTCGTACGGTTGTAGTCGGATCACGAGAGTCACCTCCACCAAAATCGATAGTTATCAATCTCATCGAAAGATCGGGACACCCCGCCTCCATCAGGTGGTATCAGAGCTTCAGTTGATCGGTGAGATTTTCCAGTTTTCTAGTAGTAGATTCGTTTTTATATCTAGAGTCCAGAAAATTGTCCATAAAAATTATTTGTTGTGCCATTATCATCCCTGTCCGAACCCCTTTGAGCCATTGCAATTTTCTTTTCGGTATTTTGCTTGTTGAATCATTGGTTGCATCGTCGTGTCTAGTTGCTGATCTTTAGTTCTAGTTATTGTCTAGTTGGTCGTTGTCTAGATTACTTCTCGTGTTTTCCTTCACGTTGCTTGATCGTTCTTTTTGGGTTCTTAGTATTTGCATCTAAAACAGAAAATTCGTGGGTTAGAACTCCTCTAATTCGCACCAAAAATTGAAAATTTGCCCTGTTGTTAATCCAAAAAAGATGAGGTTTTGCTGTGATCTTTTGGGAGATTTGATGTTATTTGCGACTTGCGGCAAACCGTAGGGCCGGCCAGATAGAAGGTGAAAGAGGCAACCGCAAGAACAAAAGCCGCGGTAAAAAAAAAGAGAGAAGAAACACGTCCAAAAAATTATTAGAGACCTTCTAAATATAGCCAAAAGCTTCTACAAAAAATTTCAGAAAGTTTGGCCCACGGATTTGAAAGATATAGCAGTTTCAAATTTAAACTCGGGACGGTTTCGAGTCCGAGTAGGATTCTGTTTCCGAGACACCTTCAGTAAAATGGGCATAACTTTTGTATACAGTGTTCGTTTTTGACATTCTTATGTTCGTTTCAAAGGTAACGATGAGGCGCATCATTTCCACCTAAGCCACTAGTCTCCCTCCCGGGGCCCCAAAATCGGCCATCTTCGGCCCCGAATGCGCGTTGCAAGTTTTCGGTTTCTGTTTTTGCCTTTTCTTTCGGTCTTCCCTTCAGAATTTGGGTTTCGCCTCAACTGAAAAGTTGTAGATCTCATCGAAACCTTTCAAAAGAGTATATATAAGCCATATAAAATTTTGAGTTTTCATCTCGTGAGACTAGTTATTGTTTACTGCTTAAACTAGGGGGCTGTTTACATTGCACGTTATTGCATCTTTGTGCTCTACATCGTGTGAACATTCTTGTGCCCCTACACAAAGGTTTGAGTAGTTGGCTAGAGTCTCTCCTAGCACTTGGTGTGAGAATTTTCTTTGCTTGCATCAAGTCACATTAATCTTTGCGTGTGCGTACATACACTTCTCTTGATAGGCTTTGATTAGCTAGCTTTGATTAGGCTAGGACCAGCAACATTGACTAGTACTTTGAACATTTATTCAATTTGCATTTGCTGAATTGATTGTTGCTAATCCTTGCTACCATACTTGAGCCTTCCCAGCTACACCTCTTCTACAATCTGCATGTGTGAACTTCTCCTAGCAATCGCTCCATCCAATCTTCGAAGATACGTTGACACCGCTGGTTGCCGATCACCCCTGTTTGCTTGGTAAGAATTGGTAAGAATTCGATAAAAGGCTTGAGTGTAAGCGACTTTTGAACCACCACATCCTAGTAGTTGCTAGGGACATATGCTTGTTTTCTACTAACCATGACAGGTTCAAGATCACATAGTAGGGAGTTTCGTGAGATCAACAACACCATTGACTCATCTCCTATGCCTGAACGAGGTGAATTTAAGTATGCATTTCCATCCTTTGCTGGTAAATTTGATCCTGATGCCTATGTTGATTGGGAAATAGCATTAGAGAAAGAATTTGAATATTATGATTGGTCTGATAGGCAAAAGATTAGAGCTGTCACTAGTGTTTTTGTTGAAGATGCAATACTTTGGTAGAAGCATTTACGTAGACATGGAAGAGTGCCTCAAACTTGGCATGCATTAAAGAAACTTTTGAGAGATGAATTTGTTCCTAAATATCATGCTGATTATTTGTTAGCTAGATTACAACGTTTAAAACAACGTAGTAGAACTGTAAGAGAATACTATCATGAATTGAAAACTCGTTTGTTGCGTTGTGGTTTAGAGGAACATGCTGAAGCTACAGAAAATAGATTCTTAAGTGGGCTTAATCAGAAAATTCAGGACCTTCTTGTTCATAAAGAATATAATTCTCTCTCTCATTTGTTTATACTTGCCTGTAAGGTTGAAAGTCAGATTGAGAAGAAATTAAAAATACATGATGATAGGAAACATGAGAAAAAGCCTATGTTTGTGTCTTTTTCTGTGAATAACGACTTACAGGAAGTTGAGAGCCATGCCGAAGAGGAGAATGAGTTGATTAAACCACCGACTCCATTGGTTGAGAAGGAAGATGAGGAGATGGAAGCACCTACATCATCTAAGGAGAGCCAAAAAGGTAAAGATCATGGTGCTATCATCACTCAAGGTGAGTATGCTTGTGAAGAACTACATTTGTCCACTGTTCATGCTATTTTAGAGCAAAAATTAGTGGATAACAATTCTGATATGCATATATTTCAAGTAGAGAATACAGACTACATTGATTTGATTGCACCATCTCATGAAATAATATGAGTTAATCACATATAATGATCATGTAGAATTGGTTAGACATAAAGAAGTTTTGACTAGAATTTCTCCTGCTGATTCTTTGTGTTTCATTATGTTGGATTCACCTATGAAATCGTCACATGCTATGGAGAAAGTTTCTGAAATTGTATGTTCAAAATGCTTGTCTAGTGCCTACACCCCTAGGTATAAGTTTAATTTGATTGGAGATTATGGTGTAGACAATCAATTTCTTGTTTATCAAATATGCATAACTTGTGATTACATGGATGAATTGAAGCTTGCTGTTTTGAACAACAATTCTTATGTGCCGAATCTTGTTCATTATGAGAGAAAATTAAAATTTAGTGATCATTCAATGCCCATGTGTTCATCTCTTATTACACCATCTAGTGTGGACAATCTGCATCATGATATTGAAGTATGGAAGAATTTACACATCCATTCACCCTTGCTAGATGGATTTCCTATTGCTCGATTGAAATATGATAGTATGGATAAACATTGTTTAATTCCAAAAGTTGTAGATTTGCCCACATGTGTTACCATTGCAAGTTTACAACTTCGAAGAATTGAATTGCATAAATACTTCACTTATATTTGCAAAACTAGTTGCAATAATTGCTATGTGAGAAATTTTGTTTTGCTCATTAACATATATGATTATTCTTGGGGTAATAATACAATGAGGTTTTACGATCGCTGTTGTTTTATAACATTAATTGTGCAACAACGAAGAACTATTAAAATGGATGACATATACATATACCATGTATACACCTTGGCTTCTTTATTACCCTATTTTCAGTCTATCAACAGCCGAGGACGGCTTTGTTTTCAAGAAAGAGAGGATGATGAGGACATGATCCTTATAGATACAATCAAATTTGCTATGCTTACTGTTCCAAATATAAGAGCTCATACACTTCACTTAAATTATCAGGTGAGCTCGTTATTAGGAGTGTCTTTATATTATATGAACTATATGATGTTATCTAATGATAAAATATGTATATGTACAGTACTATGTCATTTTTGGTCCAAGACAAGTAAGCAGTTCGAGCTGGACACGTTTTGGAATCCAGTTCGGCCTCCGGAATCAGCCTGACAACACCAACTTAAAACAGGCATAACTTTCACATACAGAGTCTGTTGGAGGTCCACAAGTACTTGATTGAAAGCTTATTTCGTCCTCTTTCCAATGAATCTAGCTTCACCTCCAAATTTCTTATGGACTGATCGCAATCATCAAAAGAAGACGTTATATCACTTGTTTGGGCCAATCTGGGCTTTGTAATCATACTGAACTTGGCCCATCTGCCGGCGGCCCACCTAGGGGTGTGGTTACTGTTCACATGAACAGTAACCATGAGTTTTAGTCCCACCCCACTATTTCTTTTAGATTTGTGGCTCCTCGTTCCCTATTTAAGGAGGACGCACCCCCTCTAGTTTCCTTGGATTTCGTTGAGTTAAGGTTTAGCCATTGTGTAAACTTCTGTTCTTCAGTTGTGTCGGACGACCACCTGTCAAGACAGTCTTTGGAATCCCACCTTATTAATATTTCATAAATATTTTCAATACATTAGATTGCGTTTTATTTTGTTCTTGCGTGTTCTTCGATTGCATGCAGGAATAGGCCTTCGTGGTCAGGTTGATCGCGCTTCTAGCAAGGTCAATAACATCTCGGAGTTGGTTCAACGATTTCTAAGGCACAAGCGTCGTCGTACGGTTGTAGTCGGATCACGAGAGTCACCTCCACTAAAATCGATAGTTATCAATCTCATCGAAAGATCGAGACACCCCGCCTCCATCAGTAGTGCTATCCCAATACTACATACAATGCTTCAGATGCATCAAAACCATGTGAGGATGAGAGCCACATAGCCAAATTAAGTGAGAGTGGTAAGAAGAGTGAGCTGTGTGATTCCACCAAATATGAAGTTAAGAGCATCCAAATTGAGAATATGAGAGATACACCAAAAGAAAAGAGAGACGTAGATGATAGACAAAGTGAGGTTGATTCTGAAACTAACATATTAATGTCTACTTGCAGTGTTGTTACTCACATTGTGCAGGTTGCTACTTGCAGTGTTGTTTCTCACATTGTACAGGTTGACATTGAAGGCAAGGAGTTGAACGTTCAACAACTGGCACCGTTGGAAGTAAAAGACGAGGGGATAATCAGAGGAGGATATAGAACACTTCCTGTCCCATTGTTAGATCATGAAGAAATGCATCCTACAGCACCTACATCATCTGATGAGGTTGAAATAGGTAATAATGGTGCTGAAATTGGTTGTTCATCAAGAAAAGGTTAGTAATAGTGAGAACTACTTTCCTCAATTGGAATGTCATGTTCTGAATTTAATATGCTTAATTTACATAATGTAGAATTGATTACTTATAAGAAAGCTCTTACTAAAGTATCTCCTCGTGATTCTTTGTACTATATCATGTTTAATTGATGATCCTAGAGGGCTATCTAGTGTGATTGAGAATGTTGCTGAAATTTTATGTCTAAAATCACTAGTTAGTATTTATGCCTACACATATAAGTTCAATTTGATTGGAGATTATGGTATAGATGATAATTTTTATGTGCACAGAATATATATTACATGTGATAATCTTGCCAAATTCACACGAGAAGTAATGGGCAAACAATCTTCTCTGCCATGTTTTGTTCAGCTTGAATCAAATCCAAGAAATAATGCTTGTGTAGAACAATTTATATCGCTAACTTGTTCATGCTTTGCATCACACACACACATATAAGCAATCACAATAGCACAGTTGATGCATGGAAGACAAAAAAATTTCTCATCTACATTAAATAATTTTGATGTTCGAATGGTGAAATCTGATCATATGAGTCAATTGTGCAAACTAGAAGTTATGGTGCTACCCATTAATAATTTATTTACATGCTTTCAAAAGTCAACGACGACTTTTTCTTAAGAGAGGGAGAATGATAAGAATGCTAGTGCTAATTACACATACACATTATATATGTCATACGACTCTTGTACTTATCGCTATTGTTCTGGCGATCATGATATGCAAAACATATGGAATACTAAAACAGATGATAAATACATATATCATATATATACGGTGTTCCCTTTGTTTAGTACACTTTCAGGCCATTAAAAGTCTAGGACGGCTTTTCTTAAAGAAGAGGAGGATGATGAGGACATACCTAGCATATGTACATCTTCTCTATCTCAAGTTGTTGTATTAAAGTTGTGTGCACTCTCTGGTGCATGTAGCTTCATCCGCCACATGAAAATAAGATGAATAATTCCACATCAATATGACACTCGCGGATGTTATCGCTTATGTGATGCAAATACTTAGCTAAGAAGTAATGAGTTGTAAATTTGAACTTTACAACTTGAATTGAATAATTACTCTAGTTCTAAACAACCTACCATGTGGAAATCGTAGAACACACACATTGTCCCAAATACTACTCCAACACCAACTGGGCAAATCACACCAGATATTCAAACCAGATATATCGTGAAGGCAGTAATATAAAACATGCCACACAATAAATGGTTTAATCGTAGACAGTACATACAACGTGGCCGGTCGCTTCTTACAAAGATTAAGAAAAGTAGAAACCTAAATAATCAAAATTTTCTAATGGTGGAAGTAGCCTACTATTTTCGTCTTCAAAACTTCATAGGCGACGTCGTCGTCATCAGACGATTTGGAATCAACGAACAAAGCCCAAAATGAGTCCACCCGCTAACACGTCCATTCGAGCGTCGCCCAAAGACGCTCCAACTGAAGAATCAAGTCGAATTGTACCCATAGGCTCTCTTCCCTTACTCGAGGGGTCTCGGCAAGGTAGACTCGGTCGCCCACTGTCTTGATGAAGCAGTCGAAGCGACGGTAATCATCTAGGAGATGTACAACGTCGTTCTAGAGCACCACATCGATGGCGAGGTTAGCTCGTCGAAAGCCGGAGATGACACAGAAGATGTGGCAGAGGAGGACGTCCAGACGGCGAAACGTCACTGACACGTGCTTCGGCATAACGTCCGGCAGAGGAGGTAGGACATTGTTAGTATAGTATACCTCTGCAGCATCCGCCAGCACACGGGCAGAGAAGTGCTCGTATAGAATGGCCAGGTAGGCCATCAACGCAGGCATCAGGGGAAAAGAGTGGGGAGCCATTTTTTAACTATAGTAGTTGTTGATGGACAGTGCGAAAGAGAGTAGAGTGACATAATGATCCATCTTCACGTGGCGGATGATCATTCTTACGAAACAAAGAGTAACATCGGCGTGCGAGACGAAGAGATGCATCGGGAGCCGAAGTGACATTGCTGCGCTTAAGACATCGTTTGGTTGACGCTTAATAGAATCTTCTGCCCACGCGCAACGTTGACAGTAAAAATGTACTCACAACTTAGTAAACCTAGCCAGCCATATAGTAATTAAGAAAACCAGATGCATGTAGTAGCATTACTAGCACCATATAGTAAATGCATTAAACCATTGCAGTAAAAGTATGAGGCAGTAATATCGATGTAAAATGCAGTAATTGATACTAGCGGGGTTTTTTCTTCTTTTTTTTTGAACGGGCGCGGAAGTCGCGTATATTACGTAAGTGGGGCCGCATTGTCCGTGTCGTTTCCCTGCACTAAAGCAAATTGTATTTTATCTTTCCGACGGCGCGCTCAACCCTCAAATGAACGAAAAAAAAGAAAGATCCTCGACGAGCTATACCAGCCCGCATTCCCTTCAAGAGCAGAGGCGATCTTCGTTTTCAACACCCCCAACCCACCTACACCCCAAAGGTTAGGGAATATTGTTGTTTCTTTTGTTTTGGGTTGCCTTCTCTCTCGCAAAGTGGGGTTTTCTAGGGTTTCGCACAGTAATTTACCCCAATTTTTCATAATTTCTCACTATGCTGGGTTATTTCTTCCTCCATATTTTTTGGAGCATTTTTTGGGATAGTTTTTCATATTCAGATTTTAAGTAAAACAACTCCTCACATTCAGTAATTCGTAGGATCCACTTTTTTGTTTATCTTCTTCGCTTTTTTTGTATCCCCGCTCTGGGCAGTAAAATGAGGACAACCGGCAATGCATCCTCCAATATGAGGAAGATCATCATCGAGGGAAGCCAGTCAGTGTTGGAGATTTACTATGACCCCTCCCAACCCGAACCCTTCGCCTCAAGAGCAGCGGTCGTGGGTGTTTTTCGAAAGAAACAGCAAAGCAAGAAGAGGAAGGCAGCGGTGCCTGCAACAGAGGGCGTCGTCGCGTTGTCGCCTCACGATGAGACCTCCCACAAGATTGCAACGATACGTTTATGCACATGTAGCAGTAAACGCGCAACATTTGTTACAGTAATTCGTTAATATTATATATTGTTATTCTATCCCCATCAATAGTAAACATGAGTCATGCTTGTAGTAATTAGTAAACATATCGTTAGTAAAAATGTTGTTACATTGAATGCAGGCGCCGCGTGATGGGAGGAAGGGACCTTGGACGACGTGTATCAGGTGCACTCCCACACTCGTCGTCGCAACCATCAGCGAGCTGACGATAGAGCAAGAGAATGAGGTCAAGATGATGGGGTTCGATGGTCTGCTGAAGTTCAACCTTGAGAGTTTAGAGAGAAGGATATGTTGTGTTTCCTAATGGACAGGATTGACTCGGTCGAGATGGTCATCAGCACCAGCGGCGGAAGGAGCATCCCAATCATGCCTCACGCTGTTAAGTGCGTACTCGGGATCCCTTGCGACGGTGGCAACGCGCCGATGGTGACCCAGGTCGTAAGGGCCTCGGAGCTGGCTGAGTTGAAGCGTCTGTTGACGGTGCGGAAGGAGGAGCTTTGACGACGGCAAAATGGGCGACGAAGTCCTTCGATGGCTGGTGGCTTCTTGGCGAAAATCCGACGAACACGACGACGTATGGGGCAGCGACATAGGGATTTAGACGAGGAGGACGGGGTGCAACTTTTGACATGGGCGACACGCTTATAAAGGTCGGGGAAGGAAGGATTTGGATGGAGGCCAGCGGTGGAGTCGTGTCGGAACCGCACACGAGCGGGTGAAGGAAACTGGAGTAGGAAGGAACAAGACGTTGACGTGGTACACTGATGAGGCGGACCCACGAGCACAGAGAGAAGGGCAAAAGGAGGTCGACAACTGGGCTTGGCGCGCGGAAAAAGGAAGAAACGGGTCGCGAGAGGGAAAAGTGGAAAATGGCCCAGAAAAGAAAAAGATTTTAGCCCAAAATAAAAATCCAAAAAAGAGAATTTCTGAATTTTAGAAAAAAGATTAAAGCAAATCGTGCTCAAAGAAATAACAAATAAACATCAAGAATTCCTATAAAATTGCAGAAAATACTCTAAAACTCAAGGAACCCAAATAAAATAATTTGAATTTAATTGAAGTTTAGATTAATCATATTAAATAATTTTGATTTCTAAAAATTTAAATTAAGTTTTGACTTAAACCAAAAAAATTTAAATAGTTATTTTTTTTGTTTAAAGGCTTCAAAAGACTCTGAATTTGGGATGTTACACAACGACACTTAGAATATAGATTTATGTAGTGCTATAGGCTATACTATTTTTCTTTTGCCGATGTTTTCATATGTTGAGTTTTTTACTTGGCAATATTTTTAACGAGGCAACCACATAAACATTAATAAAGCTCATTGTTACATTTTTAATATATTTATCTCCTTTTTTGGTTGTAGAACTCCTTTTTATAATTTATAATTTGTAATTTTGCATTCTATATATTTTTTGGATTTTTTTTAAAATTTTTGGACCGAGATAGACTACACGAGGCAACCCCGGTCGGGCTTATCTGCTCAGGACGGCCCAGCACGACCTAAGAGGTCAGTGTGCTGTACATAAATCGACCGCCGAACCTATAAACCACCACGACATGATCCATTTAGTTAGTCGGGTCTACTGTACCATGACAGGCCATCAGTACACCGTGAAAATGGGGTGGGAGCGGTTCTCCGTGTCCCCGCGACGAATTGCCCCCCAAACACCCCCGGCCCTTTTCGCTCCCCCCGTTTCCCCGCACCCCCACCGCTTTCCCCCTCTCCTCCCCTCCCCTCGTCCGCGCTGCGCCGTCCGTCCGTCCGTCCGTCCGTCCGTCCACACATCCTCGGACACGGGGCGAGAGCGAGAGGCAGAGATAACCACCCTTGCCGCCGCCGCCGCCTCTTGTTGTTACTACTACGTTTCACCGGCGCCTCTCCTTAGTTAATCAATTAGTCATCGTCGTTAAGGCCTCTGGTTTCCTAACCACCTCATTGGCTTGCTCGTTTTCTTTTTTGCTTTTTTTAGAGAGATATAGAGAGAGAGGAGAGAGAGACCATTGGCTGCCTTGCTTGGGGCCCGTGTTCTTGGCTTGTTGTTTGCATTGCGCAGATATAATAACTCCCCTTTTCAGTCCATCCCGGTTTAATTAGCAACTCCCGTGTGAGCCTGCCTTCCAGTCCCACTCCTTCTCTTGTGCCAAGAACGGCAGGCAGGCTATTCCCTTGTCGGCGTCGGGGACGGGAGCTAATCGCCGGGCACAGGAGGAGGCTTCCGGGGCCGGGACGGCGCGCGGCGCCGGGGGCGGATCGACCGCTGGTGCATGGTGGAACCCGCCGCGGGGCGCCGGTCGGGCACCAGCCGTCGGCGGCCTAGCGGCGTAGGGGAGCAGCAGCAGCAGGAGCGGCGCCTGGTCGCGGTCGCGGTCGCCGCGCGCGTCGTCATGGTCACGTCTCGCTCCTCGGGGTCCGCGGGCGGTGGAGGCGGGGGAGGGGGAGGAGGCGCCGGCGGTGGGCGGTGCCTCGAGGACCTCCTCGACTGCCTGCTCGGCGTGTTGCGCGCGCTCGGCCTCACGTGGGCCGCGCAGCCTCAGAGGCAGCAGCGCCCGGCGCCGCCGAGCGTGGCCGCCCCGGGTGCGGCGGAGCTGAGGAGGGTCCCCGGACGGATCGCCGGCAATGGCGCCTGCGCCGTCGCGTCGCTGTACACGCTGCAGGGTAAGAAGGGCGTCAACCAGGACGCTATGATCGTCTGGGAGGTAAGAGAAAAACACCATTATTTTCCTGCTTTATTCTCTGTACTTCTCTTGCAATTCTTGTGCCATGTGATTCTTGCTGTACTATTGTTACTGTTACTTGATTAGATCTCCGTAAGCCAGAAGCAAACATGGTTCTACTTGTGGATTAAGTTTATTCTATCTTGCTTTGATCCAGATTTGCTTTGTCAGAATTGTGTTGATCTTGGTGTTAACCTCAACAAATTGTTTAATTCGGGCACTTCAAGTGTATGTTCTTAGGTGTTACGCAACATGCGGAAACAACGTGCCCATACCATCCTATAGCTTGCAAGACTGAACTTTGACTCGAATTGTATATTTCTGACATGGATTGCCATCGGATGTTGCTGGTAGAGAGTTTCTCTTTTCCTAGTTTAATTCAAGTGTAATGATTGGTATTGAGTTGGAATACTTCTTGGAGATTGGAGGGGCTCCACATGATTCTCATCCTTATCCATTCATAGTTCCTTTTTTTCTCTCCTTGCTGGATGATCTTATCTGCTTGACGCCCCTTCCTTCCCTTTCCATATGTTTGATTACAAATTTGGCTACATATACCGTTCCTATCACATTTTCTGTGGCGCATATTTACCTTTCAAGAATTTCCTATGCAATACACTTGGATGATTTGACAACTGTAGTAGTCTCTTGCAAAATGCACACTGGCTTCTTTAAAGGGATATGAAAAATGGGTAATAACAAATGCTAATTTCACGCAAATTAACCATTTGGCACCTCCCTTAGTCTATTGTTTAACATGTTAAATGTTTTGTTGATGTTGTTCCTACGGAGGATATGATTGACTTTGATGAGCTATTTTTACTTGTGGCCAGAACTTCTGTTCAAGAGATGATACCATTTTTTGTGGTGTTTTTGATGGTCATGGACCTTATGGCCATTTGGTTGCTAAGAGAGTGAGAGATCTTCTGCCCATAAATCTTGGTGCGGACTTGGGGACAGATGAGAGTAGTGAGACATCCACTAGCAACATGAAGAGCAATGCAAATGAAGTAAGTTCGCCCAAACACATAAAAAGAGGAGATATAACCACTTCCACTGGAGCTGAGCAGAATGTGGAGCACCCAGAGATCTTCACAGCATTGAGAACTTCATTCTTGAGAGCGTTTCATGTAATGGATAGGGATCTCAAGTTACATAAAAATATCGATTGTTTTTTCAGTGGAACTACTGCAGTGGCAGTGCTCAAGCAGGTACTTGAACCAAATGCCATAAGCAATTTTATATCTTACAGACACATAATTGGTATATTTGATTGTACACTGTGTTTCTAACTGTGCAGGGGCGCAATCTTATAATTGGCAACTTGGGGGACTCGAGAGCTGTCTTAGGCACTAGAGATGAAGATAATCAACTTGTTGCTGTCCAATTGACAGTTGATCTCAAACCTAACATTCCAAGTATGTTTTGTAGTTTCTTTCTTACTTTTGTTTGTTTATTGCTTCTCTTTTCCCCTATTTGTCTTGTTGATGTATTGACTTTTGTCATCCTGTTTTGTGCAATACACGTATGCAGGTTAGGGTGAACAGTAGTATTGTGGACCCTTATACATCTCTTGCCTATGTGACATTCCTATATCTTAAGCCATGAAGTAATCAGCATAATTTCTCATCATGTAACAACAAAGGGAATTTGATTATTTAATCTGTATGAGCTTAGCTTATTTATCAGGGTACCCATATAGATCAATTTGCTTGTTTTAGTGGGAGGCAAGGCTACCATGCTTATCGTAAGGTGTTATTACGTATATTTAATTAACTTCATATAATTCCTTTATGTGATCTGCTAGAAGAGAAGATTGTTAACTTTATCATCTTGCTGTTGGGATTGTCCATTGGTGTGTGTTCAATTAACATGTTTTTGTCTTTTGTAACTCAGCATGAGATCTCCATTTTCTAGTAGAATAACTTAACCAGTTAACTAATTTAGTTGTACTGTGGTTAATCTGTAACTAAGTTGACAGTCAATTTTCCTATAGTTATATGCTATTTCTACTCATCCAATAGACTAGCTTATTGTAAGTTTTTGTAAGTTTAAAGAAGTATCTTAGTATTTCATAGTTTTACAATGTGTGCATGTATTGTTGTTGATTAAATTGTTGGTTCAAGTGTTCGCATGGAGTAATGCTAAAATCCAGTGACAAAATGCTGGCAGATTCATGGAGAGTAAGATTAGCTAATAGCAACAAAATAATCAAGGGAAACCACTGAGAGTTGAGGTGCACTTTAATTATTCTTTCTTCCAAGTTTTGTTTGTATACTTGCAGTTCAAAACAGACAGAGTATCTCATGTCACAAAAATGTGTTACTGCAAGGCATGCAGTCAAACATTTTTGGTCTTTGACCGGAAAAAATCTTTCTAAATGTTTAGATTATTTACATGAAAATAATGAGTAGAGCTGTCAAAAAATACTTTTGTCTGTATGATACTTCTCTTAAACTTTTAAAATATATAGTGATAAAAAAATAAAGGTCAAGGTTGCTCCTAGGCACCCATCAGACCATGAAAAAGTAAAAAATGATACAGAATTTGTGATCAGAGGTTGTATTTCTAAAATGGAAAAATTTTCTCAATTAACACTACAAAGATGTGCAAATTCGAAAATAACATCCAATGTAAGGCTGATAGGTGGGTCATAGGATCACTTCTCATTAAGATACCAATGTTATTTCCCAACTTCCAAACCCTTCGTAGTGCTATTGAGCAATTTGACCCTTCTAATACTTATAAACGAAAATTTGTTTGGACTTTCGAGGAGTGATAAGAGATGTTTATTGACATCATCCCCAAAGCTAGTTCATTTTGTTTTTGAAACTGTGCTTTGGCATCATTTTGGCAAGATATACATGTTAGTTGAGTTGTACATATACGAGTATGATGGCAAATATTTTCATGTTGCTCTAGCAGCAAGTAGCCAAGTACTGTTGCACAGTAAACAATTAAATGCCATAGTAGCGAAAGTTATTGTGTTAAAGCGTGCCTTTTCTTTTGTTATTCTATACTTTGCATGATTTATTGTATATCAAAATTACTAGATGTTAGTGTGGTTCTTTTCTCAGGTGAAGCGCAGCGAATCAGGCAACGCAGGGGCAGAATATTTGCACTTCCTGAGGAGCCAGAGGTTGCTCGTGTTTGGCTTCCGAAGTACAACTCACCTGGATTGGCCATGGCTAGGGCATTTGGAGACTTCTGTCTAAAGGATTATGGTCTGATTTCTATGCCTGAAGTCTCCTATCACCGAATCACAGAAAAGGATGAATTTATTGTGTTGGCGACCGATGGGGTGAGCAGATTTTGAGTTACACCATGTCATTTCTTGAATATTCCTAAGTTGGACCTTTTTTTGGTGTTATGTGATATAATTACCAAACTTATTTGCTCACTGTAGGTGTGGGATGTGCTGTCAAACACCGAGGTTGTTAACATCGTCAGCAGAGCAATTTCTCGGGCCTCTGCAGCACGGTTTCTAGTTGAATCAGCTCACCGAGCCTGGCGTACACGGTTCCCCACTTCTAAGATTGATGACTGTGCTGTTGTCTGTCTCTTCCTGAATACAGATAAAGCAAGTGAAACATCCAGTTCCAGCGCCAACGATTTGGTAAATGCTGTGGAAGTTAGCAGTGATCAGCACTCCACAACTGTCCAACTGAGCACTGGAGTATCTGCGGATGTTGTTACTGCACTGGTAACAGATAGTGATGAGCTGTCTGTTGTTGATGCAGTCGCAAAGCCGGCCACTCTTAAGGATCTGCCGAGCGATGTTTCAGGTTAAAGCAAACATCATCAAGTGAACTTGCCTATTGCCTGAGATTGGGCATTTGTTGGACGATCCGTGCAATTGTGACGGTATGCGCGCCATTCAGAATTCTGATGCCGAGACCGATGCCTGTTTTTACGAGCACTGTCGGGAGCTGCTGCTTGCTATTTTTCTGCATGCAAGTGTGAGTAGGATTTGCAGTTTTTACCTTTTGTAAAGGTGCAACGCCAGTTTAGCGTGATTTGTTGTATTTCTTTGCAATAATTTTGTTCCTATTATTGTCGGTCTATCATAATCATAGTACCCCACCGATAGGAAGAAGCCTTTGGAGTTCTCTCCTCTTTTGTAGTATTCATTCGATTTCTCTCCATCCAGTGGCTACGCTGTGACGAGATAACGCTCTCCGGCTGCGTACGTTAATCTGTCACGTTCTGCATGGTGGTCTGGTTTCCTTGAGAGTTTTGAGACCCACGACAGATTACGAGGGAATGC